>CM027853.1:45298920-46013117 GCA_016097595.1 Eucalyptus pumila
CCATTAGTAAATTAAGGAAAAATAAAAATAAAAAATATTATTAAAATTGTTCACATTAGTGTTTAGATTTAATTATAAAATACTGGATTTTAGGACTTAATTCGTAACATCAAAAAGTTTAGGACCGAATTAGTGAATGTAGTAGATTTTGGACTTTTTGAATATTTTTTCTCATCGAATTCAATAATGCACACAGAATCTGAAAAAGACTCGGAGGAATTGGATTCTGTTGATGGATTTCATATTTGACTGACTAAATAGATAAAGTCCGATTTTTGGGGAAAATAATCAGTTAGTTGACTGGCGTTTAAACATGATAAAGAGGTATCGTATGGTTCCGAGTGCATTCTGACCTTTCGTAAACATGCAATGTAAGATCATAAAGATGAAACATGGCATTCGAAGCGGAGATCCTACGTTATTTACGCAGGTAAATTCTCGAGAAGCAAGTGGCATTGAGAATGAGTTGGTCCAAAAATTATTGGTAATATATCTTCTTTTCTCTTCTCTTTCCGAGTCTTGTATTTAGTAATTTCCCAACTCCTAATTCCGTATCGACGATCAACCCCAACTAGGAAACTCCTTGCCGCCGCTCCGGCCTAAGCTCCGAACCGGTGGGACGGCGAAGCACGCCCCCGCCTTGCACTTGTGACCGAGATTAACTAGGGTTTTGGCTACTGTTCCTAGGCAACATAACAGCGTGGATATTGCCAGTGGCCAAGCGAAAGAACATGTTCTAAGAGGGTGTTGATGTTGCTGCTTTAAAGATGAAGATATCGTTGCTTCTTCCTGCTGTACTCTCTCTCTCTCTCTCTCTGTGGCTTCATGTTCTTTCGGTCAACAGAACTTAGTTGAACAAATCTGGTGGCCGAGAATCTTGATTGAACAGTGAGGAGGAGTTCTCTAAGAAACCATTGCTAAAACGACGAATTTTGATGATCCATTTTGTAATTTCGGCCTTTAAAATATTGTTCGAGCACAGTCCTCAACAACCCCGAATTCCATCCTTTAGCATGGATGTACCATCTTACAGAAGTCACCTTTTCGTCTAGCGCTGCGCGTCCAATTGAACTATCAGTAATATTTTATGAAGCATCAAGTTGATCAAGACTAAAAAAAAAAAAATCAAGCCCATGACATCGGCCACGACAGATATTTTTGTTCTCATCTGCCTACCAGAGGAGGAGTGCCTTTCAAGTCAACTGGCCCGACACAGGCGCCAGGTTACAGTTTTAAGGAGGGGGTCTAGGATCAACGTCATTAAAGAAATACCAGAACTTCTGCGAAGTATGTTGGTCCAGTCCAGTCTTTGACCATTCGATGTGGTGAAGAAGTATCGCGAATAGAGAGAGGGAGGGGGGGGGCCACAGGGAGACTTTCTCTCTCCACTTGAAGACAGATCCAGACAGTCTTAACTAGGACTAGAGGAAGAGAACAGTGGTTTGGACTCGTTTTAATACGTGCAAGAGATGATGGAGATGATGGGGATGATGGGGACGGTAATGACAATGACCAGATATACAGAACGCTCATCGAGACCATAATCACGTAGCATATGGACCTTTGCTATAAAGATAGTTCATCATGGACGAATCGCATTTCAAGAATTCCAGATCCATGACCTCTTCCTCCTCATCTTTGACTATTGTGGCATCTCACCTCCTAGATCAAAACAGCATCTTGGGCTCTCTCCGTTCGTTCTTGAGTGGAATTTGGAAGGTGATAAAGAGTCCAGATCGGTCGAACGTTCATTTTCATCTACCTTCCAACCAAACAGTTTCATTTCAGTATTTTGGGACCAAACCGGTTCTCTGTCTGCAGCTTGGAGCTCTTTAATTATTCGTGGTGCTGTTGAAATGGTGTATTCCATTTCCACAACTTGGACCGAGAAATATCCAAACCTCCTTCTGTCTTTATTACTTTGATCGTCTCTCCCTCTCTCTCCCTCTCTTCTCTGCCTAAGGACTCCTCAAATTCACGTGTTGCTGACCGAATTTGATCTGCTCGTCCTACCCAGTTCTCCAAATTCCCTTCTTTTCTGGTCTCCAGACTTGGCTTATCGTCAGGATCTTCACTCCCTACCACTTCAAAGCTCAGTAACTTATCACTCCCTCGTGATCTCAAACCGAATTCGTCACTGCCATTCATCGCAAAGTTCCAGGCTTTCGTGGCGCTGTCAGTATCGCGACGAGAGAGATGCAAGAGACGACAGCGTTTTCAGAGCACGAAGCTGCATTCCCAGAGCAAGAGAGGCTGATATGCCCACGTTGCGATTCGACCAACACCAAGTTCTGCTACTTCAACAACTACAACTCTCCCAGCCCCGCCATTTCTGCAAGAACTGCAAGCGCTACTGGACCAAAGGCGGCTCTCTCCGCAACATCCCCGTCGGCGGCGGCACCCGCAAGAAATCTCTCCCACCAAGCGGGCCTCCAACCCGAAACGCCAGAACCCGGATCCGATCCTGACCCGAGACCCAGTAAGCACGGGCTGCAGCTCCAAGAGTCGGCCACAGCCGACTCCTTGCAGTCTAACGCCACAGAAGGGGCCCTGTTGGAGGGTCCGAACTCGAGCGGATTGGGGTCGGGATCCGGTGGATATGGGGTTAGCCTGAACCCGGCTCGAGCTTGGGTTTGGGTTCTGTCATGGGGCCTGAACCAGAGCTTGACTCGCGACGTGGCGGCGGAGGGCGGAGGATCATTTTGGACATGCGAGATGGTCTTGCTATCTAGGAGTACACCAACTTCAAGACTACTACGGAGGAGAGATGGTGACGTGCGATGAACGGTAAGCTGAAAAGGAGTTGAAGTGAAAGTGCCAATTGAGAAACAAGAAAGAAGATTGCCTGGGGAACCGCAAAGATTGTGAACGACGACGACAGCATCATTATCAGCAGGCTGCACTCACATTCAAAGGCCCAAAGACCGGCCAGCAACTATGGACGACAGATGATTCCTAGAGTGATTTTGCTGATTTTATGTAGGTCCTTTCTTTTCTTGCTTAGCGTGTGATTTTATGTAAGATTGTAAGATGATTATCACACGCTCTGCGAGTACTCGCTTTGTTCAAACATCATGTGAGGGAGAAGCTGATTCTGAAAATAATAACCAAAAAACCCGCGATGTAATAAGAACAAAATGAGTAGAATTTGTAATCCCATGTCTTGTCTTTCTGATCTCGACTCTACAAAGTCCATCCATGTCTTAACCTAAATGATCATGCAGCGAGTACTGTCATGAGCAAACTTTAGGCTTTTTTCCATTGGAAGAGTTGTCCGCTCTTGGGACAAAGAAAAGACTTGTTCGACTTGAGGACTGAAAGCCGCTACTCTTCCAATGCAATCTTGCCTCCTCACTTGCTTCCGAGGGCAAGACAGATTTCTTATAGCTCCCTGGCTTTTAGGCTTTTTCCATCTGATTCCTCTTTTTTCTTTTGAAATTTCTACTGTCCAGCAAGTATTTTTCACGAGATTGCTCTTTCATTTGCTGCGAATCTTCGAATAAAATAGAAAGAGACGGGTCTGTTAGACATGCTCGCAAACCCGACTTTAGGTCGTAAAGATGACCGAATTTACAAGTGATTAAAGTTACAATGAGTATGGAATTACTGATACATAGATTACAAAGCTTTACAAAATGTAAAGAAAATTAAGTACAAATATTAATCTTGTGGAATAGTACGAATTATAGGACTTGGAGAACTCATTCCTCATAGGTAGAAAAAAAGAGAAACTTACAATCCATTTGGTGATTACCAATGCGAGAAAATAATTTTTATATTCAAATTCAAACAGATGTCTATATTTTTGTGGAATATTTTGAGTCACGAGAATCATAGAATTATGATGGTAGAAGAGAAATTATGACTGGGAAAAAAAAAATTCCATAAGCATATAACCGATAAATCACTTATGCAAATGTCAAAGGAAAGTTAGGATAGATTAGGTGGGTTTTGGTCCCCCATTTTTTCTCGAAAGACTCTAGATGGGCCTTTTTTTTAAATTTTGTCAATCCTTTGCATCTCGTGTGTGGTGTCGATTGGAGTTGCCTCGTTCAAAGACGCGGTTTCGGCATCTCTCATATGCATCGACTTGGAAATTTGAATAATGGGCATGCCGTTTCAGTTAACTGTCAAATCAATGTTCTGCGAGAGTTAGAAAATAGTTTGGCCCGAATGACTTTTTCTTCACCTAGAATTAGAGGATGTTCCATCGGTTGGTTGGTCGTGCATCGGATTCGACCTGCATCGTTTGGTCTTTGATTGATGTGTCGGTTAGCCCCCACGGCTCCTCTCTCAATAGTTGTGAATTGGACCGCTTCAGGAATCTTATCGTCAGCTGTGGACCTAACAAGTTTGTGGGACTGTCTATCTAGCACGAGGGAGCGATAGGATTTGAAGCCTGAAAAATTAAATATCAAATTATATCATCTAATAATTTTAAGTTTTTAGAATAATTAACATTAGTATTACAAAATTTTACATAATATTAGAACTGAAACTTCCGAGTTCAAATCTTTTCGTTCCATTTGTCTACCTAATCAAATATGTCCACGTTTAGTATTAGGTTAAAAAAACTACAAAAGTTTACATAATATCAAAGTTGGAATTCTTGAGTTTAAATCTTTTCCTGCATCATTTGTTTCCTTAATTTAACATGTTCACGCTAATATTGGGAAAAAAGACAAATTAAGCATAAGGCTTAGTATTAGAGTGATTAATTATTAAATCATGCCTTCATCTAATAGTTTAAATTTTAAAACAATTAACATTGATTCCATAAAATATGACGTGAAGGGGTAAGATGCATGGCTGAGCCGCAAGGAGGAGGGTCGTGATTGGCGATGCTGAAGATTTGCTTCATTAGAGCGCGAGAATCTTGCTCTCGTTGGAAGATCGAGTCAAGGTCAGCACGCTCAACGAGGGCGACGCTTGTTTCCGTGGAATCTAGGAGGTTTGGTGCCGCAAATGTGGTTGGACTGGTCTCGATTTGATTCCTGACCATTCATTTTATATCAGCTCATATGTCCGTCGACATCAGCCTTGCATTCGTCTGAAAATGAGAATCACGTCTATTGCGTCATAAATCAGAGCCCCACTGCACTTCCCCAGAGGGACTGTTGACTTTAGACTCTGCTGCAACATAAACCTATTTTGGCTTCTTGAAGGAATTTACTCGGAAATTGGATAGAAACGACCATATCAGACAGCTCCTCAATAAATGAGGCCCTACTAGGACTAGTAGATCAAGGCCACTTGTGTTCATCGATGATGTCTGGACGCGTCTTACCTCGGTAAAAATGAGAGTACGCAATTTCATCCGAATTTTCTGCTTCGGGAGATGGACAAACTAGTACTAGATCAGGTGTCGTACGCGATTTCATCCGGATCTTTCGCTTCCGGAGATGGACAAACCAGGTGTCGTACGTCACTATTTTGCCCGTGTCGGCAGATCCTAGTGGTTAGTATGAAGTATTTCACTGTATTCGAGCCAATCTAGATATGTGGGGTAATGTGACCCAGGTCGAATAGGAGCAAAACCGTGTTCTTTAATTGACCGTGATTGTCTGCCCTAGGGTTTTGCTGTGAGTAGTAGCCCTTCCTCGTTTTCTATGGTTTCACACATCAGGGCAAAGAAAATTGGCAGCCTGCTGGTCACCGTTGCGTTTGACAAGTACGTTTTTCAAGTCCCTATCAAAATTCCAATAATCAACCATGCATTCAAGATTTGAAACGTCTGGGTGACTTGGTGTTGAACATTTCCAGCATTCTCCTCTCTAAGTGTGGATGCCAACTTGGCCAAACAGCCACACACCTTCATAAGGCACAAAGACACCGACTGTCAAAGACTCTGCAGCTACTTTCACAGTTCTCAACAGCTACCAAAGTTTTTTCTAGCCAATAATATAAATCCAAGGATGCTCGGAATCAACTGTTGGACGACAGAAAATAAATGAAAGAATCACATGGGAACAGCTCGAGCCTTGTACATGCATATGTACGCCATATGCCAGTCGCCTGAAAAGGAAAAAAAAACACCAATGAAAATAATATCTTTTATAATCTGGAAAAGAGGATAGACCACGAGCACCCTGGTTCTCTTCGCAATCATGGGCACACAAATTTAAAGACCCTGGATCGGTCCTTAGTAAGATGGAATAATCCGGATGACCTTTACCCTCCAGACAGTTTTGTGATGTCCTCTTCCCGCTGAGGAATAGGATTGTCATCATCAAACTCAATCCATTTACCTACAACCGACATAAAACCCTTGATTCAAAATTACATCGAACAGAATGAGTACCAAGAGTGTAACAGCAGATATCTCCTGGCTGGAAAGTAAAATAGCAGATAACTAACTACTTTCTTGCTTGACCCAAGCCACATAATGTCCTGAATCAGCCACTTTATGCCCTTGTGAGTCAATACAGCAACCAAATCGTAGATTCCAGTCAACTGTTTCTCCTCAACTGGGGCATCTAAAGGTAAGAATGAGAAGAGAAAGGGACATCACCAGCTGGAACTAGTACCAGGGAAACACAGAGAGAGAGCACATGTATGCACTTTACAAAGATGATCACATCTTCTCTTAGTATAATGAGGCAATCTCCAACTACAGAAGTTCTTTCTTTTGGCTGAACAAATTATAACCACAGCAATCTTTAATAGGGATAACCACAAAAGTGTAACTGTCTTGTACCAATAAACAGATTTAGAAAAATCTAAATATCTAAGCAATCAGCATCAGCATGACTTGATCCCAAATATACAAACAGCGATTGCATGCACTAAATCACGAGACAAGTATTAAGACTGGCTTAGGTACTAAAAGCCCATATATATATATATATATATTTTTTTTTTGCCAGCTCATACAGATTTATTGAAGTGTCAGAAAGACTCACCATCCTGGAACTAGTTAAAGATGATTCCGGCTAAATTTGATGAACCCTGTCCAGTAGTTGATACATCAGACAAACTAAAAGTAAACTCCCACTTATATTTATTCATTTACATGAGTATCACCATTCACTTACATCGGCATCGGACATCTTCACGTCATTGTCTTTTGAAGTAGAGCTCTTCTCTGCTACTTTCGAATAGCTTTTTTTCCTTCTTCATTCCTAAGAAGCTGGTGCTCAAATAACAAATGAATGATCAGTAAAAGTTAGACTAGAACACATACAGGGATTATAGCTGAGACCAGTAACAGAAAAACTGTGGCGAGGAGCTTCTAACTTTTTTCCTAAATCATCTGAACAAAAATCATAAACATCCAACTCCAATGGATAATCTACTTCTGAAAGCAGGTAAACTTTAGTTAGTCAACTTGTGCAAGAGATCTAATACACCCAGCAATAAAGGGAAAGGTTCTTAAACTAATGAATCTCCAATGACACGGAAGAAACTAAAGGAATCCTCCAAAAGCAAGTGTGCAGAACATCGTACCCGCAATATCTTGGCCTTCGATTTGACTCCTCTTCCAGAAAAAACGAACAAATTGAATGGTCAAGTATCTGAAAGAATGCGTTCATTAGACTGTAGATATCTCAAGGGGCAAATTACAAAAGCACAATACATAGTTAAAAACCAGAAATCAATTACAATCATTATATAAGAAAATCATGCCAAGCCACCTTGGTAAGCCATTGATACGAGACTCTTTCAAATAAATTGCACTCCTCACAGGGATGGGGAAGCCTTCTCAATTCTGATTTCAACCCCTACATGAATTAAAATGATTATTAAAAACTGGTCAGTATCTGCTTTCTCACTACTGGAAAAAGAGCACAGCAACTCATTAACATGTTAAGTTTATTACAAGCGACAATTCATGAGCCTTTTTTATTAAATCAGCAAGATCAGTCTCTAATTTGGTTAGAACTGTAACTGTAGCTACTCCATACAAGCACAGGCCATCAACCAAATTCTCAAATCTTTCAAAACATTTAGATGGAGGTATTCAAAAGACAGAAAAAGAAACTGAAGTTCTTCCAAACAATTAAGAATAATTTCCAGCTAAGTTTCTTTCAAACATTGTTCTCACAGAGTAGGCAACTAACTCCCTATACTATTCTTTTTGGCTTGGATGGATAACACCTAAGTTTGCATAGCCAACATAACAATATATAGAAGTCAAAGCATAAATTAAAATACTATGAATTTCTTTTCTAGCTGAATTACAAACTGATGGGTACAGTTATTTTCGAATGGAGCCAACTGTGAATATGAAAGGTGGAACAGAAAGTAGGAACAGGCCCTATTAACAGACTGGTGGTTATCTATGCCATACAATAAATTGGAAGTGTCTACTAATAACCAATTAACGACAATTGCCAAAAAGAAATATTAAGATATAATATAAAAACACAGTAAATTAAAAAATCATCGAAAAAGTCATCCAGTGATCTAAAGAATAATTTGTCTCATACTGCAGAAAGGAGGAGACCACTTACATGTCTTAGCCCTTCATGCAAATGGATTTTCACCTCGTGTGATATCATTTAAGTGAATAAACTGTCTCTGATTCAGGCTTTCTTCACTAACTTTCTTGTAATGGATCCTAGATATCCAACATTATAAATACATATTTAGTTCACAATTTAGGCTTCAAAAGTGGAGACAGAGGAAGAGTTGCCAAGCACTAAGAATATCACGTTTAGAATAGAGTATTAGTGTGTGAAATGACATAATCACGCAGGGCACTTCAGAGTCAAATTCAAAATAAAGGCACAAGCTAAAGCAGAAGGCGCAAAGTCTATAAATAGAATATTGGTTCACAATGGCATACTCAATGAAACTGCTAATAATGGAATACCCGCAAAAAATGGTGAAGCCATAAATTATATGCACAAAATATGCAATTATGGGAGCCACAAATCTTTAAGCACGAATTTATGACTTTAAGAAAGTTCATTGCATACCTGCTAACAAGTTCAACTCCAAAAAGTTGCTTCACAGAATCTGGATTCTCACTGCAACCAATGGTGAACTTATCATGAAATTATTAATAAACACCTAAAACCAGTATATGCGGGTCAACAAGAAAGAGTCAAGAGTGATAAATCATCTGGTAAACATGCTGATAAGAAGCATCTTAGAAGTTTGTCAAGGATGGATTTAAGAAGGCAACAGCCATATTTTTCCTTTGCACATTCCAAAGCTAATAATGTATGATATTTTTAGATACGTTAGAAACATTAATACTGGGTTCTCTGGAGTAACTCCTAGTTTTACTTTTTTACTTTTCTTTGTCCAATTCTTACAGCTCTCATGATGACTTTTATCTAACGCACAACATTTGAAACCTCTCGAAATATACAAATATTGACAGGAATGATTTCTTCCAATACTTTTTAAACTCAATTACATTTCTTTTTCAATCTTTTTGGAGGGAAAGTAGAATGTAGGAATAATTACCAGTGTGGACAAACAGTAATGTCATGATTCGATAACTCTACTTATTGACATTAATTTAATAGACTCTTATCATTAGTTACGTGATCACAAATTTGACTACACTATAAGGGTCTGTTTGTTAACTGGCCAAATAGTAATTGATTTTATTTTGTTCGAACAAAAAAAGAATAGAAATCTGTTTGGTAATTATTTTGGTCCCGGGAATAGAAATCCGTTTGGTAGCTTTTTTGTTTCAATGAACAGATTTGTTCCCAGAAATAGATTTGAAGCAGAATCAAGAAGTAGAATAAAAATTGCTTCTTTATTCCCGAGAACAATTCTAGACTCTTTCTTTTCTCTTCTTCTTCCTCATTGCTAGTCCCCGACCATGGCCGGTGACTGGCTAGGTGAGTTCCGACGACCTTGCCGAGCCTCCCAGGCTAGGGCGAGGTCTGGCAAAGGTTGGGAGCCTTGCTGATGGCCATGCGAGGTGCTCCAACCATCAGCCCCATCACCAGCCACCATGAGACTTGGCCTCACCCTAGCTGGTTGCCAGCCATTGTCGTGGCCAGCGACCGGCTAGAGAAGAACAGGGATGGAAAAAAGAAAAACAACAAAAAGATAATAATAATAATAATAATAATAATAATAATAATACCCATGCTTGACCAACCCTAGTTGGATGTCCATTAATAAAGTTAGAAATTTGCAAAAGTACAATTATTTTTGCTTTGTACAATTTAAATCACAATCAATCGAATGTAAAGCCTATGATAAAGAACGCTTCCAAGTTTTTTTTTTTTTCAATCTCAATAACAGGTAATATGGAAAAATTATCAGGAAATACTTTCAATGACCACTAAGAACCTATCTTATGGACATGTAGATTACAACCCGAAGCAAGCTACTACTTGGGTGCCTGGTGATCTAAGGGACTGAGAAAGGGTGTATAATAGTTGAGACCAGCATTCTTCAGCATCCTGTTAGGTAGAATAAAACACATTTCAATAATCTCTAATAGATTTAATAACAAGACACATATCAAATTGTTGTTGCTGAGAATACCTGCTGCATGAAGACACCATTATGTAGCTGGCCAAATGGAGGATACTTTTTCGCAACAACTGCATATATGACAGAGATGAAGATGATGCCTGTTTACTTATACTAAGCAATGTGAAGACATACCAGCTATGTAAAGCAGCAACAGAGTTTGCATCATTCATAAAATTAACTGTGTCTATCAAGCGGCAAACTGAGCAAGTACGAAAATTGTGATAATGTGATACAACGATGCTATCTCTATTTAACCCATGTTCTAGCTGTAGTAAAATCAAAACAGAGATCTGAAGAAAAACACTACCGGCATTGGAATCACTAGTTCCAGCTCTTTTTATTGTAGAGAATGGCATTTTTATGGGATAAAAAGGAAAAAGAAAAAAAAAAAAAAAAAAAAAAGAATAAGAAAATTTTGCCATTGTGTTATAAAAAAGTCTATCAGAGCAGGCGTATGCTTCTTTCATTATGCTTCTTTCAGTACCCTATAACTAGCTACAACACACAAAATCATTGGAAGCAATTTCTTTCACAGCAGCTCACCATACATTGCTGTTTCCTTAAAAGTATGGGTACCTATTGCAAAACACGACGGATGACGATACTCAACAGTCGTGGTCAAAATATAGGGCCAGAGAAGGATGAAGAGAAAATAAACCACAGTTAAAGGATCAAAGTCCAAACCATCCAAAATTGCATGGGTGCAACTGCTTTGGCAGTTTTATCAAGCTCATTGAACAAATCGCGGGTTGCAAACAGTCAGCATGTGAGAAGGGTGATCCAAATCATTCCTTCTTTCAGATTGGGGATACCTAGTGATGATTTACACAATGAAGAAAAGAATATCAGTCAGGCTCAGCGGTTGAAAACACAGATATAAAAGGAAGAGTAAAAAGAAAATTTAGAAGAGTAGATGACAAACTGAAGCAAAGCAGACTTCAACTCTGAACCGAATGCAGGCATTGAATGGTAGAGTTCATGTAGCAGGTGTTTCCTAAGTTGATCAAACCTGCACTATGACCCTGGAGAAAAAAATATTGCACAGTTCAGGGGTAAGACCAAAATTCATGCTTATACCAGAGTAGAAAAAGCACGCACCAATATCACTATTTTTACCATGGAAACAGCAACATCCAAATCTGGCTTAGAAAAGGAGTAAGCAGAATGATGCAAGTCCGATTGAACTTTTCATATGAGAATACGAAGGAGCAAAGGATGGTATTCATTGACGGCCAACTACATCTCATAGGCAAAATGGTGGGAAGATTTAACCATCCCACCCCCCCACAAAAAAAATAAATATATATATATGTATAATAAAAAAAAAAAAAAAAAAAAGAAAAAAAGAAAGAACAAACAAAAAAGAAAACCAAACCAAAAAAACACCAACAAGAAGAAGGAAAGGAAGGAGAGATACACTGCGAAAAGTGGATATAATGGTAGACAAAGAGGGTTACAGAACCATGACACACTTCTAATCCAGAAAAAGTAGTAACGGTTCCTCAAGGTCACAATGGATGCATTATAAATTTCCAAGGACATGGGATGTCATCTAAAAAATTTGAAAGTACACAAGTGATTATCATTTTGCTTAATTGCAACTAGAAGCATGCCAGCAAGCTAAAAAAATTACCACTGCAACAGCTTGCTCTTCCTCTGGAAGATCTTCCATGAAAACAGGACCTTTTTCTGGGGCCTTCACTATCTCATCTGCCGTTCCCATCATCATCAATTTTGGCCCTACAAAAGTTTATTCTGACGAGTCAATAGCCAGAAAACTAGTCGCAACAGAGGCTTTTGTAAAGTTCCTTGACATGAGCTTGGGTCGTCAAATAAAAAGAAATTGAATCTAGGATGTGAAGACAAACATCAAAGGATAGCGAATAAGAGAGGTGCTAAATCAAAGAACTCCCGAACTAGTACACCTGCTAGTTCTCAAAGGATATATTCATACAAATCTGATGTTAACGCAGCCTTTTTTTTTTTTTTTTTTTTCATGTTGAAATGATGTTGACAGTTTATTTTCCAACTTCCCATCTTAATTTGGCTCGTCTGCTCCATCTCTAAACTTGTTACCACCATATTCATAAACAACTTAACAAGAAGGAAAAAGGATACTTGGTTGAATTAAGCTATTCTACCCAAATTGATAGACATGGAAAATAATTTTCTCCATAACTAATTAGTAAAATAACATTGAGAAAGTACAACTGCTTACTTCTACTGAAATTATAGTGGGCAAACAGTCTCCAGGATATAAAAAAAATGCAACAGAAATAGAATGTGCCTTAAAGTAGCGAGAGTAATATACCTCATATCCCCATATTAGGAAACCTATTGCTTTGACCTAGATGTATGACGATAGATAGTTGTATATTCTAGAACTTTTAATGAGTGAAAATGGAGTCCTCTTTCACCTTTAGAGATTTCACCAATTCCTTCCATCTAAAAACAAAGTAACTGGGCAGCATGCATTATCCACCAATTGCAAAGAAAAGACTAAAATTCATTGACTCTCACTTGGAAAAACAAATCCAGAAGGAAAACATAATTAAGCTTATTACCTGCTTGAATCTAATGTACCCCAGTCGGCATCATCCTGCATAGCAGAGTATTTTACTTTCAACCATATGTTGTTCAGGGAAGTAAAGGAAAACATACATGAACAAACAGCGGATCTACTAAATTGTATGCAAAAAAACCAAAATACCTTTAATAAACCACCCTTAACCATGATCTTCTGCCTCTCAGGTGGGACTCCTGTCAGATCATATAACTGACCCTGAAAACATAAGGTGGCTGGCTAGTGTCAATTTCAACATCTGGGAAGACCTCCTTTTGCCATTTAACGCTCACTAGAGATGACAGAAAAATTCAAGTGTCAAACAGCGAGAGGCATTACGTTGATTGAAAAAGCACAGTAAAGGAGCTAATTAGGTGCAGATAGTTGACAAAAAAGAGAACCATTAACAGCTCCTTGGATAAAGACAAATCTGAAACCATAATCATCTGAGAATAATCCACCCAATCTGATTTGATACAATTAGCTAGTTTTTTTCTCTCTTATAGATACTAAAATAACGGTCATTACTTAAACACAAAGTCCAAGCACACACCTGCTTATGATGAACTACTTCACTAATGAACCATTTAAGTTTTTAGAATCATACCCTAACCATATATTCCTCTTAAATCTTGAACTTAAGGATGGAGAATGCACCTAACTCTTCTAAAAGTCCTAACAAAACAATTTCTGCATCTTGTCGATTTACCAAAGCCTCTCAACAACTTCACTAGATGATGTTTAAAAATGAAGTAACCGCATGAACTCATTATGTAAAGTACAGCAGGTGACAGCCAGCAAAGATCGTATACAATGATCATTGTTCCGATCAATATCAAATGGCCACGAACAATCGAGATTGCGCACAACATATATAAACATGACCGTTTGAATCATCGGAAGGAGAACTGATGAAGTGAATCGAAGCCTAAAGATTCTCCGCAAGCATATACAGAACCCTTCGCCGGTTCAACCAAGCATTCAGCGAAATCGCCAAAGCAGGAGATTCACCGGCCGCCGGCAATTTTAGCAACCACAAATCCTTCGGAAGCGCATAGCTTCGGAACTTCCACGCACTCGAAATCGCAGTACAAGGATCCGCCGCAACACAAGCCAAATACCAAAAGCAAAAAAAAAAAAAAAAGCAGCGAAATGAACCGCGCGAATCGCCGCTCGGACGAACGCGCGACGAGTTCGTCCGTTACTCCTCGATCGCAGAGCGGCCGGACCGACGGGAAGTCGTCAGCGAAGGCAGTACAATCGAGGTCGGCGGGCGGGCGGTCGGCCGGCTGCATTAAGCCCTCGGCGAACGACGCGCTCGCAATCGCGCACGGAAAATCGGGAGAAGGAAGAAGAGGTTTGAGGTGAGAGCGGGAGAGCGGGAGTTTTAGCTAACCTTTCAGCATGGTTGAAGATGATGAAGAAGCGGAAGAAGGAGAAGGAGGAGCTCCGAGCCGCGCTTGATCGATCGAAGAGAGGGCAGGGAGATGGGGAGAGGTGGAGAGGTGGAGGGATTGATTGAAGGAAGGGAGGAAGGAGGGGAGAAGGGACGCGGATGTTTGGAGCTTTGATTTGGGTTTGGCTTGGGAGAGGGCAAGCTCTTCGGGCTTTGTTCTGTCGCCTCTTGTTAAAGGAACCACCGAGTCCCAGCCCAGTGCGTGTGACTTTTTTGGAATAAAACTGCTTTCATTTCTCTCGATTTGGGACGGATGCATCTCAAAAGTCTTAAAATAAAAAAATTTGCATTTAATCCTATAATTTTCAAAAAATTATAATTAAATCATAAAAATTATCAAATCGATAGTCAAATTCTTCCATCATATCCGTCAAATTTAACTAACAAAATACCAATTTTTATTATTTTTATTATTTTCACTCTTGTGTGGGCGCTAACAATACTAAAGTATCATCATTAGTAATTTTAAAGTTTAAAGTTTAAATTGCGCTTTTCTCAACAAACTTTAAGGTTTCTAATGCTTTTATATCTAGAGACAGTATTAAGTATTATGAATACATATTTCGGCGGCCCAAATCGTCTTTAAAAATACAATTTCAGGTTTTTTTTTTCTTTTTTAGTACCTATTCACGTAGAATAATTAGAATTATATAACATTTCTCATTTGAATGTCCTTTCAATTCGCTCGGTAGAAGAGGGCGGTTTTGAGCCGTCTTTTTGAGACCGGGGTCGATCATTCTTCACGCTATAATAAAATAAAACAAATTCGGTGGAAGTCACGAGAAACAGAAGTCGAGCGTCAAAGGCCTCTTCACGCTTTGAAAAGAAAAAGCGTCTTTTTGGTTCGACATCGAAGTAGCTGTGGAGATCACGAAATTTCCAGTGGATTCGACTTTGAAGATAGAGGAAGAAAGGTGGTGAAAGGAGCTTATAATCCATCCATCATGCAAGCACATGCATGCCTCTAATCAATGGCCATGTACCGAACAAGGTCACCAATGTAACCTAGAAATATTGCGACAAATATCACGATATTTCCGCTTACATAAGTCTGCGCGCGCATTTTAATTGTAGTCCCAGTCGCAACTTACATTACCACTATCGCCTCTTTTAGAAATTTTTAAGTCGAGAACAAAATCCAGGCCGGATGCAACAAGCTTCCAACACCAATCTCCCCGAGCACAAGGAAAGTATACGGTTCCCGTTACAACACAAAACTGCTCTGGCTACGTAATTCTCAACAAGTTTGCAGAGGAAACCGAAAAGGGAACCCATCACCTGACTAATTCGCCCTATCCGCTACCGGATTTCTTCTCATGTAGTGACTTAATGCCAGGCAGTGGATCGTGTGGCTAGCCCTCAAGAAATAACTAGTGTTGGAAGAGAAAGCACAAGGCCATGCAAATAGGTACTTCCGTCTAGATGATTCGTGACTCGCCCCGGCAATCTCGGTTTAGCTCATTCTCCTAGACGAATGAGCTGATGAATCTGATTTCTCGGCCAGATAGTGCTCCAGCATGTCGTTTTCATCATCTGCCATCATAATTCACAGAAATTACAACCATGACCATCCATAGAAATAAAACGCTAGCCCAAGGGAAAAAAACAAATACAGATTACCTTCAAAATCGTCATCGTCAAAGTCAATGTCTTCCTCATCCTCCTCATCAGATTCCTCAGCAACTGCGGCTGTACCTTTCTGTTAAGTGGAGATTAACTATGCTTTTAGGGCTTTCTTTTCAAACGGAAATGGTATTCATGGAAGATGTCTACATCATACTTTAGTGCATTATCACTTTCTTAACGTACAAATCCTAGCAAACTAAATATTACAGGCTAATCCATTCGAGTTTTAACTTTTCAAATATTAGAACTGGCCTGGGCAGCGAGATTTGGAGTGACTGATGCTGTTCACAGTTTCTCTTACTGTGACCACACTGGCGCACTGTGGACTGCCCACCGGCCAGTCCACCACCTGTTTTTTCTCAGAGAACAGGACGCTTCAATTTTACACTTTCTTTCCTTCCTCTTTGACACAAATATTTCTGATAAGGAAAACTGAGTATTTGAAGAAACATCATCCATCCACAAAATTTACTACCTCGTAGGCTATTTTTGTTGGGCTACATGAATCCAAGTTCAGGTATCATTTTTAGGCAGCCCATGCAGTTTTCACACCAATGGCGGAACATTTTACAGTTTCATTAATAAAAGATGAAAAAAATCAGGCATAAAATAGTGCTATATATGAGAACCGTGAAGAAGTCCACTTACCGCTCTTCCACTTTCAAACCACTGTCTTCCAGTGAGCCTTTTTTTCCTTGGTTGCACTAAGCGCAGACTCTGGCATTAGCCTGAAATACATGTTGCATTATATGTTGAGAAAATCTAGGACAAGGGGCTGAACTGGCTAAGCTCATAAGTGCAAGATATGACCCAGAAACTACTTCAGTTCTATGTGAATTTGTTGCTTTCATGCCACTGTCGTAACAATTTACAGAGGTGTTGAGAACCTAATCTTGGATAACTAGTAGAGTCATTCCCAGGATGGAATAGATCTCTCTCGTAACAAGGCAACCCAGCCATTGCCATGATTAATTGAACATGAAACATTTGCCTCACAGTGAACCTCCGCATCAATAGGCTTTGGAAGTTCCTCCTTCTTAAAGATCCTCCATTGCCAAATCCTCATATCATCACACAAAATTGGTTTCGCTAGCACGTTAGACAAAGATCTAAAATTGTTCTATGAATTTGCTTGCTCACAACTAGAAAATCCTATACTAGCAAATCAGTCACAAATAGGAGAACTGTTTTAAGGTCCTTGTCAGCATTGAAGTAAAATGGAATCTTGTTCTCTCTTCAGGAAACCCAAGAGAAAATGAAGGTACTGAAAATAGAGAGAACTTTCCGTTAAGGCCCCTCCATCCACCACACACTACATCCACCACACAAAATACCAACAAGCTCCTAAGCCCTGCAACCCAAACTTTCCATTAGCTCTCCATTGACAGTTGAAGGATGTCGTAGTCAGTTTACATTGAAATCTCCAATTTCCATTTTCTCCCAAACAAAAGTAAACGGAATGTGATTTAAGAGCAGTTCAAATCAGTTCTGTTGCAAAACAGTAAACCATCACCTACAGCTACAGTTGACAAAAGAATACGATGCAGGATAACAATCTGCCCCCAAATAATGCAAAGCTGACAGCAGGAGCAATAGAGAAAATATCATCTTGAAGCTTACTTTGCTCGCTCTAGTGCCCAACTCTGCTTCAAACCTTTCCTCCACACAAGAAATGTATCCACAGTGACTGGTTCTCCATGGGCACAAACTATCTGAGAGGTACCAAAGTAAGAAAAAACTCTGCCACCATCTACTGAACGACAATCCTGAATATTTGACGGAGATGTCCATTCACTTAGCCATAACTGTAAATTTCATCAGCAGCACAAAAACTGCAGCGTCCTTAACTTTTGAGGTTTCATGATAAATTAAATAAGATGAGAGATAAGAATGACATAGCTACTGCAAACTCTGAAAAAGTTTCTGCTGGCATCTTTTCGACATTCTCACGCTAGACAGTCTGCAAACAATGGGTCCACATTCCCTCTGAGCTATTAATAAGGCTCTTTGTCAGAAGTTACAACTGAAATTTACCCACAAAGGCAGTCACGCCTTCTTCATCAATATATAGCAATATAACATAGGAAACAGAAGCCAAATATCTAATCTCATGCAAGATTCAGAAGCTCCTATTTCAATCCTTAATGTCAATAACACTGGCGTATATCTACGAACACACTTTTCTCTGCACAAGCATGATTGACACTATAGCTGCAGCAATGTAGAGGCCATTACCCAAACAAATGAAGGTTTAAAATATCAGTTGAGCTTTCAGTTAATTCACATATATGGTCTAACTGTAGCATATTACAAATGTGGATTCTGAAAGATGGAAATATAGTTACTCATCCTTTTTGCTGCCTCTTCTTCAAGGTCCTCAGTGCTGTCTTTTTGACAAATCTTTCCGACAACCACTCTTGTGCAGATGTAAAAAGAGTGTAGTACCATAGCCATTCCAAGGTTTTCAGCTGCCTAAACAAACAAAAAGCATTTCTGTGAATCATACAAAGTCATAAGCAGACCGACATTGAGTTGCACTGGAACCAAGTTGATTTAACAGTTCTAAGCAAATAAAAAGGAGACTATAATTTTTAAGTTCCAAAAGATAGGTAAATTTTACTCTTTATAAAACATTATGGCAATTGGGAAAAACGTAATGCATACTTTGCTCCTATCTTGCAAGGTATAGCACGAGCATCATATTTGCCCTACAGTGTCTAAATTAAGACCTGATTCATTCAGCCATTGCTCACATATTTTGACAGGTTCATGGAGATAGATTTCTTAGAGCCAGGCTATTTCAGAGGAAGAAAGCGCAGAACTGCAGAACATCTCAAAATGTGGATAAATCCCCGAACAGCATAAAATGAGTTGAGAAAGATAAATAATACAATTATAGTTTCTCAACGCAATAAGATGGGCTTAAGAGGACGAGAATTAGCCATCCCACCGATGGATTCACAGTGCTCTCCTTATCTCACTTCTGTCAGAAAGTAGTGATATGGGGAACCAAAGCTGATTACACATGCCACTGTCCAAGCATTGTTGCCATACATATGAGAATTTTTTACCTCTTGTTGGAGCTTTCTTTCAATATCTAAGATCTTCACTCGGCATCCCACGTTTGCAGGATTCAAAAAAAGCTTCCAATTTTAAAATGAAATATTGGGCGATAATTTCACAGGCCATAGCAATGTTACTCACAATGATCTACCTATATAAGAATGGTGCAGCAGAAAAAAATATTGACCACGTAAATCAATGTCGTTTCAATTTCAGAGATATCCAGAAAGAACAGAGTTATTAGCAACAAACAAGAGGGAATTTTAGGCCACCAACCAGGAACAATTTTACAAGCAACTTAGTTTTGCTATACTCAGATAAAAAGCAAAGTACCAGCAGCATATGACATAATAAAATTGAATTCTCTATGAACATGAACTTATGACAACATCCATCATAGTCTCCTGCACGCTGCAAGAGGCTAAAAACCCTCTTATCATCTAGGCTTGATACTACACGTGTAAGCAGATGAGCGACTACATCATATATTGACCGTTTGCATGACAGAATCAACAAGCCAAATAGAAGCTGATACTGAGGTCGTTTGAAATTTATGAAGTTACCATTCAAACTAAACAACAGAAACTTACAAAAAATGTGTGCAAAATTAGAATAATATCCTGGTTAAACAGTATTGTCAGCTGATATTCTTCAATTTTTAATTTTAAAAGTGAAATATCTATAGAACGAGTGAATAAAAGACACAATTTGGGAGAATTCAATTGTTGTAAACAATCAATGAGTATACTACTCAAGTTCTATTTCCAATACTGATTCACTTCCACAAGAATAATAATATAGTTTGCATAAATACTATTGATGGCTAAAAAGAGGATATTCTATGCTGATTTTGTTACATCCCATTGCAATAAGAGGTAAAGCATTGGGCAAACTCTGAAGAAATCGAAATAATTGGAGGACAAAACCAAACAGAGAACTGCTATGAAACAGACCACACAAGTAGAATACGCATGGCATTTGAAGAAGATTAAGCTAGTGCGACTTTCAATTTGAATTTGACTAAGAAGTTGCACAGCATGGGACAGAAGTATTCCTCAGAAATGTCCACCTTTAATGCCAACCAGCAAACCAAAGCAAGGGGGAACACAAGAATCACCAGCAAGAACTTAATATCACTGTTCCTTACAATTGCAAATGCCCAAATTAAAGAAGCATTCTTTTAAGTACAAACAAAAAAATCACACATCAAGGACAGCTAACTCCCACTAAAAATTGTGGGAACATTTTTATTGCAGTTTACGGATGTTGTAAAAGGAAGGCAACTCTTCTTTCCATGGAAGTATTAACCTTTTGGTACTCAAAAGTGGAGGTTAAGAATCAGGATATTTTTCTGTGGAAGTGATTATCAAGGCCAATTGAACTGCATATGGTGTCAGAGAAACATATTAGCTCACATGAACTAGATTCTGAGCTCAAATGCTCATCGCCCTCAGCTTTGGACATCAAATCAACCTGACTTAAAAAAAAATTAAAATTAAAATTAAATAACCTGGTGTAGTTGTTTTCAATCTAATTCATCTTCCTGTCAAATAAAAATATAAAAAGATAGCAAAACAATGATGGAAAGAAGAGGGCAAAGAGTACAGTGCCTGTAAAAGACAAAGAGCATGTAGTTGCAAAGTAGATGTCTACGGCAATGTCTTCTTATAAATAAAAGCACAATCTGCAAAATCCATTCCTTTTTGCCACGAGATTGCAAAAGGCTCAAAACTAAAAAGATCATGCCCATTAGTCAAAGCCTTTAAAGGAGACGAATTGGAATTCATATTGTTGTATGATTTTTCACAGTACTAGATATGAATCTCAGTTCTTTTTAGCTAATGCATCGTAACCTCACAAGTCTTGCATTAGCAAAACCCTGGAAAATCAAGCATCGTACATAGCTATCCTCCATTAACCCATGACTTATCTATTAAATGCCAATCCTCTGAGATATCAAATCTGGCAAATAAGACCAGGTTAAACACCAAATATGAAGCATTCATAACTTCATAAGAATTCTCTAGAGATGCATGATGGGGAGAATAGTGGATACCTGTGAGATATATTGATTTGAAAGCATTTGTTGGATGTATTTAATCTAATTTCGCTGGAATGAATTCTCTGGCATTAAAAAGAAACCAGCAAATAGCATCCTCAATAGTGAAAAAAGGAAACAATAACATTAAAAGAACTATAACGGAAATAGATGTCAGAAAATATACCTTTAAAATCCTCCATAAGTATAGCTTCCAATGCTTCAATTTCCATCGACTGCTCCAGCTCTTAGGGTCTACATCCAGAGTTCAAGATTGCCATACATACAAAAGGTGACTTCAGAAAACAGAAAGCCAAAAATCCATCTATATGCCAGCTAAAGGCCCTTTACATTACATCATGTAATCTTCTTTGGTTAGTTTCTCATCCTTGGATTTTGATTTCCACAAAAGACATACACAACCATCCATCGTAGGAATGAGAAGAAAAATCAAACTTTGACAGAGTGCCGGCAATGAATTATTAGAAATTGAATACTATCAGCCAATCCACATTCAGTACACTTCATAATCGATGAAAACTCAAAAATAGAACATGATTTCGCAGCTTCTGCGCCCTGCAAATTTCCTCATGCGCGAGAGCTTTAACTGCCCACGAACCCGCAGCAATCGTAATACCACGCATCTAGATCCTTCGACACTTCATGACTGGTATAAACTACTCAAGAAAAAAGAGTATCCACGGTTCTAAATTCCCGCGACTTCCAAACGAGCTAAAACCCCCCCTATCGAAGCTGCGCAATGGCGACATCGAAATCGGGACCGGCGATCCACCCGTGAGCCGGAAAACGCGTCCCGTACCATTGCAATCAGAGGAGACGAACGAACGGCGGCCGAATCGAGTGGAAAGCAACGCCGGACCACAGGAATCGGCTGGACGATCATGCAAATCCCGCGATGGTGAAGTAACTTTTCAACGCGCTGATAAGGGAAAAGGAAGAGCTTTCAGGTCGACGGATTACCGGTCATTGTCGCGGTCTGTTACGGGTCGATTCCTTCTCGCCGCAGCCGAGACGCCGGAGAGGAAAGCGCAGGAGCTCGGAGCAAGCGAAACGTCTAGCACCGTGCAACGGAGACCTGCGACAGATAAAAGGATACTTGAACGGCGTCGTATCCGGGAATCATGTTACCTTTTTTTTTTTTTTTCTTTGGCTCCGAAAAATATGTTACTTGAGTGTTGCGTCATATTCATGATTTATTGCACATTTCCTTTTAATAATTATTATTCACCATAAATTAATATGATAGCTATAAAATTATGTCGGCATTTATAGGTATGATTTACCAGCTCACTCGAGTCATGTGGCTTAAAAGTTCTTTTGGGCAGGCTTGTTCGACAAATTGATTTATCTATGGCAACCACAAAAAATGACGACGACTTGACAACGAAACGATTGAATGGGAATTGTGATTTAGTAACTATTACTAAAGCAAAGTTGTATAATTAACAAAGTGCAATAAAGATAAACCTCATTTTAGGTGTCACGTACAAGCATATTATTCATAAA
Organism: Eucalyptus pumila; assembly: GCA_016097595.1. Classification (NCBI taxonomy): domain Eukaryota; kingdom Viridiplantae; phylum Streptophyta; class Magnoliopsida; order Myrtales; family Myrtaceae; genus Eucalyptus; species Eucalyptus pumila. The sequence goes on from CM027853.1 coordinate 45,321,646, forward strand.
TATCTTTGAAACTGGAAATATGTGTTTTCTAAAAAATCTAGTATTTTTTGTATTTTAATTATTCTGTGGAGGTTTTTTCTAAGTTAATTTTCTGGAAGGGAACAGTGTCTCATTATGCCACACTTTGTCTATAGTCGAGTTGACGATAGGCTCGATCAATGACAAACGTGTATGATTTTAGTGCCTTTGTGCTTTCGATTCACGCCATGTAAAGTTGAATAACCATTGATTAGGGCAAGTTCATAGGATAATGGGAATTTGGGCTTCTCATATGTACTATTCACATTTGACGCGTGATGCGTTGAGTATTATTCTTTTCCATTGAAGTATAAATGCGTAAAAATGTTCCACATGGAAAAAGAATTTAAATGCGGATGCATTTATTAGAGTGTTTCCCAATTTCTTCTTTGAATCTTAGTTAAGAGGGGTGTTAGGTTACTTCTAATACTAGTCAAATTCCAATTCGAAAGATATTTTAAGTAATGGTGCAAGCGCCTTTCTTGCTATAAAGATGGTCAACAGATTTCTAGAAAGTCGTGATCATGTTTTAATGTTAATTATTTTACTTAACAATTAAAGTGAAATGAAGTGAATACATTTTTTTCGGAAGAAAAGAAAAAAAGGTATTATTGATTTTTCTATCGTCTCAATTGAATGATAATTCCGTACTTAATTTCGAATGTAAATAAGGGGTTAATAATAATTTATTTTTTTGTTGGTGACTCCACATTCATGCTGAAAGCTGAAAATTCCAAAAGTAAGATGGTAATTATGGAGGAAAATGCGACCTCAGAGATGGATGTTGAGAACACTGCCATTTCATTTTTATAATTTTTTGTTGGGGGGGCGAAAATGGAAATTGGAATCCACGACCACGACCGCATCGGATGAACTGTCCGAACCGTATAAACAAAAATCATAGGCAATAATTTACATGGTTATTTTATCTGATTATTTATTTACATCTCCAAGCCAAAGGGAGGAGGAGGAGGAGAAAAATTTCTTCTCCTTTTATTTATTTATTAATTAATTTCCAAAAAAACGTACGTCCGATCGAAAAACAAACGTAACAAACCTATTTTTCCACTTTTCTCCGACTGACTTCACCACCATCCCCCTTCTTTCTCTCTCCTCCTTTCTTCTTCTTCTTCCAGGCTACCCTCGCACCGCGAGCTACCTACGCACGCACGCAGGGTTCTGCAGACCTCCACCCCCTCCCCCGTCCCTCGCCCAACGCATTCTGCAGAAAAACGAGAGAACATCGAGGGAAGAAGAAGGCCCGCATAACGCCGCGCCCTCTGAATCTGCAAGAGGACCGAGAAACCGGAGGCTCTCCCGGAGCCGTTTCTGAAGCAAGGCTGAGTGAACGAGGACAGGGGGGAGAAAGGGAAGGGGACTTGCTCGGGAGCCGTTTCTCCGTCGTCTTCCCGATCCTTCCGCGAGCTTCTCCAATCTAGGTTTCTCGGTCTTTCTGCAGTTTTCTTTGTTTTTTTTTTTTTCCTCCCGATTTTTAATATTTTCTTCTGCGGTTTTTGGTCTGTCTGCTTTGAGTTTTTTCCGCTTGTCAGATTGTGGTTTTGTTCATCTGGGTTTTTTTATTTATTTTTTTATCGTCGAATCTTGATTCTCTTTTCTCTCCGGATTTCTGGGCAGGTTCTTGGAGTTGGATTTTTTTGCGGTTTGGCGTGAGGCGCATGTGCGTTGCGCCCACTCCGGAATTACTTGGTTGATTGTTTTGGGAGTCTGGGAGGTTCGCGGATGAATGGTTGAAGCAGATTTGGATCGGGACCTGCTTATTGTCGTTGTCGGCGGCGGCGGCCGTGGAGATTTGGTGGCATGAGCGGTTCTGCTGGCGAGCCCTGCAACAAGGGCATTGATGGGAGTGTAGGAGGGTTGGTTTGGGTTAGGCGGAACGGCTCGTGGTGGCCTGGTCGGATTATGGGCCACACGAGCTGCCCGAGAGCTGTCTGGTCTCGCCGAGATCGGGTACTCCAGTGAAGCTCCCTCGGTCGCAAGGATGCTAGCATGTGAGCCCCTTAGCTTGCCCTGATTATGTGCAGCCTATATGTTGTTTTTTCCTTCTCATCATCAGTTGGTGATTTGTTTTGATTCTTATTCAACCAAAACACTTCTGTTCCCACATGTAAACTCGCGGAAATGCTCTTGTTTTTTTTTGCGTTTAATGGATAGATGTACTTCGGATGGCTTGATTAATTTTAACTGCCTTAAGGTTCTTCAGACTGTTGCCTGACCACCACTGTTTATCGACAGCAGTGATGATGAGTTTTAGGTGTCAATGTTATTTAATGCGCTAAACACAATTATTGAGCATTTGACATGGTAAAACACTTCACTGAACTTGGCGTGTGTCCATTTTGGACACATGCTTTTCAGAGACGTAAATCAGAACTTAGCTTGTTGTTGCAGCTGCTTTTGAGCTGATTTTTTTTTTTTATGTTCTACATAATCAAGGAAAAGATCTAACATCATCTTTTACTTTGGGTATGTGGTTCAGAAATCATGTTGCATTTTAGCTAATAGATTCTTGATGGCAGTTTACTTCCTGTGAAATTATCTTAAACTGGTCTATCTGCCTCCATGTTGCTGCACAAGACAGTATCATATTGAATGTATCTGTTCATGAAATCTGCGTGAATGTTTTTTACAAAATTCGCATAAGAATTACCCGACCATAGTTATCTGATTGAGATATCACAGGTGGGCCGAAATCTTGATTTGCGATTCGTGGAAGGAAGAAATGTGCCAAAGTTTTGTTTGTAATTGCTCCTGTTCGCATGCAATGACTGACTACTATGCTTCTTGAGGTCTTTATTGTCTGATAGCTTGCTCATAATGAAACTTGCTTTGGAATATTTTCCTTGACAATGTCGCAAGAATGAGCTCTGTATGTTGTTTCTTGATCATGTTTTCCCTGTCATTATTCTTGTAATGAAAGGACCATGCAGCTGATGTTTAAAACATTCCGCTGGTGAAATCATTCAACTTATCAAGTAATTTTCATTTTCTTGACCAAATGTGATCCAGAGACTGGTATAACCTTGAAAAATCCAAGAGAGTGAAGGTTGTGGGGAGTATGATGATTGCATTGAAAGGCGAAGGCATGCAGCCACTTTAAGTAGAAAGTGGTGAAATATGCAAGGAGAGGATGCAATCTTGCATGCTCTTGGCTGAGTTCTCGATTAAGGGAAAAGGACCATCCAGATTTTTTATTGTAGAAATTATTCATCAGGAGAGATGGTGTTTGGTTATGGAGTCTCCTACAATCTCCAGATTCTGGTAGAGCAAGTGATGAAATTTCTGGAGATGAGAGTGGCTGTGACACTGATTCACATTCTGGGCCTGAGTTATCTCAGTCTGGCATATCTTTGAAGAACCAAATCTTGTCTGTTCTTCTAAATTGCAATCTGCACTGGGAAGGAGGAAAACCCCAAATGATTCAGAAGATGATGGAACTGAAGGAACCAAGCGCATGAGAGGGCTTGAGGATCTAGGCATGGGTATGGTGTCTAACAAAACGGTTCAGGTTGCCCTTGTTGAGTCGGTTCAAGATATAGCTCCTGGCACAAGTACTGCCCATTTGTGCCAAATGGAAATCCTGTCAATGGTTGCAAAGGCTATTCTTCATCTCTGAAGAGAAAGAGATCTCAAGTGGCAATAGTGCGTTGACTTCCTTAAAAGAAAAAATGCGTCCTTTGGACCAAAGTTTTGGAGAGTACGACAATGGTGTCTGTACCAGTTACTTGTGACCAGTTAGCCTCTTCAAGTGGTACTTGTCTTGGCACTGCATCCGACTGCAAGGCATCTGGATCGGAACATCTTGATTTAAAGAAACGGCTCCCATGGTCCCGACGAACTCAGATGGCCCTGCAGTTTCACATGACAACGAGCCAATGGTAAATGATTGCAAGCATGCTCAGAAAACCAATGATTTCTCGAAGACAAAGGAGACTTCCTGCTTATCGGGCTACACGAATGAATTATCTGATGTGTTATTTGATGTGCCATTTGTTGGAGATGATAGAAACTCTACAGGTAAGCTACGTTATGAAGTTGGTTTCTGTATGTTTCCTTCTTATCTAGTGGATTCATCCTTTATTGTTTCAATATTGCTCTGCTGAAGGTTTTTACTCTAGGAATATCTTCGGATCTGTTGGTTTTCTATCATAAACTGGGAAGTACTATCAGTTTTAATATCTTTGGTACAATGGGCATTTTCCACCAAAGATACTTGGCACTTTGCTGTGCTTCATGGTAGATTAATGAGTTAAAAGACAAATCCTTGCTAGGGAAGCATGCATTGCGTGACAAGGATAAGATTCTGGACAGCATATCATTGCGGTCTTGCTGTGAGCTGTTTGATTAGTCCAGGAAAGTCTCAGGGCTTTTTTTGGGACAATTTAATTTTAATCAATAAGTGCTTGTTTTCCCGACACAAATTATGAAAAGCTGTCCGTGATTGCAAATGACTCCAAATCTTGATGTTTCTTAGGATTGTTAAGATTTGGAGTGGTCAACATTTAAAACTTCGAAAGGCAAAAAGGTCATAATCACCCTACACATGCTTAGTGTCTACCACAGGGACATTTGCTCCTGTTGTTTGCTTTAGCCCTTGGCTTTTGATTTTTTATTGGTCTTTCGAATCAAACTGCACCTAGATTTCTAATTGTCAATTTTACAGGGTAAATTCCTCTTATACAAGTTGGAGATTGACAAAACTACAGTACATACATTTTTCGAAAAGTAGTTCCTTTAAAGGTTGCATGGCATTTGCAGCCAAAGTGGAAAGTCATCTACCCTTTGTGGTTCAGCATTTTCCTTTGATGGCATTTCAATTTTTCAAAACAATGCTTCTATCATGCTGTAGCTTGTTTGGTCTGGTAATAAAACGGGAAAATTATAAAAATGGGGTGAAAACAGGAAGTTTTTACTTTTGATATGTCTGCATTATGAAGTAAGTTTTCAGGTTTGAGTACTTCTCATCCTTGCATTGTCTATGCCAATCCCATCTACCTAGTATCTGTGTTATCTGTATCAAGCCATGGACAAAATGGGCTGACTAATGCTGTTTTGATGACTTCCCAGGTTATCCTCCAATGCTAGCCAAGGCTCAACTTAGCAACTTAGGAAGGCAATCAAGTCAAAGCAGTCAAGTAGAAGCTGCATCTTTGGTGCATGCAACCATGTTAATGAATCTGGCTTGCAACAGTTTGGCTGCTGTTCGTGTAGATCAAGTAGGTCAAAAGATAGACAAGGGTACTTCCAAGTGGCAGTCGAAAGGAAAGAGGAATTCGAGGCAGTTGTAAAAACAGGAATCGGCATCCGGGGAAGGTATTTAGAAATGGACAGTGAATCCAATACTTATCTGGTCTACATAACACAGATGGTTGCTTGCCGGGTTCTGAGCGGAAACCTGGCTCCACTTTTATTGATGGGTCCGTTACTTCACATGCTAAACTGAAATCGGGTAGCGAAGGTCAGGTGGATGGGGTACCTGATTGGGGCTGAGTGTTCCCAGGAGAATCTCACGTGAAAGACAAGCTGAGCTGAAGCCATTGCCCAATGGGTCTCCGACTTCCCAAAGATCGTCCTCATCGTCAGTCTCGTTTGCGATGTGCCTCTAGGCATAAGACGGATGAGCATCTATTGGGATTGTACTCCAATTCCTTGTATGATGTCGAGCTAGAAGTCAAGGCTAGCATCGACCAACTCATGTTCCTTTGGTTTCGCTCATGAGTAAATTAAATGGCAAAGCTTCATTGTTGGACACCCTCTCTCAGTTGAGGTCCTAGACGGTGGGCACTGTGATAATTTGGTAAATACAGGCAGCTGTGATGCAAATAATCTCTCTACTTGGGAGGTTCTAAAATGGCTCATCCAGTTCATAGAAGCTCAGCACATGTCCGACGAACTGGTAAGTCCCGTCGCGGAAAAGTCGTCCAAAGCAAAGAAATCGTCAATTGTCTAAGTGAGATGCGGAAGCTGTCCTCTGATGACCGGACATAAGCGAGGTGAGGACATGGGAAAATTTGCAGTAGAGAAGCCTGCTGGTCCTGTTATAGCTTGCATCCCATTGAAATTAGTGTTCAGTCGAATAAAATGAAGCGGTGAATGGTTCAGCGAGACCGACGCATCGGGCTTTGACATCCAACAATTAGTGAACTTTTTCTGGCTCAATCTTGTTGCTGTATGTAAGTGCATTTTTAGTTGCGGATTTTGTTTTATTTTACTCTTAGCCTTGGACTCTCTGCTTTGTATATCAGCGAGCTCCTTTCTGTATAATTTGGTCTCGGAATGCAACCTTGTAGGGAAGCTACTACCGGATACCGTACATATTTAACATTAGTTGAGGTGTAAAAGTGGAAGTCTCTGGCAATAGGCAAAATTGCTTACTTGGTAGTGGTAGTAGGTTGGTTCTGTGAGCTAATAACTCTTCTGTATCTGCTGTTGGTCATGGAACATGTTTATTAATTTTATCAATTTTCTGTAGAATCTTGTGGTTTTTTTATTTTTTTGGGCTTTTGCAAGGAGTGAGATACATCTATTAAATTTGTTTGCAACTGGTACTGCACCAGTTTGGGTATGGATTGATGAGTACTCCCATATGATATTTTTTTTTTCGTCAGGACTCCATATTCGCCGATGGGTGTTGAAAGAAATAGTATTGTGTTATGCCTTTCTAAGATCAGCATGCTTGCATCAACTGTGATTCGCCGTGAAAGGCCACATTTTGTTGACGAAACGGTCGATCATATACTGGCCTATTATAGGAAATCAACTGCAAATGATCCATCTATCTTCGTTCTCTGTTTGTCGGAAGTTGTTCTCTCTTGTTTATTGAAATGGGCCGATTTAAGCATTGAAGGTCTGATCGAAAATTTAATTTCAAGTATCCCCTCCTTGCATCGTTCATCATATCATGCACTCTAGAGTCGTAGTGCTGGTGATCAAATGAAAGAGAGAGAGTCGAAGAAAAGCTGAAGAGAATGCTAAAGTGAAAGGAGGTTTATTTATTTATACAAGAGTTTCTTTAATTATAACCACCCCGATCACGTAAATAATGTCAATTATTGTTTAATCGATTCTAATGGTAGAGTTCCATTTAGGGTAGATATTGATTTTCATAGCATTAATCTAATTTGAGATTGAATTCATCTAACGGTTAAGATATCGTGTTTATCAAATAAATTTGATGGTAGGAATCGAATCTTCTTATCAATTTAATGGTTCTAAAGGAACCCTTTTGGATCGATGATGTGGCGATCCCTCAAATTGATGATGTGGTGAGCCCTTGTCCGCGACACCAGACCAAAGTTGGTTGGATGGAGATCATCTCATGGGATTACAAATATTGGCATTGTCATTATCCTTATAAAGAAAAAGCAAAGGGAAAGAGGAAAAGGTGCAAGGAACAAGCAAAGTGCTACGGAATGGGGGTAGACCATAGACTGGGCCAACGAATGGCCCTACTACTTAATGTACTTCACCACAACAATGGCAATCCTCGTAAATATGACGATGAAGCGCGGCCTTTATCGTCTCGAAATTTGTCAAAAGTCCTACCGCCAGCGCTAGGTTTTTGATATCCCTCCGTCGGCTCCAGCAAGCTCCTCCCGCGATTCCGCAACCTCCCGCCGCGACCTGCTGAACCCTAGCTGGTACGATCACCGCCATCTCCGAGCTACACGTCTTGATCTCGAGCTCACGCTTCGACTTGATCCGCGAGTGGTCCGATGAAACGTGGTTTGTTTTTTTTTTTTGGGTGAAATGCAGGTAAGCAGGCCAACCCCCAACAAGACCCGACAATCTCGATATGATATCTCGAATCTTTGGTCTCTCACGTAGGGAATCGAAGGTGGGTGGCCGATGTACCTTTGTTCACACTATTGGGTGATTCGAGCGCTTTACAGTCCCCGAACTGAGGTGGGTTGGTGGTGATGAGGACTGTGAGAGAAGGAGAAGCCGGATCCCTATGGAGGTGGGCCTTTATAAATTGGGGGCTTGTGACAACTCTCACGGATGCACTTGAACCGGATCAGAGACCTCACCGGAGGTCTGGATAGGATGTCGGCCTAGATGTCTTCACTGAGATTGTGCAAGGCTCTCGTCTCTCCGAGCGTCCGCTACTCTGTTCTATATACAATAAAAGTACAAAGTTACATGCAGTAAGCACCGATATAACTCACATCAAATAGTAATCTCGAAAATTCACCAAATGTGATAAAAAATTCACCAAATGTGACAAGTCTGTTAGAAATAACCCAATGTAGAATGTTGTTACTGATCAATGAAAAAGGCCTAAGAAGGTGATCGGGCTATGCTTCAGTGTAATTTACGACAAATTTACAATACATGGGGAAACAAGAATATGAGAAAATTAACTAACAAGTTAACGAGTATCCAATTAGAAACTTTCAAGCCAACGAATGTGCTCAAGTGGAATGGTAACTGAAGTGGATATGCAGGTCTAAGTCATGAATATAAATATGTGGTGACCAAATTTGGTGCCCTCTAAACTGCTGAAATTGCCTATAGAGCATGATTTGCAGTCTTCCATTAGCCACTCAATGTCCATGTACTATTCGACACCTAAATTTTTGTCAACTGTTTAAGAGTCCATTTTTTGCAAAATATAAAAATGCAAAAAAAAAGGAGAAAAAGAAGATATACCAAAAAAAAAAAAAAAGAGACATAGCAAAAGTTTAATTAAAAAAATGAGAAAAAAAATGAACGCGAGCGGGACAGCATGTCCGGCTCACTCTCTCGATAAATTTTTGGTCGGCCCTTCATTCATCTGACTCATCTTTTGGTTTCTCTTTTGGGCCCATTTCTATTATGTTCTTGAGCCCACTAGAGACCAAGAAAATAAGGAAAAAATCCAACCCCGCCTCCAGCCTTTCTTCGGTAAGAACCAACACGAGAGAAGGGCGGGTAACGCAAGGAGGAGAGAAGGACGCTGGTGCTCGGAGGATTTCGGCGAGATTCTTCGGCGAGAAAGAGAGAGAGATGTTGGATGCAAATTGCGCAACTCCAAGATCTCCATAATTAGAACAAGAACATGCATAATTGAGTAAAAAGATTAACGCACTTGTTTTGGGATCCATCGTTCTTGAAGCGGAAGTGGAAACATAATATTCCATGCGCAAGTCATTTTCCTCTATTGCCCTCCGTATCACTGGCTCAATAAGGCGCCCCCCTCACATTTAGCGTTAGGTAAATGCTCATTAGGTGAGGATACATGTGAGAATTAGGGTTAAAAGAGAGACTTTAGCACTACTTATAGAGTTTCCAAGCAAGCCCCCTCATTACGGGCCAAGCTCAACTCGGCCCACACTAGCCAGTTTCATATTAGACTAATTAAGAAACCTTCTATCTCACCTTAGAACAACCATGTTTTACGGTAACCTTAAAAACAGTAATTACAATATTAATTAATTTAGTCTACATTAGGAAAACTCTTACATTCTCCCACTTGGACTATATTAATTGATATGATAACTGTATGTGCACACATTTGGTTCAGAGATAATTCTTAATAGTCAATCCTATCCCATAAAGTCTTAAATACTGAATCATTGCGGTAACTGCATTTATATACACATAACCTTCCATGATCACGAGTGCTCTTAACTTTATTGATATGGGTTCAATATGATAGTGTGGCAAATGGATAACATCTCTCATAGAGAGATTCCATTTGTTATTCACCATTCTCTTATCTTAGGCGACACAAAAAACTTGTGCCATTAGAGAATGTCTTTATGATTTTAATGAACCCACATATGCCTTATCCTTACGATTAACATTTCTTTATGTATAATATGACATATGCACAAGGCTAATAACTGAATGCCCCTAGCCTTTACTCAAGATTTATATAGTACCTTGGGACTTTATCAATATATATTCAACATAATAACAACACATTCAAAAATATTTTATTGAATGCAAAAGTTAATACATATCAAACCGTTACAAAGTGTAACAAACACAAATGAAACATTTATCAGAGTAAAGCCAAAATAGCTCCCACTAAACAACATCTCATGATGCTCTTAGGCCGATGCTAATAACATGTCGCTCAAATACACATGGGCGTAGGCCTTTAATTAGTGGATCTGCAATCATATCATCTATGAAAATATATTATATTATTACGTCACATTTCTGTACCGTTTCCTTTTGGTAAAAAATTTTAACCACCATATATTTAGACCCCTTGAGACCTCTTTAATTAATAATACTGCAAATTTATTGTCTCAATACAACCGTATGAGTCTACACATAAAGTTAAAAATGGTCAACTCCTTAATGAGGTTCCGAAGCCTATTAACCAAGTAATAGCCTAAAATAATGTTACAAACTCTACTTACATAATAGACATAGAACTTTATTTACTGCACATTTCTACTAACATAAATATGTATTCCGTTATTTATCACATGTCATCCTAATAACCAGCAAAGTTTACATCTAAATATCCTACTAACTGCAAAAATTGAACATGTCTATAAATTATCATATAATCTCTTGTTCTCTTTAAGTACCTCCAAACCTTCTTAGCAACAACCCAGTATAATTGATTTATGCCTAGAAGTTCCGTCGCAAAGATGATATTTAGTCTAGTGAAAGTTTGAGCATACATTATACTTTTAAATGCACTAACACAATATACATCATTTAACTAGATTTTCTCAATATCTAAATAAGGACAATATAATGGATTCGGTCCATCACCTTCAATGATAGGAGCAATTTATGGCTTGCAATGATGTATATTGTATATTTTCAAAATACGATCAGCAAATGTCTTTTGAGAAAAATCTAATAAAATATGATGAGAACAATCCTTATGGACCTCAGTACAAAAGACAAAAGATGCCTCAAGGTCAATACTTGTAAAAAAATATCATGTACATAGTGTATGAGAAAAATAAATTTCCTCCCACTAACCTTGTGGTATATTGAATTACTTTGTTCTCAATTGAACAAAATAACAACACTATGAAACTTTAATAATATTATCTGGAAACTTTCTTAAGACTATGAATAAGACTTTTCAGTCTACACACAAGTTTACTTGAATTTGTTGCAAAATCCTCCAAGTTGCATTTATATAGATTTTGTATCTCTTTGACGTAACTCCATAAAAAAAAAAAAAATAAAACTATTAATACCACGTTCACTCTTAAAGAATCTTTAAAAAATACTATAAAGAAATAGTTATTTCTTCACTAACTATCCACTCCTCTTTTAGAGTGAAAACTTTAGTTACCAATTTGGCTTTAAATTTCATAATCTTTCTTTGAAATTCTTTTAGTTTTGTACACCTATTTACAACTAATGAACTTATGATCTTTAGGCAAGTTAATAAGTTTTCAAACACTATGATGTTTCATAGATTGCATATCGTATTTTATGGCGTCTAATCACATACTTAATTAAGGATAAGAAACAACATTCATATATGTCACTAAATGAACCATGTAGTGGATATTGCAGTCATGTTCTCACAATAGACTATATAGTCTAATTGAATAACTGATCAACTTTTTCTAACAAATCTCCTGAATAAAGCTACAACCACTTCATTCTACACTTGAGAGATTTAGAAAAATTTCATCATAACTATATCCAGAATAGTATCTTGAACCTCAACAAGTTTAGTCTATGGTATAAGGGATTCTACAATTGTTTGTATAGGCAAAGACAAAGACACAATGATCTTCTATCGCGCTATTATTTTTAATAGTCTGAAAGCAGCTATCCTCTACAATTATGTCGAACTATAGAAATTTTATAGTATGTGATTCCATAATTCTTATACATTCTTTAGAGTCATAAAATTAATACCCATTTGAACAATCTGAGTAAGATACAAAATAATTCCAAGTAGATCTAAATTCCAATACACTTAACGTTGAATTAGATAATCTCACTTCTGCATGACACCTCTAAATTTAATATGATTCAAGTAATTTATGTCCAGTCTATAACTCAAAAGAAGTTTATGAAATAACTTTGATAAGAAACATATTTTGTATATAAAAATGTTGCTTTCAAAACATCAGCCCACAAAAGACCAGATAAATTAGTCTTACTAATCATACTCATTACCATGTTCAATATATATGCCTTTTGGGAAAAATCTTTTTGTTAGGATTTTCAGGCATAATAGTTAAGTTACCACCCCAGAATTTACCAAGTATTTGACAAATGACCCTTTAAGCTATTTCGCATTGTCATACTTGCCAAAATACTCATGGCCACTATTAAGCCTAACAACCTTTTAAGACTAATTGAAATTGTTTTATTCTTTATCTTGGTCATTTTCCTTAAATATAAAACTTTTGGAAATAACCTTTTAACCATATACGAGATGTATATGTCATTAATTATTAAACACAATCTTTGCATATGTGTTCTAAATTTGATATTATACATGACATAATTACAAGCCACTAATGCTTCCATAATCTTATAACAGTTCAGTCCGCAGACAAACCACTTTTCAAGTGTTTCAGAATGAAACGCTTCATGAACAGTAAGCAAATCCTATTGCTCTTTTCTCAAGCAACAAATCATATGTCCACAACTTAAAATTTGAAGCAATAAAAACCACAATAATTATGGAGTTATTAATTACAGAAAATGTGACTGAAAAACAAGCAATGTATATAATTAGCATCATGTGAGCACCGTGTAACTTGACGTACAAGTACACATTCAGAGAGTTACACACATAATCATATAATCACATTTAGGCATAATACATGACATGCAATTGTACACTCCCCACATGATAACGATTATGAGAATATATTTCAATCTTTGTGAATTTTTCATCACCTCTGGGTATATGAACCACTAGGATCAGTCACTCCTCTATCACACCATCATGTATCCCTTAATAAACTAATACATAATCACTTCATTTGGGAGTATGACCACGCATTAGACCAAAAGACATCCTAATCAGCATACGAGACCGAAATTTCTCAAACACAATCAAACATGCCACTTTGGCGGTCACTACTCAATTGAATCATTGAAACTCTCTCATACTAGGGATATAAACTTTACTTCTCATATACACCATATACATGTGATTTTAACTTTAGTGATAGGGGCAGTAAATCACTAAAATCACATATTATGCAAATTACATTATTTTATTCATTAATAAAAATTAATCATATATATATATATATATATATATATATATATATATATAGGGAACCTGAAAAACAAATTCCAGTGAGATCACTGATCACAGTAACACAAGAAACTTTTCATAACAGAGAATAAATCATCTCTTATGCATCCTGATTACAGATTACCAGAACAACATAAAAAGAATGTTGCTCTAAAAGATCTTTCACAAATTAACATCAATAATAATACAGGGCACACCAAATCGACAAGCCTGATAACTGATCCATTATCACTCATTAGTTTCATAAGGCAAAAAATGACTCCAAGGCCAACAACTGATTTATTAGCCAATTTTATTTAAGTAACAAATTATCATTGTAATCAACTAGTGGTATATTAATTAAGTCAAACCAAAGAACAAAATATCTAAACTTTAACAACAGGTACTATTGCCCTGCATAAATGTTGTCATACTTCTAAACAATAAAAATATTCAACTTAATATGGATATTAATCAGTGACCAGATGAGTTTAGGTATAATATGCATTGACTTAACGGAAATGCATTACCCACATTCAATAGATGTGTTAATTAGTACAATCAGTTTAGTCACAGGTTCTTAAGATGTCCCTTATTCAAATATTACCAGCATGTAAATGAGTATGCATGAACAACAAAAGTTTCACAATCTTTTACTATTTCTCATTACCTCAATACATAGTTTAATTACTATCCCATAATGGTTGTATCTCATTAAGCCAGCTTCAGTTCACAATAAAGTTTAATTTTTATTAATTAATCACACCATTGTTATGTTTATATGATAACATACCTGTAATACAACATTTGTATTTCCAAAATCATAAATAAAAAAAATACAAGAAAAATACGCAAAAATACACATAAAATACAAGAAAAATACACAAAAAGGGCTTTGTATGTATTTTCACATCCATAAAATCATCAAACATATAAAATAAATACACCATAAGATAGAGAATGAACATATGAATCCAACGATGAACATATGAATCCAACGCCGCTAGCCACGCGCCGATCCGATGCTCCACACGCCCACCCGCGTCGCCTAAGTGCGTGGTGCGTGGAGCCCATGCGCGGGCGTATATTGACTGGTTAAAACCGGTCCGACCGGTAGCGGTCTAATCGCTTAGTCTGGTCAACAGTTGACCGAGTTGGGTCAGGTCAACGAATCGGGTCGGGTCGGCCACCATCGGGTCCGGTCGATGATGTCACTATGATGTCAGCATACGCTTGTGTGTCGCGCGCGCGACCCGCGCCCGCGTGTGGGAGTGTGTAAGGGCGCGTGATCGCCCGTAGGGCGCGTCTCCTACACTTTGGTGGCACGTGGGGGCGCGTGTAGACTGCTCCGATGATGCGCCGCCCATAGATCCGCTCATCTCATCGTGTCCAGTCCGAATTTGTGATTTAATTTTATTTTATTGAACAAAAAATCACGAAAATCACAAATTATGGCAAAAATCTTATGCGTTCGAGTTATAGGGTTATGGTTGCTTTGATACCACATGTTGGATGTAAATTGCGCAACCCCAAGATCTCTATAACTAGAATAAGAACATGCATAACTGAGTAAAAAGATTAATGCACCTACTTTGGGATCCATCGTTCTTGAAGCGGAAGCGGAAACACTATTCCACGCGCAAGTCCTTTTCATCTATTGCCCTCCGTATCACTAGCTTAATGAGGCGGTTCCCTAACATTTAGTATTAGTAAACGCTCATTAGGTGAGGATACATGTGAGAATTAAGGTTAGAGGAGAGACTTGAACACTATTTATAAAGTTTCCAGCCAGGCCCCCTCATAACGGGCCAGGCTAAACTCGGCCCACACTAGCTAGTTCCATATTAGACTAATTAAAAAACCTTCTATCTCACCTTAGACCAACCATGTTTTACGGTAACTGTAAAAATAGTAAATTACAATATCAATTAATTTAGTCCACATTAAGAAAACTCTTACGAGAGAGAGAGAGAGAGAGCTGAAGAGAGAGGGAGATGGTGAGGGTTTCCTTTATTTGGTTGAAAACAGAGAGGGAGAGCAGCTCGAGAAAGGAGTTCCGGTAGAGAGTGCGAGAGAAGCTTGGCCATGCTTGAGACCCCATTTCCCAACGCTCCTTTCATCGGGCCAAGGCTTGCAGTTCTTCGGTTTGCTCAAATCCCAACCACAGCTATGCTGCATTTTGTTGTCTCTGGACATTGCTTGGTTGTCTATATCCGTCTCAGTCGCATTTTGATGTCCAGTCGAGTTATCATTTGCTCTCCAATCGATGTCCACCAAAAGTTCGACAGAATGTCTCTACGATACTCACAAAAGTCATGTTTGCCTTGCTGAAACTGTAGCCCCTTTTGCCCATATTTTGTTGGTTTTTATGAGTCATTGTCACGATTCCTCGCTTTTGTCCTTCATTATGGTTACTTTCGTGCGGGTGGTGTGTTTTGTGTTCATTGATCTGGTGATGGATGGTGGCCCCTCGTGACTTTCATAGAGGGTGAGAAGTAAGGATGGGATCAATAAGGAAGATGACCCATGTTGGGTGAAGAGGAGGGGACGTTGCGAAGAATACGACGTGGAGAAGAAAATGAAAAGAAAATAAAGAATGAAACAAAAGAGAAAATTAAAAATATGAAAAGAAGGCTAGGGCGTGGGAGAAGCTACCATTTAAAGGGCAAAATACCGACAAAAAAAAGGGCAGAATAAGTTCAAAAGATTAAGGCTTTGGGGGACTCGATTTTGGTTTGGGCTGAACGTGAGATTGGGTATTAGGATAAACTTAGGATTTTTTTTTTCTGTGGGCTTAATTTAGTGTTGGGAAGCTTGGGCTTGTTAATTAAGCTTTGGGTTGAGCTTGATTTGTTGGGCTTAGGCTTAGTTAATTGCTGAAGGAATTGGGCCTAATTTGCCTAGTTTGTTTTTATTAACTAAAGCCTCTTGCTGTATAAAGCCCATTTGTGTCCTTGAGTCCAGAGTCGTATGGCCGCAGCAACCTATTTTCGGGTTGGGCCCTAGGGACGAGCCCATTTTCGGATAAAAAAATTAATAAAAAAATTTGAGTTTTAGAAAATTGTCAAAAAATTTAAAAAATTAAATTAGAAAACCTTTGATTGGGTAAGCCTTTAGGGATTTATAATAAGGTTTTTTGTTTTCCATTGTCTTGTTTTCATTTGTAAGGACGATATTAGATGATGTCCAAACTATCCTTAGTATAATATTTACTATGATGTATGCTGATGGTGTTACAAACATCACTAGAGATTTTGATATGAAGAGTGCTCTATAACTGTTTAGAGAGCTCTGGTGATATCTAAGGTGAATAAGGTATTGGGAGATGAAAATGTATACGAGTTGAAAGGATTTTCTAATAAAATGAACATTTAGAAGGATCTTAATTAAGGGTGAACAAGCAGAGAAGGATGGGATGTTCATGATGGTTTGGAGGTACAAAGTCAAGTGAATAGTTAGATGGACTTAGTGAGGTGAACACGCTTAGAATGGATATAGAAAACAACCATAGAATGTTGTTTACATTTTATTGTGCTTATAAATCTCTGGATCATATTTAGGTTTATTCAGTGTAGTAAATAGTGTAGGCATCTCGGATTTAGCCTTTGCCATCTCAATTGCATGCACATTTCGAGTCATGCGAGCCAGCCGATACATTTACATTTCATGTATGCTAAGTTCACCCACTTTTGACATTCACACTTCTCACACTAACCTATACATTTCTACACAAAAACCCTTTATGAATAAGTTTTCTCTTCTAATAAACTAACCTTTGCCCTTAGATATGTTTTTAAGGAAGGAAAGAGACCAAAGGATTCAAACCCTTGTTTCTTTGGAAGGGTTGCAAACTGTGATTTAGAGCCCATTTGGTATGGCCGTGAGCTATGGGTTAATTGTGTTGTGCTGTAATAATTACGTTACAAAATGCTATAATATATATGTTTGATGATAATCTTGGAAGTATTGTAGCTATTGAGAATATTTTTGAAGCTGCAACAACCTTTTTCATAGCTGAACTACTGCAAAAAAGCTACACCTCATTCTTTATATTTATAGCATAAAAATTGTTAGTCCATTCAATTTGTTTTGTAGAACATAAACCATATGGAATAGATTTTCCTAGTTTTGACTACTTGTTTCGTTCTGGAAAATAAGTTAACAACAAAAATAACTCATAATTACAACTTAACAATTTATGTTTAGAAAGACGGCCTTCAAATTTGTTAGCATCTTTTGGGCTAGGCTGACCCAGTCTGAGATGCTTCAAGGGGGTCCAAAAGTAGAGCTCAGAATGAATGGGCTATTAGGCTTTTAATTTGGCTGAAATTGTATGATATTTTGAATCTAAATAAACTTGATGATTAGTTTGGCCCATATTAATGAAAGATCATGGAGCGAATTGTCCTTTAATTGGAGAGTCACAAATATGAACACTACTCTCATGTAAAATTAGTTAGATTTGCATGTTGGTGATGTTGATGACCTGCAATCTACCAATGTGTTGTTTAGAAGAAATATATTTCAATTAGGGATGGAGGAAAATATGATCCTTTCATGAAAATTACCTAACTTTTTTAAGGGAAAATCAAGTAAAATAGAATTTTACTATAGGGTTTGTAATGGGTCCACATCATCCCTTGCAAATGTAATATATTGCAAGACTTAGTAAATTGTGTGGTAGGGTTTTGAAAGTATGTTCCTTATCATTCCTTTTATTTAATATTGATTTCAACACTGTAAGTTCTTATACTCCAACCTTCCTTTTTGATTTTCAGTTTGTTCTATAAAAGCCTATCCAATCATATTTCCATGCCCGACCAAGTGTCAACCTCATCAATTACCTCCTTTTTTTGAATGGTTACTCTCTCCATTCGACATAATTAAGACAGTTTATAGAAAAAATAGAAACATAAACAATAAGTTGGAGATTTGTGACTTAGGGTAGGATCTTCATCAAGCTTTTCATTGCATTTCTTCTAAATCACCTAGGCCCCCTTAAGTAGTTATAAACATCTCAAAGTCTTGAGGCTTTGTTTTCTTCTAGGTGTGTCATTTTTTGTTGAAAGATGTGTGAAAAGAAGAGTCACTGTTGATTTGGTAGATATAGTTTGTTTATCATATTTGTTGGAAATAGTCATCATAAAACATTTGAAGAGTTTATCTTGTGAATAGTGATAGGGAAAATTGTCCAAAAATTTCTAAAATTATTGCATTATTACTAATTGAGTCCTAAAACTTTTAATTGTGCAAATTGAGTTTTAAACATTTTTACATTTTGTCAAGTAATCCATCTGACCAATTTTGATTGGAAATCGCCAATATAGATGTTAGCTATCTTACGTGACACGGACAACATTGATATAAACAAAGTTTAAAATAATATTTTATAAAAATATTTAGTATTATTTTTTTTTCCTTTTTCCTTTTCTTTTATATATTTTTTCTTCCCTTCTTCCTTTGGTCAATCGAGTCTCGAGTCTTAGTGACAAGGTCAATTCCACCGATCTTTGGTGAAGCTCGCCCCACCAACCATTGGCGAGAGTAAGTCTTGCTTGCTCTTGGTGAGACCTGACCTTATCGTTGTAAGGCAAGGTTGACCTCATTTAACTACTAGTAAGACAAACCTCACTTAGCGATGGTGAGTCAAGCTTCACTAGGGGTAGGCGAGGCTTGTTGTCATCGAGCTAGTAAGGTCTACCTTTCTAGTGGCCAATGAGGATGAGCATTACTAGTGACAACTTCACCATATTTTGTGAGTGTTGATAAATTCGAGCCTTACCAAGGGTGGCAAGGCTTATTAGCCCTCACCTCCAGCTAGTTGTTGGCCATCATTGTGGCCCGGTGACTAGCTAGAAGAAGAAGGGAAGGAATAAAGAAAATAAAAAAGATATATATATATATATATATATATATATATATATATATATATATATAAGAATATTATTGAAATTGCTTATGTTAGCTAGCCATGCCACATAGGATGAGCAGTATCCACATTAACGATTTTCGGCTAAAAGACTCTTGACGCTCCATCTCAAATTTTAAGAAAATCCTTTGACATTGACACTTCAAATAAGATATTAGCAGATAAGTATAAGAATATTAAGTTATATTTGCAATTTCCACGTTAAACCTACTTGAAGATGCTTGCTTGACATAAGGACCAACTTTGACAATTGTTCTAGCATTTATCTCTGATCCGACTTGTCTATCCTCATTAATTGCCAATTACGACTAATATTCCGACTTGTTTGTCCTCATTCTTTAAGGATGATATTTATTTTGATTTGCATACCTAAGCAACTTCTTTAAATCTTAATTATCCAGTTACTTCCTGATATATGTTGGTCAATATTTCCTTCAAAAATTGCCAACTAATATATAAATTATGCACCCGCAAGAAATTAATGCTAACTGCATTATTTGGGGAAGTTCTTCATTATTTGTTTATGCAAATATTTTGAATGACAAATTGGAGATTGGAACTAGGGATAATGGGTTCTAGAGTGGATGATTCCTACCTTGAAACTGAGAATCTCCTATTGACTCTTGGACCTACCAATGAATCAAACCACTGGTATGATTTAGTTTCTGGGTAGATCCATGAAATTGATCTATATAACATAATAATCACTACAATATCTTGCCATGAAGTAGACCACTCTAGTCGGAGAGGAATTGAGGACTTATATGAGAGTATGTGGCAAACGATGTGAACGATTGAGGCCGTGAGAGTCACGACAAGCGTCATGAATGGTAAGTGAGGCAATAATTGTGAGAGCAAGGTGAGAAAGAGAGTCATGAGACTTGAGTGAAGAAACTAGAAACGAGGCAAATGGCAATTAGGATTTTGAACTTACATAAGAGAGAGCAACAAGTGTCGTGAGCAAGCAAGGCTACGAAAATAGTGACAAGCATTGTGACTTGTGAGTGAAGATGCAACCTGCAAGCATCGAAAGCAAGCCACAAGAGTCGATAGATACTGAGAGAGCGACTCGAGATAGAGATGAGGTGAGGGAATTGTAGAGGGAAGTAAGGTTATGACTATGAGGGAGGGCCAAAGGAGAGGCTATGATAGTAATGCCACGATAAAGGGCCAAAGGCAATTGAGAGTAAGATGAGGCGAGAGGGTTGAGAGGATCATGTAAAGAGGTGATCGAGAACAAGATGAAGTGAGAGAATAGGTAATAGGATTTTTTGTAAAAATAAAAAAATAATAAAAATATATTTGCTGGTCCGATCTAGGTAGTTTGGTTGGGCTGTTCCACACCTAGAACCAAGATTTGTATTGGTACTCACCAGTTCCAATTTATTGGAATCATGAACCGAATCAATTTTCGGTTTTTTGGTACACCCTTAATTATTGATGATGGTGGATTCAAAAAATTTCATGTAAGATTTCTACGGTACCTAACTTAGAGGGGAGAGATTTAAATATTTCTTTTATATGAAATTTCATGATATAGTGTACATTTGATGATGATGATGATGATGATGATGATGATGGTATGCGTTAAGGGGCGAAGGCCCCTACTACGCACCCTTCCATCCGTTTCAAAGATGATAATAATGATGATGGTCAATACATGCATTAGGGAGCGAAGGCCCCTGCTATGCATGTGATATCTTGAAAATTAAGTTCTGTTTTCAATTGAGTGAATTAGGCCTTTCATCGACGCACCTATAGTGCTATTTTCTGAGGTGATCACTCATGAGATAACTAGACTATCTGGGGAAACTATTAAGGGATTTTAACACAATAGACTTGAGAATTCGATCAAGAATCGACTGCTCGACCGTGCTAATCTGCAACGGTCATTTCGACACAGTCAAAAATCTATCAGAAACTGGAGATAGGTTAATTCGACTGAGGTGTATGATCATAGTGTAGGTGATTCCACCAGATTGCAAAATTATCGTCGATCGACACTAGACCGATTTTTCTGTCGTTTTGGTACCCTATGTCCATGACTGAAACCTCGAGATTTTTACGACCACCGAGATTCACCATTGTGTTGAAGAGGTACATTATGGCTCAAAGAAAATCGACCACGGGTCAATTGCACTAAAAATTCCTGAAAGTTACTTGGTAGGTTAAGGTCACGCTAAAATCGCATCACATTAAAATTAACCGCGAATTTGAACCCGATTTTAGAAATTGAAAGTTTTGTCATGTCATGATTTATTTTAAGAGCATTGACTCATCCTTCGAGGAATTTCAGAGAGTTCGGGATTTTTACGGAAAATCGATTCGGACGATTCGGAAAAGAACGGAAATTCGGACGAACCGAATTGAATGAATTTTTGGCTTCCAAACCGAGCTATTTGGTGATGGGAACTTGTAGAAATTATGTGGGCTTTTTCTTCGATAAAATTGAACATTGAATTGAGGAATTGGGTGAAGAAATTGAAGTCTAAATTGTGAAATTTGGAGCTAGGATGAAAGCTGCATTTTTTTTTTTTTTTGGCTTCAACTTCAATTAATTGTGGGATTTTATATGCTATAAAGTATTGGGGGACATAGAGGATATGCATGTGGGTTTGATGAAATGTGATATTTATATTTGACTTTTGGTCCTCCTTCACCAAGCTTCTCTCGTGCACTTCTTCCCCCCCCCCCCCCCCCCCCCTATCCCTTCGTTTCTGCTTCACTTTCATTTCTCTCCTTTGGCTTCTGTTTTGTTTCCATTTCCCATTCCCTTCGATCAGCCAACCCCATGCCTACTCCCCACCATCTTTTGTCATTTGGCCAAATTGTTGACCCCATCTTCAATGCCTGCAACATCCATCGAAGCAGCCCCAACTCCACTGAATTTCCCCCTCTGCCATGCATCCACCACCACTTCTTCTCTGCCACCAATCAGTGCCAGCAACCATGAGCCTCTCTCCACCGAAGTCAAGCCCCACGATCGTCCCGTCTCTTCGTGCCGAAGCTGCCATGAAGATGCCAGCAACTCCTTCACATGTTCTTATGCGGTCAGCAATCACGAAGCCTCGTTGTAGCTCGCATTTTCAGTCAGCACGTCCGCAACACTCCACCGAGCCCAGCAGCCGCGGAACTCATCTCAACCGTGAGCTTTGCGAGGCCAATTTCGGCCCAATCCAAACTCCAGTTGGTATGAGCGCTTTAGAGTTTATTGCTTATTTCCGCGTCGCCGTCGCCATGGACTCATTGGCTCGCCAATCCAATGAGTTTACCAACTAAACTCTGCTTAGAGAGTTACTTATGCTTATGATGTAATTAGTTTAAGTTAATTAAGGATTATGTGGTTAGTTAGATTATATTAGTGATTTAATTATCCGATTTTTGCATGTTAGGTTGTTAGATTAGATTAATTAGAGACTAGATAGGTTGTATTAATTATCTAAATTGGTTCAGAAATTTTCTGGGCCCGTTTTGGTATTTAATTAGGTTTTTTTGGCCTAAAATTAAAATTATGGCATTTATTGGTATTTAATTAATTAATTAATTTAATATATTTATTTTAGAAAATCCCACTATTTATACAGTGTCTGAAAACATTTTTGGCGTTGTAAACTGACGCCTCAGTAATTTCTAATTAATTATTGAAATTACTCAATTTTGGAATAAATCCCCAAAAGTATAAATTCCACTCAATTAGCACTAAATAGTAGTCAATTAAATAAACCAACCACACCATTGCAATTAGCACAAAATTCCAGTCACCGGCTATCTCGGTCTAATTTTCGAAAAATAATAAATAATTAAATAATTACTAAAATTAATTAATTAAATACCAATAAATGCCATAATTGTAATTTTAGGCCGAAAAAGCCTAATTAATTACCAAAATGGGCCCGGATAATTTCCGAACCAATTTAGATAATTAATACAACCTATCTAGTCTCTAATTAATCTAATCTAACAACCTAACATGCAAAAATTGGATAATTAAATCACTAATCTAATCTAACTAACCACATAATCCTTAATTAACACACACCCAATATTATATAATTAAATACCCACACATAGTTATTTTTATCTGGTATATTTTAACACAATGAAATTAGGCTAAGTTGGGTATTTAATTGAGGAATTGATGTGCAAAGCACAAGATCTTTGGCCAGGAGTAATTTTTCGTAGTTCAGCTTCAATGAGCAAGATTATAGCAACTTTAGTGAGCAAATATTATCTAGCAATTTCGATGAGCAATAATTGATATAGCAGCTTCGGTGAACGATAATACTTTAGTAGTTTCGGTGAGCAATATAGACATCAGCTTTAGTGAGCAATGATATATGGATATACCTATTAGCTTCGGTGAGCTAGACTATATTTCAGCTTAGGTGAGCAGTGTTTGAATCGATAGAGTTATAGATGGTATTGATGGTATGGAGTTGAATGAGTCGATTGATTGATGGTTGAATTAGATTAAAATGTTTGGATGATTATATGAATTGTACTGATTTGCAAGAAGGAAGGTAAGTCCTTTAACCTGTGCTTGTGCTTAGGTAGTCCTTGGGGCATATTTCCTTCCTAGTCGGAGTTTAGGGGGTGAACTTGCTGAGACATTATCTCACTTCATCATGAGCTCAACATTTTCAGGTTCTTAGCTGGCAGTTGTGGAGGACCCGAAGCCCGGAGTCTGGGGAGGTGGAAATCAAAGGATCGTCGAACGTGTCTGACTAGTTAGTCATAGGATAGTTCTCTTTTTGTTGAGCTGGTCTTTTGTAGATAGCCTAGTATTGTATATAAACCTTGTGTGTTTATAAAAGGCTTGTTTTTAATGTGAATGGTTTTCTACTCTCATATCCCAAGCTTTTGATTGTTTTGCTTCCGCATACGTATTAAAATGAATGGGTTGGTGACGCGTCCTTGGACGTCGCATATTTATTGACCATCGAGGGATGGGCATACGCTCGAAGGTCGTGGCATGACAATGCACCCTTCCTTCTGTTTCAAAGGAAGACTTAGGTTGGAGTGTCAAAGCTTAATCGGGAAAATCATCTTGTTTGCCCCTCATTTTGCTTTAATGGCAAAAAATTGTTTGGAATGCACATTGCACATTATTTGGATAAGTGCACTAGAAGTGCTAAAAGTTGTATACATCGCTTAATTTAGTGTCAAAAGTTTTTGTTGGGTCACTTAAGTACTAAATCATAGAAAGAATGATCACTTAAAGTACTAATGGTGAGAAATTCCGCCAAATTGATTACTTTTATTTATAATTAAAATTATAATATGGCTTGGCAAATTTTAAAAACTCCAATCTATTGGCATACTTGGCACTAAAATAGTCATTTTTTAATGATGACTGGTATTAAAGTGGTTACTTTTAAACAAAATTTGGCACTTAAATTATCACTTTAAATAAAATTTGGCGCTGAAATAATCATAATTTACAACTTTCGGACAATGTCATTCATAGTTTATATGGTGACTGAGCATATTAGTGAGTCACATAGGACTGAGAAATTAATAAAATATAATCATATTTAATTTTTGATAACCCAAATCAAAGTTAGCAATTAAATTATCAGTTTTTCTAAAGTGGCATTTAAGTGATTCGAAAAAAAAAAAAACTTTTGGTATTAAAGTGAGTATTGTACATAACTTTTAGCACTTTTAGTGTACTTATCTTGTGCATTACTATTACTTTTAGGTTATCAATGGATTAGGCATTTGCATTATAATTTATATGCATCTTTTGTTTTTTTCTTATCAATTTTCATACTAATCAATGTATAGAAAAAAAGGCATAATGCTAAATGAAAGTTGTGTTTACTATATTTTGGTGGATTTATTTCAATGAATTGCAATGTGTAGTAAGAATTGGTCCATTACTTGAGGCATTTGAGGACATATCAAAATTTGCTTCAAAAGTAAAATTTTGAGTACGCTAGGCCGACGAGGAAAAGTGCGGTCGCTTGAGGAGGTGGATCATTCGAGCATGTGGTATTACTATATGGGATGCATGAGTGATATAAATAGAGGGTTCTATCTTTTGACCCATAGATCCAATTAATCATAAATTAAATATGTATGATGCAAGGTTAACCTAGAGATAACATGGATAATCAAAGGCATGATGATTGAGTAATATGCGTTCAATCATCCGCTAAGGTACTATTAGTTCCATTAGGACTTAATTACCACATAAATCTTACCTTAGTTTAGTTAGGATACCAAGGACATCAATGTCATACATCGAATCTTAGCATAAAAGGGGATCATATTGCCATCCTTCCACGTAAATGATGTAGCCTCAAACCACCAATATCCAAGTCCCTACAATAATGCTCTTACTCTAATGGCCACTAACGAGAACCGTGAAAAATACAAAAGATGAATGGAATGAGCAATCATAACCTAGTGAATTGTGTGTGTACCTTCTAAGCAGATTGAGTACCCACTATGCAATTTACAAAACCATATTAAAACTCCTTTCAATTTCAAACTATAATTCATATAAAAGATAAGAATTGGTTATATTGCTTTAACATAACCCTATACATATTAGCAAAAACATTTGTTATATTAATATTATAGTGACAAACATCAATGATCAAGTCCATTAATCAATCTCAACAAAATACCATGCCAATAGATCATTTCATTGACTAATATCAAATCACATGTCAATGGTCCATCTATTGATCCCTATGCCCAAATAGCGACCATGGTCACGAATAACACCCTATCACAAAAAGACCAAGCTCCCGCCTTGACAAGGTCTCCACATATATTGTTAGTAACTGGCTCACAAAGATATTCTAAATTAGTATTCATACCCACAAGCCCTTCATTAGACTCATGATAATATTGAACATCAACACCAATCTAGAACAACATTCTCCACAATCCACAAAGGCAAATCTAGAAAATATTTCATACGTCTCAATGTGTTTCC
Source organism: Eucalyptus pumila (assembly GCA_016097595.1). Lineage (NCBI taxonomy): Eukaryota > Viridiplantae > Streptophyta > Magnoliopsida > Myrtales > Myrtaceae > Eucalyptus > Eucalyptus pumila. Next base: position 45,347,737 of record CM027853.1, read on the forward strand.
AAAATCATTTCATAAACCAAGTTCACAAATCAACGTATATATACATAAAATCTTTTACGATAACTTTCCAAAAACATCTAGAAAACTATTCACAAATATCAAATCGTAGTAAATGCCTGATCCAAATTTTATGTAACAAACATGTTTATTCATAACTCATAATATATCAAATATTTTTCGCCTTTAAATCATAATTTTAGAAATTCATAGAAAAGGTAGCACTACTCATCTAGGAATGCCCAAATCAAATAACACATAGTTAAGTGAGACTAGGATCTCGTAATCTTAACAATTTAACAAGAATCAATGTTAAAATTAAATAAAACTCTACCCCAACTATGAAATGGTTAAATTACATCTAAATACTAACAATATGACTTATACGTGTTAACAAATTGCTCAATCAAAGCGATTGCTCAAACTTAAATGCAACATGGAATTTACATGCATAACCCCAAAATTCTTACTCCCACCAAACCCATGGCTCCACAATGCCATATACCACAAATTTCAAGAAATTCCAAAGCTCAACAACTCAAGATTCGGGCTTTGCAGCTCAAAAATCCCAAAATTCTAAATTTAAGCCTTAAATTTGAAAACTACTCCAATTTGACAAACCAAGGGCATGAACAATTACCTGACGTTGCAAATCTGGGTGGAATCAACTTAGCAAGATGTTTTTTTCTCTCCTTCCTTCTATCTCGGTGAGCTCCCTATCCTGAGTGCCCCTTAATTGATGTTCACCTTCCCTTTTCTATTCACTTTTCAAACTTTCTCTCTGTTTTTTTTCCCTTCTCCACCTTTGACTTTTCAAACCCATATTTTGTTGAAGATCACCTCTCTCTCTCTCTCTCAGTTCTCTAAATCTATCTCTCTAGAGTTCTCCATGTCGCTCTTTACTCCTCCAGATTTCTCTATCTTTCTCCAGACAATTCCTCAGCCGCAATTGTTGACAAATGGGTCAACAAGTTGCAATAAAATAATAATGAGTAGAAGAGATATTTGGAGAGGAGAGTCAGTGAATGTGCTGATTTTGCCTCCTATAAATAGGGGTTCTTGTCCCTTGAGTGTGTGTGGAATGTGTACGTAAAGTATGTGGGGGTGTGTATGTGAGGTGTGTGGGGGTGTGTAGGGGTCATGTGTAGTGTAAGTGTAGGATGATAAGAAGTGAGTGGGTGTGTGCATGTGGTTTGTGAAGTGAGTGAGTGAGCAAGTACAATGAGTAGTTGTGAGAGTGTGATGGTATAGAGAGTTTATAATATTATTTATATAAAATAAAGCAATTATTTTACTTGTACATTCATTTGCTTCTCAACATATTTTACATCAACCCATGGAATATAGTTGAGTAGGTCACGAAGGGGTAACCTATGACACCTGATGGGTGGTTGTTGGGGTGTGCACTGGAATAGGGACTCACCGATGATGAGCTACCGATAGATACCTTGATGAGGGCTGTGGACCACCTAGGAGCACCAACATAAGAAGAGAGCACACCAAGGAAAAAACCAGAGGCGAGAGAGAGAGAAAGAGCTTGAGCAAGCTTGAAAGTATGATAATGTTGTTGTGTGTGCACAATTCACCCCACTTCCCTCGCATTGTAGGTTAAATATTTCCAAAAAATGTTGCCTTTCTATCAAGGACATGTTAAATAAAGGACACAGTTACTTCTCTACTTGAATGGCCAGCCATACCTCTTCAGAAGCAATTATGTATGAAATCACCTCTGTCCCTTTTGTTTAGTTGAACTTAACTAATGATTGCTCTAGGTTACTTCATGAGATATAAATGTAGTCCTATAGGTAAAAATTAGGTGTCTCATCCAAACATAAAATGAGAACAGCTTCAGATGACAATTGTTGTTCCTTTCACCTTCTACTTTACGAAGTACAACGCAAGACAATAAGAACAGCTTCAGATGCAATCATAAACCAAATTATTTGAGGGAAATTTGTACTTAGGAAGTGAACCCAAAAATTAGAACTTTATGTCATAAATTAGATTAATTAAGGAATATTCTTATCAAACCTAAATGCTTTTGAACTGGCTTGATAATGTGAATCCTAACATTTTCAATAGCTATGGTTGCAAATACTCCATATATAGACCTCCATCTAGGTTAGGAATTCTCGATAAGATGTCTACACAATCTCTACACAAATGCTTTGAAAAATTCCTCCCTCCCCTCTCCTCCCCCTCTCTCTCCGTTCACCAAAATTAAATCTCTCTGTGTCGTTGCTAGCTTGCATCTTTTGATGATCTTTAACGCACCTTCTTGAGTTTTTCTTTTTCAAATAATTTATTTGGTGTCAAATATTGCCATGCTTTTGTTGACTTCAACCTTATGCTATCTACAATGTACGAAGATAAGTTTTTTATGATCGTCATGTCGAAAGAAATAAAAACACAAATACTATGGGCCCGTTTGGTTCGGCTTTTGGGGAATGCATTTGCCGAAATGCAAATACCTTTGGGTGAAAGGGGTTTTCCGAAATGCAAATATCGTTTGGTAAAATTTGCATTGAGAAACAACTTTGGCCAAAATACCGTTTGGTAAAATTTACATTTGTAATTAACTTTTATTAAATTAAAAAAGAAAAAATATGTTTATATTTTTTTTAAATCCGACCACCGGACCGCCGAATTCGGAGGCCGAATCGAATAAAAAATATAAACATATAAACAAAAAATATGTTTATATTTTTTATATAAACATATTTTATATAAAAAATATAAACATATAAACATAAAATATATTTATTAAACATAAAATATATATAAAAAATAGATATGTTTATATAAATATATATTTATATAAAAACAATTGGAGAAAAAAATAGATATATTTATATTGATAAATATATATATTTATTAAACATAAAATATAAAAAATAGATATGTTTATTTTTTATATATAAAAAATAAACATAAAATATATGTTTATATATTTATACTAGACCGCCGAATTTTATAAATATATATTTTTATAAACTACCTGAATAAAAAATATGTTTATATTTTTTATATAAACATATTTTTATATAAAAAATATAAAAATATTAACATAAAATATATATACAAAATAGATATGTTTATATAAATATATATTTATATAAAAAACAATTGGAGAAAAAAAATAGATATGTTTATATTTATAAATATATATTTATTTATTAAACATAAAATATATTTATATAAAAGATGGATATGTTTATATCTATATAAAATATATATAAACATAAAATATAAAAAAAAGATATGTTTATATATTTATTTATATTTACATATTTATTTTTATTTTTATTTTTATTCGGAGAAAGGCGGTCGATTGGTTTCTCCACCGGAGAGATGAACAATCTTTTGGAAGTTACATTCGAAGATGCAACTTGCCAAAGGACCTCAAGAGTTGCTGGGTTAAAGGGCTTGAGATGATCAACCGGGTCAATTAGAGCCACTTGGAGATGTAATTGCATCTTGCCTTAAGTGTGTTTAGTTTAGGTTGATTGAGATTATGTTGTTAGATTAGTTTATTTAAATATGGATTAGATTAAGTGGTTTTATTTAAAGTAAAGCATGTTTACGCGCTAAAGGGATTTATTTAAAACGGAATTTTTGGATTATTTTAATAATAAATCATATTCCGAAAATCATTAAAATATTATTATTTAAAAAAAAACTGGTCATTTGTTGTGTAGTTAGATTTTGAAATTGACGATTGAATATTATAAATTGAGTGTGAATCGTGAAAGATGTGAATAGTATTATTTAATTGATTTTTTGGAATAAATTTAATTATTTAATAAATTCGAAAAATTATTTTGGGACCCTAAATTCTCAGAATTTCATGCTGATCGCTGTTGTGCATTTAGAATTTGAATTTGATGAATGGATGCAAATTGAGTGTTGATTGTGGTTGCATTTGGCCATCAGAGGAAGGGACTTTCGAGATGCCCGCATTCCAAATTTTTGGCCAAGGAACGAGGCGAGGACTTCCGTGGAAGGCCACCCGGGGTGTATTTTCTTTCAAACATGAACCAAACATGGCCTATGTTTAATGCATTACACTTTTTATGGGAAAAGTGTATAAAAAAGTCCTAAACCTTTTGCCTTTGTGCTGATTTAGTGCTAAACTTTTTTTTGGTGCCGATTTAGTCCTAAACATTTTTACATTGTGTCAATTCAGTCCTTTCCGGTCAATTTTGGCCGGATTTTGCTGACTGGACGCTGGCTCGCTGACGTGGCCTGATTGGCGCTGACGTGTACAATTTTTAATAATATTTTTGAATATTTTTTATTTTTTATTTTATTTTTTCTCTTTTTATTTTTGTTTTTATTCTTTCTTTATTCTTTTTCTTTTTTCTTTTCATCTTCTTCCTCCAACGGTCGCCGGAGCTCGGTGACCGGCTAGAGGCGACGGCTGGCGAGGTCGACCTCACCGGCCACCTCGTGGCCTCGGTGGCAAGGCTCGCCCTCGCTGGATCTAGCGAGGCCAGCTGCCTCGGAGAACCCTAGGAATCACAAAACCCTCACCCTCGACGGATCGCCGCCGCGAGAGAAACAGCAAAAATCCGGGGTCGAAGCCGCGCGACCGAAGGCACCCCGAGCTCCCATAAACCCTAGAGACGACGATGACAACGAGTAGAGGAGGGAGGAAATTTCTAGGGCGAGATTGGGATCGGAGAATGGAGCCGGGGAGGAGTCAATTGGGCGCCGGCCTCGCGCCCGCGCCGGCCGGGTGAGGCTCGACCCTCGCCAGATCCGGCGAGGGCAAGCCTCGCCACCCAGGCCGCGAGGGCGGCCTCACGCCGGGCGGGCGAGGCTCGCCCTCGCTGGATCCGGCGAGGTCGAGCCTCACGGGGTGCGAGGCCGCCCTCGCGGCCACGGCGAGGTGGCCGGCGAGGTCGACCTCGCCGGCCGGCGAGGCATCGCCCGACCGGTCGCCGAGCTCCGGTGACCGGCTGGAGGAAGAAGATGAGAAGAAAAAGAAAAAGAAAGAATAAAAATAAAAATAAAAAGAGAAAAAATATTTTAAAATATTTTAAAATATTAAAATATTATTAAAAATTGTACACATCGGTGCCGATCAGGCCACGTCAGCCGACCGGCGTCCAGTAGCAAAATCCGGCCAAAATTGGCCAGAAATGACTGAATTGGCACAACATAAAAAAGGTTTAGGACTAAATCGGCACAAAGCCAAAAGGTTTAGGACTTTTTTGGCACTTTTCCCCACTTTTTATAGCGGAAGTGGGACTGTTTATTCTGCATATTGGGGGTCATTTAATCCGATCCATAGAGTTTTCAAATAATGAAACTTAATGCAATATGATAAGATGGTTACATATTAAATAATCACAGGCTAAGTAAATATTCGTGATTCATATAAACATGATCAATTGTGTGCGTAGAAATCCTACTGAACCCTAAACCCCATCAATCTTTGAATCCATGCCTTAGTTGTAGTTGAAGATATTCTGCCCAGGAGACAACAACATTTTTGGATCAAACTGAGCTTTGCTCTCTTGAAATGCCCTCCATTTGGGACCAAAATGTTGCATCCATGCTCTTTCGGTGTTGTAATTTGGAAGGTACTGCGTGACCTTAATACCATTATCTTCACAAAAAAGGAGCACCTCCTTATTTTGAAGGTCGAACTCTTGCCAGTCTTCAAACCCACTTGATGCAAGAATCCAACCGTATAAAAGACATCTTCATCTGGTATGACAGCAGACATTCTATCATCCCATCTGCAAAATAGATCAAAATACGATAAAGGGGCTAAGTTCATATAATAGAGTGTATAATCAAGCCACTAGATCTGATTGTAATCATTCAATGGACTATAACTTCCTAGTTTTTTGCACTTGATGCACTTGACGGATTTGACCGATTTTCATAAGAACTAATGACACGGTGGATAGGTGGCCAATTTTCTGAATGTCACATCATTGCCATGTTGGCAACACATTAACAATTTCGTAGATAATTCAGTCTAGTTTTGATCAAAGTGCATCAATTACAAGAAAATGAACGTTTAGTGAATAACTTGATCAAAATCAAAGTTCAGTGACCATAACTCATTAACCTTTAGTGACAACCAACAAAACATATGCCCTAAATGAAAGTGGTGGCTAGCAAGAATACATACTTGTCATTGTTCATAGGGTAAACGAGGAAAAGTCCAGTTGTTATGTTCTTTCTGAGAACAATGCTCTTGAAAACGCCCGTGTGGAAATCGGCAATGCGAGATTTTGGCACAAATTGGTTGAGCCACGGATGAGGAACGTTCCAGAGCCCCTGTTCTTGGAGCATTAGCTCTTCAACTCGCACTCTATTCAAGAAATCTACGTAGCCGACATCCTTCTGGAACAGGAACTCGGGGCCATGGCTCAAATCTTTCAATATCATCTCCAGGTCCTAACATTAACGAGATAACAGCAAACTAAGTTAAAAGAAAAGAGATAAGATGTTTCCTATGGAGCAGAGCAGAAGCTAATGTAAGGTTTATATGGTCAAACATGACTATACTATATTAGTGTGTGCGTATGTGCGAGAGAGAGAGAGAGAGAGAGAGAGAGGTACTCCAAAACCCTTGTCCGACATAAGTACAATTAGTTCAAAATATGACCTGGGAATTTCCCCCCCTCAAAGGTAGTTCGATATAGATGAACAAGTACCTTGTCTATTGTACTTTGAGTGCGTTCATCATAGAACTTTGCTACTTCGATACAGTAGAGGAGCTCGTGTTCGGTCACTAGGGACATCAGCCGCGGGCGGTCCGAGAGAGAGAAGAAAGATAGCCAACTGTCTGAATTTTGGCGCATGAAAAGTTGACCTTCTACGTAATCCAGGGATTCATCTTGGTCCCTTTCATGGCGTGATATCAACCTTTCTTGGTCCATCGAAAAAGCTGAAAAATCATTGTATAGCATTCTCACCCACTTAGCCTACGAGGCATTCAGTACAAATACATTTATTAGCTTGGGATCTTCTCTGTTGACCAATTGAAAGAATACCCTATAGAAACGTGTAAGTTGACTTCTAGGTTCATGTTCAATGGCACAGACAAGAGTCAATTTCAATCTATAAAAAGGCAAACTAGAGCATACTGAACTAATTTTTCAACAACAAACAATCTCAAAATTGTATATATATGACAAATTTACCACAAACTAATTTTTTGACTATAAAAAACCTCAAACTAGTATATTTATGATAAATTTACCATCAGTTAGCTTTCATGAATTAGATTAATACTATAAAAAACCATAAACTAGTACATTTATAACAAACGACGGGTAAAACTCCAAACTAATGCATCCGTAAATTGCAACATGTCATTTGGCTCAATAATTTCACAATAAAATTTAACAAAAACTAACGAATGATAGATTTGCTATAGACACACCGGTTTGAGGTTTTTAGTGGTTAAGAAATTAATTTGGGATAAATTTATCACATCTATATTGATTTGGGGTTTTGGAAGTTCTAATACATTAAGATACGGACGTTCAATCTCAGAATAGAAATGTGATTGTCTCGATCCTATAGAATAAGAATATTGACATTTTATCAGGCATTGATAATAGAGTTTAGTGTGCTACATACTCTCTTTCGAGCTGGACCCAGTACAATCCTTGCTCTAGTCATTATGCCAAATTGACCAAGACCACCAAGGACGGAATAAAATAGTTCCGGATTTTTGTGGGGAGAGCAAGTCAAAAAGTGCCCAGTTCCTACCAAATAAAAGAACAAGAAATTCTCTCATCATCAGTCAGGCAATTATGAAGAAATGAAATATATGTAGCGAGTAATTTGATACTTAAGATTAATTTGTTTCATGAAAAATGTGGCGTTTTTTAAAAATGTTTTTTAGAAAGCTATTTTCTAAGAAAATAACACTATTTTCCGGTGTTCGGTTAAAATTTGAAAATGAACTAATAAATTTTTTTAGCCATTTGGTATGGAACTTTTTTTTCTTCATGTAGTCCTTTTCAATTTTTTTATTATTTTATTTTTTAAAATCAATTCTTAATCTTTTTTTTTTCATTTTTTCTTCTTCTTCCTTAATCAATTGTCTGTCGGCAACTGACCATAGGTGAGCTTGAGCATTGCCATAGGCCGGCGAGGCTCAAGCTCACCTAACTGGCCTCAAGTGAACTCGAGTCTCACTAGATTTGACAAGCTAGGTAGCGTTCAAGCCTCCCTTGAGGTCAAGCCCTGCCTAGCTTGCCAACCTATGGCGAGGCTTAAGCTCGCCTATGGTTGATTGTCGACCACCGCCGTGGCCGGCGATCAATTGAGGAAGAAGAAAAAGAAAAAGAAAAACTAAAAACTTGATTTTAAAAAAAATTAAAAAAAGTAAAGTAAAGGGTGTTTGGTGAAAAAAGTATATGGAAAATGTTTTCCCTTATTTGAAAAGTAGAAAATATTTCCTTCTATTTTAGAAAAGGAATTTTCCATTGTTGTAAAATGTTTTTTTCCTAATCAATCCATTCTTCATGAACCAAACATCGAAAAGTTTAGAAAATATTTTCCTGAAAGTCATTTTCTGCGAAACAAACAAATCCTTAGAACATGAAAGAATTTTATATATTAAAATATAGTCGTCACTTATTCCAATCTTGATATATATCGCAATGTGTTACAAATTCCTAGCTCCATTGTAACACACTAATTATTTTTTAATGATAGTCCTATGCGGTAACAATATAAATAGTAGACATAAGATACATTTTCGCCGAGGTCATCGCTGCCGTTTTTCCATGTGTACATACATGCATCAACTAAAAAATTTGGTAGTCGGCTAGAGTTCGAAGTCTATCAATTTTTTTGTCGTATAGATTAAAAACTAAACACAACGTTCGTTCTTCAAAGATTAATTTACACGTATCACTTCACCCCGTTGACTTATCCGATCAACGTTGTCACGCCCCAAACTTCGAGCGCGCCAACATCCCACCTTGCTCATGCAAATGCGACATTCCCAGGTAGTGTCGCTGACCCCATTTCATTTATTATTGCGTAAGCGGAACGTATTATAAAACCCCTAACAATGAAATACGGGATAGAAAAGCAAGAAGCAAAACCACAACATAACACTTTCATAGTTCAACAAAATTACAAACAGAAGCCTGCAACCAAAAGCCTACAAAAGACTGGCTCTTAAAAAGAAATTGTCCTACGACCTTCAAGTCGGACACGTTCTCCAATCCTTATGACTTCACCTCTGCAACTCCTCAAGGCCAATCAAAGCTATCTAGCCGCTCCCTCCACCAGGGACCTGAAATTTTAATCCCACAACCGGGATGAGACAATGTCTCAGCAAGTTCAACCCCCTAAACCCCTATTAGAAAGAAAATACGCCCCAGGGTGGCCTAGCCACGTCACATAGAAGACTTACCTCGTCTTAATTCATTCCTGCAGATTAGCACAATTTATATCACACAATCTCAGGTAGTAATAATAATTCAAACAATTGGAACGTCATCACTTTCATATAAATCATAGTCGCACTTAGCACACATTCCAATTATTATTCATTGACACACAAGGGCATAGCCTACTCGCAGTTCGGCTATCTACTGACAATAATGCCAGGCATCGCCTCCCCCCCTGGAGCGCGGCTTCGTCACTACGTCGATGGCATTCCCGAAGGAGCATGGGTCCAGTTGGCCTAGCCTCTACTGCAACCCGAGCCACGTCACTCTGTTGACGGCTTTTCTAGAAGAACAAAGGTCCAGTCGGCCTAGCCACTACTGCGACCCGAGCCACGTCACTCTCTTGACGGCATTTCTAGCAGAATAAGGATCCAGTCGGCCTAGCCACTACTGCGACCCGAGCCACGTCACTCTCTTGACGGCATTTCTAGCAGAATAAGGATCCAGTTGGCCTAGCCACTACTGCGACCCGAGTCATTCAACCAACACACAACAATTCAATAATCAATTGCACAAATCATCACTCAATTTGTAATATCTAATCATCAAATTCATAATCTGAATACACAGCAGCGATCAAAACGAAATTCTGAGAATTTAGGGTCCCAAAATAATTTTTCAGAATTTATTAAATAATTAAATTTATTCGAAAATTAATTAAATAATAATATCCATATCTTTCACGATCCACACTCAATTTATAATATCCAACCATCAATTTCAAAATCCGAACACACATTAGCGATCTACGCACGAAAATTCTGAGCAATAGGGTTAAAATTAATTTTTTCGGAATTTTTTTTTATAACAATATTTTAATAATTTCGGAATATAATATAATATTATAAATTCCAGAATTCGAAATCATTAAATAATTCAAAAATAAAACCCCATTATGTCACATCAAGGCTTTATATTAAAAATAAACATACTTAACTTTAAATTAACCACACTAACTTAATTAAACACCTTAATCTAATCTTCAACCAAATAAACTAATCTAACCACATAAACTTACTTAACTTAGACTAAGCACACTTAGGGCATCATTAACCGTCTAATCAAGGTTTAGTGAGTTAAACTCACCGGATTAGCGAGCCGAGCGAACCAAAACGATGAGGACGACATGAGGATCAACATTCCTCAAGGCGGGCCGAGCATCCGGGCTCGGGAAGGCGGCCGAAACGGGCCAAGAAGGGGCTGAGAAACCCACTTTCTGCAGCTGCTGTTCACGGTCGGAGGAGGGCTGTCCGGCGGCGATTCGGACGGAGGAAGGAGGCGGCAGCTCGGACGGCGGCACACGGCGGCCAGGCGGGGTCCCACGGTGGCCGGAGGTGGCTGATCCGCAGCCTACAACAGCCCACGGAGGCAAGGACGAGCTGGATCTCAGCAAACGGAGGAAGAGCGGTGGCGCAAGCGCAGGTGCGTGGGCGAAGGAGAAGCGGCGACAAGCTGGCTTCGGCTGCTCCGGTGATCGAATGGCAGCGGCGGCAGCAACTCGGGACGGCCTGGTCGGCGAGCTGGAGGCGCGGGCTGAGCGCGAGTCGGCCGGCGAGCTAGCGCGCGGCTTCGCGTGGACGTACAGCGGCGGCGACGACTGCGGCGGCTCCGGCGGCGAGCTGGCGGCGACGGGCGAATGGCGAAGGAGCTCCGGCGGCTGGCTGGTCACGCACGAGCAGCTCCCTTCCTTCCCCTTCCTTTTTCTCTCTCTTTCTTCCCAAGGTTGAAGAAGAAGTTGGTTCAATCTCCCCCCTCCACTTGTCAAATTCTTCTTCAATTTGGCCAACCACCATGACATAGGGTGATGTCACCTTCCACTAAAATTCAAATCCTCCACAACTATCTTCAGTAGGTCCAATTTCATTTTCCGCCGGGGTATAAAATCTTGTACAACCAATTCTTCAATTCCACTTGATTCTCTTCCAATTGAATCAAATTGAAGCCCATAAAATTAATTCAATATCACAACACTTCAATTCACATCTTCACTTGTCCATAGAACCAACTTAAGTCCCAAAAGCGTGATCAAAGGCGGGCCTACTAATTTCTTGAGCCAAAATAGCCATTCTCTGATTTAATTTCTGAAAAGTTCTGATGACATGAAAAATCTTCCGAAGGTTAGTCAATGTTCCTAAAATGATTTGTGACACACCCGGACTTCCAATTTCTGAATTTGATTTCAATTTCACGGTTAATTTCACTTTGGCACGATACTAGTGCGGCCCAATCTACCGGGTAGCCTTTAGAAATTTTCATGCATTTGACCTGTGGTTGATCATCTCAAGCCACAATGTACATCTTTGAAACATTGACGACTTTCGGTTGTCGGGGTAATCTCAAGATTTCAAATACGAACACAGGGTACCCAATCGATAGAAAAGTCGGTCCAGTGCCGATCGACAAGAATTGTGTGATCTGGTGGAATCACCCACACTTGATCACATGCCTCTGTCGAGTCGACCTATCTCTGATCTCTGATCGATTTTTAATTGTGTCGTAATGACCCTTGCAGATTAACTCGGTCAAAAGGTCGCTTCCTAGTCAAATTCTCGAGTCTGATGCATTAGAATTTCTAAACAACTTCATTCGATAGACTAGTTTTCACATGAGTGGCCGACTCAAGGAAAAGAACGATATGCATGCTAACGAAATGCCCGTCTCAATTTATTAAAAATAGAATCGGAAAATCGGGATGTCACAAACGTAAATCTTTCAATTTCAAGTCTTCAGACTGCCATGAAACAAATTTGGAACATGGGCCGGTTGACGTCAACTTCTTGATGTGACACTCAAAGCATGTAGTTTTTTTTTTTTTTTTGACCCGGGAACCGCCATACAACCGGCTGTCGGCGACGTAAACTCGGGGGCATTAGCACAAGGATCCACCTCCCATGGCACCCCACTTAAGTCTCGCAATAGGGGCGTGAAGTTTCGAACCTCTACCCTCCCGGATGAGGGGTCAAAGCTCGAACCAACTCGTCCACCACGGCGTAGGAGTTCGTCCACCACGGCGTAGGAGTTTTTAAGAGGAAAAAAAAAAGATTATGAGAGCGAATTCTTAAAATGCATGTGTTGAGCCTCAATGTTAAATGAGACATATGGTAATCAATTAACTTATGGAATGAAATGAATGATTAATTCATCGAATGTATTTAACAGATCTGCTTTTGTTGTTTTCTATTCATGACTTGTCGCATATCATTATCTGCCGAGATGATAGGCTCATTGACATCATAACCCTAGTTCAATTAGTTTGTAATCAAAATACGGAAGAGGAGGGTGATTCCATACCCGTAATGACATCCATTTCGTAGACGTTGCTGATCTGAGGACCATATCGAAATGTTTCCCTGCTAATGCCTGCATTAGATAGCGTGCCACCCACAGTCAGGTACAAATAATCTGTCCAAGAAAACCGGGACAACACCGTGTTTCAGCGTCTCCTCCAACACATCGATCCAGAGTTGCTGGCCTCCAACATCGGCATAGTGGCCAAGCGACCGGCTCCATGACACAGTGGTCCCGTGCCGCTTGTTACCAAGAGACGTCATGTCCACGATGACCCCATTGCAAGCCATAGCTTGTCCCCGGACGGAGTGGCCACATCCTCTGGCTGAGATGGTGAGAGAAATAGAGGATTCATTGAATGCGAATGCCACGAGAGTCGCAATGTCTTCGGGGTAAGATGGGCGAAGGATTGCTGCGGGAATTTCTCGAACAATGAGGCCAAAGTCAACAGAGGCCTCGCGGATGGATTCAGGATCGACGTGGAGGTTGCCGGCGATGGGGAGAGAAAGGAGCTCGTGGTATTGTAAATCGGTCACAAGCTTGGATTGCCACAACATTGAGACCAATGCGCTCATCATGACGAGTGTTATCGTCATGCATTGTGAGGCCATTGGATGGTTTGTTGCCTTTTTAACGTCGGAGGGACAAAGAGATGATAAGCAAGTTTGTGTGCGTTGGTGTTTGTGGCGGAGTTGAGAGGGAGAGCTCACAAGGGTCTCATATAAACACGCGTACAGGGACACGATGGCGCAGCCACTCCCTCTTATAAAGAAAAAGTACTGTACGCAACGTGCGAGGAAATATTTGATAGGATTCTTGGCTTTGGTTTGCAGAGATTTCGACATCATTAGTCAGCAATTTGACTTATATCTTATTTCTCTGTAAGACAGTTCACACTTTGAACCCTAGCAAGGCCCTTAATTTAAGAAGCCTTAATGTCCTTCATGGCCATCTATAGGAAACTTCTTGCATCTTTCTTGCAGACCTGAGGACGTTCGTTGAGTTCAAAGGGATCTCAAATTCATCTTTAGGATATTAATCGTGTCTGATTTATGGAGATTCCAATATCACCTAATCGATCAATTGTCTCTATTCTATTTCTTTCTATCTTCTAGAATGGGTGCCAAAGCAAAGGAAATTTGAACCCTAGAATACCGTGTACTCTTTGGGGTTATGTTTATGAGAATCACCTAATCTTTATAACCCTATTAAGAAACAAGTCAATTATTAATATATAAAATGTACATCATCTAACGTTATGGAAACACATTTTGTAGAAACCTTCATTTGCAACAGGAAAAATCAGTTGGAGGACCTTATACTTCTTGAATCAAACAACAAGAGATAGCTCAAGCTTTAAAATTAAGCTTAAGTGCATCGTTTCGAGCATCAAGGCCTTCAATTTTAGTGTGAGTGAAGTCTAGGCGGAGCAAGTCTCTCGTGATTCTACTGTATGAACTCACCTTGTCTAACGATGCATGTGAATTGGGCTCAGATGCACCCTGCAAGAATGTTTCATCAAGATGGTTGTCTACTCGGTCAGCTCAACTCGAGTGGACCACACCGTGATTCATTAGTGTTCTAATTTTTTTAAGTCCGAATTGTAATAGTTTAATTTAAAGCAGGAATCTAAACAACATGCGATTGTATTCGACCAATTCTATTATTTAATATGCAACTAATACATCTATAGACGCACCCAAGGGGCCTGCTGTATTTCTGTCGGTATCCTTGATGTTTAAGTAGCAAACATGAATTATGACATATTTTATCCAAATGAGGATTACAGGCCAGAAAATTTATGTTGATTGTCTTTCCTTGAATTACTTAATATTCCGAACAGATTTATGATCTATACTTTATGTTTGCCGTAGCTTGTATTTTTATTTTTTTTTATTCCTAATTGTATGACTCCAAATCTGTCGTTCAAATACTTTAGTCTGGCCAAACCCTAGAAGTTAGCGGGGTTATATATATGTACTTAGAAAAGTTCTAACTACTGCTAACTCGTCTTCTCCAATTAAAACTTTGCATTGACCATGAATTACGCGTTAGTGGCCAAAAGACTTTCCAATCTAAAGATGATTCTTTATTTTAATAGCCCAAATCTAGAAAGAAGATGAGGTGCATGAATATGTGGGCAAAGATCTCGGATTGCAGAGCAAATCTTGCCGTTTGGTTGTGAAAACGACGTCGGATTCGAGAAGATCACCGTTGTATCTACTTTTAAGGATTTTTGTCAAAGATCAAAGACGCGCAACGAGAGTGCATTGGAGTGGATCAAGGAATAGCCGACCATCTTTTTTAGATTCACGACTTTGACTTTCCGCCTTCACATCTAAAACGTTTGGCAAATCGTGTTTATAAGGTTTCGGAAGATTCCTCGACAAGTACCCTAGATTCTTCCTTCAACACACGTAGATTATTTCAAACATTGCTCGAACGATTGATCGTGATCTGACGGGCCCGGCTTTGGGGGAATACCTTGTAGCGTTCAAATTGCAGTTCAGGCATAATAGGAAAAGGACATCAACCGTTGGGAAATCTGCTGATAATCTTGGGTCAGATCGATTAAGATCAGAATGAGCTGAACATCAACTGGATACCCAGGAGATCCGATTCGTTTGCAAGATTTTTATGATGCATCATCAAAGTGTGGTCTTCAAATTTAAGTGTTGTACTGGCGGGAGGGAACATCAACAATATTTTCTTCAGGATCTTGTCCGTGTAGTCTAACTTGAGGGCCAAGTGATGACAAAACTTTAGATTATCCTGGGGAAAATGTTTAGAAAGTTCTAAACCTATTGTACTTTTGTCCATTCAGTCATAAACTTTTTAATTTTGTCAATTCAATCTTGAATATTTTTAGTTTTCACCAATTGAGTCCATTTGGCCAATTTTAGCCAATAATCGCTTTTAGTCAAAAATCGTTAATGTAGACACTAACCATCCTATATAGTACGATCGATGCCGACGTGCATAATTTTTAATAATATTTAAATTTTTCCCATTTTTAATTTGTTTGAATTTTTATTTTCATTTTCCTTTGATTTTTTTTTTTTTTTTTTTTTGGGTGCTTTTCTCTATGCCAACGAGGGTCACCAATGACCCTCATGTGACCACGAAGGCCTCATCTACGGTCAACAAGGCCACAAAGGCCCTGGGAAAGACCAACATAGCCCCGCCACCCACAAGCGCGAAGAGCACGTATGTCATCACAGACCACCAGCTAATTTTAGCCATGTTTGCAGCTTCATTAGTTGAGATTATAAATATAGAGAAGCTGATAAAGTTTTTTTCTGTTTTTCTTAGTTATTAACATGCACAACTTTAGAGATTTCAATTTTAGGGTGCTAAATTGATCTAGTTTAGACTCGAGCCCTTAGGCTGCCTCCCTCATGAGCGAGGGCCATTGATGACTATTGTTAGCATAAAAAATAAAAGCATAAGAAAAAAAAATATATAAACGAAAATTAAATTAAAATTTTTAAAAATTATGAAAAATAATAAATTATTATAAAAAAATTATCCACGTTTAAAAGTGCAATAGATTGAGAATGTAATTGACAATATCCTGGGAATATTATAAGATTCTCCATGTTCCTCAACAGCTTCAATCACATCGGCATTGGAGATGTCGGTCGTGTCTCCCCTAGACAAAGGCCCGCCATCCCCTATAAGTTGATAATCTCTTTCGTCAAGGACGAGAGGCTAGAGGGCTATCCTTTCCGCACATTGCCCTTTCCACTCCTTTTAGTTTGGTTTGTAGAACTTGCTGAGCAGCTTCATCATCTCCACGTCCCACATGAATAATCTCATCTTGTTGATTCACCCACCCCTGAGGAGTAATCCTGATGGCCATTTTCTTGAGGGTCTATTTGCCAATTTCTACATTGGCCATCTTATCGGCCTTGAGAGCATCATTGATAATGATGCATTTTGCTCGTAGAATGAGAGTGATCAAGGCTCCATAAGTCAACTTGTCAGTCTTCCTTCGGGCAACGAGAGCCATGTGCAAGATTATCATATGAGCTAGCGAAAAATTTGTTCCGTTTAAAATGGCGCAGATGATTTGCGTTTCATAGTGAGAGATGTCATTGGTTGAGATAGACTTAGGCAGAGACACGTGATTAGAATTTTGTAAATCTAATTCATTTTGAGGGGCAGCATGTTCAAGGGAATTTTGTTGCGACAGACGGGTTCAAGACTTTCCAAAATAAAATAATATGCCTTAGAAGGGGAACTGAGAATTTTCTCAAAATTGGTAACAGGACGGCGAATGAAATGAGTTAAGCCTTCAATAGCGACAATGTATAACTGATTTTCAAAACTGAAAATGAAATTGTCATGATTTGGAAAATGAATATTGGAGTAAAAGCATGCCGCTGCAGAGGGGTTAAACTTCTTCTTGCAATGTGCAAAAGAAGGTCGGCGAAAGTTTTTCAAAAAGTTCAGAAATGAAAATGGCACGTCTATCCAGATAAGAGTAGTTGACGGTCCGATTGGCAATGGGTTCACGAGTTTTAAGGGAAAAAAATGGTGTTCATGAATAGCTGAAAGAAGTTCACGAGAATGATAGGAGGGATCAGGTTCAAAACTTAGAAAGGGCTTAAACTGAGTGTAGTCTTGATCGTTGTCGTCGTCTTTCCTTTTCTCAACTTGGCCTATCTTGGATTCTGGCAAGGCTTCAGAGTTAGGTTCACCAGCACCAGCGCTGATGTCCTTTTGAACATCCTGAATTTTTGTACTGGGAGGCTCGACATCTTCAAGCATTGCTTCCTCTTCAAGGGTAACTTCTTTCTAAGGTTCGGCAATGGGTTCAGCAATGGGAGGGATGTCTATACTAGGAGCATCAGTTGAAGGAGGTGTGCTAGGTAGGGCTAGTGCGGATGTAGATGCTGAGGCCAGACCTTGAGCTTGTCGTCGTCGTTGGAGCCAATTCATGAACAAACCAAATAGTGAGTGGAGGTTTACCTCTGGGTTGAGGAAGGATTTTAATCGAGCAACTACTGTTGTTGTTCCTTGGTTAGAGGTTGTCCAGGTGCTGATGCAGAAAGGATTTCTACTTGAATGGGTCGAACTGGGGTGAGCTCCTGATATGCTAGTGGTCAACACTGAGGAGTCTGAGCAACAAGACTCCTCCTAGTTGGTTTAGATTGTTGTGATCCACTCAAAGTGATAGCAGATGGAGCGATTGATTCACCAATACCAGCGCTCACTTTTAGAGGCCTTTAATCAGGTCAATCTCAACGAACACTTTAAAGGCATGAGAAAGAACAGTGGCCATACGAGATGATTTTCTCGTACCAGTTGGCTTGCTGGTTCCTTTTGATGATTTAGGAGGCATGATTTGAAGTGTTTGAAGAGGAGTAATTGAGATTAGAGGATGATGGGTTAAGAATGTGATAGTGAGAGGGTAGAAATAGGGAGGCGTAGAGTGGTTGATGATGAAGAGGGTGAGGATAATTGATAGCCAAAAACGCATATAAGTAGGAGAGAGTAGAATCGCGGGTGAAGGAGAGAGAGAGAGAGAGAAAAGAATAAGGCTAAAATACTTAACTTCCTAATTTAATGCTAATCAATCAATTGAATTATAGTAAAGATAATTATATTTATAAATATATATATTATTATAACGGTAACATACAGTACAATTGTAATTTTTTCAAAAATATTGCATACCGTAGTAGTATTTCTTACCTGGTGCAATGTTGCGGCCATGTCCCCACTTGATAGTTTGATAATAAACTTTTTTTGGAATTTTTAAATTTTTTTAAATATATATTTTTTAAAATATATTCTATAAATTTAAAAGAAGTTAATTTTATAATCTGAAAAAACAGACCCGCCCCAGTATATGGGACTGGACTCATAAAGGCGTGGGCCTAATTCTACGGCCCGTGTCCACATTAAGGTCAGGTTTGTGTTATACAGGACATGCTTTATATGGGCTTACTACTTAGGCTTATTTTAATTAGAACTTCATAAGCCCACTCTCCTAAAGCAACACCGAGCCCATTACCGAAGCCCTCCTTCAATTAGTCAATCCAAGCCTGAAAGTCACCAACTCAATTATAATTAGAACTAAGCCCACCTGCACTAAACCCGTTTCCTCTTCCTTTTGCTCTTATCACCTTCACGCTTGCTCCCATTGTGTCTTCTTCAACCCACTGAGAACGCCCCGCCTCCGTCTAGATTCCGTACGCCAAAATCTTCCCAACATGAACCAATATTTTGCAATCAACCGCGAAGGGCCGCTACCGGACTATCACTAACTACCACAATGACTCATCGCTGGGAAACCAAAATCACCTCCAGCAACCAACATGGCGTCGGGTGTGCACCACACTCAATGGAGACAACATAGCGACATAATACAAAGACAATAATTTCATGAAAATCAAGCTTAACAACTAATGACTAAGCAATCTCACCCAGACATACCTTAGGATTCGAACAGAAATAGGAAATATTTCTCAATCACCTCTCAGAAGCATTTCATCAATTGAGTCAATTCTTAAAATATGTCTCAAGTTTGAATCAAATGCAAAATTCCGAATATTCCGAATTGGATGTGTTGCGGACGTTCGAAATCGACTGAAGAAGATCCGAAGATCAATTTCCCAAAATTCAAATATGCATTGGAGAATTTGGCCGCTAAAATAGGAAAGTCCAACTTTGACTTGGACTTGGATTTTGTTAAAAATATATAGAGATATAGTTTGGTTTAAATCGGCAAGTTAGCTGCAGAGAAAAGTCAAAACTTTTATTTTGGTTGACCGGATCCTAGCTTGATTCGGTTTCCTCACCCGTAGACTTCTGTGGCGATGGTGGTGGCTTTTATATATATATTCTCAAGGCTTGTTCGTTGAAGGACGCAAACGTGAAGGTTTTTGAAGCGCCATTTTCACACGAGTGCTTGGTATTGAAGTTCATTTGTGCAATTACATTTGGGAAGAATTAGTGTTTGTAGTCGATTAAGGCCCGTTTGGTTCAGCATTTCCAAGGGGTTTTGAGCCCCCAAAGTCTCTTGGGAAAATTTTTAAGTGTTTGGTTCAACATTTGGAAGTCTCCTTGGCAAAATGTTTGCCTTTGAAATGCTTCAGCATTTTCAAAATGCTAAAGAGGGGTTTAATGATTTTTTTCCTTCCAATATTGCCCTCACTGATAATTGCGTTTTTTTGTTTTACCATACAAAATCATTGTTCATTGTCTTGCTCGTTAGACTTGTTTCTTCAAGAGTGAAGCTCCAGCCGACGAAGCTCAGCCAGCCAGATTTGGTCGCCCACGCACCACCGTCATGTGGGTTGTGGCCTTAGGCGACGTCGCCTGGGTTTCGTGACCCACGCGCTCAGCCAGCTAAATCTAGTTGCCACGCACCACTGTCGCGTGGGTCGTGGCCTCAAGCGGCGTCGCATGGGTTGCGGCCTCAAGCGACACCACCTGGGTTGCACGACCCATGTAATGGCAGTGCGTGGATCGCGTGACCCATCGCCTCCCCATCACCATTGCCACTTACCGTCTCCCCCATTACAACCACCAGCTTCGGCTGCCCCCCGATCTGTTCCCCTTTGCTTCAGCATCTCCTCCTCCTTTTTCTTTTTTTTTTTTCTTTTTTTCTTTTCACCTCAAAGCTACTTTGCAAAATACACCAAAATGAGAGTACCCAAAAATTTCTACCTTCATCAAATGCCCATTCTTCTAAAGATACTTAAGGAAATGGGTTTGCATTTCTCCAAAGTTGAACCAAACAAACCCTAAATTTTGTGATAAGGTTTGCGTGTAATTCTTTCGTGAGATTGAAAGATTATTTCTTGAGGAATTTCGGGGCTAAACACTGTGTGTGTTATTAGGTGTAATTGAGGCTTGGGAAACACCGAGAGAGTGTTTGAGTGTCTTGAGTGTGTAATCTCATTGTATCACTTGATCTATAGTGAAATTGGTCGCCGCTCTCCTCGTGGACGGAGGTCTTTACGACCGAACCATGTAAATCCGGTGTCCGATTTATTTTCTTCTTCTGTCTATATTATTGTTTGATCACTCGCTTTTTGCAACATCAATCTCACTTGGACATGCCTTCGGATTCAAACAAAAATAGAAAATATTTCTCAATCACTTTTTAGAAGCATTTCATCAAGCAAGTCTTGTGTGTTCGACGAAAAGTGATAAGGCACACCAATGAACCAATATTGTTGTGTCGACTTCATCCTACATTAATTAGCGGACATCTCAAGTGAATGGAAAATACTTCAAATGAATCCAAGATACGCTTTTACAGAAACAAACAAAAGCCACCCAACCGTGGGTAGCTACGTTGGTTGAGAGTCTCTCCTTCATCGCCGAGGTCGAGAGTTCAAAACCCGCAGTTGTTAGTGTGGGAGAAAACTTCCTTTAGTGTTTTGAAATTGACAAAACGTTTGCATCAGTCTAGTCCGAAGACTTGCAGACTCTTCCATCAAAGTCTGAAGTCTCCAGACTGCCAGACTCAAAGTCTATCCTCATTGACAGTTTCTAGACCGTTGAAGAAGACTTATCCAGAACTGGATGTTTCATTAAAGATTTGACTTTATCGACTAGAGAAGATCTCTTGGCTGGATATAGTATGTCGAAATCCATTATTCAAATCAAGATTGATTCAGAGATTTTGGATCCGTTGATTGGTGAAGTATACTTGGAAGGTTCTACTTATGGAAACCTAGATCCTGATTGTATGGGCGAGCAGGATTGATGGGCCATCGTCATGTTCCTTAAATGGCTGGAAGATCTTCCTAATTGATCTGTCCAATGGGCAGATTGGAAGAATTCCTTTAGTAAGTGCCAACGAGTGTGATGGCATAAAGAAGTATATAAGGAAGACATTATAGTTGTTCGAGTGTGTTCGCGATAGAAGAATTCAAAAGTTTTAAGCTCCTTGTTCTTAGTCAATTAAATTGTTGAGCGAAATCTTGTACACAAAAGAGAGTCTATATCTTTGAGAGACCTTGAGGAAGTGTAATAGAGTCTCTACACTGTGAAATCAAGGAAGAGCTTTACTGTAACAACTCTTTTCGTTCATAGTGAAATCCAGCCGGTGGGTTGTCAGTGCGGAAGAGTGGACGTAGGCTTGCATTAAATCGAACCACTATAAACTTTGTGTTCATATTCTCTTCCCTACGCTCTTTTACTTTGATCGTAACTCATTTTTTTTACAAGAGACGAATTTCCTTTTCATAATCTATTGCTGATTTAAGTTGCATACTTCTCTCGGGGAAATTTGTTTATTACACCTATTCACCTCTCTCTAGGTGCTCATACTAGCATTCACAATTGGTATCAGAGCTTGTGTACTCACTTAAGTTGAAGTGTTTTACTTCAGAGTTAAGATCCATGGCTAGTATGCTGGCTCTAGGACTGGTTGAAGGGGAAAGCAATACCAGACCGCCTTATTTTGATGGAAAAGAATACAACATATGGAAAAATAAGATGAAGGCATTTCTAAGATCAAAGGATCCTCTGGAATGGGATGTGGTAGACAAAGGAATCATTCCTAAATCTGCACCTATCTCAGAAAGAGAAAAAGAAGCCATTGAGTCTAGCAAAATGACTCAAGAAGAGATAACCAAGAGACAAGCTCTTGATGCAAAAGCAATTTATTATTTATATTGTGCATTATCATCTACTGAATATAACATAATATCTTTTTGTGATACAACTAAAGAAGTCTGGGATAGATTACACATCACCTATGAAGGAACTGATCGAGTGAAGGAAACCAGAATCATTCAAAATGAAATCAGGAGAATCTATCACTAACATGTTTAGTCGTTTTATAGAAATCGTGAATGGTCTTGAAAATCAAGTTCAACCAATTTCTGATCCCATGAAAGTAAACAAACTTCTGCGTGGACTCTCTAAGGATTGGAATCACATAAAGACCTCAATAAGGGAGACACAAAGAATTATGCCACTTTCTGTTGATGAATTGGTTGGGACTCTTCAATCTTATGAAGTGGAGCGAATAATTGAAGATGAAGATCCTAAAGGTAAGAAATCAATTGCATTAAAATCTAATGATGATTCTGATGTCATAGATTCTGAAGATGATATGAATGATGAAGAGCTTGCTCTTATAATAAGAAGATTCAGAAAGCTAAACAGAAGAGGGAGAAGATTCAATTCAAAGAAACAAAATTTTCAAAAGCAACAAACTAAGTCTGTTGAGGATAATAAATCAAATAGAGATGTAGTCTATTTTGATTATAAGAAAAAGGGACATATCAGACCCAACATCCCCTTCTGAGGAAAAAGAAAGGAAAAGTTGAGAAATATCGAAAGGCACTCAAAGCAGAAACTTAGAGTGATACAGAATGTGAAGAAAATGATACTGATTATGCCAATATTTGTCTCATGGCACATCAGACTCAGATTCAGACTCCGAGACAGACTCAAGTTCAAACAGTGAAATCAAGGTAAGTAATTTGAAAATCCCTACTAAAGTCTCTAGATACATTGATGAATTGTGTCTTAATCTCAAAACTTCTCTTAAAATGATTTCCGAACTTAAAAGAAAAAATTATGCACTAAAGCAATAGGAAAATGTTTAGAAAGAAAATGTTAAAGGTTTAGACAAAAGTGTTACTACTTTGAAAGAAAATGAAGACAATCTTTCAAAAGAAAATGCATTCTTGAAAAATGATATCTCAAGTATTTCTAAAAGATTTTCTATAGGATCTGAGAAACTTGAGAAAATTCAGCACAAAGACCTTATTTCAACAAATCAGGTTTAAGAATGACTGTTGAAACTATTCCTCTAATTGATTTTCCTAAAATAAAGGAAAGAACTAAGCAAAGACCTACAAGAGATGCTTACAAAAATCATTTCCAAAAAGTTTTTGTAAAACCAGTAGGTCGCAATGCTCTTAAATGTTCTAAGTGCAATAGCTCAGATCATTTTGAGAAAGAATGTCATATGGTTTGGAAACCTGTTAAGAAGATATGGGCAAAGACCGTATATTACACTAACACCAATGGACCCAAGAAAATATGGGTACCAAAGAAAGTTTGAGTCTCTTTTCTAATTACAGGTTACTATCAAGAAAAAAAGTTAAATGATACTTGGATAGTGGATGCTCAAGGCATATGACAGGAGATTCAAATTGCTTCATAAAGCTTGTTCAAATTAATGGTGGAAAAGTTTCATTTGGAGGAAACAGCAAAGGAAGAATTGTGGGATACGGAACTGTAAAGATTAGAAGCCTCACGATCTGTAATGTGTCCTTAGTGGAAGGACTCAACTACAATTTGCTAAGTATCAATCAGTTGTGCAACACCGGTTTCAAAATCAATTTTCAAGAGGGAATATGTTCAGGAATCAGTAAAGACTCATCTCAGTCTTGCACGGGTCGAAGACATGGAAATATTTACCTCTTGGATGTCAAATCAGATGAAACCCAGTGTCTAATCCCAATTCAAGAAGAAGCAAACTTATGGCATAGAAAACTTGGGCACATCAACATGAAGCAAATAGCCAAAATTTCAGCAAAGAAGCTTGTTCGTGGTCTACCCAATCTGTCATACCAAAAGTCTAATCTATGCACACCATGTGTGTTGGGAAAACAAGTAAGAAACTCATTCAAACCAATAAATCAAGTTTCCACTAATCGTATACTGCAGCTCTTGCATATGGATCTCTTTGGACCAACTAGAACTCAAAGCATTAGAGGTAAGAAATACTGTTTAGTGATTGTGGATGATTTATTCACGATTCACTTAGATATATTTCCTGCCAAGTAAGTCTGAAACCTTCTCTTATTTTACAAAGTTTGCTAAAACGGTCCAAAATGAGAAAGGGTATGTTATTTCGAGTATACGAACAGACCATGGAGGTGAATTTGAAAATCAAGACTTTACAAAATTCTGTGATGAATCTGGTTTTCAGCATGTGTTCTCTTCTCCATATACTTCAGAACAAAATAGAATCGTGAAAAGAAAGAATATATCGCTTCAGGAAATAGCTAGAATTCTTTTAATTGAAAGCAACATCTCTTCTCGTTTTTGGGCTGAAGTAATTTCTACAGCATGTTATATTATTAATAGAGTCTTTCTAAGGCATATTTTGGAGAAAACTCCCTACGAGTTATTCAAAGGAAAGAAGCCCATTGTTTCATATTTTCATGTATTTGGATATAAATGTTTTATATTGAAAAGTGCAAATGATCGAGTTGGTAAGTTTGAAGAAAAATCGGATGAAGGTATTTTCCTTGGATATTCTATCATAAGCAAAGCTTATAGAGTTTACAACAAGAAGACTCAATCTGTGGAGGAATCGATGAATGTCGAATTTCAAGACTTTATGCAAAATCAATCAATTCATACTCATCTTGAAGAATCCAAACCTGCTCCAGACTTTACAAAGTCTAAATTTCCAAAAGCAGCTCAACCTTTAGAAAACAAGCAACAAATGATCAACGAAGATTCAATTGAGGAAAAAGATTAACAGTCTGACAAATCAACCATCAACTGGAAGCATAAGTCCAGTCATCCCAAAGATCTCATTATTGGTGATATTAATGAAGGAATTCGCACAAGATCCAAAAAGCATGAAGAGTCTAGTGCTGTGACTCTTATTTTGAAATAGAACCTAAGAGTATAGAAGAAGCTTTAACTGATGAAAGCTGGATTGAAGTTATGCAAGAAAAACTCAGGCAATTCAGCATTAATGATGTATGGGAATTGACTTCTAAATCGAAAGGTAAGTCTATCATTGGAGCTAAACGGGTTTTTAGGAACAAGATGAATGAGAAAGGTAAAGTCGTAAGAAACAAAGCAAGACTCGTGGCCAAAGGATATACTCAAGAAGAAGGGATAGACTATGATGAGACTTACGTACCAGTAGCAAGGTTAGAAGCAATTATATTATTATTTGCTTTTACTTGTCATAAGAATTTAAGCTATTCCAAATGGATGTCAAAAGTGTTTTCCTAAATGGATTTATCCAAGAGAAAATCTATGTGGAACAACCACCCGGTTTTGAAGACCCAAGAAAACCAAACTCTGTATTTAGACTGAAAAAAGCTCTATATGGTTTTAAAGCAAGCTTCTCGAGCTTGGTACGATAGACTAAGTAAGTTTTTAATTCAAAATGGCTTTGTCAAATGTAAAGTAAATACTATATTGTTTATCAAAAGAGAAAGTAAAAGTTTTCTACTTGTTCAAATTTATGTTGATGATATCATTTTTGGATCTTCTAATGAAAATTTGTGCAAGAAATTTTCTAAGTCTATGCAGGATGAGTTTGAAATGAGCATGATGTGTGAACTAACCTTCTTTCTCAGGCTTCAAGTTAAAACAACTGAAGGAATGAATCTTTATTCATCAAGAAAAATATGCTAAGGAATTTGTCAAAAAGTTTGGACTAGAAAATTGCAAAAAAACTGATATATCAATGTCAAGTTCTTTGAATATGGACAAGGATGAAGAAGGAAAGAAAGTTGACTAGAAGCTACATAGGAGTATTATTGGTTCACTTCTTTATTTAACTGCTTCTAGACTTGACATTTTGTTTAGTGTTTGTATTTGTGCCAGATTTCAATTAGACCCTAAATAATCTTATTTAAGTGCTGTAAAGTGTATTATTAAATACATTGCTTCAACTTCAAACTTGAGTCTCTGGTATCTTAAAGAATAAGACTTCACTTTTCTTGGATACTCAGACGCAGACCTAGCCGGTTGCAGAGTTGATAGAAAGAGCACATCGGGCACTTGTCAACTACTTGGAAGCAGGACAGTATCTTGGTTTTCAAGGAAGCAAAGTATAGTAGCTCTTTCTACGGCAAAAGTAGAGTATGTAGCTCTTGGAAGTTGTTGTTCACAAATTATGTGAATAAAACAATAGCTAAGAGACTTTGCAATTGAAGATTCATGCACTGAAATCAAATGTGACAACATTAGCGCAATCAATCTTACCAAGAATCTGATTCTTCACTCAAGAGCAAAACATATAGAGATTCGACCTCATTTCATTAGATATCATGTTCAAAATGGAGAAGTTTCGATTCAGTTTATTGACTCAAAGAATCAACTGGCAAATATATTTACAAAGCCTTTGGAGAAAAATCAATTTGAAGTAATTCGTTCCAGACTAAACATCTTAAAGTCTGAAGAAGTTCAGACTCATGACTGAAAGTCTAAAGGCACTCAGACTCAGACAATCAAGATTTACGACTGTAAGTTATTTCTATTTTAGAAACTTATCTCTCGGTTCAAATCTTGAAAAGGTACAATCATCTATCCAAATTTAATTGGTGTAATTTTCCCAATTTTTCGTGATTAGTGAAATCCTTCCTTTTCGAAAAAGAAGTTATTTTTGAAATGACAGTTATCTAATTTTTTATTATAAAAAAGGCAGTTATTTTTAAAAGGCATTTTTATATTTCCTTTTTTCATGATGCTCCGTATTCCTTGCTTTGACTGCCTTATATACTGTCGGTTCTTCTTCATTTTACTCACAAAAACCCTAAGAGAGCACCGATCTTCCACTTCCGTCTTCTTCTCTTGTTTAATCCTCAAAAAGTTTTCATCTTTCTTGGGAAACAAGCTTGGAATCTCTCAAAGACTATGAAAGATGTTGTCTAAAAGAAAGTCTTCAAGGATCGCGAACAGGGGATCACAGCAAATGCGTGAGGGGCCTACGCACTTTGATCTCACCGAGGAAGAAGAATCTCCTAGACAGCAAAACCCACAACATTCTCAGAAGCATCCATCTCCTCCATTTAGACCTCAGGATGTTGCACATCAATAAGAGGAAGAAATCATCGAAGACGTAGAACCCGTAAGAACTCTTAAGCCTGCTTTTACCTACAGGCTTTATCATGCTTTGAAGAGGAGTGGTACTCCGTTGAACTACATTGATGAATTTCTTAAAGACAAAGGGTATAGAAATGAAACTTTCTTTTTACGCACAATGGAACAATTGGAATTGCCCTTGCTGGGTCGGCGGAAGAGGCATTGGCAAATATCCCAAGCGATCCATGTGTTGGAGGGCTGAGTCAACCGGATGGGAATGACGATGATAAAATGTACAATCAGTTTAAACCTAGAATGGGTGTTATAGCAAAAATCCGAAGCAATAGGATGGATTTATTTCGATCGTAGGAACACAAGCAACTGTACTCTAAGTTGCTAAAGCGTGGGGTGATAAACCCTAGAAGTGTGGACTTTGATTTTCTTGACTCTGCGAGAAAAATTCAGTCTTCTTCAACTCGAGCAGTTTTGTTCTGAAACTACAGAAGCTCATGCTGAACTTACTGCTTATTTCTATTGGAATCTCAGTTTCTTGGATGCAAATAGGTTCTCTTTTAGTGTTCGAGATTAGGATTATGTGGTTGACATGAATACATTGGTTGATATGATTAGGGTTGAAAGAGGGAAATATCAACCTATCAGTGTGTCTATTGCTAATGCAACGTTGGAGCTTGTTCAGGATAGAAGGACGGAAGGAAAGATTTCCTATTTGAGAATGAATGCATCCAACATTTTGCTTCACAAGATTGTGATTAACTGCCTCAGACCAAAATCTACTTAAAAAATCGATGTTTCAAAATCGGAGGCAAAGCTGATGTATGCCATCAATGCTGGGAAAAAGTTCTCTCTTCCACACACTATTATGTTCCACATGTACAGAGCAGTGGTGAAAGACAAGGGTTAACTTCCTTACCCAGCACTTGTGACCAAGTTATTAAAACATTTTAACGTTCAGCCTCCCCGAATTCTTTGTGTTCAAACGTGCGATCAAATGGTTATAGGATTGAAAATGGTCTTTAAAATGCGTCTGAAGAAACTCAACAAGGCGTTGAAGCAATTCAAAGTGAAAACCCTTGTCAAGACTCATTCAGTCTCTTCAGCGGCAAAGCGAAAAGGGAAGGAGCCCATGGTTGCTCCATCCAAGAAAAGAAGAGCTCTTGTCATTGAGGATGAAGATGATGAGGATGATATCACCATTTCTGCAATGGCATTGAAGAACTTGAGTCGTTCTGTTCCAGAATCGACGGAGGGACAGGAAAAAGACATGGATGAGATAGAATAGAGGACTGGAGAGAGAGAAGATTTGGAGAAAGAAGCAGAGGAGGAAAGAATTGAGGAAGAAGAAGAGGAGAGAGGAGATCAAGCAAAAGTAGAGCATGATGAACACTTTTCTCCACCTGAAGGCATGGAAACAAGGGGAGATCCTAAGAAAAGAGGAATGTCCTCATTCCCTGCCACCAGTGAAGGAATAAGTCGTTCTCCTGCTGATCTAGAGGACATCCATACCTCTCAATTTCCTGAGGAGGGACATAATGTTTCATCGCCCAATTTGTGTGACCATACTGATTTGCCATCATCTACCTATACTCCGTTTGATCATGCAAAAGCTAGTACTCAGACTGATAATTTAGCAGACTTTCGCATAATACTTGAATGTTCTCTTGGAGATGCGGGGTCAAATATATGCTTAGGGATGCGAAGTACAGAACTTGCAAAATGTAGGTCAAACCTCTTTAGTTTCTTTGCATGATCAAATTCATGCCCTTACTCTTCAAGTTCAAGCAAATGCCAAGGGTGAAGATGTGACGCAACTGAATGAGGATTTGAAAAAGCTGGAAGGGATTGTCTAGTCAATGGGAGATTTTCAACTTGTTCGTGTTCCCAAGCAATCTTAATTCCATTCTTTTTTCATCTCTACCTTTTTAATGATGACAAAAAGGAGGAGAGATGTGATGCAGATTTGATTTTGAACTTTGAACTCACTTTTTGAACTTTTGTGTCGATTATGCTTGACTTGACTTGACTTTTGTGCTTGTCTGTTTGGATTTGGACTGGATTTGGATTTGACTGTTTGAACATTTATTTATCTTAAGTACTATTGATATCTCATGGTTTTGTTCATTTACATAACTAACCTACTTTCTGTGGATGCAGATTCTAGTATTATTTTTACTAAGCCATTTATTTTTGTGAGATATTCATATTTACTTCAGTAATGTTTTGCAGGTTAAAGTTATCCAAATCTGTAGGAAAGTTTTGTTACCATAAAAAATGGGGAGATTGTTGGAGAAAACTTCCTTGAGTGTTTTAAAGTTGACAAAACGTTTCCATCAGTCTAGTTTGAAGACTTGCAAACTCTTCCATCAAAGTCTGAAGACTCCGGACTGCTAGACTCAAGACTCAAAGTCTATCCTCATTGACCGTTTCTTAACCATCAAAGAAGGCTTATCCAGAACTAGATGTTTCGTTAAGGATTTGACTTTATCGACTAGAGAAGATCTCTTGGCTGGATATAGTATGTCGAAATCCATTATTCAAATCAAGATTGATTCAAGGATTTTGGATCCGTTGATTGACGAAGTATACTTGGAAGGTTCTACTTATGGAAACCTATATCCTAATTGTATGGGCGAGCAAGATTGATGGGCTATCATCATGTTCCTTAAATAGCTCGAAGATCTTCCTATTTGATTCTGTCAAATGGGCAGATTAGAAGAATTCCTTTGATAAGTGCCAACGGGTGTGATAGCATAAAGGAGTATATAAGGAAAACGTTCCAGTTGTCCGAGTTTGTGCGCGATAGAAGAATTCTAAAGTCTGAAACTCCTTGTTCTTAGTTAATTAAACTGTTGAGCGAAATCTTATATGCAAAAGAGAGTCTATATCTTTGAGAGACCTTGAGCAAGTGTAGTAGAATTTTTACACTATAGAATCAAGGAAGAGCTTTACTATAACAACTCTTCTTGTTCATAGTGAAATCCAGCTGGTGGACTGTCAGTGCGGAAGAGTGGACGTAGACTTGGATTAAGTCGAACCACTATAAACTCTGTGTTCATATTCTCTTCCTTACGCTCTTTTACTTTGATCGTAACTCATTTTGTTTACAAGAAACAAATTTCCTTTTCATAATCTATTGCTGATTTAAGTTGCATACTTTTCTCGGGGAAATTTGTTTTTTCCACCTATTCACCCCCCTCTAGGTGCTCATACTAGCTTTCATAGCTAGCGTTGTAAGTGTACAGCCATGATATTGGGGTCTTATGTTAGTCTCCCTCAAGGTATAGGAACTCGGCCCTTTGGTGCCGTCCGGACACGAGGGGCCTATGGTGGAGTCATCGGTTGTCTAAAAAAAAAGAAAAAAGCCTTAGTCTCCTTTTAGACTAACACTAACTGGGACATTCTATCAAACTCGTGGTGAGCATGGATTAAGGAGGAGGCGTTGATCATTTTTAGACCTTGAACTCAGATCTAGGCCCAAGCAATAATGCATGACATCAAAAGCATCAACATGGCTAGATACAAAAACATTCAAGAACAGGAGAAAACGAGTTCACTCATCCTATAAACAGAGTCGGGCAAGCCAAAGGGATTTAATTAGTTTATGAATTTTTAAACAATTTTCTGATGTTCCTTTACATGTAATTTTTCACTTGTCTTTATGTTAAATCCTCATCAACCTTTCCAATGTCTTGCTTCTGAATCACCTACAACCTAAAGTAATTAGAAACATCTTGAGATCTTGAGACTTTGTTCTTATTTGAGTGTCATTTTTTGTTGAAAGAGAGTTACAATTGGTTTTGTAAATGTAGTTCATTTATCATATGCATAGAAAATTTTCATCATACAAAATTTTAAGACTTGATCTTGTGAACAAATGCTACGAGTACATTGCAATTGTACAATGTGACATCCTAAAATTTTGGCCTTAGAATTCTGCATAAGTTTGTGCTTGTCGACAGAAGAGGAATCGAGATAAGTGGATCGTTCGATCGGCTTTGCGTGTGGGCTAGGCATGTGATGGTCTAGTGGGCCTAATTTTGGGCTGAGTTTGGACTAGAGAGAGAATGGTGGACCGTGAGTAAGGCCCGTGGGTTGGACATGTGTAGAAGGCCTGGTTAAGGAGGATAAAGGCCAAGATTTTTGGCCAATGTTCATCTTGCGTGAATTCGAGTAATTTCAAATTTTCGATGGTGTTTTCTTGTGACTTAATTAGTGATGTTGTGATGTCTATGAAATTAATGGTGGACGCAAGACCCTTGGATATTAGAAATTGTGTTTTGAAGATGTGTACCATCCTACTAAGTTTTGGTCATGTTAATAATGGAGGATCTTAGAATAAAGTTGTTTAATTAGTGCCTAGTGTTAGAGGTGGCCGAATTCTTTGGACTAGGAAGAGGATTAGCTTTATTTTGTTTAGATTAAACTTTGTTAGGGCAAGAAAGCCAAGGGGAAAAGGACAAAATCTAAGATTTTATGCATTATGTTTTGGCTTCCCCATGCAAGGTTTTGGTTCTACCCCCTTCCCTCAGCCGAAACCTCAACCCCTAAACCTCAGGATGGCCCTAAAATTTCCCCTGCCAATCTCCTCCATTGTATGGTTGTAGCGAGGGAAAATTTCCTAAAAAATTAATCATTTTCCCCCAACTTCTTCTTCTATTTTTCCCTTCCCATTCGTTCTTCTTTTGCTTTCTTCCCCTCACATGCCCGACGCCTCCCTCTCTCATTTTTTTCTTGTTTCCTTGTTGTTCTTCGAAGGACTAGCAACCAAAGAAGCAGCCAGCCTTCAAGAGAGCCCGAGAAAGTGGTCTTTGAGTCCTAAACTAGGTAAGGGAATAATCTAGGTATTAAACTCCGACATCCTCTCAACCCTTGAGGGTGGATTAGCTCAATCTAGTGAATTTTGGGTTATAGGAGCTAGATCTTTGGACGATTTTAGATAGCATGTATGCTGTGATGTGTGGGACGTATCGCATGTGAGTTTCTTGAAGGTTTACAGTTACTAAGCTTGTAAAAGACGTGCTCAAAGGAGCTGAGGTTGGATTTTCCTCCAAATCTGTTTACTGGACACCCAATATTTGCTATTTTTGTGGGCTGAAATATGCTACGATTTTGAAGTTGTTTTCTTCGTGAAAAATGTTCTAAACATCTTCATTTATGACATATATTTCACTCATGATTTTTTGGATTTAAGGAAACAAGATTTCAGCTTTGATGCATGCAAATCAGAATCTCATTTCATGCTGAAATCCGTGACCTTTTGATGTTCAACGAACTTTTATCAACTCTTGAGGTTTGATTTTCAAAATATTTTCTTCATGAGAGTTTTTCAGCACATCTTGAAGTTTAACATAGTAAAATTCAAAGCAAATGGATGAGTTTTAGATTTCAAACCAAGTTGGTTTTGGAAAACATAATTTTTGGACACGGATACCATTTTGGTAATTGTTTGAGCGAATTACTGCTCATATTCTAGAATGAACTGGGTCGAAATCTCATTCATGAAAAACATTTTTTTAAGTGTTATTTACAACATATTTAAATTTGAAATTTTTGTTAACTTATTTGGTTATATTTCTAGATTTAATCTTGGAAATATGCGAGTGGACTCGATTTCTGCCAATGAGAGTCAAATACTATCTGGTTGTTGTTCTTGGTGTCTTGCTTGCTGGAAAATACATATTTTGTGATTTTGGATGATTTTGGCATGCTGAGAACTTATGCTTGATGGTTGTGCATGAGTGGTCCTTATCATGTGTGCGGGATCATGTGTGATAAGTTTGTAAGGCTGTGTGAAGGGCAATTCTGTTTTGTGCATGCTAATGCATTGAGATCTTGGTACACTTAGCATGTTATGTTGAGATGCATTTGTGTACTGGTGGTGTTAAAAGTGTGTCCTAATGGAAGATTGTGACGTGGTGAAATATGTGAATGAATCAAATTAAGAGATGTTCAATCAGATAGCATTGCAATGATGCCCCCGGGGAATGGGGATGTCCCAAACAATGAGGTTCGGGATGCCTCAGTTGAAGTCACAAGGCCAACGGCCCTTGGACACTAGGATGCCTCAGAGGGTGATGTCCAAGGCCAATGTCCCCTAGAAGTTTGGGCAGCGGCCTAGAAGTGACTCGAACGGATCCGGCCAGCGTCTTGGGTTCAATCCATTTCAAGGGTGGATATAAAATGTTCACACATTGAAATTAATCAACAAGGCATGCGAGTACATGTGATGGTGTTGCCATGTGTCATGAGATGCATGAATGAGATTGTGTGTGTTGTATGATGTAGGATTGAGATTGTGTGTGCCGTGTGATGCATGAATGGAGTTCGTTTGCACATTGCGGTGTAGTCTTCATGCATTATACTCACTTTAGCTTGTCTAGTTCGCATTATATTATTAGTACCATATGCTGTCCTAATTGATGTAGTCCATGGTTATGATGATTCACTATATTGGTGCTATTTTCAGTAAAGAGCGAAGCTAGGATATCATTATTTAATGCTATGCTTTATCCTTTACTGAGCATTGTTGCTCACCCCTTACTTTTCCTCTTAGATCATTAGCTATGGATGTGACACTTTTGGTGACTTATGGCACACCTGTGTGAGTAGATGGCGTGTATGGAACTTTGAGGATCAAGATTTTGGCCTTGTTTTGACTCGTTATATATATACTATATGGATCAATGATTGATGCCCTAATCCTTTTTCTATGCGATTTGTGTCAATGTATCTCAATGTGAATGGGAGTTTGTTTGGCCCCATTCGTTGGTGATGTTTTGAGCTTGGAGTAGAAGACGTGTGTGGTATGGAGGGAAGTACTGGATGAGGAAGGTGTTTTGTTTGGGTTATCTTGATGTGTGTATTGCTACGATGTAATTGCCAAGATGCTGTTTTCCTCTTGTAATCTCTATTTATGATGAATGAAGATAAGCATGTTATCATTATGAAATTCATTCTTAAGTGAAATGACTTTCTATGAAAAGTGTGTACTCTTCCGCTTGCGTAATAGAGTTAAAGATTTTAGTTGAGGGTCTAGAGTGATGGCCTGGGACGTCACGGCTCGTCACATACAAAACCTTCAGTCTTTCTATATAAAAGAGCAATAATTCTTTCGGAAGCTTCCTTCCTAACACTGGGTATTTCTTATCACACTCTTGTGGTGGTCAAGGTGTTCAATCCGATGCCGCAGAGGAAGCCTTTTAAGTTCTTTAACTTTTGGATGAAGCATTCAGAGTTCAATGCAATTGTTAATCAAGTTTGGGAGGCTCCAAGGGAAGGTATGCCTATGTTTAGACTTGTGGGCAAGCTCAAGGCTCTCAAGTGCCAGTTCAAGCATCTTAATAGAGAGTCATTTTCTAAAATTTCCGCCAGGAAGCTAGAAGCGAGGGTCGCCTTAGAGACCACTCAGGTTGGCCTGATGCAAGATCCCACCTCTGTTGACCTTGTGGACTTGGAGAAGGTTCAATGACACATCTTCACAAACCTGCGATCTATGGAGGAGTCATTCTTTAGACAGAAGTTTAGAGTAGGTTGCTTAGAGAGGGTGACCACAATACCAAATTCTTCCATCAGTATGTCAATAAGAGACAATTGAGGAATATAATCCTTTCTATTATGGATTCCTCGAGTAACCAAATTACCGAGCCATAGCTGGTTTAGCAGTGTTTTGTTGAGCACTTCTAAGACCTCTTAGTGACGCGTGTGGAGCTCGATAGGCCTTCGGTTGGAGAGATTTGTGAGATCATCCAACATCCTCTTTCGACTGATCAGATTAGCTTCCTTGCTTGACCGGTCGCCGAATTAGAGATTCAGGATACCTTATTCTCTTTAGCTAGGAGTAAGGCCCCTGGACCAGATGACTTTACGGTTGAAATCTTTAAGGAAAACTGGGAGATAGTTGGGCAGCTAGTTACAGTAGTAGTGATGGACTTCTTCACCTTCAGAAAGCTCTTAAGGGAGATTAATAACATAATTTTGGTGATTGTGCCAAAAGTGCCTAATGCAACTTCCGTTAATGATTATAGGCCCATCGCTTGTTGCAACACTATCTATAAATGTATTACAAAGGTGCTGGCTAATTGGGTTGCAGCAATTTTGAATACCATGATCAACATTTTTCAAAGTGCTTTTGTGAATTGAAGGCGGATTAGAGATAATATCTTGTTGGCCCGGGAGCTTTTCTCCAGCTTCCATCTTGAGCCATACTTGCCAAAGTATGCAGTTAAAGTGGATTTTCGGAAGGTCTATAACAGAGTTGATTGGGTTTTCCTTGAGAGAGTTCTCTTAACTTTTGGGTTTCCCAATTTTGTGACTCGGCTTATTATGACTGTGAGCACTCCCAAATTTTTCATTGCCTTGAATGGGAGCTTGCGAGTGGTCATGGCCTTCGTCAGGGTGATCTCATCTCTTCCTATTTATTTACTTTGGTTATGGAGGTGCTATCAGGGATCCTTCTCAAATGCTCGTTGAAGCCGGCGTTTAAGTTCTTCTAGAGATGCAAAGCAACGAGTCTTTCGCATTTATTTTTTACGGATGATGTGTTTCTATTTTGTGAGGCTGACCTACCTACTATAGCTCTCCTCAAAGAAGGCCTCCAAACCTTCTCAACTTGGAGTGGTTTGCTTCCCAATCCTAGCAAAAGTGAGATCTTCTTGGCTGGAGGATCACCTTCCTTAAGGAGTTAGATTCTACTTGAGCTTGGATTCTCTGAAGATAACTTGCCGATGCAATATCTAGGGGTTCCAATCATCACTTCAAGGCTTAGTAAGGCGGATTGTTGCACCCTCGTTAGCCGCATCACAACAAGGGTTCAATCTTGGACGCATAGCTTCCTTTCTTTTGCTAACCATCTTTAGCTTATCAGGTCAGTGCTTCATGCTATCCAAGCCTATTGGGCGAGTTTTTTTATGTTGCCTGCAACTATTTTGGACTAGATTGAGAAAATCCTTAGGCAATTCCTGTGGAAAGGCTCGGAATTAGGTAGGGGGTGCTAAGGTAGTCTGAGATGATGTGTACCTTCCAAAAGAGGAGGGAGGGCTTGGTATCAGGAGGCTTCGAAATTGCAACAGGGTTGTCATGCTGAAGCATATCTGGCTCTTGTGACAATGAGACGTTGTGGTGTAGGTGGATTCATTCCACTTTCTTAAAAAATAGGAACTTTTAGGTAGTTAAGAAACCAACCTGTTGCTCATGGGATTGGAAGAAAATCTTTAGTCTTAGGAGGGACTTCCGTAATTCCTTCTACTGGAGGATTGGGGATGGCCTATAAGTTTCACTTTGGTTTGATAATTGGCATCCTAGGGGTCTTCTAAACTTAATTTTCTCAGATTCACTCATCGATAGCTTTGGACTCTCTAGACAAGCTACAATGTCTGATCTTTTCTCAGATGCTGGGCAATCTCTCTTGGTAGTGCTAGAGTCATGGGGGACCCCCTCCCGAATCTTTCTCAAAACTCGGATTGCTTTTGCTGGAGGGAGAGTTCGGAGGGCCGGTTCATGGTTGCAATGGCCTAGAAGACAATTAGGCAGAAGAGGACTCCTGTCCATGGGCATGCATTCATCTGGAATGATGCCATCATGCCTCAGTACCAGCTAAATCTCTGGCTTATAGCTAAACATAGATTTCCCACTCAAGCTATGGTAGAATTGAGAGTGGTTCTTGTGCTTTTTGCAATGCTATGCCCCAATCTATTTTTTGGTTATTGTGTCACGGTTGGAGTTATTTTCTTTTGGGCTGCCGGATGCAATCTGCCTTGGTGCAACAGATCCTGGGGGAGAATTTTCGTTGGGTCACCACCTTCTTGATGAGCAAGGATTTTTATAAATGCATTGCCCGTTTCTTCTTTGGTGCCATGTGTTATATTATTTGGAAAAATAGGAACATCATCCTTTTTGTTGATCAACCTCTTACTATCCTGGCTATGAAGAACCATCTTTTTAAAGTGGTTAGAGATAAGGTTATCACTTTCAGGAGCATTGATGATAACTTCAGGAACAGAAGGTTGCAGTGAAGCTGGGGCTTTGACCCAATTATTTTCTCTAGAGACCCTTAATCGCCTCCTCAAGTTCAGTTGATGGTTGGAGATGGTTTCCTTTAGGGTGCTGCTGTTTGATTTGGAAGCAATGGTCTTCTCTCCTCCCTGGTCAAGGTTTCTTGTCTTCTAGTAGCCGGTTGTTCATGCCATGCCTGTCTTTTGTTTCTTTGGCTTCCTTGGTTTGGTTTGCCGCGTGTTCTAGTTTTACATCTTGGCATCCTTCCACTCATAATGTCTTTTCATTTTGAGTGTAAGTTTTGATGCCATGATCTTTTTATACAGTTGGTCTTTCCTCAATATATTTATTACCTTTTACCCAAAAAAAAAAAAAGAGCAATAATTCAATTTCAACAATATTAATTACATGAACCAATAGAACAATCAATGCATTTGAAAAGTCAAACTCTCTTCACTTTGCATTCACATTAAATGATTTAATTTCTCACGTATGTGTAGCATTGATCTATATCAAATATAATCTAATTGATTGGCTACACTTAATAAATTTTTAAGCACTTGCTCATGTTCACTTGTCAATGCTAAGAGTTATTCTAACCTCCCCATGGATTACTATTAGAGCGATTAGGGGATAATTATCCAGAAAATTCTAAACCTATTGTACAAAGGCAAATTCGGACCTAAACCTTTTAATAGTGTCAGTTTAGCCCTAAACCTTTTGAAAGTTTACCGATTTAATCTTAAACATTTCTTTACGTCATTTAGTTCTAAATTTTTTCATGATTTACCAATTTAATCATAAAACTTAATTTAGGTAATTAACCAGAATGACTATACAAGCAAATCGTCAGAAGATTGAAGATTAAATTGACACAATTCAAAGATTTATAACTAAATTGTAAAATTGTCGAAAGGTTGAAACTAAATTAACACAATTAAAATGTTTAGAACTGAATTGATCAACGTACAATTGATTTAGAACTTTTTAGATAATTTTTCTCAATAATTTGAGCTAATGTCATTCTATTAGAACTATGACTTTCTCAAGTGACCCTTCTTAATTCCGTGAAATATATATATGTATGTATGTATATCTTTGTGTGCATGGCTAAGTCAAGAACCCCTTTGTAAGATGGGATATGTGAGATATCTTGCTTGGAATGAGAAGTGTGGGACGCTACATGATCACATATCACCATTAATTATTGCAAAAATTTTTTGACGCTCCATCTAAAATTTCCAGAAAATCCTCTAACATCGACTATTTAAATAATAAGGTAATAGCAAATGAGCATTATCAAATTAACTCACATCTACAATTTCCACATTATAACTATCAAGAGATGTTTGATTGACGCTGGACCAAACTTGACGCTTGTTCTAGCATCTATCACCAATCCCTAACTTGTGTTGATTACCTAAAACACACACACACACACACACACACACACACACACACACACATACACACACACACACACACACACACACATATATATATATATATATATATATATATATATATATACACACTTCCTTTCTCAGCTACAAATCATTGATAAATTATTACATAACGTGAATATTCCCACGCGTCTATCCTTGTCTTTTAATAATGATATTTATTATGATTTGCATATCTAAGCGACCACTTTAAACCCTAATTATCTACTTACTCCTTAAGATATGTTGTCAGCATTTCCTTCAAAAATTGCTAGCTAATGAATAAATTATGTGACATCCTGATTTTCAGGTCCTGATTTCGATTGGATAAGTGGGGCATTTCATCGATGCGATTATAGTGTTTTTATCGGAGTTGGCCACTCACGAGATAACTAGACCATTTGTTGAAGTCATTAAGAGATTTTAAGGCAAATAGACTTGAGAATTCGACCAAGAATCAACTTCTCGATCGTGCTCCTCTTTAAAGGCCATTACGACACAGTATAAAATTGATTTTAGATCAAAATTATGTCAGTTTGACTGAGATGTGTGGTCGATCGTGGGTGACTTCACTAAATTGGAAAATTATCGTCGACTGATACTAATTTGATTTTACTATTGTTTTGGTACCCTGTGTCCGTATTTGAATCATCGAGATTTTCACAACAATCAAGAGTCATCATTATGTCAAGTGGGTTCATTGTGGCTCGAATAAAATCGACCACGGGTCATTTGCCCTAAAAAGTTCTAAAAACTATCCGGTAGCCTAGGTCAAACTCAAAACGCGTCTGAGTGCAATTACCTGCCAATCTAAATCCGATTTCAAAAATTGAAGAGTCTGTCATGTCACAATAAATTTTAGGAAGATCAACTCAGTCTCAGAAGATTTTTTGACAACCGAGACTTTTGGAAAAAAAAAAAAAGTTGAGTTAAGGCCTTTTTTATCAGAATTTACAGAGGACCGTTTTTATTGTGCTTTTGCGATTCAAGATGGTTCTATGGACAAGTAAATATGTGAATTGAAGTGTGGTGACATTGGATTAATTTATGGACTTCGATTTGGTTCAATTAGAAGAGAATTAAATGAAATTGAAAGAATTGATGTAAAAATAAGTGAAATTCGTATGCCATGGTGGACTAACCAAAATGGACCCATTAGAAGCTTGTCTTGGAAGCTTAGAGGTGAGTGGAAGGTGACATCATATGAGGTCATGGTGGGCCAAGTTGTGATGACCTAAGAGAGAGAGAGTGTGTGAGAGAAAAAGGGGAAATTGGTTTCTTCTTCCTCCCTCTCTCCTCCGTCGACCGAAACCCCCCATCTTCCTCTTTGACTACTCAACGCCATGGAAGTTGAAGACCGAGCTACCGTTGCTGCCTCTCGCCACCGTTGTCGCACGTCCGCCAGCCATCGGAGCTGCTCGCGCGCACCCGAGCTTGCCGCCGTGCTGCCGCCCACGCGCCTCTGCCCCCTCTCCTCCCTTTGGTTTGAATAGAACCAACTAGCAGAAGTAGAAGTAGCGACCGGCGTCGCTTGAAGGAGCTGATGTCGTTGTCGTCGAGCATCGCCGCCATCCCGTCCGCCGCCGTGCGCCGTTTGCCCCTGTTCGAACGAGCTATTGTCCAGCCCCTGTTCCACCTCAGTTCAGTTCCGTTCGGCCACCTCAGGCCGCCGCCCGACCACCTTCAGCCACTATCGGCCTCGCCAGAGCTCCGCCTTGCCCTCCGCCGCCCTTGGTCGCCTCAACCGACGCTGGAACCGCCTCAACCAGCAGAGCACAAAGAAGGCAGAAAATGGGTATGACAGTGACATTTTAGCCCGTTTTGGCCGTCTTCCCAAGCTCGGATGCTCGGCCCACTTTGAGGAAAGTCGATCCTCACGTCGATCCCGTCGTTTTGAGTGAGTTTTACTCATTAATGCCTTCTTAGTTTGCTAATTATAGTTAAATATTGATTAGTGTTAGTTAAGTGTAATTATGTGGTTATATTAGAATGGATTAACGATTATTAGTTAATTGCATTGCATATTAGTGAAATAGGTTGTGTACTTAACTAGAGAATGGCCTATAGTATTTATTGAATGCTTCTTGGGATTTTTTCCAACCCTTATTGGGTGTTAATTAGGCAATTCGGGCCTAAATGAAATTTTTTAGGAATTAAATATTAATTTTCGAAATTAATTATTTAATTATTTATTTTTTGGAAATTCAACTGGGATGGTCAGTGATCGGGATTTTATGCTAATGATCATGGTTTAGTCCGTTTATTTAATTGAGCTTTATATTGTGCTAAATTGAATTTATTTTATTTAATTTTCAAAAGTAATTATTTAATAATTTATTTTCCAGAAATTCAACCGGGATAGCCGGTGACCAAAATTTTATGCTGATTATTGTGGTGTAGTCTGTTTAGTTATTTGAGTGTTAATTTGTGCTGAATTGAATTAATTGTGAATTTATGATTTATTCCTAAAATTATTTGATTTTGGTTATTAATATAAAAATAACCGGCCGTCGGTTGACAACGCCAAAAATATTTTGGTGGACTACAGAAAATGGTGGGATTTGTAGAAAGGAAATTTTAGTATTTTGGCTAAGGCCAACCGTGTACCCACACACAACTATTTATCGAGAATGATAAAAAAATGGAATTGATTGTATGAGAGAGTGGTATACTAAATTGGCTTGGAGGCCCTAATCTGTCAGCTTCAGATGAGCAGTATACCTTATTATCAACTTTGGGTGAGCATATATAGTATGCTAAATTGGCCCGGGGCCCCTACTCTATCAGCTTTGGGCGAGCATATACATATTATATTATATTATTAGCTTTAGGTGAGCTATACTATCTATTTGTCAGCTTTGGGTGAGCAATCTTGATTTGATAGGACTTTATAGATAGTATTAAATGTGCCGACCAAGCATGGGTCATGTTGACATGTGATCGACTAAGTCGATTGATCATTGCTTTGATTTGATGTTGTGAATTGATTGATTGAATAGAAATGACCATGAGTGGTCTTGTTGGCGTATAATTGACTAGGTCGATTTGATCGATACTTTGATCTGTGATGTGATTGCTTGGGTGCCTATTTGATCTATGCTAATATGCAGGTAGAATCTAAGGCCAAGGTAAGTCCTCTGACTCATGTTGTGCATAGGCAGCCCTAAGATGTATTAGTTTACTAATCGGGTCTTAGGGAGTAGAACTTGCTGAGACGTAGTCTCATCCCGATTTGGAAAAATATTTCAGGTCCCTAGATGATGATCGTGGAGGACCGGAAGTCCTAGAGTTCAAAAGGAGGAGGCTAAAGAATCGGCAAATGGGTCTAACTAGTGGATGTTAAGACAATCCCCTTTTTGATAAGCCAACAATTTTGCAGACAACCTAAGTTTGTAATTAACTAGTTTATCTATAAAGACTTGTCTTGTTTGAAAAATATGATCCTACTTTTCTATCACTTTAGTTGATTGTCTGGGAATTTTATTAAGCTTCCGCATGCGTATATAAATGAATGGGTCAATGACCTTCCTGGGGCGTTGTAGATAAATCGACCAACTAAGGGATGGGCGCGCACCCGAGGATCAAGGCGTGACAAATTATGCATCTGCTTTCAAGAAATTAATGCTAATAGTATTATTTGGGAAAATTGTATTGAAATAAGAAATGTCATTATTTGTTTGTGCAAATATTTTGACGAACAAATTAGAGATAAGAATGAGGGGTAATTAGTTCTATGGTGGGAACCACCCACCCTGAAATTGGAGTGGTCCAATCCCCAGGTGGATCTAGGAACCAATTTGTATAACACGAAAATGACTACAGAATTATGCCACAAAGTAGAGCACTCTAGCTGAAGAAGGACTGAGGACTCATAGGGGAGGAGTGACAAGCACCGTGAGCAAGTGATGCTAAGTCACAACAAGCATTGTGAGTAGCAAGTGAGTTGTGAGAGAGAGGCATGAGACTTGAGTGAAGAAACTAGAAAGGGAACAAATGGGAATTAGGATTTTGAACTCTCAAGATAGGGAAAGATGAGCATCTTGAGTGAGTGAGGTTGCAAGAATAGCAACGAGTGTTGTGACTCCTGAGTGAGGATGCAACCTACGAGTGTTAAGAGCAGCCTGCCAAAGTCAATAGAGATTGAGAGAGCAAGTCATGAGAGAGATAAAGCAAGAGAGGTGAGGGAATTGAAGAGGGAGGTGAGGCTGTGATTGCGAGGGAGGGCCGAAGGTGAGATCGTGACTATGATGATGCCATAGAGTGCTGCAGGTGAGACCGAGAGCAAGATGAGATGAGACATTTAAGAGAATTGTGCAAGGAGGCGTCCAAGAGTGAGATAAAGTAAGGGACTTAGGAATTAGGATTTTGTGAAAACATAAAAATTCAAAAAATATATACTGGTCCAGTCTAGGTAATTTGCGTGGGTGGTTCCTCAGATGGAACTGAGATTTGCATCATTACTCACCAATTTCAATTTATTGGAATCAGGAAACAGCCAGTTCTAGATTCTTTTGCTCACCCGTAATTGGAACTAGAGGTGGATGTAGAACATCTCATATGAGGGAAAGAGATAAAAAAAAAAAAATTGCAATACCTAACTTAGAGGGGACTTCTATATAAAATTTCTTGATAAAAAAGTATATATATGATAAAAGAAAGAAAGTCGTTAGGGGGCAAAGGCTCTGCTAGCTCACCCTTCCATCCATTGTTGATTGGAAGGAAAACTTTGGTTGGATTGTCATGGCTAAATATGAAAATCTTTTTATTTCCCCCATCATTTTCTTTAATTGCAAAAAATTGTTTGAAATGCACATTGGACGTAACTAATACTTTAAGGAGATCCATGGATTAGGAATTCACGGGATAATTTCTAAATGTATCTTTTGTTTTTCGATAATACCAAATTTCATATTGACCAGTAGAAGAAGGCATAATATATTCTTTGCTAAATGTATAAAAAAAATTACTATATTTTGGTGGATTCATTTCAATGAATTAATGTGTAGTAAGAAGCAATCCATTACTTGAGGTGTTTGAGGACATATAGCAGAATTTGCTTCAAAAGTAAAATTCTAAATGTACTAGACTGATGTGGAAAAGTGCGCTTGCTTGGGTAGGTGGATCATTTAAGAAAGTAGCATTACTATGTGGAATGCATGAGCAATATAATAAAGGGTCCTATCTTTTGACTCACGGATCCAAAGATAAAAGGTTAACCTAGAAAAAACATGAATAACAAAAGGCGTGACGATT
This sequence comes from Eucalyptus pumila, assembly GCA_016097595.1. NCBI lineage: Eukaryota > Viridiplantae > Streptophyta > Magnoliopsida > Myrtales > Myrtaceae > Eucalyptus > Eucalyptus pumila. Next base: position 45,391,928 of record CM027853.1, read on the forward strand.
ACATAATATGCATTTGATCACCCACTAAGATAATTTTACTTTTGTTAGGACTTAATTACCTCATCAATCTTATCTTAGTTTAGTTAGGATACCAAGGACATCAAGTGATGGAACATAGCTGGGTAAGTCATGACGGGACAACCTATGAGGCGACTCACAGCTGATTAGCCACCAAAGGACACCTTGATGAGGGGGGTGGATGCTAGCTGCCGATGGAAGAATAGAGCACACCAATGAAAAATTGGAAGAGAGAGAGAGAGAGAGAGAGAGAGAGAGAGAGAGAGAATATTATGATGTTGTGAGATGAATGTTGTGATTGCACAATTTCACCTCATTTCCCTTGCATTTGGGGTGAGGTTCACACCTATCCACTCTTGAAAAGAATTGGCTAAGTATGATGATTTCTATTGTGAGATGAATGTTGTGATTGCAAAATTCACTCCATTTCCCTTGCATTGTGGGTGAGGTTACCCCTCTCCCCTCTTGGAAAGAATTGGTTGAATAATTCTGGAAATTATTGCCTTTCTATCAAGTGGACATGTGTTGAATGAGGGACGTAGTTACTTCTCTACTAACCTTGAATTGCTAGCAATACCCCTTCTAGAAACAATTATGGATGAAATCACCTCTCTGTCCCTTCTGTTTGGCTGAACTTACCTAATGACTGCTCTTAGTTTACTTCATGAAATATTAATGTAGCATCTAGGCAAGATCGGGTGTCAACACTGAGTCACCTAACCATGAAATGAGAACAGCTTCAAATGGCAATTGTTGTTCCCTTCACCATCCATTTGACGGAGTACAACCCAAGATAATAAGAACAACTTTAAATGTAATCATAAATTAGATTTCTTGAGGGAAATTTATACTTAGAAAGTGAACCCACAAAGCAGAAGCTTGCATCATAAAATGGATTATTGGAGGAATATAGGAACATTTTTGGCAGACCTAACTGCTCACAAACCAGGTCAATCTCTTGATCTTGTGGATCCTATGTTGATCCTAACATTTTCAATAGTGATGATTATGTATAGACCTTCGTCTAGGTTAGGAATTCTTGATAAGATGTATGAGATATTTCACACCATCTCTACTCAAAACGTGGCAAGGAAAATCTAAAACACCAGTCACATGGGTCAACCTCCCTTAAAAAATAAAATAATCTTTCTCTTGGTAAAATCGACGTTAACAAAGATAGACTTTGCCAAGAAATAGAAAGGAAAGAGGATAAGATCACTCAAACTGATATATTCTTGTCATGGCCTCAACCTTGGGTCATATAACTTATGGAAATTCTTATAATATGAGTTAGTAGTGCTCACATGATATTTTAACAGCTCACACTATTTCCACCCTCTTTATTGGCTCCAAACACCCTTTATACATTGAATTGACTACATTATCCTTTATAGATTCCACTCTTGATTTAATATTATTTCTTACCTTTTTCTTCTTCTCTTTATTTTTTTCCAGTTTTACTAAAAGATAAAACTACCCACATCCCTTTTATTTTGTTTACCTAATTGCTTGTTGTAATATGAGCAAGCATTAATCATATATTAAAGTAAAGAAATATTAATTTTATTTGTAAATTGTTTTACTTTATCTCCCTCGATTATCCTCAGGATGGTGAATTTTTCGTCTTCGATATTGTGGTTGATACATGTGTTCTGCACAATTTTCGTTTAATAATTTGATAAGACAATCGGTGTAGACCAGCCATTATATGTATAATGATTTGTGGTGAATAAGCCTATTATAATAGACTCTATAAGTAGGCTGTGGTCCCTTTGGTTAAATTCTGGACTCGAATGCTTTGAAAATCCCCCCCCCCCCCCCCCCCCCCCCCGATCACCAAAATAAAATTTCTTTCTCCATCACTGCTAGCTTGCATCTTTTAATGATCTTTTAATCTAACTTCTTGAGTTTTTTTATTCAATGAATTTATTTGGTATCAAACATTGCCATTCTTTTGTTGATTTCAACCTTATGCTATTCAAAATGTAAGCATATAAGGTTTTGATGATCATCAATGTTGAAAGAAACAAAAACACATATACTATGTTTAATGAATGCATTACACTTCCTATAGTGGAAGGGGGACTGTTTATTCTACATATTGGGATAATTTATTCTAATCCATAGAAGTTTTCACATAATCAAACTTAACGCAATATAATTAGACGGTTACATATGAAATTATCACAAGCTAAGGAAACATTCATGATTCATATAAACATAATCAGTCGTGTGAGTAGATATCCTACTGAACCCTAAACCCCATCAATCTTTGAATTCATGCCTTGGTTGTGGTTGAAGATATTCTGCCCAGGAGACAACAACATTTTTGGATCAAACTGAGCTTTGTTCTCTTCAAATTTCCTCCACTTGGGACCAAAATGTTGAATCCAATCGCTTTCGGTACTGTAATTTGGAAGGTATTGCTTGATACCATTATCTTCACAAAAATGGAGCACCTCCTTATTTTGAAGGTCGAACTCTTGCCAGTCTTCAAACCCACTTGAATGCAAGAATCCAACCGCATAAAAGACATCTTCATCTGGTATGACAGCAGACATTCTATCATCCCATCTACAAAAAAGATCAAAATTTGATAAAGGGTTTAAGTTCATATAATAGAGTTTATACTCAAGCCACTTAAAATTTGATTTTAATCATTCAATGGACTCATAACTTCCAAACTTTTGCATTTGATGCACTTGTCGGATTTGACAGATTTTTGTAAGAATTAATGACGTGACGGATAAGTGGCCAATTTTCTGAAAGTCACGTCATTGCCATGTTGGCTACACATCAACAATTTCGTCGAGAAATCAGTCTGGTTTTGATCACAGTGCATCAGTTGTAAGAAATCGAAAGTTGAGTGAATAACTTGATTAAATTCGAAGTTCAGTGACCGTAACTCATTAGCCTTTAGTGACAACCAGCGAAATATATGCCCTAAATGAAAGTGGCGGCTAGCAAGAACACATACTTGTCATTGTTCATAGGGTAAATGAGGACAAGTTCAGTTGTCATGTTCTTTTTGAGAACAATGTTCTTGAAAACACCCGCGTTGAAATCGGCAATGCGAGATTTGGGCACGAATAGGTTGAGCCAGGGGTGAGGAACGTTCCAGAGCCCCTGTTCTCGGAGCACCATCTCTCCAACTCGCACTCTATTCAAGAAATCTACGTAGCCGACATCCTTCTGGTACAGGAACTCGGGGCCATGGCTCAAATCTTTCAATATCTTCTCCAGGTCCTAATATTAATGAGATAACAGTGAACTAACTTAAAAGAAAGGAGGGAAATGTTTCTTATGGGGCTGCGTAGAAGCTCATGGAAAGGTCGATGTGGTAAAATACAACTATAATATATTTGCGTGTGTGTGTGAGAGAGACAGAGAGGTAGGTACTCCAAAACACTAGTCCGACACAAGCACAATTAGTTGAAAATAGGACCTAGGATTTTTTTCCCCTCAACGATAGTTCGATATAGATCAACATGTACCTTGTCTACTGCACTTTGAGTGCATTCATCATAGAACTTGGCTACTTCAATGCAGTAGAGAAGCTCGTGTTCGGTCACTAGGGACATCAGCCGCGGGTGGTCCAAAATAGAGAAGAAAGATATCCAGCTATCTGAATTTCGGCGCATGAAAAGCTGACCTTCTACGTAGTCGAGCACTTCATCTTGGTCCCTTCTATGGCGCGATATCAACCGTTCTTGGTCCGTCGTAAAAGCTGAAAAATCACTGTATAACATTTTCACCCACTTAGCCTACAAGGGATTCAATACAAATACATTTATTAGCTTGTGGATCTTCTATGTCAACCAACTGATAGAATACCCTATAGAAACGTATAAGCTGACTTCTAGTTTCATGTTCAATGTCATAGATAGAGAGTCAATTACAACTTATAAAAAAGCAAACTAGACAATAGCCGGTTCATTTACAGGCTGTCATGTAACTGTCATTTTTTCTCCTTGCGAGTTCCAATACATCGAGAGAATTCAGTCTCAAAAAAGAAATGTGATTGTCTCAATCCTAAAGAATAAGAACAGTGAAATCTCAAAAAAGCAATGATGATTGAGTCTAGTGTGCTACATACTACATACTCTCTTTGGAGCTGGACCAAGTGCAATCCTTGCTCTGGTTATTATGCCAAATTGACCGAGACCACCCAGGACAGAATGAAATAACTCCGGATTTTCGTGGGGAGAGCAAGTCAAAAAGTGCCCGGTTCCTACCAAAAGAAAGAACAAAAAAATTCTCTCGTCAACAATCAAGCAATTATGAAGAAATGATATATATGGTGTGTAATTCGATGCTTAGAACGAGAAAAGAATCTTATGCACCAAAACAAAGTCATCAAAATATATTCATCACTTATTCTGGTTTCTATATTTTGAAACGTAATATTAAATTCGTTACTATATTGTAACACATTAATTTTTGTTTATAATGGTAGTCCAATATGAAGGCATCATATATAGTACATATGAGGTGCTTTTTCCCTGAGGACATCACTGCCTTTTTCCATGTGTAGATACATGCATCAACTAGAAAATTCGGTAGTCGGCTAGAGTTCGAAGTTTATCATTTTTTTTTGTCCAATAGATTAAAAAAAAAAAAAACGCAATGGCCGTTCTTCAGAGATTAATCTGGACGTATTACTTTAAGCCCGTTGACTTATCCGGCCAACCCAATTAGTTTTTGGCCCGTACTTCCAGGTATCTTCGGTAGATAACATGAGTTAAAATACAGTAAAAGTCAACTTTTTGATATAACACTCCAAGTACATAGTTTTTAGACAGAAAGAAGAAAAGATCAGAAGAGCGAATTCGCTAATTGCACGCGTTGAGCCTCAATATTAAAATAGACATAAATTAATAAAACAACTTTTGGAGGCATGAAACGAATGATTAATTCATTGACTTCATTTGACAAAACTGCTTTTGTTGTTTATTAACCATGACTTGTTTTGCAGACCTTTATCTACCGAGATGACAGGCTCATTAACATCATAACCCTAGTTCAATTAGTTTCTGATCAAAATACGGAAGAGGAGAGTGATTCCATCCATACCAGTAATGACATCCATTTCGTAGACATTGCTGATCTGAGGCCCATATCGAAATGTTTCCCCGCTAATGCCTGCATTAGAGAGCGTACCACCCACGGTTAGGTACAAATAATCTGTCCAAGAAACTGGGGCAACACCATGTTTCAGCGTCTCCTCCAGCACATCGATCCAAAGTTGCTGGCCTCTGACGTCGGCATAGTGGCCGAGCGACTGGCTCGACGACACAGTGGTCTTGTTACCAAGAGACGTCATGTCCACAACGACCCCATCACGAGCCATAGCTTGTCCCCGGACGGAGTGGCCACATCCTCTGGCTGAGATAGTGAAAGGAATAGAGGATTTACTGTATGCGAATGCCACGAGAATTGCGATGTCTTCGGGGTGAGATGGGCGAAGGACGGCAGCAGGAATTTCTCGGACGATGAGGCCAAAGTCGACAGAGGCCTCACCGATAGATTCGGGGTCAACGTGGAGTTTGTCGGCTATGGGGAGAGAAAGGAGCTTGTGGTATAGTGAATTAGTCAAACGCATGGATGAGAGCAGCATGCAACGCGAGGCCATCTGATGGTTTTGCGCCATTTTAACGTTGGAGGAACAAAGAGATGATGAGCAAGTTGATGTGTTTCGGTGTTTATGGTGGAGTTGAGGGGGAGAGCTCCCAAGGGTCTCATTTATAAACACGCAGGCGGACACTATTGCAATGCCATGCCCTCTTGGAAAGGAAAAAGTTTTATACGCAACTCGCAAGAAAATGATTTTTGGGGTTCTTGGCTTTGATTTGATGAGATTTTGATATTGTTAATCAGTTATTTGACTTTCATTTGATTCCTCTGTATATTCTTAATTGGATTACCAGTAAGACGTGTACCGCGATAAGTAAATTGTGAACCCATGAAAGGCCCTTACTTTCAGAAGCCCTGAGGTCCTTCAAAGCCATCTGTAGGGAACTTCTTTGTCTTTGGCTTAGCTTGGTCATCCTAGACTTTCTCTTTCTTGCAAACCTAAGTACGTTCCCAGAGTTCAAAGGGATGTTAAAATATATCTTTAGGATATTAATTGTGCTTGATTCATAGAGATCCCATTATCACATTGCCAGTGAATCGATTATAGACTGAGCTGCCGAAGCAAGAAAATGGTGAACCCAAGAAAACTATGTACTCTTTGGAGTTATATTTATAAGAATTGTTCAATCTTTACACTACTGTAAAGAAACAAGTCAACCACTGACATAAAAATTTGTACATGCATATTAAAAATTATACAGGTTCATTTACTGATATATTATCTAATGTTAAGGAAACACGCTTTGCAGAAATCTCCATTCGCAACACGAAATCTTGGTTGGAGGCTTTTAAACTCCTTTAATCAAACATCAAAAGAGAGTTCAAGCTTTAAAATCAAGCTTACGTGTATCGAGCCAAGTATGGAGGCCTTCAATTTTGAACCGAGTGAAGTCCAAATGGATCAAGTCTTTCATGGTTTTGGTGTATGGACTCATCTCATCCAACGGTGCATGTGAGTTGGGCAAATATGTATCTGAATCACGTAAGAATGCCTTGTTGAGATGGTAGCTTACTTAGACAGTTCAACTCGACCCCCACTACCATCTAGTAATGTTGTAATTGTTTATTTTGTTTTAGCATGAATCATAATAGTTTAATTTAAAACATGAATATGCACAGCATCCATATGGAGTCGATCAAGTCTATATTGTTTAAGATGCAACTATGGCATCTATGGACTGGCTTGCCGGCAGCCAAACCCTAAAATACAATCGATACTTAATTTATTTTTGTTGTATCTTGGATCATTTTTCTAATGAATTTTTATTAGTCCAAATGTGTCGTTCAAATATATTAGTGAAGCCAAACCCTAAAAACTAGCGGGGTCAAGTTTCTCTATGTGTACTTAAAAAAGTTCTAACAACTACTGGCTCGTCTTCTAAAGTTAAAACTTCCCACCAACCTCGAATAACATGTTAGTGGCCTGAAAACTTTTCCACTCTGAAGAGGGTTGTTCATATTTATAACCCAAATCTCTGAGGAAGTTGAGTTGCATGAAAATGAGGGTGAAAATCTTTGATCGCAGAGCAAATCTTGAGGTTTGATTGGGACAACGACGTCGGGTTTCGAGTGTCATCGCTGTATTTATCATTATGGATTCTTGTCAAAGATCAAAGATACGCAACGAGGGCGCATGGGATTTGTTCGATGAATGCGCGTGCTTCACTTCTAAATTCACGACTTTGACTTTTCGCTTGCGAATCAAAAACGTTTGATAACATCGGGCGACCTGGGTTTATAACTCTATAGGCTCTCCGAAGATCCCTCGACAGGAGCCCTAGATTCTTCCTTCAATACAGTAGACTACTTCAACCATTGTCTGAATTATGCGTCATAGAAAAAAGAAATTATACATGAAAAATCTGCTGACGATCTTGGGTTGGATCGATCAACGTCACAATAGGTAACCATCAAGAAGATACACGGGAGATTTGATTCGGGAGTTTCAAGATTTTCTATGATACATCATCCATTAAAGCATGGTCTTACAAATTGAAGCGTCGTAATGGTGGGAGGGAGCATCAACAAGATTTTCTCCAAGAATATCTAATTCACGATTGTGATTTAAGGGCCAGGTGATGGCAAAACTTAAGATTTTGCTTGGATCTATACTAAGGGAGTAACTTGAACATCAATAAATAAAGAAGCTTGCTTAGGCGGCCTTTCATTGAGCGCATGCACATGCACATACAAAGGGAAAATCAATAAGATTTCTTCTTGATCTAGTTCTTGATTTTAATTTAAGGGATACGTAACGATAGAATTTTAGATTATAATACGTGATGACAAAACTTTAGATTATCCTTGGATCTTGTGTTTTTGGACTTCTACGCTAAGGGAGTAACTTGAACATCAATTGATAAAGAAGCTTGCCTTAGGTGACCTTTCATCGAGTCCGTGCACAAGCACATACAAAAGGAACATCAATAAGATTTCTTCAAGAAGATCTAGTTCATGATTTTAACTTAATGGATATGTGACGACAGAACTTTATATTATAATACGTGACGATAGAACTTTAGATTATCTTTGGATCTTGTGTTTTCAGACTTTGGTACTTGGGGATTAACTTGAACAATAATTATTAAAGAAGCTCGCCTTGGGCGGCCGTTCATGGAGCATGCGTGTGCATACAAAGAGAGATGTTTATGACTGTTGGAGGTGCTATAGATGGTGTAGCGATGGATCGTGGCACATGGCGATGACTCCATATTTTCTTCAAGGACTTGCTCGAGCAATGGGAAACAATCGTAGTGCTAAGTTTCATGAAAGTTTGTAACATACTAGTTGTTAGTAAGACTCTGCATTGATATGACTTACAATTACTTACTATTATGCACGATAACACATAAAATGTTGAACATAAAGGACAAGACGGAGTCCTCGTCGACGAAAACGTTGCCAATCTCGGTGCAATTGATGACGGTGGTGGACCTCCTGAATGCGAACTGAAGGTGAAGTTGTGCAAGGGCCAGATCTTTGTCGGAGGAGGTCGTTAGACCTCGACGATTACTGCAGAAGGGCCAGAACTAGGTCGCTCGCCCCTCGACCTTGACCTCAGTTCACAACGATCCTTAATCCACAACGACCCTCAACTTTGGCCTGACCTCGGCAACCCTCGACTTGCGCGATCTTGACCTCAGAAACCTCAACCTCGATGACTGGTGACATTGAACTCAGCGACCTGGGCAACCATGGAGCACAAAGAGTGTATGAAAAAAGAAGACGAACATAGTTTTAAGAGGCAATAGTGGAATTCGCAATTATCAGCGAGGGCAAGGTCAGAAGAGAAATATCGTTAAACCCCACGATAGCATTCCAAAAGCAAGTCCCCTCCTACCTTGGGATTTATTACTTTCAATCCATTCTCTTCACAAAAAAGAAAAAAGAAAAAAGAAAAAAGAGAGAACTTTATAGAATGCCCTAACTTTTTCTTGAGATAATTTAGAGGCTCAAAGCCCTTCAAAAAATTGAATCAAGCACACTCGATAAATCTTGTTCAGCTCATATCTCATTAAGCTAAGTTTTTTTATTGTTATGATGCAATTGGATACGTCGGTAGCTCCAACTCGACCTTTCCCTTGACAATTTCCTTAAATGAATACATGTTAGAATTCCGCTGCACATCCCCAGTAATTAGTATGAGAGAATTAACATTTGGCGGTATATCCATACGGAGCGCCAGTCAAGTTCCACATATTCAAGATTTTCAAGAACTTGTACTTTCTGATTGAAAAAATTATCACCGCTCCAAGACAGGAAAATCAATAATAGTAGTTAGGAATATATGTAAAATCGAGAAAGTAATCAACATTATGATAAAAAAAAAAGGAAAAAAAAAGAAATCCATAGTAATGCATCTGATCCCCAAAAAAAAAAAAAAAAATCCATAGTAATGTAAATTAAAACCTTCTTGTGGGTAGAGGTGCTTCATGCATAGAGTTTACATTAGAGTTTACTTAACAAACCAGTAATTATGAGAACCAAAAATAACTTTCCATACCTGTGGGCATAAGAAAATTAAATCACAGATTACCGTTTAATTCCAATTAACTTATAGAAGATCATCACCTCCCCAAGGGGTCAAATGCAACATCACAAGGGAAAAGTGCCAAAAAAGTTCTAAACCTTTTACATTTGTGTCAATTTAGTCCTAAACATTTTTTTTGTGTCAATTAAGTCCTAAACTTTTTTACGTTGTGCCAATTCAGTCATTTCCAGCCAAGTTTAGCTGGATTTTGCTGACTGGACGCCGGCCGACTAACGTGCTCATCAACGCTAACGTGGAAAATTTTTAATAATATTTTTTATTTTTTTCTTCTTTCTTAATTTTTTTATTTTTTTTTTTTATTTTTCTTTTTTTCTTCTCATCTTCTTCCTCTAGCCGGTCACCAAACCTTAGCAACTAGCCAAAGGCGACGGCCAGCGAGGTCGAGGTTGAGGTTGACCACGACGGCTGGCGAGGTCGACCTCAACCTCGTCAACCACCTCGCCAGTGGCCGCGAGGGCGGCCTCGCGCTGGGCGATGAGGCTTGCCCTCGCTCGCCCGACACAAGGCTGCCCTCAAGGCCTGGGCGATGAGGCTTGCCCTCGCTCGAGCGACGCGAGGCTGCCCTTAAGGCCTGGGCGATGAGGCTTGCCCTCGCTCGCCCGACGCGAGGCTGCCCTCAAGGCTTGGGCGGCGAGGCTCGCCCTCACCGAATCTGGCAAGGGTCGAGCCTTGCCCATGGCCGGCGAGGGTGAGCAAACCTCGAGAGAGAATAGAAAGGGTCAGATCTAGAGGACGGAGGACCCGCTGTTGCTACCCCGTCACAATCGTCGCTCCTTACAGTCGCCTCCACCCCCCCAATGCCGTCGCCTTACTATCCTCGCCAAACCCTGAGCCATAGGCGAGGCTCGACCCTCGCCAGATCCGGCAAGGGCAAGCCTCGCCACCCAAGCCTCTAGGGTGGCCTCGTGCTGAGCGGGTGAGGCTCGCCCTCGCTAGATTTAGCTTGGCTCGCCCTCGCTAGATCCGACGAGGGGGAGCCTCACCGCCCAGAGCGAGGCTGCCCTCATGGCCACTAGCGAGGTGGCCAGCATGGTCGACCTCGATCTCGCCGACCATCACCTCTGGCCGGTCGCCAAGGTCCAGCGACCAGCGGAAGGAAGAAGAGGAAAAAAAAATTCAAAATTCAAAAAATTCAAAAATATTAAAATATTATTAAAAGTTATCCACGTCAGTGCCGATGAGGCTACGTCAGCTGGTCAGCGTCCAATCAGCAAAATCCGGCCAAAATTGGTTGGAAATGACTAAATTGGCACATCATAAAAATGTTTAGGACTTAATTGGCACCAAAAAAAGGTTTATGACTAAATTGACACAATTACAAAAGGTTTATGACTTTTTTTTGGCACTTTTCCCAACATTACAGTATGCCATTTGACCTCATGTAATCATCTAGGGAATTACTTTACATCAAATATCACTACTACTCAAGCCATATCCTTTCGCAAATTTGGATGATGTGGCTACTCCTAAATCACAAATATTGAACACTTGTATGACATCTTATAGTAAAATTCACCGAGGGACCAGGGATTTGGGATCTCTGTGGACTTTTTGGGATCTCTATAGACTTTATGGTCGATGGGTTCTCCAGGACAATGGCTTCTTGATCGGCATCTAAGCAAAACAACTCCTTACAAGACTCGACAATCACAAAATGATACCTCGAATCTTTGGTCTCTTACGTAGGGAATCGAAGGTGGGTGGCTGATGTACGTTTGCTCACACTGTTGGGTGATTTGAGAGCTTCACAGTCTCCGGGATGAGGTGGATTAATGGGGATGAGGACTTTGCGGGAAGGAGAAGCTAGATCCCTATGGAGGTGGATCTTGATGAATTAGGACCTTTTGATCACGCTTATGAACGCACTTAAACCAGATCAAAGACCTCATCGGAATCCTGAAGAGGATGTCGGTCTCGATGTCTGCACTGAGATTGTGCATGGCTCTGGTCTCTCTAAGTGTCCACTACTCTATTCTATATACAATAAAAGTACATAGCTACGTATAGTATGCACCGATGTAACTCACATTAAATAGAAATCCCGAAAATTCGCCAAATGTGACAAGTTTGTCAGAAATAACCCCAATGCAAAATGTTGTTATTGATCAATGAAAAGGCCTAAGAATGTGATCAGGCCATGCTTTAGTGTAATTTACTACAAACTTACAGTACATGAGGAAACAAGAAGATGAGAAAATTAGCTAACAATGTGACAAGTATCCACTCATAAACTTTCAAGTCAACGAATGGGTTCAAGTGGAAAGGGAACTAAAGTGGATATCCAAGTCTGTCATGAAAATAAAGATGTGCTCATCAAATTTGGTGCCCTCTAAACTGCTGAAACTACCTATAGAGCAAGTGTGACATCCCGATTTTCCAATTCTATTTTCAATAAATTGAGACGGGCATTTCGTTGGCACACATATAGTTCTTTTCCTTGAGTCGGCCACTCATGTGAAAACTAGTCTATCGAGTGAAGCCGTTAAGAGTTTCTAATGCATCAGACTCGAGAATTTGACCAGGCAGCGATCTTTCGACCGAGTTACTCTGCAAGGGTCATTATGGCACAATTAAAAATCGATTAGAGATCAGAGATAGGTCGACTCGACAGAGGCATGTGATCAGGTGTGGGTGATTCCACCAGATTGCACAATTCTTGTCGATCGGCACTGGATCGACTTTTCTGTCGATTTGGTACCCTGTGTTCGTATTTGAAATCTTGAGATTACCTCGACAACCGAAAGTCGCCAATGTTTCAAAGATGTACATTGTGGCTTGAGATGATCAACCACAGGTCAAATGCATGAAAATTTCTAAAGGCTACTTGGTAGGTTGGGCCGCGCTAGTATCGTGCCAAAGTGAAATTAACCGTGGAATTGAGATCGAATTCAAAAATTGGAAGTTTGGGTGTGTCACAAATCATTTTAGGAATATTGACTCATCTTCGGAAGATTTTTCATGTAATCAGAATTTTTCAGAAATTAAATCAGAGAATGGCTATTTTGGCTTGAGAAATTAGTATACCCGCCTTTGGTCTTACTTTTGGGACTTAAGCTGGTTCTATGGATAAGTAAAGATGTGAATTAAAGTGTGGTGACATTGGATTGATTTTATGGACTTCCATTGGACTCAATTGGAAGAGAATTGAATGGAATGGAAGAAATTAGTGTACAAAGTTTCACGCCCCGGCGGAAAAATAAAATGGACCCATTGAAGATTGTTGTGGGAGAGGAGATAGTGGAAGATGACATTATGGGGGTGATGTCATGCTAATTGAAGCCAAGGATTGAGGGCTTGACAAATGGAGGGTGGAGATTTAATCTCCAAAAAGGGAGCCATCACCATCATCTTCAACCTTGGGAAGGAGAGAGAGGAAAGAGGAGAGAGAGAGCCGGCCAAGGGAGCTCGCCCGTTGACTAGCCAGCCCGCGCACACCGCCGTCCGCCGCTCCTCCGTCTCCGTGCCGAGTCGCCGTCGCCGCCGTGTCGTCCCACGCAACCGCGCGCGCCTCGCCTCGCCATCCCGCCCCTCCACTCTGCTCCACTTCTCTCCGCCACCTCCAGCCTTCGTTCGCGTGACCCTGAGCCTCCAGCCCTCCGTCCAGCTGCTGTTTAGAGCCAGCTCGCCATCACCAAGGTCACCGGGAGACTCGCACGAGCTGCCGTCGCCCTCCTCCACCCATTCCGACGCTGGATCCGTCCTTCTCGGCCCCAAATCAGAAGTAGGAAAAATGGGTATGGCAACGAGTGTTTGGCCCATTTTGGATGCCTTTCCGAGCTCGGATGCTCGGCCTGCTTTGAGGAAAGTCGATCCTCGCGTCGTCCTCGTCATTTTGGTCCGCTCGGCTTGCTAATCCAGTAGTTTAACTCACTAAATCTCGATTAGAGGGTTAATTATGCTTTAGGTGTGCTTAGCTTAAGTTAATTAAGCTTAGGTGGTTAGTTTAGTTTATTTAATTGTGAATTAGATTAAGAAGTTGGTTTAACTTAAAGTATGTTTAGTTAAGGTTAAATTGATGTTTATATTAGTGTAATGGTGATTTGACATAAATGAATTACTTTTGGGATTAAATAAATATTTCGAAATTTTTTTAATAATTTAATAATATTTTATTATTCGAAATTATTAAAATCTTATTATTTAATTATTTTCGGAATAAATTTAATCATTTATTAAATTCCGAAAATTTTGTCAGAACCCTAAATTCTCAGAATTTCGTGCCGATCGCTGCTATGTAGTCAGATTTTGAAATTGACGATTGGATATTATAAATTGAGTGTGGATCGTAAAAGATATGGATATTATTATATAATTAAATTTTGGAATAAATTTAATTATTTAATAAATTCTGAAAATTATTTTGAAACCTTATTTTCTCAGAATTTCATTCGATCGCTGCTGTGTATTTAGCATTTGAATTTGATGAATGGATGTAGCAAATTGAGTGTTGATTGTGATAAATAGGGATTTTATTCATAAAAACCCAAGTGTCGGGTTTTGATGCAAAAATTGGATCTTAATGATTATATTAAGTAGTGAGGTTTGAAAAAATGAGATATTGGCTTTCTGGTTCGAAATTAGCATGTTCCCCACACACGTGAGTAATTTCTGGAATATTTTTAATATGAAGAAAAATGGCCAGGATCACTATTTTAAGTGGAAGTATTGAGTGAAGTGCAAAGTGTCCTGGGGCCGAGTGATAACTAAGAGAAATCGTCCTAGGCTGTTGAGCCGGACTTGCCCCTATATGGGATGCTCACGCAGTGGATACGAGTCGCAGTTGATTCTGGGCCCATGCTCCTTCGGGAACACCGTCGATGTACTGACGAAGCCGCGCTCCAAGGTGGGGAGGCGATGCCTGGCTATGTGTTAGTAGATAGCTGAATTGTGAGTAGGCTATGCCCTTGTGTGGTAGTGAATAATAATTGGAATGTGTGCTAAGTGCGATTGTGATTTATATGAAAGTGATGGCGTTCCAATTATTTGAATTATTATTACTACCTGAGATTGTGTGATACAAATTGTGCTAACCTGCATGAAGGAATTGAGGCGAGGTAAGTTCTCGGTGTGATGTGGCTAGGCCACCCTTAGGCGTATTTTCTTTCTAATAGGGGTTTAAGGGGTTGAACTTGCTGAGACATTGTCTCATCCCAGTTTGGGGATTAAAATTTCAAGTCCCTGGTGGACGGAGCGGCTAGATAGCTTTGATTGGCCTCGAGGAGTTGTAGAGGTGAAGTCATAAGGATTGGAGAACGTGTCCGACTTGTAGGTCGTAGGACAGTTCCTTTTTAAGAGCCGGTCTTTTGTAGATATTTGATTGTAGGCCTTCATTTGTAACTCTGTTGAATTATGAATGTGTTATGTTGTGGATTTGCTTCCTGCTTTTCTATTTTGTATTTCATTGTCAGGGGTTTTATAATACGTTACGTTTGCGCAATAATAAATGAATGGGATCGGTGACACTACCTGGGAATGTTGCATTTGCATGACCATGGTGGGATGTTGGCGCGCTTGAGGTTCGAGGCGTGACAACAAGATTTGCAGTCATCCATTAGCCACTCGGTGTCCATGTACATATTACTACACGATCTAGTGTTGTGCATTGACTCACCCATAACCAAATCATCCTCACCTAATCTACTGAACATTACATTATTTAATCAAGTGTTTCTTCTGTTGCCATATTGAGAAAACACTTTTCACTCATTATGTTTGCATTCAATCCTGTGTGAAGCGAATACTTAATCATCTTATGGAATTAGGGACTTGTTCCAATTTCTAGGAATTAATGGAACACTTGAAAGGTGTCTTCGAAATGGTCATTGGCCGCATGAGTGTGGTCCAAATGGCCCATGCCTATGCTTGCCTTGATAGGAAGATGTGGATCCTCTGTCACACCCCAAACCTCGAGCGCGCGCGCATCTCAAATATGCGACATCCTAGGATACGTCGCCCACCCATTCATTTGATTACGCATGCGGAAGCGAAATAAATCCCCTGACAACATTTAACTTGGGATAGAGAACCAGGCAATCAATCACAATACCAAACACTCATTCACAAACACATAGGTTTAAATACAACACTGGACTGTCTATAAAATAGATCAGCTCGACAAAAGGGGAATTATTCTAACACCAACTAGCGGGACACGTTCTCCAATCCTTATGACTTCACCTCTGCAACTCCTGAAGGCCAACCACAGCTATCTGGCCACTCCGTCCACCATGGACCTAAAATTTTAATCCCACAACCTAAATGAGACAATGTCTCAGCAAGTTCAACCCCCTAAACCCCTATTAGAAAGAAAATACGCACCGAGTGGCCTAGCCACATCACACAGAAGACTTACCTCGCATTAGTCTTCATCTACAGTTTAGCACAGTTTATATAATTCAACCACGTGTAATTATGATAACCAAACAACTATGGCACAATCACATTATAAGAACAATTCAACCACGTGGATCGTCTCAGCGATCAATCGACTCGGCCTATTACATATCAGTAAGATCATCATACGGTCATTCTAATTATTCAATCATTGCCTTCACTCGCGACTCTACAGGTAAGTCTAACGTTTAGTGGAAATCACGGCCCCACTCGACACAACATTTAAAAGGTGGTAGATCACGGCCCAATGGGCACGACCTCTATCAGGTGGTAAATCACGGCCCAATTGGGCGTAACCTTTATCAGGTTGCTAATCACGGCCTCACTGGGCACAATCTCTAATAGGTGGTCAATCACGGCCTCACTGGGCACGACCTCTGATAGGTGGTCAATCACAGCCTCACCGGGCACGACCTCTAATAGGTGGTCAATCACGGCCTCACTGGGCACGACCTCTAATAGGTGGTCAATCACGGCTAATCTCCCATCAATTTTCACACTTAGGATTTTATAAAGAATCCCTATTTATCGCAATCATACTCAATTTGCCACAACCAATCATCAATTTCAAATTCTAAATGCACAGCAGCGATTGGCACGAAATATAATATAATATTATAAATTCCAAAATTTCGAAACAATTAAATAATTCAAAAATAAAACCCTAATATGTCCCATCAATGCTTATTATTAAATAACTCTATTAGCCTTAATTAAACACACTTTAAATTAAACAAACTTCTTAATCCAAATCACAATTAAATAAACAAAACTATCCACCTAGACTTGCTTAGCTTAGACTAAGCACACTTAGGGCATCATTAACTATCTAATCAAGATTTAGTGAGCTAAACTCACCGGATTAACGAGCCGCGTGGACCAAAACGACGAGAATGACGCGAGGATCGACTTTTCTCAAGGCGGGCCGAGCATCCGAGGCTGGGAAGGCGGCCAAAACAGGCCAAACACCCGCTGCCATACCCATTTTTCCAGCTTCTATCCGCTGCTGGTTGAGGGCGGATCCAGCATCGATTTGGGGTGAGAATGGATCAGGGAAGGTTGAGAGGTCGAATCGGACCGAGGCAGGACTTGAACGGTGGTCGGGGGTGGTCGATCCGCGGCGAGCTAGCCGAACAGCCGCCTGGAAGTGAGGACGAGTAGGGACGATAGCAAGAGGCGGGCTAAGAAGCATGGCAGCAGCACGCGTGAGAATGGCGTCACGACGACGAACGGTGACCGGCGGAGGCGTGCGACGGCTCCAGGCGACGTGCAGCTCCTCCTCTGCAATTTCTGGGTTTGAAAAGCACCAGCAAGAGGAAGAAGAAGCTATTCGAACAGCAGCAGGAGGGGAGAGAAGAAGGCGGAGGGCGCGCGGCCAGGGCGGAGCAATGACGGCGTGCGGTGGCGGTGAACGGCGAAGGCATGCGACTTCTCCGGCTTCACTAGTTGCTGGGTTTCGAAGAAGCAAGGAGAGATAAAGAGGGAGGGTCGACAAGAGAGAGGGAGGAGAGAGGGAGGAGAGAGAAGGAGGGGGCCATTTCTTTTTCTTTTTCTCTTTCTTTAATCCAACAAAAGGGCCCAGTGATGCCATGCTCCACTAACTTCAAATCTCCCACAACAATCTTCCATGAGTCTAATTCCATCCTCTGCCGTGGCATGAATTCTTGCACAACAAATTCTTCAATTCCACTTGATTTTCTTCCAATTGAATCAAATTGAAGTCCATAAAATTAATCCAATGTCACTACACTTCAATTCACATCTTCACTTGTGACATCCCGATTTTCCAATTCTATTTTCAATAAATTAATATGGGCATTTCGTTGGCACGCATATAGTTCATTTCCTTGAGTCGGCCACTCATGTGAAAACTAGTTTATCAGGTGAAGCCGTTAGAAAATTCTAATGCATCAGACTCGAGAATTTGATCAGGAAGTGATCTTTCGACCAAGCTAATCTGCAAAGGTCATTGTTGCACAATTAAAAATCGATTAGAGATCGGAGATAGGTCGACTCAATAGAGGCATGTGATCAGGTGTGGGTGATTCCACCAGATCGTACAATTCTTGTCGATCGACACTGGACCGACTTTTCTGTCGATTGGGTACCCTGTGTTCGTATTTGAAACCTTGAGATTACTCGATAACCGAAAGTCGACAATGTTTCAAAGATGTACAATGTGGCTTGAGATGATCAACCACAGGTCAAATGCATGAAAATTTCTAAAGGCTACCCGGTAGGTTAGGCCGCGCTAATATTGTGCCAAGGTGAAATTAACCGTGGAATTGAGATCGAATTCAAAAATTGGAAGTCTGGGTGTGTCACAAATCATTTCAGGATCATTGACTCATCTTCGGAAGATTTTTCATGTAATCAGAATTTTTCAGAAATTAAATCAAAGAATGGTTATTTTGGCTCGAGAAATTAGTAGGCCCGCCTTTGGTCTTGCTTTTGGGACTTAAGTTGGTTCTATGGACAAGTGAAGATGTGAATTGAAGTGTAGTGACATCGAATTAATTTTATAGACTTCAATTTGATTCGATTGGAAGAGAATTGATGGAAATTGAAGAAATTGGATGTACAAGAATTGGACCCCGACGGAAAATGGAATTGAACCCATTGGAAAAGGATTGTGGGAGTTTTGAGTGAGTGGAGTATGACATCATCCATGAGGTCATGGTGGGCCATTTTTGTGAGATTAAAGAAAAAGAAAAAGGAAAGGGAATGGTCCCATCTCTCTCCCCCTCCTTCTCTCTCCTTCCTCTCTCCCTTCCGTTGGTTTCTCCTCCATCTTCATTGTGCGAAGACCAGAAAATTTGCAGAGGAGAAGCTAGAGCAGTCCCTTCATCGCCCGCTCAGCCGCTCGTCGTCGGCCGTCCGCACCCGCCCGTCGCCGAAGCTCGCTGCTGACGCCGTCGTCCACGTGAAGCCCACGTGCCCACGCGCCACTCCAGCCCTGCTCGCCCGACCTCGAGCTCCATCCCCTCTATTCAGTCGCCCGTTGCCGTCGCTAGGGTTGCCGTGAGGCCTCGCTTGGCCACCGCCCGGCCCGTCCAAGCCATCGCCAATCCTCCTCCGCCGTTCCTCCGCCCGATCCGCCGCCGTTCAGCCCTCCATCGGCCTCAACCAGCAGCGGCAGAAAATGGGTATGGCAACTCGGTTTTGGCTCGTTTTGGCCGTCTTCCCGACCTTGGATGCTCGGCCCGCCTTGAGGAAAGTCGATCCTCGCGTTGTCCCCGTCGTTTTGGTCCGCTCGGCTCGCTAATCCAGTGACTTTAACTCACTAAATCTCGATTATAGGGTTAATTATGCTTTAGGTGTGCTTAGCTTAAGTTAATTAAGCTTAGGTGGTTAGTTTAGTTTATTTAATTGTGAATTAGATTAAGAAGTTGGTTTAACTTAAAGTATGTTTAATTAAGGTTAAATTGATGTTTATATTAGTGTAATAGTGATTTGACATAAATGAATTACTTTTGGGATTAAATAAATATTTCGAAATTGTTTAATAATTTAATAATATTTTATTATTCGAAATTATTAAAATATTCTTATTTAATTATTTTCGGAATAAATTTAATTATTTATTAAATTCTGAAAATTTTGTCAAGACCCTAAATTCTCATAATTCTGTGCCAGTCATTTGCTGTGTAGTTAGATTTTGAAATTGACGATTGGATTTATAAATTGAGTGTGGATCGTGAAAGATATTGATATTATTATTTAATTAATTTTTGGAATAAATTTAATTATTTAATAAATTCTGAAAAATAACCTTGTTTTCTCAGAATTTCGTGTTAATCGTTGCTATGCATTTAGAATTCGAATTTGATGAATGGTTGTGGCAAATTGAGTGTTGATTGTGGTAAATAGGGATTTTATTCATAAAAACCCAAGTGTCGGGTTTAATGCAAAAATTGGATTTTAATGGTTATATTAAATAGTGGGGTTTGCAAAAGTGAGATATTGGCTTTTTGATTTGAAATTAGCATGTCCCCACACACGTGAGTAATTTCTGGAATATTTTTAATATGAAGAAAAATGGCCGGGATCACTATTTTAAGTGGAAGAATTTAGTGAAATGCAATGTGTCCTGGGGCTGATTATGAATTGTTGTGTGATAATTAAGAGGAGATCGTCCTGGGCTGTTGAGCCGGATTTGCCACTATATGGGATGCCCACGCGGTGGATGCGGGTCGCAGTTGATTCTGGGCCCATGCTCCTTCGGGAACGCCGAACATGTCCGACTTGTAAGTTATAGGACAGTTCCTTTTTAAGAGCCAGTCTTTTGTAGACTTTTGGCTGTAGGCTTCTGTCTGTAATTATGTTGAATTATGAAAGTGTCATGTTGTGGTTTTGCTTCCTTCTTTTCTATCCCGTATTTCATTGCCAGGGGTTTATAATATGTTCCGCTTGTGAAATAATAAATGAATGGGGTCGGCGACACTACATGGGAATGTCGCATTTGAATGACCATGGTGGGATGTTGGCGTGCTCGCGGTTCGGGGCGTGACATCCCCGCTTAAGTGATATCAGAGCATGGTCTGTTTATGGAGTGATAAGGTGCGATGAGTCATGAGATAGTAGAAAAGGCTTTTAATATGCTGATACATGTGGTTGAAAGCTGTTTGGTAATGTGTTTGTGGGGTCTCTCAAATTCTAACCTGATGTTGGAATCGGAGAACAGGCGTCTATAAAGAGCCTGTAGCATGAGTGACCAGGAGTAGAGAACTCCTTGGAGAAGGTCAGTAGGACCTATACCTTGGGGTAGGACGCTGACAAGAGTTAGTACCCGAGGTAGAGCACAGGCTTAGACCAGCGCAAGTGTGAGAGTACTGTTGCAAGTCGATACTTAGAGTGTAACAGCACCGAATGTACCTAGGTTCATCGGGATTGTTCAAGCGCTAGAGTCTTTAGGAAGCATTTTGAGTTAGTAAGCTCAGGACCGAACCGCCGCGGTTGCCGTTATTTCTACCGCTGCTAGTGTTGTGACCGTTGTCATTGCCATGCCTGTTGAGGCCCAATCTGGAGTTGTGATCGAGGATCAAAAGCTACCGTATCTGAGTCAAGGTTCAGTTTAGACAGAGATGGAAGTCGATTGGGGTGAAAGGCCGATGTCAGAAGAAAGGTGCCCTGTTTCACCTAATCGGAAGAGTAAAATTGGAAAGTCAGTGCTCAACTCGATAGATGTGTGTTGTGTCTGTAAGAAAAGACATGGATCTATTCCGTACTGTAAGAGAGAAATGATTTGTTACAAGGGTTGCTAGTACAGTCATTTGATCAAAAATTGTCCGTATAGAAAGATGAAATCACAGTTGTTCCCGATACCGACGTTGATAGGACAAAACAGAGGAAGCATGCTTCGGGACATTTAGTGGGGTACTTGGAACGGACCCCAGTGCAAGGAAGGGTACATGATGTCACTTGATGGGAGGTAAAGGACTTTTCGATTGTGTGCCGAGTTTGTGGAAAGGAGGCATGAGTCAGCCTAGTGTCAAAGTAAAAATGGAGCATGATATGAATGTGGCCAGCACGGCCATCGGGTTAGAACTGTGCGCGTAAGTTTAGGAGAGTGCAAGCACTGTTACTACAGATAGGACGCCACTAGGATGGCTAGAAGAGCATGAATGGGTCAACCATGCATCGATCAAGGGGAAAATGTTCTTGAGGAAATTTTATCATAGTAGTGCAGCAGAGTTTTCAATGAAGGTTGTAGGATCTTTGTTGTGGTAATAAAGTGATAGAAAGATGGATCTCTGACTATAATTGTACTTGAAGGATTTGCTTAAGTATGACTTGGAAGTCATTTATAAAAAGTTTGGCTCAAGGAGCTTTATGTTGTTTTGAATCGTGCTGGTGCTATAACTTAGTTTGTTCAGTTAGCGTGCGAAAGTTTTGAATCACTGAAAGTCGAAGAGGAACTTCGATCCTTGTTATTTGTCACTGAAGATGACTTGGTTCTGGTTATTGGTTATCGAATCTACATGGCAGTTGTAATGGATGCGTCAGTTGAGGAGCCGAATATGGAGAACATAACCGTGGTACATAAGTTTTCTAAAGTATTTTTTGAAAAATTGTCAGGTTTGCTGACAGAAAGAGAAATAGAGTTCGTGATTGAATTAGCATCCGAAACAAAGCCAGTCCCTAAGGCTCCTTACTGGATGGTGTTACCCGAGTTAAAAGAACTGAAGGTGCAGATGCAGGAAGTGTTGAATAGGGGATTCATACATTCCAGTGTATCACCTTAGGGAGCACCCGTTTTATTCGTGAAGAAGAAAGTTGGTTCGTTATTTTTATACATCAATATTATTCAAGATCGACTGGAGGTCCGGGTATCATCAATTGAGGATTAGGAAGAAAGACATACTGGAGTTAGCATCTCGCACTTGATACGGCAGTTATGAGTTCATTGTAATGCCATGTGGTTTGACGGACACCTTAGCTATTTGTTTGGGTCTTATGAGCAGAATGTTTAAGGATACTTAAATCAGTGTGATCATGTTCATTGAAGTTATCCTGGTGTGTTCGAAGAGTGCTGAGGAGCACGAGAGACATTTGGGGATGGTACTTCAGACCTTGAGTACTTTTGCATTTTACGATAAGCTTGGCAGATGCGAGTTTTGGATGACTCGTGTTGCGTTCCTAAGTCAGGTGATTTCGGAGAAGGAATCTTCGTAGACCCCGTCCAAGATTGAAGCAATGATTAACTAGCCAAGACCGACGACAGTGACAGGAATCAGAAGTTTTATGGGTTTTAGCAGGGTATTACAGAAGTTTTGTGGAAGGGTTTTCAGCGTCGGCGTTGCAGTTGATTTGACTACTAAGGAAGGAAGAGAAGTTCGTATGGACAGATGGGTGCGAGCGTAGTTTTTAAGGGCCTAAGAAGAGGCTGACTACCGCACCTGTGCTTATTATCCCATCTGGTCTTGGAGGACACAAGATCTACAGTGATGCATCGTTTAGAGGACTAGGTTGCGTGTTAATGCAGCATGATAGGGCTATTGCATATGTGTCCCATCAGTTGAGATCTTGTGAGTTAAATTATTCGATGCACATCGTGGATCTTGCAGTAGTTATGTTCGTTTGGAATTTTAGAGGCACTATTGGTATAGAGGAATATTTCATATCATCAATGACTATCAAAGTCTCAAGTTCGTGTTTTCTCAAAAGGAGTTGAATATGAGACAGCATCGCTGGATGGAACTTCTTAGGGATTATGACTATGATATTTCGTATCACTCTGGAAAGGTGAGCAAAGTTACAGATGCACTGAGTCGAGAGTCCTTAGTTGCACAATTGGTACTCAAGGATTGGATCTTATTTGAGAAAGTTCGAAATGCGGTTTTCAAATCTACGGTAGGCCACCTTTTTAATCTTATGACCACCCTCAGAATTAAGCCGAAAGTATAGATCAGAATCAAAGCGCTTCAGTGGACAGATTCAAGAATTCCGAAGATTCTATAAGTGAATGCAGATGAGAGAGAGATTGATTTTCAGATTTCTCAAAATAGGATGCTAAGGTTCTGAGGACTATTGTATGTAATTGACGATACAAAGATTAAAGAAGAGATCTTATGGAAAGTTCATCATAGCAACGTCAGCGTTATCTAGACAGTACAAAGATGAGTCAGCATCTACATCATCGGGATTGGTAGATCGGTATGAAGATAGATATCGTCGAACAAGTTGTAAGTGTTGGATGTATCAATAAGTGAGAATTTGGTAATATAAGCCAGGAAAGCTTTTTCAAGCACTTGAGAGAATCCTGTGCAGGAATGGAAGTATAGCATGATGGAATGCTATGACAGACTTATTAAGGAGTCGACAAGAGTATTGATTCCTTATGGGGTTGTGGTCGACAAATGATCAGAGTCAACTCACTTTAGTACATCACGAAAAGATCTCGATCGGAATAAGTATACCAAAGAGCGTGTATATCATATAATTCTTCTGCATGGAGCGCCGGGGATGAATTGTATTTCAAATCTAGATCAAATGTTCCAAGTTGGCACAACTTTCAGATGGTTCTTTCTTAAGCAGTGCATAGCAGAGAGTGCAGAATTTTAATTGCTGAGATGAAGTCAAAGAAAGAAAGATCGCAAGTCAGGGTCAGTACAGTAGTCAGTGATTGCAGTTGCCAAGATTAGTGTTAGAGTTATATCAGATCTTGATCAGACATTCGCAGTTTCAGTAGATCAGTCGGATAGGTTTTTTTTAATCAGTGCAAAGTAGAGTGTACAGGACTTCAGTCGGTTCAGATCAGATCAGAGATCAGAAAATTGCAGGTTCAGAGTTGGTTCAAAAATCAATGATTCCGTCGCAGTTATCAAAGACAGTTTTGAGACCGCTCAGAATCACCAGTTAGCTTCGCAGATTTTGTGTTGAAGACCTTTGGAATTTTAAGTGGGCAAGTGTTTAGTATTTTGGATCTGAAGTGGTTTGGACAAGATAGCAGTAATATGGCAGCATTGGTACAAAAGGAGCAACATGAGAAAGAGAAGATTATATGAGACAACTGTACCCCCACCTTTTTGTTTAAGAATTGGTAAAGGTTTAAACTTCGAGGATGAAATTTTTATAAGAGGAGAAGAGTTGTGACATCCCGATTTTCCAATTCTATTTTCAATAAATTGAGACGGGCATTTCGTTGGCACGCATATAGTTCATTTCCTTGAGTCGGCCACTCATATGAAAACTAGTCTATCAAGTGAAGCCGTTAAGAAATTCTAATGCATCAGACTCGAGAATTTTAAAGGCTACCCGGTAGGTTTGGCCACGCTAATATTGTGCCAAAGTGAAATTAACCGTGGAATTGAGATTGAATTCAGAAATTGGAAGTCTAGGTGTGTCACAAATCATTTCAGGATCATTGACTCATCTTCGGAAGATTTTTCATGTAATCAGAATTTTTCAAAAATTAAATTAGAGAATGGTTATTTTGGCTCGAGAAATTAGTAGGCCCGCCTTTGGTCTTGCTTTTGGGACTTAAGTTGGTTCTATGGACAAGTGAAGATGTGAATTGAAGTGTGGTAACATCAAGTTAATTTTATAGACTTCAATTTGATTCTATTGGAAGAGAATTGATGGGAATTGAAGAAATTGGATGTACAAGAATTGGACCCTGGCGGAAAATGGAATTGAACCCATTAGAAAAGGGTTGTGGGAGTTTTGAGTGAGTGGAGTATGACATCATCCATAAGGTCATGGCGGGCAATTTTTGTGGGATTAAAGAAAAAGAAAAAGAAAAGGGAATGGTCCCATCTCTCTCCCTCTCCTTCTCTCTCCTTCCTCTCTCCCTTCCGTTGGTTTCTCCTCCATCTTCATTGTGCGAAGACCAGAAAATTTGCGGAGGAGAAGCCGGAGCAATCCCTTCGCCGCCCGCTCAGCCGCTCGTCGCCGGCCGTCCGCACCTGCTCGTCGCCGAAGCTCGCCGCTGACGCCGTCATCCGCGCGAAGCCCGTGTGCCCACGCGCCGCTCTGCCCTGCTCGCCCGACCTCTAGCTCCATCCCCTCTGTTCAGTCGCCGTTTCCATCACTAGGGTCGCCGTGAGGCCTCGCCTGGCCACCGCCTAGCCCGTCCAAGCCATCGCCAATCCTCCTCCGCCATTCCTCCGCCCGATCCGCCGCCGTGCAGCCCTCCATCGGCCTTAACCAGCAACGCCAGAAAATGGGTATGGCAGCTCGGTTTTGGCTCGTTTTGGCCTTCTTCCCGACCTCGGATGCTAGGCCCGCCTTGAGGAAAGTCGATCCTCACGTCGTCCCCGTCGTTTTGGTTCGCTCGGCTCGCTAATCCAGTGACTTTAACTCACTAAATCTCGATTAGAGGGTTAATTATGCTTTAGGTGTGCTTAGCTTAAGTTAATTAAGCTTAGGTGGTTAGTTTAGTTTATTTAATTGTGAATTAGATTAAGAAGTTGGTTTAACTTAAAGTATGTTTAATTAAGGTTAAATTGATGTTTATATTAATGTAATGGTGATTTGACATAAATGAATTACTTTTGGGATTAAATAAATATTTCGAAATTGTTTAATAATTTAATAATATTTTATTATTCGAAATTATTAAAATATTCTTATTTAATTATTTTCGGAATAAATTTAATTATTTATTAAATTCCGAAAATTTTGTCAGGACCCTAAATTTTCATAATTTCGTGTTGGTCGCTGCTATGTAGTCAGATTTTGAAATTGACGATTGTATATTATAAATTGAGTGTGGATCGTGAAAGATATTGATATTATTATTTAATTAATTTTTGGAATAAATTTAATTATTTAATAAATTCTGAAAATTATTTTGGAACCTTGTTTTCTCAAAATTTCGTGCTAATCGCTACTGTGCATTTAGAATTCAAATTTGATGAATGATTGTGGCAAATTGAGTGTTGATTGTGGCAAATAGGGACTTTATTCATAAAAACCCAAGTGTTTGGTTTGATGCAAAGATTGGATTTTAATGATTATATTAAATAGTGGGGTTTGCAAAAGTGAGATATTGGCTTTTTGATTCGAAATTAGCGTGTCCCCACACACGTGAGTAATTTCTGGAATATTTTTAATATGAAGAAAAATGACCAGGATCACTATTTTAAGTGGAAGAATTGAGTGAAATGCAATGTGTCCTGGGGCCGATTATGAATTGTTGTGTGATAATTAAGAGGAGATTGTCTTGGGCTATTGAGCCGGATTTGCCCCTATATGGGATGCCCACGCGGTGGATGCGGGTCGCAGTTGATTCTGGGTCCATGCTCCTTCGGGAACGCCGTCGATGTACTGACGAAGCTGCGCTCCAAGGTGGGGAGGCGATGCCTGGCTATGTGCTAGTAGATAGCCGAACTGCGAGTAAGCTATGCCCTTGTGTGGCAGTGAATAATAATTGGAATGCGTGCTAAGTGCGATTGTGATTTATATGAAAGTGATGGCGTTTCAATTGTTTGAATTATTATTACTACTTGAGATTTTGTGATTCAAATTGTGCTAATCTGCAGGAATAAATTAAGGTGAGGTAAGTCTTCTGTGTGATGTGGCTAGGCCACTCGGGACGTATTTTCTTTCTAATAGCGGTTTAGGGGGTTGAACTTGCTGAGACATTGTCTCATCCCGGTTTTGGGATTACAATTTCAGGTCCCTGGTGGACGGAGCGGCTAGATAGTTTTGGTTGACCTTGAGGAGTTGCAAAGGTGAAGTCATAAGGATTAGAGAACGTGTCCGACTTGTAGGTCGTAGGACAGTTCCTTTTTAAGAGTTAGTCTTTTGTAGACTTTTGGCTGTAGGCTTCTGTCTGTAATTATATTGAATTATGAAAGTGTTATGTTGTGGTTTTGCTTCCTACTTTTCTATCCCGTATTTCATTGTCAGGGGTTTTATAATACGTTCCGCTTGCGAAATAATAAATGAATGGGATCGGCGACACTACTTGGGAATGTCGCATTTGAATGACCATAGTGGGATGTTGGCGTGCTCGCAGTTCGGGGCGTGACATCACTTGTCCATAGAACCAACCTAAGTCCCAAAAGCACGACCAAGGGTGGGCCTATTAATTTCTCGAGCCAAATTAGCCATTTTCTGATTTAATTGCTGAAAAACTCTAATTGCATGAAAAATCTTCCAAAGATGAGTCAATACTCCTAAAATGATTTGTGACACACCCAGACTTCCAATTTCTGAATTCGATCTCAATTCCACGGTTAATTTCACTTTGGCACGATATTAGTGCAGCCCAACCTACTGGGTAGCCTTTAGAAATTTTTATGCATTTGACATGTGGTTGATCAATTCAAGCCAGATTGTACATCTTTGATACATTGGCGACTTTCAGTTGTCGGGGTAATCTCAAGATTTCAAATACAGACACAGGATACCCAATTGACAGAAAAATCGGTTTAGTGTCGATCGACAAGAATTGTGCGATTTGGTGGAATCACCCACACCTGATCACATGCCTTTGTCGAGTCGACCTATCTCCGGTCTCTAATCGATTTTTAATTGTACCGTAATGACCCTTGCAGATTAGCTCGGTCGAAAGGTTGCTTCCTGGTCAAATTCTCGAGTCTGATGCATTAGAAACTCTTAACGACTTCACCCGATAGACTAGTTTTCACATGAGTGGCCGACTTAAGGAAATGAACTATATGCGTGTCAACAAAATGCCCGTCTCAATTTATTGAAAATAGAATTGAAAAATCGGAATGTCACAGGCCAATTTTATGGATGTCACATCATTACCATGTTGGCAACATGTCAACAATTTCATCAAGAAATCAGTCTAGTTTTGATCAAAGTGCATCAATTGCAAGACATCGAATGTTTAATCAAAGTTCAGTGACTGTAACTCGTTAACCTTTAGTGACAACCAACGAAACATATGCCCTAAATGAAAGTAGTGGCCAGAAAGAAAACATACTTGTCATTGTTCATTAGGATAAATGAGGACAAGTCCGGTTGTTATGTTGTTTCTGAGAATAGTGTTCTTAAAAACACCCATGTTGAAATCGGAATGCCAGATTTGGGCACAAATAGGTTAAGTCACGGATAAGGAACGTTCTAGAGCCCCTATTCTCGAAGCATCAGCTCTTCTACTTGCACTTTGTTTAAGAATTCTGCATAGCCAACATCCATCTGGGACAAGAACTTGGGGCCATGGCTCAAATTTTTCCGTATCATCTCCAGGTCTTAATATTAACGAGACAACAGTGAACTAAGTTAAAAGAAAAGAGATGAGATGTTTCTTATAAAGCTGAGCAGAAGCTAATGGAAGGTCTAGATGGTAAAATATGACTATACTATATTAGTGTGCGCGCGCGTGACAGAGAGAGAGGTATTCCAAAACCCTAGTCCAACATAAGCACGATTTGCTCAAAATATGACCTAGGATTTTTTTTTCCTCAAAGTTAGTTCGATGTAGATCAACAAATACCTTGTCTATTGTACTTTGAGTGCGTTCATCATAGAACTTGGCTACTTTTTTATCACTAGGGACATTAGCCACGAGTAGTCCAAGAGAGAAAGAAGAAAGATATTCAACCGTCTTAATTTTGGCGCATGAAAAGATGACCTTCTACGTAGTCTAGCGCTTCATCTTGGTCCCTTCATGGCATGATATTAACCATTCTTGGTCCGTCGTAAAAGCTGAAAAATCATTGTATAGTATTCTCACCCACTTAGCCTACAAAGGATTCAATACAAATACATTTATTAGCTTGTGGATCTTCTCTGTCAACCAACTAAAAGAATGCCCTATAGAAACGTATTGGTCCGACCTAAGGACCTTAAACAAAGGCCGTGGTTATCGAAGCTCCCGTTCCATGTAAATAAAATGGAAGAGTTAACCGCGGGGGGATTTGTAACCAAATTTGGTAAATACCCCTCGGCTTGATCATGGCTATGCTGCGTTGGCCTCTCGACGACTGCCAGTCCAGTATCCTAGAAATGAAGGCAGCTGGTTGGTCCAGCCTAAGGACCTTAAACAAAAGCCGTGGTTATCGGAGCTCCCATTCCACATAAATAAAATGGAAGAGTTAACCGCGGGGGGATTTGTAACCAAATTTGGTAAACACCCCCCGGCCCGATCATGGCTCTGCTGTGTGGGCCTCTCGACGACTGCCAGTTGACTTCTAGGTTCATGTTCAATGGCATAGATAGAGTCAATTCAACATATAAAAACGCAAACTAGAGCATACTAAAGTAATTTTTTTACAACAAAAAAATCCTAAAATTATACACATATGACAAATTTACCACAAATTAAACTTTTTACCATCAAAAACTCTAAATTACTACATTTATGACAAATTTACCCTCCGTTAGTTTTTGTGAAATTGGATTAATATCACGAAAAGCCATAAACTGGTTCGCATTTAACTAACGGAGGGTAAAATCCCAACCTAGTACACTCTTCAATTATAACGTGTCATTCAACTCGGTAATTTAACAATAAAGTTTAGTGGAAACTGAAAAATGATAGATTTGAAATGGGTGTAACATTTTGAGATTTTTTGTAGTTAAGAAATTAATTTGGGATAAATCTGTTACAAGTGTATTGGTATAAGGTTTCGGGAGTTCCAATACATTAATATATGGACTTTCAATCACGAAAAAGAAATGTGATTATGTCAATCTTATAGAATAAGAATAGTGAAATCTTATGAGACATTGATGATTGAGTCTAGTGTGCCACATACTCTCTTTGGAGCTGGACACCGTGTAATCCTTGCTCTAGTTATTATACAAAATTGACCAAGACCACCAAGGACCGAATAAAATAATTCTGGATTTTTGTGGGGAGAGCAAGTCAAAACGTGCCCAGTTCCTACCATAAAAAGAACAGGAAATTCTCTAGTCAACAATTAGGCAATTATGAAGAAATGAAATATATAGTGAGTAATTCGATACTTAAGTTCCTTCCATATAGTAGAAAATGTGGCGTTTTTTAAAAATGTTTTCTAGGAAACCATTTTCTAAGAAAATAACATTATTTTCTAGTGTTCAGTTAAAATATGAAAATGAACTGAAAAAATTTTGGCATTTAGGAAAGAAAATCTTTTCCATCATGTACTCGTTTAATAATTTTTTTTATTTTATATTTAAAAATCATTTTCTAATCTTTTCTTTTTTTTCTTTTTTATTCTTCTTCTTCCTCAATTAGTCGCCAGCTAGCGACCTATCACAAGCATGCTTGAGCCTTGCCATAGGCCAGTGAGGCCTATTGATTCCCAAACCCACCCATGAATCAAACAACCGATTTGATTCAATTTCCAAGTAGATCCATGGAACCGGTCTACCCAACACAACAATCACTATAAAATTTTGTGACAAAGTAGACCACTCTAGTCGGAGAGGGATTGAGGACTTACATGAGAGAAAGGGACAAGCGCCATGAGTGATTGAGGTTGTGAGAGTCCTATCGTGACCTCTTTTTTTGGCGCCCCGATTAGGGTGGGCGCCTGCAAAGGTTAATGATTTGGTTAGATCTATTAGGCTTAACCTAGACTCTCCCAAATTCATCAATTCATGACTTAATAGTCCAATTTTTTAACCTGTAAGTTAATATTAAATAAGAGTCGCCACTAATCAATTTGGGGTAGGTCAATTAAAACCCAAGAGAAATACTGAGAGGAATATTCACTCCTACGCAACAAGATAAATTAGGATTGAGGACATCATCACACTAGTTAATCACTAATGCTTTTTTGGTCGTTTGGATGTTTAATCAGGATAGGACTGGGTATGATAGGATATGAAATCCTGAGATTTTTCTATATTCTATCCATTGTTTAGTGAATCGCAAAATTAAAGTCGAATATATTTACATGATATCATGTACAATTTTTTTAATATAAACGGCATATCATTATAAATAAATCTAAAAGTTCATAAACGGAGATTGTGAAAATCTCTCGTGACATTATTCCTTAATTAATTTTTATTTTATTTTTATTTTATTTTTCCTTTTTTAAAATATTTTATTTATTATTTCTTTTTCTCCTTTTATCATTCTTTAATAAAATTTTATTAAATAGTAAATTGTACTAACATACCTAAAATATATATAGTAAATATAAATATATAATTTATAAATTGAATGTTTATTATAAGGCCGAATTAAAGTTGAATATATAAATTAAAAATTATTTTAAATTTCTTAAATTAGAATTCAAATATTATTTATATTGAAATATAATTTCAAATTTTTTAATTTAATAAGTTTGTTATTCGAGAAGAATAACTTTCTTATCATGGATATTATAAATCCTATCTACCTTTATCTCACCTCCTTATGGGATAATTTTATTCAGCCTATATCCTTATTATATCCGACTTTATCCTATCCTAAGTAAACATTAAAACGTAAGATAAGATAAATCATATCATATCCCAAATTTTTTCTTGATCAAACGCAGCCTAAGGCTTTTTGGATTTTTGAGAGATTTTTCCATGCATTTTGTGGATGAAAAAAAAAATTGGGTCCTTTTCTATTTTTTTTTAACGTAAAAAGCATTTTTTAGGTTTTCTTGATTTTTTCTGAACATATAAATTATTTTTTGGCTTTTTTTTTTAATAATTTTTTTAAAATATATTATATTAATTATTAATATATTATAATATATTAAAAGGGACCCGGGTTGGGACTGACCCGGGTCGCCCATGACCGGCCCGGATGGGCTTGAAATACGAGCCCAATCCAGGCCTTAGCCCCCTTTCTCTTAGCCCGTGCGCCAAAATTGGGCCCCTTTTTTAATGGGATGCCCGGCCCGAGTTCCATATCCGGCCCGACGAAACCCTAGGGCGCGAGTCACACACCCGACCCGAGTGCAACGCGACGCGAGGCCGCTGGCTTCTCCATCCATCTGCGGCGGTGATGAAGGGCTGGGGACGTCGCCGGATAGTGGCACGGCATTTGACGATGGCGACGACATGGCGGACGGCAACGCGGCGTTTTACGACGGTGGTGACGAAGCGGACCCACTCGGCCAGTTCGGACTGAGGCTAGGGTTTCGCGGAGGGAGGGGGGGCAATGGCGATGACACGACAGGAAGGGCGGCGGCCAGGTTTTTCAAGAGGGGACGCGACGGCGATGGCGCGAGCAGGGCCCGTCGTTACCTGTCCGTGATGTCCACATGGCACGGCGACGCAACTCAAGGCGACAGCGTCGGGGTTCGGTTGAGGCGACGGCTTCGGGGGGGACGACAGTGAGCCATCAAGGCGACGGCATCTAGGCTCGGTCGAGGCGACGGTGGTGACACAGCTTGAGGCGACGGCATCAAGGGAGGGATGACGGCATGGCTCGACACAGCGTCCGGTGGTAGTGGCAGCAGTAGCAGTAGGAACAGCGTCGGAACCCCCTCCCCTGATATCTCTCGGGGGAAGCGATTAGAGCCAGCTGCTGGTGATCCCTCTCGGCTGTGCTCGCTCTTTGAGTTCCCCTGAAGTCTCTCTGGAGATCTCTCTGAGCTCGTTTGCCTATATCTTTTGGCCTTCCCTCGACACCCTATTTATAGGCAAGGGGGGGCCGGCCGACGGAGGCTAGGCCGGCGGTCTTTGGTGT
This sequence comes from Eucalyptus pumila, assembly GCA_016097595.1. Lineage (NCBI taxonomy): Eukaryota > Viridiplantae > Streptophyta > Magnoliopsida > Myrtales > Myrtaceae > Eucalyptus > Eucalyptus pumila. The sequence continues at coordinate 45,425,065 of CM027853.1, forward strand.
GCCGACCAGCCTTCCTTCGCCGGCCGAACCGACGTCAGTTCCTCCTCCTCCACGGAGGCTTGCTCGCCATCAGTGCCGCGTCCTCTCGGCCACCGGCCTATGCCCTTCTCTTTACTGTAGGTTGTCCTTCGCGCGTCAACACCTTCTGCGCGTGAGTTGTAAAGGCAGAAGGGAAGAAGAGGGAAGAAGGAAGAAGAAGAAGAGAGAGAGGGCCAAGCTGGGGGTAAAGAAAAAGAGGATTGGGCCCTTAACCGTGCGGGAGGGAGAAGGGGAAGGAAAGTGGGTTGGGCGCGAAGGCCCAGCCCCGACGGCTTTTTATTTATTTATTTATTTATTTTGTTATTTATTATTTATTATCCGAGAAAAGGAAAAATACATAAATAAAGAAACTAAGGCCTAACGAAAAACCTAATCAAAATTTAGGTGTCAACAAGTCACAACAAGCACCGTGAGCGGCCAATGAGGTTGCAATTGTGAGAGCAAGTTAAGAAAGAAAGCAGTAATACTTGAGTGAAGAAACTAGAAAAGGGGCAAATGGGAATTACAATTTTGAACTTATGGAGAGGGAGCGATGAGCATTCTGAGCAAGTGAGGCTACGAGAATAGCAACAAGCATTGTGACTCGTGAGCAAGGATGCAACTTGCGAGCATCGAGAGCAAGCTGCGAGAGTCAATAGAGATTGAGAGAGCAAGTCACGAGAGAGATGAGACAAGAGAGGTGAGGGACTCAAAGAGGGAGGTAAGGCTGTGACTGCGAAGGAGAGTCGGAGGCAAGACCGTGACAATGATGCCACGATAGAATGCCAGCAAAGACTGAGAGTGACATGAGGCAAGAGAGTTGAGAAGATTGTGCAAGGGGGCACCCAAGAGTGAGATAAAGCAAGAGAATTAGGAATTAGGATTTTGTGAAAACATAAAAATTAAAAATATATATGTACTGGTCCATTCTAGGTGGTTCGGGTGGGTGGTTCCATACATAGAAGTGAAATCTCTATCGGTAATCACCAATTTCAATTTATGGAATCAAGAACTAGCCGATTCCATACTCGTGAACTAGTATATATTTGATAATTAAGGAAAAAAAAAAGGCATTAGGGGGTGAAGGCCTCTGCTAGCACACCCTTCTTGATTGGAGACTTAGGTTGGATTGTCAAAGCTTAGTAGGGAAAATCTCTTGTTTCCCCCTCATTTTGCTTTAATGGAAAGAGTTTGTTTCGATTACACATTGCACGTTACTAATACTTTTAAATGATCAATACAATGGGAATTTGCACGATAATTTCTAAATGTATCTTTAATTTTTTGACAATACTAAATTCATACTGACCAATAGTTTGAAGAAGGCATAATACATTCTTTGCTAAATTTATTAAAAAAATTTACTTCGTTTTGGCAGATTCATTTCAATGAATTGGTATGTATAGTAAGAACCGGTCCATTACTTGACGTGTCTGAGGACATATAGCAAAATTTGCTTCAAAAGTAAAATTCTAAATATACTAGGCTGACCTGGAAAAGTGTGCTTGCTTAGGGAGATGGATCATTCAAGAATATAGTATTACTATTTGGAATGTATGTGCAATATAATAAAGAGTACCATCTTTTGACTCATAGATCCGATGATGCATTCGATCTTACCTTAGTTTAGTTAGGATACCAAGGACATCAAGCGTAGACATAGTCGAGTGAGTCACGACGGGGTAACCTATGAGGCTATGACGTCGGACGAGTGGTTGTTGAGGTGTGCACTTGGGTAGGGACTCACCAGTGATCAACCACCAAATGACATCTCGATGAGGGCGGTGGATGCTAGCTGCCAACGGAAGAAGAGAGCACACCAAGGAAAAACTGAAGGAGTGAGCTGTGAGAGAGAGAGAGAGAGAGTATGATGATGTCTGTTGTAAGATGAATGTTGTGAGTGCACAATTCACCCCATTTCCCTTGCATTGTGAGTGAGGGTCACACCTCTTCCCTCTTGGAAAGAATTGGCTGAATATTTCTGGAAATTATTGCCTTTCCATCAAGTGGACATGTAGAATGAGGGACGCATTTACTTTCTACTAACCATGAATGGCTGGCTATACTTCTTCAGAAGCAATTGTGGATGAAATCACCCCCTTGTCCCTTCCGTTTGGCTGAACGTAACTAATGATTGCTCCAGTTTACTTTATGAAATAGTCCTCTAAATAAAAATCAGGTGGCTCATCCAAACATAAAATGAGAACAGCTTTAGATGATAATCGTTATTCCCTTCACCATCCGCTTGATTAAGTACAGCGCAAGACAATAATAACAGCTTTAGATGCAATCATAAACCATATTGTTTGAGAGAAATTTGTACTTAAGAAGTGAACCCAAAAGGCAGAACTTTGCGTCATAAATCGGATTATTTGAGGAATATTCTTGTCAGACCTAAATGCTTGCAAACTGGCTTTGATCATCTGAATCCTAACATTTTTCAATAGTTGTGGTTGTAAATACTCTATATATAGACCTCCATCTAGGCTAGGAATTCCCAATAAGATGTCCAAGGTATGATTCACACATCTCTACACAAAAGCATGGCCAGGAAAAATTTCAAAACCATACAGAGTTCTCTTGGTAAAAACAACATGAACAACGATAGACTTGGCTAGCATATACAATCAAGAAATAGAAAGGAAAGAGGAAAAGGTCACTCATATTCTTGTCGACGAATCAAACCAACCTCAAACCCAGGTCATAACTTTTGGAAATTCGTATAGTATGGACTAGCATTGCTTGCATAATATTTTAATCAGTGAAACATGTGAGACAATGTATGATAGCCTAAACATGATTACCATATCAGATTATATTGAGTTTAGCTATCTTGGTTTAATAATTTGATAAGACGGTCAATGTAGGCCAGTATATTAATAATGATTTATGGTAAATGGCCCTATTCTAATAGACTCTATAAATATGATATGGTCCCCTCAAGTTAAATTTTCAACTCAAATGCTTTGAAAAAAAATTCCACCTTCCCCTCCCCTTCTCTCTCCGTTCAACAAAATTAGATTTCTCTCTCTGTCGTTGCTAGTTTGCATCTTTTGATGACCTTTTAATCTACCTACTTGATTTTTCTTTTCAATTAATTTATTTGGTATCAAACATTACCATGCCTTTGTTGACTTCAATGCTATCCGAAATGTACCGAGATAAGGTTTTGATGATCGTCCTGTCGAAAGTAATAAAAACACAAATAATATGTTTAATGCATTACACTTCATATGGCGGAAGTGGGACCGTTTATTCTGCATATCTGATCCATAGAGTTTTTCACATAATGAAACTTAATGCTAAATGATTAGATAGTTACATATGAAATTATCAGAAGCTAAGTAAACATTCATGATTCATATAAACATAATTAATTGTGTGATTAGAAAACCTACTGAACCATAAACCCCGTCAATCGTTGAATCCATGCCTTAGTTTTGGTTGAAGATCCTCTGCCCAGGAGACAACAACATTTTTGGATCGAACTGAGCTTTGCTCTCTTGAAATGCCCTCCATTTGGGACCAAAATGTTGCATCCACTCTCTTTCGCTGCTGTAATTTGGAAGGTACTGCTTGACCTTTATACCATTATCTTCACAAAAAAGGAGCACCTCCTTATTTTGAAGGTCGAACTCTTGCCAGTCTTTAAACCCACTTGAAAGCAAGAATCCAACCGTATAAAAGACATCTTCATCTGGTATGACAGCAGACATTCTATCATCCCATCTGCAAAATAGATCAAAATATGATAAAGGAGTTAAGTTTATATAATAGAGTTTATAGTCAAGCGGCTTAGATTTGATTTTAGTCATTCAATGGACTATAACTTCCAAATTTTTACATTTGAGGAACTTGCCGGATTTGACCAATTTTCATAAGAACTAATGACGTGGTGGATAGATGGCCAATTTTCTGGATGTCACATTATTGCCATGTCGGCAACACGTCAACAATTTTGTGGAGAAATCAGTCTAGTTTTGATCAAAGTGCATCAGTTGCAAGAATTCGAACATTTGGTGAATAACTTGATTAAAATCAAAGTTTAGTGACCAAAACTCATTAACCTTTAGCGACAACCAACGAAATATATGTCCTAAATGATATTGATGGCTCGCAAGAAAACATACTTGTCATTGTTCATAGGGTAAATGAGAACAGGTCCGGTTGTTATGTTCTTTCTGAGAACAATGTTCTTGAAAACGCCTGTGTTGAAATCGGCAATGCGAGATTTGGGCACAAATAGGTTAAGCCACGGATGAGGAACGTTCCAGAGCCCCAGTTTTCGGAGCGTCATCTCTTCTGCTCGCACTCTATTCAAGAAATCTACGTAGCCGACATCTTTTTGGAACAGGAACTCAGGGACATGGCTCAAATCTTTCAATATCATCTTCAGGTCCTAATATTAACGAGATAACAGTGAACTAAGTTAAAAGAAAAGAGATGGGATGTTTCTTATGGAGCTGAGCAGAAGCTAGTGGGAGGTAGATATGGAAAAATACAACTTTACTATATTAGTGTGTGTGCACGTGCGCGCGCAATAGAGAGAGGGGACAGGTACTCCCAAACCCCAGTCTGACAATATGCAAAATCATTTCAAAATATGACCTAGGATTTTTTTTCCTCAGAAATAGTTCGATACAGATCAATAAATACCTTGTCTACTGTACTTCGAGTGCGTTCATCATAGAACTTGGCTACTTCGATGCAGTAGAGGAGCTCGTGTTCGGTTAATAGGGACATCAGCCGCGGGTGATCCGAGAGAGAGAAGAAAGATATCCAACTGTCTGAATTTCGGCGTATGAAAAGCTGACCTTCTACGTAGTCCAGTGCTTCATCTTGGTCCCTTCCATGGACCGATATCAACCGTTCTTGGTCCGTCGTAAAAGCTGAAAAATCACTGTATAGCATTCTCACCCACTTAGCCTACAAGGTCAATACAAATAAAGTTATTAGCTTGTGGATCTTCTATGTCAACCAACTGATAGAATACCCTATAGAAACGTATAAGCTGACTTCTAGTTTCATGTTCAATGTCATAGATAGAGAGTCAATTACAACTTATCAAAAAGCAAACTAGAGCATAGCCGGTTCATTTACAGGCTGTGATGTAACTGTCATTTTTTCTCCTTGCGAGTTCCAATACATCAAGAGAATCGGATATTCAGTCTCAAAAAAGAAATGTGATTGTCTCAATCCTAAAGAATAAGAACAGTGAAATCTCAAAAAAGCAATGATGATTGAGTCTAGTGTGCTACATACTCTCTTTGGAGCTGGACCAAGTGCAATCCTTGCTCTGGTTATTATGCCAAATTGACCGAGACCACCCAGGACAGAATGAAATAACTCCGGATTTTCGTGGTGAGAGCAAGTCAAAAAGTGCCCGGTTCCTACCAAAAGAAAGAACAAAAAAATTCTCTCGTCAACAATCAAGCAATTATGAAGAAATGATATATATGGTGTGTAATTCGATGCTTAGAACGAGAAAAGAATCTTATGCACCAAAACAAAGTCATCAAAATATAGTCATCACTTATTCCGGTCTCTATATTTTGAAACGTAATATTAAATTCGTTACTATATTGTAACACATTAATTTTTGTTTATAATGGTGGTCCGATACGAAGGCATCATATATAGTACATATGAGGTGCTTTTTCCCTGAGGACATCACTGCCTTTTTCCATGTGTAGGTACATGCATCAACTAGAAAATTCGGTAGTCGGCTAGAGTTCGAAGTTTATCATTTTTTTTTTTTTGTCCAATAGATTAAAAAAAAAAAAAAACGCAATGGCCGTTCTTCAGAGATTAATCTGGACGTATTACTTTAAGCCCGTTGACTTATCCGGCCAACCCAATTAGTTTTTGGCCCGTACTTCCAGGTATCTTCGGTAGATAACATGAGTTAAAATACAGTAAAAGTCAACTTTTTGATATAACACTCCAAGTACATAGTTTTTAGACAGAAAGAAGAAAAGATCAGAAGAGCGAATTCGCTAATTGCAGGCGTTGAGCCTCAATATTAAAATAGACATAAATTAATAAAACAACTTTTGGAGGCATGAAACGAATGATTAATTTATTGACTTCATTTGACAAAACTGCTTTTGTTGTTTATTAACCATGACTTGTTTTGCAGACCTTTATCTACCGAGATGACAGGCTCATTAACATCATAACCCTAGTTCAATTAGTTTCTGATCAAAATACGGAAGAGGAGAGTGATTCCATCCATACCAGTAATGACATCCATTTCGTAGACATTGCTGATCTGAGGCCCATATCGAAATGTTTCCCCGCTAATGCCTGCATTAGAGAGCGTACCACCCACGGTTAGGTACAAATAATCTGTCCACGAAACTGGGGCAACACCATGTTTCAGCGTCTCCTCCAGCACATCGATCCAAAGTTGCTGGCCTCCGACGACGGCATAGTGGCCGAGCGACTGGCTCGACGACACGGTGGTCTTGTTACCAAGAGACGTCATGTCCATAACGACCCCATCACGAGCCATAGCTTGTCCCCGGACGGAGTGGCCACATCCTCTGGCTGAGATAGTGAAAGGAATAGAGGATTTACTGTATGCGAATGCCACGAGAATTGCGATGTCTTCGGGGTGAGATGGGCGAAGGACGGCAGCAGGAATTTCTCGGACGATGAGGCCAAAGTCGACAGAGGCCTCACCGATAGATTCGGATTCAACGTGGAGTTTGTCAGCTATGGGGAGAGAAAGGAGCTTGTGGTATAGTGAATTAGTCAAACGCTCGGATGAGAGCAGCATGCAACGTGAGGCCATCTGATGGTTTTGCGCCATTTTAACGTTGGAGGAACAAAGAGATGATGAGCAAGTTGATATGTTTCGGTGTTTGTGGTGGAGTTGAGGGGGAGAGCTCCCAAGGGTCTCATTTATAAACACGCAGACGGACACTATTGCAATGCCATGCCCTCTTGGAAAGGAAAAAGTTTTATACGCAACTCGCAAGAAAATGATTTTTGGGGTTCTTGGCTTTGATTTGATGAGATTTTGATATTGTTAATCAGTTATTTGACTTTCATTTGATTCCTCTGCATATTCTTAATTGGATTACCAGTAAAACGTGTACCGCGATAAGTAAATTGTGAACCCATGAAAGGCCCTTACTTTCAGAAGCCCTGAGGTCCTTCAAAGCCATCTGTAGGGAACTTCTTTTTCTTTGGCTTAGCTTGGTCATCCTAGACTTTATCTTTCTTGCAAACCTAAGTACGTTCCCGGAGTTCAAAGGGATGTTAAAATATATCTTTAGGATATTAATTGTGCTTGATTCATAGAGATCCCATTATCACATTGCCGGTGAATCGATTATAGACTGAGCTGCTGAAGCAAGAAAATGGTGAACCCAAGAAAACTATGTACTCTATGGAGTTATATTTATAAGAATTGCTCAATCTTTACACTACTGTAAAGAAACAAGTCAAGCACTGACATAAAAATTTGTACATGCATATTAAAAATTATACAGGTTCATTTACTGATATATCATCTAATGTTAAGGAAACACGCTTTGCAGAAATCTCCATTCACAACACGAAATCTTAGTTGGAGGCTTTTAAACTCCTTTAATCAAACATCAAAAGAGAGTTCAAGCTTTAAAATCAAGCTTATGTGTATCGAGCCAAGTATGGAGGCCTTCAATTTTGAACCGAGTGAAGTCCAAATGGATCAAGTCTTTCATGGTTTTGGTGTATGGACTCATCTCATCCAACGGTGCATGTGAGTTGGGCAAATATGTATCTGGATCACGTAAGAATGCCTTGTTGAGATGGTAGCTTACTTAGACAGTTCAACTCGACCCCCACTACCATCTAGTAATGTTGTAATTGTTTATTTTGTTTTAGCATGAATCATAATAGTTTAATTTAAAACATGAATATGCACAGCATCCATATGGAGTCGATCAAGTCTATATTGTTTAAGATGCAACTATGGCATCTATGGACTGGCTTGCCGGCAGCCAAACCCTAAAATACAATCGATACTTCATTTATTTTTGTTGTATCTTGGATTATTTTTCTAATGAATTGTTATTAGTCCAAATGTGTCGTTCAAATATATTAGTGAAGCCAAACCCTAAAAACTAGCGGGGTCAAGTTTCTGTGTGTACTTAAAGAAGTTCTAACAACTACTGGCTCGTCTTCTAAAGTTAAAACTTCCCACCAACCTCGAATAACATGTTAGTGGCCTGAAAACTTTTCCACTCTGAAGAGGGTTGTTCTTATTTATAAACCAAATCTATGAGGAAATTGAGTTGCATGAAAATGAGGGTGAAAATCTTTGATCGCAGAGCAAATCTTTAGGTTTGATTGGGACAACGACGTCGGATTTCGAGTGTCATCGCTGTATTTATCATTATGGATTCTTGTCAAAGATCAAAGATACGCAACGAGGGTGCATGGGATTTGTTTGATGAATGCGCGTGCTTCTCTTCTAAATTCACGACTTTGACTTGCGAATCAAAAAAGTTTGGTAACATCGGGCGACCTCGGTTTATAATTCTATAGGCTCTCCGAAGATCCCTCGACAGGAACCCTAGATTCTTCCTTCAATACAGTAGACTACTTCAACCATTGTCTGAATTATGCATCATAGAAAAAAAGAAATTATACGTGAAAAATCTGCTAACGATCTTGGGTTGGATCGATCAACGTCACAGTAGGTAACCATCAAGAAGATACACGGGAGATTTGATTCGGGAGTTTCAAGATTTTCTATGATACATCATCCATTAAAGCATGGTCTTACAAATTGAAGCGTCGTAATGGTGGGAGGGAGCATCAACAAGATTTTCTCCAAGAATATCTAATTCACGATTGTGATTTAAGGGCCAGGTGATGGCAAAACTTAAGATTTTGCTTGGATCTATACTGAGGGAGTAACTTGAACATCAATAAATAAAGAAGCTTGCTTAGGCGGCCTTTCATTGAGCGCATGCAAATGCACATGCACATACAAAGGGAAAATCAATAAGATTTCTTCATGATCTAGTTCTCGATTTAAATTTAAGGGATACGTGACGATAGAACTTTAGATTATAATACGTGATGACGAAACTTTAGATTATCCTTAGATCTTGTGTTTTTGGACTTCTACGCTAAGGGAGTAACTTGAACATCAATTGATAAAGAAGCTTGCCTTAGGTGACCTTTCATCGAGTCCGTGCACAAGCACATACAAAAGGAACATCAATAAGATTTCTTCAAAAAGATCTAGTTCATGATTTTAAATTAAGTAATATGTGACAACAGAACTTTATATTATAATACGTGACGATAGAACTTTAGATTATTTTTGGATCTTGTGTTTTCGGACTTTGGTACTTGGGGATTAACTTGAACAATAATTATTAAAGAAGCTCGCCTTGGGCGGCCGTTCATGGAGCATGCGTGTGCATACAAGAGAGATGTTTATGACTGTTGGAGGTGCGATAGATGGTGTAGCGATGGATCATGGCGCATGGCGATGCTCCATATTTTCTTCAAGGACTTGCTCGAGCAATGGGAAACAATCGTAGTGCTAAGTTTCATGAAAGTTTGTAACATACTAGTTATTAGTAAGACTCTGCATTGATATGACTTACAATTACTTACTATTATGCACGATAACACATAAAATGTTGAACATAAAGGACAGGACGGAGTCCTCGTCGACGAAAACGTTGCCAATCTCGGTGCAATTGATGACGGTGGTGGACCTCCTGAATGCGAACTGAAGGTGAAGTTGTGCAAGGGCCTGATCTTTGTCGGAGGAGGTCGTTAGACCTCGACGATTACTGCAGAAGGGCCAGAACTAGGTCGCTCGCCCCTCGACCTTGACCTCAGTTCACAACGATCCTTAATCCACAACGACCCTCAACTTTGGCCTGACCTCGGCAACCCTCGACTTGCGCGATCTTGACCTCAGCGACCTCAACCTCGATGACTGGTGACATTGAACTCAGCGACCTGGGCAACCATGGAGCACAAAGAGTGTATGAAAAAAGAAGACGAACATAGTTTTAAGAGGCAATAGTGGAATTCGCAATTATCAGCGAGGGCAAGGTCAGAAGAGAACTATCGTTAAACCCCGTGATAGCATTCCAAAAGCAAGTCCCCTCCTACCTTGGGATTGATTACTTTCAATCCATGCTCCGCATAAAAAAGAAAAAAGAAAAAAAGAGAAAAAGAGAATTTTATAGAATGCCCTAACTTTTTCTTGAGATAATTTAGAGGCCCAAAGCTCTTCAAAAAATTGAACCAAACGCACTCAATAAATCATGTTCAGCTCATATCTCATTAAGCTAAGTTTTTTTATTGATATGATGCAATTGGATACGTAGGTAGCTCCAACTCAACCATTCCCTTGACAATTTCCTTAAATGAATACATGCTAGAATTCCGCTGCACATCCCCAGTAATTAGTATGAGAGAATTAACATTGGCGGTATGGTATATCCATACGGAGCGCCAGTCAAGTTCCACATATTCAAGATCCTAAAGAACTTGTCCTTTCTGATTGAAAAAATGATCACCGCTCCAAGACAGGAAAATCAATAATAGTAGTATTAGGAATATATGTAAAATCGAGAAAGTAATCAACTTTATGATAAAAAAAATCCATAGTAATGCATCTGATCCAAAAAAAAAAAAATCCATAGTAATGTAAATTAAAACCTTCTTGTGGGTAGAGGTGCTTCATGCACAGAGTTTACATTAGAGTTTACTTAACAAAACCAGTAATTATGAGAACCAAAAATAACTTTCCATACCTGTGGGCATAAGAAAATTAAATCACATATTACCGTTTAATTCCAATTAATTTATAGAAGATCATCACCTCCCCGGGGGGTCAAATGCAACATTACAATATGCCATTTGACCTCATGTAATCATCTGGGGAATTACTTTACATCAAATATCACTACTACTCAAGCCATATCCTTTTGCAAATTTGGATGATGTGGCTACTCCTAAATCACAAATATTGAACACTTGTATGACATCTTATAGTAAAATTCACCGAGAGGCCAGGGATTTGGGATCTCTATAGACTTTTTGGGATCTCTATAGACTTTCTGGTCGATGGGTTCCCCAGGACAATGACTTCTTGATCGGCATCTAAGCAGAACAACCCCTTACAAGACTCGACAATCTCGAAATGATACCTCGAATCTTTGGTCTCTTGCGTAGGGAATCGAAGGTGGGTGGCTGATGTACCTTCGCTCACACTGTTGGGTGATTTGAGCGGTTCACAGTCTCCGGGCTGAGGCGGGTTAATGGTGATGAGGACTTTGCGGAAAGGAGAAGCCAGATTCCTATGGAGGTGGATCTTGATGAATTGGGACCTTTTGATCACGCTTACGAACGCACTTGAACCAGATCAAAGACCTAACCAGAATCCTGGAGAGGATGTCAGTCTCGATGTCTTCACTGAGATTGTGCATGGCTCTAGTCTCTCTAAGTGTCCACTACTCTATTCTATATACAATAAAAGTACATAGCTACGTACAGTATGCACCGATGTAACTCACATTAAATAATAATTCCAAAAATTCGCCAAATGTGACAAGTCTGTCAGAAATAACCCCTATGCAAAATGTTGTTACTGATCAATGGAAAGGCCTAAGAATGTGATCAGGCCATGCTTTAGTGTAATTTACTACAAACTTACAGTACATGAGGAAACAAGAACATGAGAAAATTAGCTAACAATTTGACAAGCATCCACTCAGAAACTTTCAAGTCAACGAATGGGTTCAAGTGGAAAGGAAACTAAAGTGGATATCCAAGTCTCTCATGAAAATAAATATGTGCTCATCAAATTCGGTACCCTCTAAACTGCTGAAACTACCTATAAAGCAAGATTTGCAGTCATCCATCAGCCACTCAGTGTCCATGTACATATTTCTACATATCGCGCGACGATCTAGTGTTGTGCATTGACTCGCCCGTGACCAAATCATCCTCACCTAGTCTACTGAACATTACATTATTTAATCAAGTGTTTTTCTGTTGCCATAGTGAGAAAACACTTTTCACACGTTCTGTTCACATTCGATCCTATGTGAAGCAAATACTTAATCATCTTATGGAATTAGGGACTTGTTCTAATTGCTAGGAATTAATGGAACACTTGAAAGGTGTCTTCGAAATGGTCACTGGCTACATGAGTGTGGTCCAAACAGCCCACGCCTATGCTTGCCTCGACAGGAAGATGTGGACCCTCAATATTAGATTGGAGGGTTGGTGAGCTGGAAGATCAACGTGAATCAAATGATCAAGCATGAAGAGTCTTTGCTGTGGAAGACAAGGAAGAGGAGGTCGAGAATTGGCTAGAGAGCAAAGGGAGGCTCAAGCACGATGAAGGCAAGATGGAGTAGGAATTTCCCAAGGCGATATGCTGCCGTGCCTGAGAATCTTAAGTTGCGTGGACTAGTTCACCAGTGTGGTGGACTGGTTCTATGAGCAAGGCAAATTTGCCAGAGGTCTCACTTTGGATTTGGAAGGGAAATGGATGGGAGCTTCTCATCAAATGCCACTGAATGAATTCTTGAGTCAATTCTTTCAAGCAAATCTGAGTAAGATTTGGGATTGCTTGATGGATCAGGCATTGCAACAGAAACTTCTTATGGCTATGTTGGCTCTGATCTATAGCGACCATTGTCAGCAGCAGCTTGCAAACAGCGTTAGAGGCATGTCACTACAAGCTGGTTGTTGATGTTGCATTCCACAGCCCTCGGTTGCCATAAGAGGGTCTTAAATAGAACGTTGTTCGCATCTTATGGCAATTATAAATCTCCTAATCAGATTTAGGTTTATTCGGTGCAGCAAAATAGTGTCAGCATCTCGGATTTAGCCTTTACCATCTCAATAGCATACACATCTCGAGTCATGCTGGTTAGCCACTACATTTGCATTTCTTGTTTGCTAAGTTTCACTCACTTTTGACATTCACATTTCTAACATTGACTTCTACATTTCTGCACATAAAACCTTGATTGATATGTTTTTTCCTTCTAACAAACTAACTGTTGAGAAAATTCCTACGAAGTTTTGAAATTGACAAAACTTTATAGTTCTTATTCTTATTCTGAAGAACATAATAATTCTGAAGTTATATTGCAGACTTTTGTCAAAGTTTATTTATTCCAGAAGTATTTCTCACTGTGACGCAATTTAGATTGAAACCATGTCCAGAATGAGGATGAAATCAAACGCGGACTAATTGATCTTGCGACAAGGATTCAGAATGAACGCATTAGAAATTTATTCTATGACATCTAGCTCTCTGGCAAAGAATCCCACTTACCTTCTATAAATACGTTGATGGAATCAATCACAAATTGATGGAATCAATCTTGAAGACAAGTTCCTTTTTGGGAAGTATCTACTTATGGAAACCTAGATTCTGATTGTATGAGTGACCAGAATCAATGAATTTTCATCTCAATCTTCAAAGGGATATAAGAACTCCTTAATCGATTCTGTCCAACAAGTTGATTGGAATAAATTCCTCTGGAAAATGCCAACGACTAGTGAGGCGTGGAGGAGTATTTAAGGAGGTCATTCAGTCTGGTTGAGTTAGAGACGTGAAAATTGAAATTCCAAAGTTTGAAGTATTTCCAATTGCATGCTCTTTATTGGCAATCCTTACAAATTGTATTCAAGAGAGAAAATCACAAGAAGAGTGACTTAATGAGAGAGTAGGGATCTTCCACTAAATATTTGCACTCAAAAATTGTACTTCTTTGTTGATTCTATAGTGAATTACAACCAAAAGGCTGTCGGCGTAAAGAAATAGACGTAGGCTTGATCTAAATTGAACCATTATAAATTTTATGTTCAATATTCTCTTTTCTTAAATCTCTTTATTTAAATTTATTGTATTCTTTTACGTATCGCAAAAATCAATTCCATCTCTTATCTGATTATGAACATTCATTAGAAGTCCGGTGACTCATTTTATTAGATTTAGTTTGATACTCAAACTTTATTCAAAATTGCTTTTATTTATCAAAATTTCTTTTAAACACCTATTCACCCCATCTAGGTGCTTGTACTAACATTATCACTAACCTTTGCCTTTGGATATGTTTTCAAGCAATGAAAGAGACCAAAGCATTCGAACCCTTTTTCTTTGAAAGGGATTGCAACATATGATTTAGAGCCCATTTAGTATTGTCATGGGCCATGGCTAAATTGTGTTGTGCTGTAACTATGTTATAAAATGCTTTAAGTTACACATAGTGTAATAATCTTAGAATTATTGTAGGTATTGACAACATTTAAAAGTTATAACAACTTTTGTCACAACTGAAACCGCTGTCAGAAAGTTGTACCTCGCTTTTTTTACAACATAAAAATAATTAATCCACTCAATTTGTTTCATAGAATATAAACCATATTGAATAGATTTTCCTAGCTTTGGCTGCTTATATCATTGAGGAAAATAAGTTAAGAACAAAAATTAACTCAGGATTACAACTTAGAAATTTTCTCCTTAGGAAGTCAGCCTTCAAATTTGTTAGCATCTTTCGGGCTCGGCCAACCTAGTCTAAGACTCCTTCAAAGGGGTTCAGAAGTGGAGTTCATAGCGAATGGGTTATTGGGCTTCAAATTTGGGCCAAAATTTTATGATACTTTGATCTAAATAAACTTGATGGTTAGTTTTGGCCCATATCAATGAAAGAACATGGAGGCTGGAGCGAACTATCCTTTGATTGGCAAGTCACAAATATGGACACTACTCTCGTGTAAAATTAGTTAGATTTGCATGTTGGTGACGTTCATAACATACAATCCACCAATTAAACATGAAAAGAGGAGTCACTGTTGGCTTGGTAGACGTAGTTCATTTATCATATGTGTAGGAAATTTTTGTCATAAAACATTTGAAGAGATGCACTTGTAACAATATGAGTGAAAATAATCCAAAAAGTCTTAAACCTGTTGCGTTATTACCAATTGAATCCTAAAATTTTTAATTTCTGCAAATTGAATTTTAAACATTTTCATATTTTGTTAGTGAGAGCATCCGATCAATTTTAGTTAGAAATTGCCAACATGAATATCGGGCCGTCTACATGGCACAACTAGTATTAACGTAAACAATTTTTAATAATATTTTCGTATTTTTTTCAATTTTTAAAAATTTTCTTTTCTTTCCTTTTTTTTTTATCATTTCTTCCTCTAACCAATCACCGAGCCTCGATGACTAGCTAGAGGCAAGGCGAGGGCAAGCCTCGCTTGCCCTTGGTGAGGCTCGAGCTTGCTGCCACTAGGCAAGGTCGAGTCTTGCCAAGGGTGAGCAAGGCTCGCCATCTTTAAGCTGGAAAGGTCAACTTTGCTAGTGGCCAATGAGGGCAAGCTTTGCCAGTGATTAGGTGAGGATCAACGTTACCATATCTACAACTTTACCAAATCTAGCAAGTTCTAGTAGGTTCAAGCCTCAGTAGGGGCAAGCGAGGCTCATTGGCCATCACATCTAGCTGGTCATTGGCCATTGCCAAGGCTTGACAACTCGCCAGAGGAAGAAGGGAAGAAAAAAGAGAAAAAGAAATAAATAAATAATTCGCAAAAGAATTAAAATATTATTAAAAATAATCCATATTGGCATCAGTCATGCCATGTAAGATAGTCAGCAGCCATGTCAATAATATTTTTGCCACAATTAACCAAATAAACTCAATCGGAAAAACACAAGAATGGTTAGAACTTAATTGGCACAATGAAACAGTTTAAGACTGAATTGATAAAAATACAATAGGCTTAAAAAAATTTTAACAATTTTCCCACAATGGTACGAGTGCATTGAGATTCTACAAAAAAACTTCAATTATAGTTCAATTTCAACATTATTAATTACACGTACCATGAGAACAATCAACGCATTAGAAACATCAAACTCTTTTTACTTTGCTATTGATTTAACAAATACTTTATAAAATTGTGGGGTATAAGCATTCACATTAAATGATTTAATTTCTCTAAAATGCATCAAACGATGATATCTTGTGAATTACTAGTGTGTGTATATATATAAATAAAAAAACCTTCCTCTCCCAAAAAACCCTCCCTCAATGAAACTTCTCATGGAGGCTCTCAGCTTTTGCTTTGATTTTTTTTTCTAGGCCTTGACTTCATGTTTTTTTTTTCTATCCCAATCTAATTTGGGAGTCTTAATTCACTCGTTTAGCTTCTTCTTTCACTCGTTGTTTGTTGCTTTTCTTCGCTCATCGTAGCAAATAAATTTGCTTGTGGCTACAAATTGTGTGAGAGCGTTATCCCCAATCTAACCAACAAGTTGCCCAAGATGTGGTTCTATGACTTCTCAAAGATTCAACAAAAGCTCTCGTCTCCTAATTTAGGTGTAGATCTTAATTTGGGAGCTTTCCTCTCTCGATTTAAATCTGGCTATGGGAGTTTCTTAGAAGCATTCCATCTATGGTGGTTCAACATATTATTGTAGTTGTTGTCTCCGTATATTGATGGTGTTGAAGGTGCCAAAACTAGGTGCACATTACAAGTTGTAGTTTATGGACGAAAAGATCTTGGCATATACCCATCACTGATGTTTCCAATGATTAGCCACCAGTTTTTTTAATGCTGTAACAAATTTGATTTTTTGGGATAAGAGTGTGCTTAGAGCAGCAAGCCACACTCCTTTTTTTGGGGGGTTTTATTTATTTTATTTTTTTTGTAGATCTTTTGGGATTTGCTTTACTTGGGAGCTTTTTATGTTTCTCTCATGTTTGATTATGATAAATGAATGATATTTTCTTCTGGCCAAAAAACAATTCAATATATGAGTTTTGTTTTGTCTAATGTACGTGTAGCATCAATTGGTCTCATATATGATTTGATTAAGAAATTGGATACGCTTAATAATACGTACCTAAGTGCTTGCTCATATTCACTGCCACAACCTAGAATGGTAGTCAAGAGTAATCTAACACTCTTTGGATTATTATTAGAGTGATTTGAGCTAATGTCACTCTACCAGAACAATGAAATGATTGACCTTTCTCAAGTGATCCTTTTCTAATTCCTTGAAAATGTATGTATGTATGTATGTATGTATGTATGTATGTATGTATGTATTTTCGAATCTTGCCCTCCATCTTTCTCCACAAAGTGATTGGTGCTTTGCCAATGGCTTGGCAAGTTTGTTTTTCACATCTCCACCAAGCAATTGCCTTGCCTCAGAATTGCATGGCAATGATCCCAACTCGACAATTCTCCAGAACATTTCAATGCTCAAACACCTCATTCACAAGTGTCAACCAATCAAAAATTTCATCAAGAGACTCAGTACCTGTAAATTCTAGAACATCTTTCTTGACTTCCTTTTCCCAATCTGGCTCATGAATATTTTGTAAACGATGTCGAACATGCCTCCGACCGTGAATAGATTGAACACTCTCCGAAGAGGAAGAGTCACCATGGGAATCTTCAGTCCTGGAATGGGGTGGAGAATTATTTGCTTCAGCCCTCAAATGCTGAACTTCTCATGTCAATTCGTCAATTTGTTGTTGCATACATTGCTGCAAATTCTCAGCGAGTGTGTGCACTTCATCGAGGGGAATGGTTTTGCCACCACAACGTCTAGCTTGTCTTGGTGGCATTTTCCTCTCCTCCATAGCTCTGATACCAAATGATGCAAGCCAAGGGTAGGCTTTCTCAAACAGTAGGATTGGGAGAGTGACTCGCACACGGGAAAACAGGACAAACAGAAATTTCAACACTGCACAAGCTCAAGAGAACAGTTGTATCTTTGTTGATACAAATCGGATCAACCTGATTCCAAAGCCAAATGAACAAAGACTTCTGGATCTATAATTTCTCTGTTTTATGTTTTCTAAAATAAGCACTATAGGATGGTTGAATTTGGGTTGAAAGTGGGTGAAAATAACGAATAGAACAGGAAAAAATAGAAACTTCGTTGGTTGCACTTCTAGGCCTCCACGGAAGTTGAGCGGGCACCGATTCTTCTAGATCGATGACTGCAACTCTTCAAGGATGCAGATTTCGAAAAGCTCCAACTCTTCAAGGATGGAGTGAAAACGCTTCTAGGTTTACAATGGTGTGAACTCTACAAGGTTCACAACACTTGCTTGAAAGCAAAGTTTTCATTCATTAAAAGTTGTCTGTCTTGTACAAGGAATTGGATGGCTTTTATTGCCAAAGAAATAAAGACAAAGCATTGAAACTAGGAAAGAGCATAGAAACTAGAAAGCATTAAAGAACACTGAAACTAGAAAAATAGCAAATAGCATAGAAACTAGAAACTAGTAAAAGCATAATGTCTTCATGGCTCCCAATGTGTCTTCTTTCAAGCTTCCGGGATGGACTCAAGATATCGATACGGCTTCTCGTTTGAATCGACAACTTCCTCGAACTTCATTGACAATCAACAACTTCATCGATAAGGGGTTTCGTCGAGCTTGAATGCGGACCGATCTTCTTGGTCAAGAGAGCTGGTCTTCAATGCAGGCTGCATCGTTATGCTATCCAAAATGTACAGAGATAAGGTTTTAATGATTGTCATGTCGAAAGAAACAAAAACACAAATGCTATGTTTAATGCATTACTCATCTTATAACGGAAGTGGAACTATTCATTCTGCATAATGGGATCATTTAATCCGATCGATAGAGTTTTTCACATAATGAAACTTAACGTTATACGATATGTTGACACCTAAATTTTAGCAACCCGTTTAATCTTTATTGCATTAAAAAATTAGGGTTAATTTTATCCCTAAAAAAATGGTTAATTGCATAAGCATATAATTGTAGGTACATTTATTTTTAATTTGCATTTACATTGGGCCAGCAACGGATATGTTCGAATTGATACTTCATAAACTTTAATTTGATAAGTTGGGCTAAGCCCACGAAAGAAGTAAATCAGCCCAAGCCCATATCCTCAGAGAGATTTTACGGATTTATTTAACAAATATTGTGTTCTGAAAAGAAAATATTACCTTTGGAAAAGCAAATATTACATTTGAAAAAAGAAATTTTCGTGAATATTGATTTGGAAAAATTAAAATCCTAATCCGTGACGTATAAATAGGTTAAAGCGCCTAGGATTTTAAAAGAGGCCACACATTGAACACACGGCCGCGTTAAGGGGTCTTTTCTCGAGAGGGTGAGGTGAAAAGAAAAAAGCAGCAAAGAAATTTCTCCTTCGTTGAAAGCTTATAAAAAAATAAAAATAAAAAGTCAAAAAGCCTTTTTTGGCTTCTGCTGAAAAGTACAACAGAGGAGTGTGACAGCAGCCGGAGTGAGAAACCGGCGAGGGAGACGTCGATTAGCAGGGAAAAAAAAAAAAAAAAAAAAAGGACAGTGTCGTCTTCTTCGCGTGGGTGGTCTCGCCCCGTGCCAGCCACTGCCCGTTCCCCTTGCGACGTTGCTGCGGCTCCTGTTCTGCTTGTCATCGCGCCTACCGCGCCTCCACCCAACGCCGGCAGTTGAACCGCCAGCCACCGCCGCTCCGCCGGTTGTCCACGATCGCCCAACGCAGATCCAGCGATCCGAGGTCTCTGCTCGCCGCCCGGAGCCGAAGCCGACCGCGACCTCGCCTTGCCGCTTCGCCGCTACCGCCCTGATCTGTCCGCGACCGCCCAGCACCGACCCACTCTACTCCACCGTCGCTCTGTGCTCTCTGCGACGCCGCGTTTGCCGCTCTCGCCGAGCCACCGCACACCCGAGCACCGCCATTGCTCGCCGTCGCTGCTCCCGTCCGCCTCGTCACCGCTGCCTTGCCGCTCCGCCAGCAGATCCCAAGCTAGCTGCCGCGCTTCCGCCTCTGCTCCGACGACCCGGCGCTGCTCCGTTCGCTGCAGCAGGTTCCAAACCGGACGCCGGTCCCCTGCACGCCGCTCGACCCAGCGACCAGGCGACGCCAGCAAGTTCCAGACCGGACGCCGAGCTTCCGCCTCTGTTTTGCTGTCCCTGCTGCCCGAACGCCCCTCTGCCGCTGCTGGTCCGTTGACGACCGTGCCGATCACCCTCACCGGAGCCCTTGGTTGACCCAACATCACAGCCACCAATCCTCAAGCCCAGCTGCGACAATTTTTTTTTACTCCACTTTGCAGGCTGATTTGTGCGCCGACAGCCCAGCGACAAAGCTGCAAACCACTCACGTCTCCTGGTTTGCTACTCCAAGAACGCAAGCGGCCATCGATGAGCCCCTATCACGAGCAACCTTGCCCAGCCGGACACCAAGGAGTCCCTCATCGCGAGCCGTGTAGCCTCCGCCATTCGTGAGCCCCTTGCCGTTGGACCACGGTTCTAAGCCGGCATCCTATTTGGGAAACTTATCCGCACAATAATTTGAATTTAGGTAATTATCTTGTTTGCCATCAATTTGAATATTTTGTGATTCAATTTGATTGAGAATATCACATGATTCCTAAATTTGAGCGATAAGTGTACTCCCAATTAGGATTTATTTCCTAATTCGCAACCGCACATGGATTTTTAGATTTTTATTCTATCTATAAGGCTTTAGATGAAATAATTATTTACGTAGGAGTAAAATTAAGGCTTAAGATCAATTTATCGATTTTATTACTGAAATAGTCGAGTTTGGATTTTAATTCAAGTGATGGATAACATTTTGAATGACCATGGATGATTTGATATTTATCTCTTAATTGTTCTATTTATCTCGAAAAAAAAAAAAAAAAATTACATTTGCATTCCATGTAGATTAGAATTGATTGCATGATAGATTAGTTTTCTTAAAATGCATGTATTTAGAGTAGATAACATTTCACTTTAGTTTTCTCTTTAGTTAGATTTTTATTGATTTTAATTATGAATTTTCATAAAAAATACAAAAAAAAAATCATGTGCATGTCATATAGATTTAGGTTCATGAAATGCATGTCATCTAGTGATTGTTGCTAGGTTCAATTAGTTAGAAATTGCTCATTATTAGAATTAGGTCATTTGGTTAATTTAGATTGCATATTTAAGTGTTGCATTTCTTTAATTTTGAATTTCATGGAAAATACAAAAGAATTTAGAATAAATTCATTTCATGCTTCAGGATATGTCACATGCTTATTTATATCATAGAGTTTAGGTCATGTTGCCATGTCATATCATTTCATCTTAGATTAATGACATGCATTGCATAAATCATGATTTTCATTAAATAAGTGAAAGCAAAAATGGAGTGATTGCGTGTTAATTTGAAATCATATTTAGGACTGTTGATGTGAATTCTAATCTAATATTGTAGATACTTTCGTTGCTATGAGATAA
This sequence comes from Eucalyptus pumila, assembly GCA_016097595.1. NCBI lineage: Eukaryota > Viridiplantae > Streptophyta > Magnoliopsida > Myrtales > Myrtaceae > Eucalyptus > Eucalyptus pumila. The sequence goes on from CM027853.1 coordinate 45,446,373, forward strand.
GTCTTGCAATTTATTCATTACTTTATATGGGTGTTCAATTGGTGGTTTGCACACCCGCATGATCACCTTACATATTAGAGGATTAAAATCAATCCAAGCTGCCTGCAAAACATTTTTTTCAAAATAAAAGAGAAAGGTATTAAAAGGGCGTTAAAGAAATCTAACATAATCAAGTCCCCAAACTCACAATCTCTTATTCGGAAGAGTAAAGTAAATCTCCTGTTACTTTACTTAAGTGTCTAATAGATTAGTGGCGACTCATAGTTAAAAAATCATTTACATGTTATGAACTTAAACCTAAGTCGCGAATTGGTATATGATTGGGAGAACCGAGTTAAGTCTAGGCTTAACAATTCATTAGCCAAACCCTAAGTAGTTCACCCGAAAATTTGGTCGCGACACGATAAAACAGTTACATATTAAATAATGATAAGCTAAGTAAACAACTAAACATTCATGATTCATATAAACATGATCAGTTGTGTGCACAAAAATCATACGGAACCATAAACCCCATCAATCTTTGAATCCATGCCTTAGTTGTCGTTGAAGATATTCTGCTCAAGAGACAACGACATTTTTGGATCTAACTGAGCTTTGCTCTCTTGAAATGTCCTCCATTTGGGACCAAAATGTTGCATCCATGCTCTTTCGGTGTTGTAATTTGGAAGGTATTGCTTGACCTTAATACCATTATCTTCACAAAAAAGGAGCATCTCCTTATTTAGAAGGTCAAACTCTCGCCGGTCTTCAAACTCATTTGAATGCAAGAATCCAACCGTATAAAAGACATCTTCATCTGGTATGATAGCAGACATTCTATCATCCCATCTGCAAAAATAGATCAAAATATGATGAAGTGGTTAAGTTCATATAATAGAGTTTATAATCAAGCCACTAGATTTGATTTTAATCATTCAATGGACTATAACTTCCAAGTTTTTGCATTTGATGCACTTGCCAGATTTGATTGATTCTCATAAGAGCTAATGATGTGGTGGATAGTGGTGTGAAGGATAACCATTTTGGCCAAAAATTAAGTAATAGATTTCTCTATTTCTACTCTTAGATAAGTTTCTAAACAAAAATACGGGTTTGATAACGATACAAAATTTATATTCTTATAATAGAAATTCGTTTAATAACTACACAAAATTTCTCCCTCTCGAGCGATGGCCGGCGACTGGCACTCAGCAGCCAATGATCGATGGTCGAAAAGTAGCTACGATGGACGGTGGATGGTAGCCGGAACTGGTGGATGGGTGGCCAACTAGTTGTAAGAACAAATAATGAAAATAGTTTTTATTTCTTATTTCTATTCCATAAATAGAAAAGTACAAAAAAAAAATATTACTTCTAAGTTCTCTTCCAAACCTATTTCTAGAGTAAACATCTATTCCAAAAATGAAAAAATGAAATAGTTTTACTAAACAGATTTATATTCCAGAAACAAGCCTAAAATAGAAAAATAGTTATGGAACAAAAATAAAATAATTATCATGCGCACCCTAGGTGGCCAATTTTATGGATGTCACATCATTGCCATGTTGGCAACATGTCAACAATTTCATCAAGAAATCAGTCTGGTTTTGATCAAAGTGCATCAGTTGCATGAAAATGCATGTTTAGTGAATAACTTTGATTAAAATTAAAGTTCAGTGACCGTAACTCATTAACCTTTAGTAACAACCAACGAAACATATGCCCTAAATGAAAGTAGTGGCCAGCAAGAAAACACACTTGTCATTGTTCATAGGATAAATGAGGACAAGTCCGGTTGTTATGTTGTTTCTGAGAATAGTGTTCTTAAAAACACCCATGTTGAAAACGGCAATGCCAGATTTGGGCACAAATAGGTTGAGTCACGGATAAGGAACTTTCTAGAGCCCCTATTCTCGGAGCATCAGCTACTTGCACTCTATTTAAGAATTCTACATAGCCGACATCCTTCTGGGACAAGAACTCGGGGCCATGGCTCAAATCTTTCCGTATCATCTCCAGTACCTAATATTGACGAGATAATAGTGAACTAAGTTAAAAGAAAAGAGATGAGATGTTTCTTATAAAGCTGAGCAAAAGCTAATGGAAGGTCTATACGGTAAAATATGACTATACTATATTAGTGTGCACGTGCGCGACAGAGAGAGAGAGAGGTATTCCAAAACCCTAGTCCAACATAAGCACAATTTGTTCAAAATATGACCTAGGATTTTTTTTTTCCTCAAAGTTAGTTCGATGTAGATCAACAAATACCTTGTCTATTGTACTTTGAGTGCGTTCATCACTTGGCTACTTTTTGATCACTAGGGACATCAGCCACGGGTGTCCAAGAGTGAGAAGAAAGATATCCAACCGTCTTAATTTTGGCGCATGAAAAGCTGACCTTCTACGTAGTCCAACGCTTCATCTTGGTCCCTTCATGGCGTGATATTAACCATTCTTGGTCCATCGTAAAAGCTGAAAAATCACTGTATAGCATTCTCACCCACTTAGACTACAGAGGATTCAATACAAATACATTTATTAGCTTGTGGATCTTCTCTGTCAACCAACTGAAAGAATACCCTATAGAAACGTATAAGCTGACTTCTAGGTTCATGTTTAATGGCATAGATAAAGTCAATTTCAACCTTAAAAAACGCAAACTAGAGCATACTAAAGTAATTTTTTAACAAAAAAAAATCCTAAAATTATACACGTGACAAACTTATCTTCCTTTACCTTTCGCAAAATTGGATTAATATCACGAAAAACCATAAACTGTTCACCTATGACAAACGGAGGGTAAAACCTTAAAGTAGTACACCCTTCAATTATAACATGTTATTCAACTCGGTAATTTAACGATAAAATTTAGTGGAAACTGACAAATGATAGATTTGTAATGGGTGTACTGTTTTGAGGTTTTTAGTAGTTAAGAAATTAATTTAGAGTGAATTTGTTACAAGTGTATTAGTTTAGGGTCTCGGGAGTTCCAACACATTAATAGATGGATGTTCAATCTCAAAAAGAAATGTGATTATGTCGATCTTATAAAATAAGAATAGTGAAATCTTATGAGGCATTGATGATTGAATCTAGTGTGCCACATACTCTCTTCGTAGCTGGACAACATGCAATCCTTGCTCTGGTTATTATGCCAAATTGACCAAGACCAGCAAGGACCGAATAAAATAATTCTGGATTTTTATGGGGAGAGCAAGTCAAAAAGTGCCCAGTTCCTACCATAAAAAGAACAGGAAATTCTCTAGTCAACAACCAGGAAATTATGAAGAAATGAAATATATAGTGAGTAATTCGATACTTAAGCTCCTTCCATTTCGTAAAAAATGTGACGTTTCTAAAAAATAATTTTTAGAAAACCATTTTCTAGGAAAATAACATTATTTTCTAGTGTACAGTTAAAATCTGAAAATAAACTGAGAAATATTTTTGGCCATTTAGGATAGAAAATCTTTTCCATCATATACTTGTTTAATAATTTTTTTTATTATTTTATTTTTTAAAATCATTTTTTAATCTTTTCCTTTTTCTTTTTTATTCTTCTTCTTCCTTAATCAGTCACTAGCTAGCGACCTATCATAAGCATACTTGAGCCTTGCCATAGGCCAATGAGACCTATTGATTCCCAAACCCACCCATGAATCAAACCACTGATTCAATTCAATTTCAAGGTAGATCCATGGAACCGGTCTACCTAACACAACAATCACTACAAAATTGATGGTTTTATGTGATGGGCATGGGCCTAAGTTGGCCCGTCCGCCCATGTTGGGCCTAAAAGCCCGGCCCATAGGAATAGGGCCCGTGGATGGAGGGTCGTATAAAAGGGAGGAGAGAGAGGGAGAACGCACCTCTTGGAATTAACATACGTACGTCTCCCTCTCTTTCCAACGCTCTCTCTCTCTCTCTCTCTCAAATAGAAGAAAGCACAAGGCCACTTTCTTCTCCCCTTCCAACCGAATTGACATCATCGGATCTAAAGGGATCAGAATTTCTTCCTCTTCTTCAGCATTGGTGTTTAATCTGTGGCTAACAAGGTACGCTCGAATCCGTGGTGTGCTTTAGGATCGGTGATACGTGATTTTCCCGGGCTTGTCTTCCGCATTCGTTTTAGGGATTCGATTTAGTGTCGAATCCAGTTTTTGGGGATCCATTAATCCCAACATTGGTATCAGAGCCCTAGTTCATGTTTTCCCGACCCTTTTTATGTTTTTTGATTGAATTTTCGCGAAGAAAATCGGCCGGCACGGATCGGGGCGAGAAATCCCGACACCCGAGCACTGTTAATCGATTTTTTCAAGTTTCTGTAAGTCGAAATCGATTTCTGAAGACATAGGGTGAAAGGGCTCATCGAGACGAGTCTGGCGACATGTCGTGCGTCGTCGGGCGACGCCGAACGCGCCCACACGCGCAGCCAGAAGCCGCTGCACGTGGGCGCGACACGCCCGAAGCGCTGGCATCGGCCAACGCGTGCGCCACACGCGCCGATCAACGAACCGGCATGTGCACACCGCCGGCCGGCGAAACGGCACGCGCCGGTCGGTGAACCGGCGCGTGCTGACATCACCGTGATGTCACGGTAACCGCTGGGATGACGTCATCGCCGACGACCCAACCCGACCTGATCCGCGGAAGCCTGGCACGCGCGTGGCACGTGCCAGCTGACGTCTGCGTAACGTCAGCCCGCGCACGCGCGCGGCACGTGCCGGTCGGTTCGTCCAACTCGGTCCGACCGGCAAGCTCGACAACCGTTGACCGTTGACCTGCGTTGACCATTGACCGACGACCGTTGACCGTTGACCATTGACCCCAAAAAAAAAATGAATTTTTTTGTTTTTCATTTATGCCTATGTGAGTTATATGTAATCCATTATTTATTCTGCAATTGTTGCATGAATTTTGGAAATTATGTATTTTCCCTTATGTAAATTATGGATTATGAGTAATCCATTTTTAGTTCTGCATTTGTTGCAGGAACTATGATGCGTTATGCACGGATACCTGCAATCCCGAGAACGGATGAGGGAAATGCAAGACTTAAAAGGCTGAAGTTAGATTTAGCTAATTATCGGTGGCATGACGGTGATTTAGTATCACATGTGGTCAGGTTCAATCAGATGATACGGGAAATCATTTGGAATGGTTATCTTATGCCGGATTTTGAGAATGTGCCGGCTTTGATAAACACTCTTCCACCTGAATGGCAAGCAGTGTTAGATCGGCTATAGGAGGTCAACGTGGTCCGAGTTACAAGGGGCTAGTGGAAGCTTTTGTAAGAGAGTACTATAGGATTGAGTTGGCCAAAACTTCAACCCTTAGATTAAGCGCCACATGGCGCAGAGTAAATGCGCCTTGGTGGCGACATAAAAGCTCTCCAAAAGTTTTTCCATGGTTGGCAAATATACTTTCAAATTTCTCAGATATTTTGACTGATAGATTAGAAGGGACATTCCCTATTTATTTCTTAGATTAGTTTGAGATGTTTTTGGATGTGAATATCTCTTTCTATGTTGATATTTTTCTTTGGATGTATTGCTTAGTGTGATGGATCGTTGTATTATGTGAAAGCATTGTTATTTTATTGGATGTTAGATACTATTTGTTTTCTATTATTGTTGACTGTTGTGGGTAGTTTATATAAGTTTTTGTAACTTCATATAATTTATTTTGCATAAGACAATTATATTAATAATAATTTTGAGTTAAGATTTTTTGGAGGATGATTGGAAACATAGTGACCTTTTGATTCTGAAGCCTTACTTGAAATTATTCATTAATATGATGGATCTGTGCAAATAAGAATGCATAAATGATAGACATTGAGAGTGCTAGTATGAACAAAATAAAGGAGTTAAGGAAGAGAATAAGAACACGAGATTTATAGTGGTTCGGCTTAATCCAAGCCTACGTCCACTCTCCCACGATAACAGCCTTCTTGGCTGGATTCCACTATGCAATCAACAAGAGATTACAACTTCGAGTGCAAACACTTAGTAGTAGATCACACTATCTCACTAAGTCACTCTCTTGGTATTTCTCTCACGATTACAAACGTTTAAGCTCTCAAGAGACAAGTATATGATCTAAAGTCGCTCAGACTTTGGAATTATAAATTCTACGCTCCGTCTCTTACTTGCTCATCGGTCCATGATCTTCTTAAATACTCCTCCACTTCCAAACTACCCGTTGGACAGCATCCCGGAGAATCGTCTTCCAATATACCCATTGGACAGCTCGTATCTAGAAGATTTGGTAGCCGTTGAGTGACAAAGGTAAAATCTCAAATTGATTCCGATCGCCCATACAAACGAAATCTTGGTTTCCATAAGTAAAGCTTCTTCGTGTAGAAAGTTCTTGTCTTCAAGATCCAATCGTCAATCAATTAGATTGAATCAATCAAATCAATCTTGATGTGGAATCCAAACCAGATCACTAGCCGTTATATGATTGGGCTTGAGTTATGATTCATTGAATCTGGATGTAAAGTTTGAGTCTGTAGACTTTACAATATGAGTCTCTAGACTTTACAATCTGAGTCTCTAGACTTTACAATCTGGGTCTGAATATATCTGCATACGAACAGATTTAGCTTTAAGGTCTGTGCCGGTTCAGCTTGACAAAGATAGAGTCTATCTTCTGGTTCAGCTTCAACATAAAGTCTGTCTTCTGGTTCATCATTCACGTTCAGTCTGGAATTAGTCAGAGTGAGCAGACTTCTGATGTAGAACAGACTTTGACACTAAAGTCTGGCAGTCTTTAGACTTTGAGTCTTGAGTCTGGCAGTCTTCAGACTTTGAGTCTTGAGTCTGGCAGTCTTCAGACTTTGAGTCTTGAGTCTAGCGGTCTTGAGACTTTGATAATATCCTTTACATGTTCTATTATCTGCATGGTCTATTACTCAACCATTAAACATGTTAGTAGCCTTTGATTTATTTTGTCATCTTCAAAACATCATAAGGGATTTCCCTAACAATCTCCCCCTTTTTGATGATGACAAAACAATCTCTGAATATGCAGATTTAAAAATTTAAATCAAAGGATATCAGAAGATAGAAAATAATTGCAGCTCAATATTATGCAATAAATAATATCAACCAATCAGCACATATGCATATTCATATCTTCTCCCCCTTTTTGTCATAATCAAAAAACGATAATGGATTCACGTAGAGAATGATAACAAATATCTTGCATGAATCACAATTCCCAAAAATCAGCTTTTATCGAATATTAAAGATATGCAATATAGCTCACTTCGATCATATCAGTAAATATCCAATAAAAATCACGGATGCATCATAAAATTCACGTACCATTTTTGTCATAATAAAATGATAATATCAATATGAGATTTGTTAATGACAAAAGGTAATAAGAGATGCACTAACCGGATTTTGTAGAATAAATTCTGACACAATTACCTTTCCTTCCATCCATAATAAGATCACGATCAATCAAAAAAGATTTTTCCATAATTGATCAAAGCTCCCCTCAATTTGTTGCCTTTTTGAGATGATCACGATTCTTTTCCTTTTCTTTTGGATTCGATTTCTCCCCCTTGATTTCCTCATCGGATTCGAGTGCAGTTCGAATCGACTCGATTCCGAGTCGTGTCTGAGTTAGACTCAGATTCTGAATGTGCCATCAAGCATAGATTTCTTTGCTCATCATCTTCTTTCATGATTCTTTTCTGGTCATTATGCTTGTATTGACTTCTTCCACTGAATTTCCTTTCTTTTCTACTCAGCTTTTTGAATTTCTCGACCATAAAGGCAAATTCTTCATCGTCCATGTCATTTTCTGAGTCTGTTTCATCAAAAACAGCATTAGATATTAAAGCAATGGACTTCTTACCTTCGGGATCTTCATCGTTAAGTTGCTCCACTTCATAGGATTGAAGAGTGCCGATCAATTCATCAACGGAGAGTGGCATAATCCTTTGAGTCTCCCGGATTGAGGTCTTGACATGGTTCCAATCTTTTGAGAGACCTCGCAAGAGTTTGTTGACCTTCATTGGGGCAGAAATTTGCTGACCTTGATATGCTAAACCATTTACAATTTCTGTAAAACGGCTAAACATATCTCCAATCGATTCTCCTTGCTTCATCTTGAAGGATTCATATTTGCCGAGCAGGAAGTTTACTTTTGTCTCTTTTACACGATCGGTCCCTTCATATGTAACATGAAGTCTATCCCAAACTTCTTTTGCTGTTTCACATGAAGAGATTCTGTTATATTCAGTAGGAGATAAAGCGCAATATAAAGAATAAATTGCTTTCGCATCAAGCGCTTCTCTTTTGGACATCTCCATCCGAGACATAGGAGCGATGGGGTTGATTCCTCTTTCCACAACATCCCATTGTAAGAGATCTCTGGATCTTAGGAATGCTTTCATTTTGTTCTTCCACACGTCGTATTCCTTTCCATCAAAATATGGAGGCCTTGTGTTGCTTTGCCCTTCCATAAGTCCTGGTGCCAACATACTAGCCATAAAAGATCTTTAGCTCAAAAGTAAAAACACTTTTATAAACCGAGCACTTGGCTCTGATACCAATTGAGAGTGCTAGTATGAACAAAATAAAGGAGTTAAGGAAGAGAATAAGAACACGAGATTTATAGTGGTTCGGCTTAATCCAAGCCTACGTCCACTCTCCCACGATAACAGCCTTCTTGGCTGGATTCCACTATGCAATCAACAAGAGATTACAACTTCGAGTGCAAACACTTAGTAGTAGATCACACTATCTCACTAAGTCACTCTCTTGGTATTTCTCTCACGATTACAAACGTTTAAGCTCTCAAGAGACAAGTATATGATCTAAAGTCGCTCAGACTTTGGAATTATAAATTCTACGCTCCGTCTCTTACTTGCTCATCGGTCCATGATCTTCTTAAATACTCCTCCACTTCCAAACTACCCGTTGGACAGCATCCCGGAGAATCGTCTTCCAATATACCCATTGGACAGCTCGTATCTAGAAGATTTGGTAGCCGTTGAGTGACAAAGGTAAAATCCCAAATTGATTCCGATCGCCCATACAAACGAAATCTTGGTTTCCATAAGTAAAGCTTCTTCGTGTAGAAAGTTCTTGTCTTCAAGATCCAATCGTCAATCAATTAGATTGAATCAATCAAATCAATCTTGATGTGGAATCCAAACCAGATCACTAGCCGTTATATGATTGGGCTTGAGTTACGATTCATTGAATCTGGATGTAAAGTCGAGTCGTAGACTTTACAATATGAGTCTCTAGACTTTACAATCGAGTCTCTAGACTTTACAATCGGGTCGAATATATCTACTTACGAGCAGATTTAGCTTTAGGTCTCGTACCCGATTCGGCTTCAAAGATAGAGTCTATCTTCTGGTTCAGCTTCAACATAAAGTCTGTCTTCGGTTCATCATTCACGTTCGTGCGGAATTAGTCGAGTGAGCGGACTTCGATGTAGAACAGACTTTGACACTAAAGTTTGGCAGTCTTTAGACTTTGAGTCTTGAGTACGCGGTCTTCGTGGACTTTGAGTCTTGAGTCGCGGTCTTCGGACTTTGATAATATCCTTTACATGTTCTATTATCTGCATGGTCTATTACTCAATCATTAAACATGTTAGTAGCCTTTGATTTATTTTGTCATCTTCAAAACATCATAAGGGATTTCCCTAACAGACATTAATTATTCGTGCATGTATGTCTAATGTGTTCAAATCGATGTTTTCAGCAACTAAGAACGTAATTGTTGATATGAACGGCAACAATTGTGAAATATTGAATATGAAGATTCAATATGTGCTGAAAAAACAAGAAGCACTAGAAGCTCTTGACCATGTTATGGAAGATCTTGAGGATGATGTGCACCACCTTGAGCTGGTAGAGGACCACTTAACAGCATGTGAGCTGAAAATAGATATTTGCAATGCTGGTTCTAGCTCAAAAAGGGCTTTGAGCTCTAAGCGCAAGTGTATTGATTCATTCAATATGTGGGAATGCAAAGAATCAAGTCCTTATTGCAAGAAATCAATAGTTAACCAACACAAGAGAGGAAAACGTCCTCAAATGAAGAAAATGTCAAGGGTAAGGTATTACAATTGTGACAAGAGAGGTCACTATGCTCGCAATTGTTGTGAGCCGAAAAATGTAAACACCTCTTGTACATTTGAGAACTTTGCTTATGTGTCAAGTTCTGTATTATTGGCTGAATCCAATCCTTTGTGGACTGTAGATTCAGGAGTAACAGACCATGTAGCGAAGGATAGAGGATCCTTCGTGGAATTCTGACAAGTACCAACTGGAACTAAGTGGATCTATGTAGGAAATAACTCCAGAGATGAAGTTAAAGGGATTGGCACCTGCCAATTGAACATGCATGGTGGACGCACCTTGTTCCTACATGGTGTTCTATATGCTCCGGAGATTCGTCGAAATTTAAGTGTCTTTTTTTTTATGTTGGTTAAACTTGGTTTTAGTGTAAACTTCCATAATAGCTGTGTAGATTTGTATTTGGATACAAACTACTATGGTTGTGGTTACTTTCTGAATGGTTTTATTGTACTAGATGTTGACTGTGAATATGTCAATACTTATTATTCCCTTGTTTCACATCTTCTACTTCATATGATAATGGTATGATTATGTGGCATGGTAGACTTGGTCATATTGGCCAACAACATATGAATAGACTAGCCAAAGAGGGCTTGTTAGGCAACATTGAAAAAGACGATTTGCCCATATGTGAGCATTGCCTAGTAGGGAAAACGACAAGGAAACCATTTGGAAAAGGTAAAAGAGCTGAATTATCCTCTACATTTAATCCATTCTGACGTCTGTGGTTCAGTGAATGTGAGAGGAAGGCATGGGGCTGTTTATTTCATCACTTTTATAGATGATTATACTTGATTCGGAAATGTCTATTTGATTTCTCATAAAATTGAAGCATAAGTTGTTTCAAAAGGTTTATGAACTTGGTTGAAAATCAATTAGACAAGAAAATAAAAGTATTAAGATCCGCTCAAGATCGAAAATATTTATCTGATGAGTTCAAAAAATTATGTGATGAAAAAGGAATAGAAAGACAGTTGTCTATTCCATATACTCCTCAACAAAATGGTGTTGTGGAAGAGAAGAAACAGAACCCTACTAGAAATGGTTAGGTCCATGATGGCGCATACTAACTTACCTATTACTTTTTAGAGTGATGCGTTGTTAACTGCTACCTATATACTTAACCAAGTGCCTTCCAAATCAGTTACTTCCACTCCATATAAGTTATGGATAGGTAGAAAACCGGACTTAAGTTTTCTTAAGCCATGTAGTTGTGCTGTCTATACTCATGAGTCCTCTCACAAATTTGGGAAATTGGGTCCCAAAGGAAATATGAGTATTTTAATGAGATACTCCGAACACTTGAAAGGGTATGTGTTCATAGGTGAGCAGGAAAGTATGAGTATAACTGAATTTAAATCACAAGATGTCACATCCTTAGTGGATGAATTTCCTAAGAAGGGCGAAATAGGGGAAGATTACTCCTTATTTGAAACCTTGGATCAAGATAATGATATTAGTGTAGTTTGTCCAAATGGGAGTAATATGAGAAGTGATGAATTGAATTCAACTCATTCTCAATTACAACCACATGATGAGATGATATCGTCATTATCTAATCTGAGTATGAGCATAATGGGAATGATGTGCAAAGTGTACAATCTCCCATACGGCGAACAAGTTGCCAAAGTATTCCCCGTCGATGTTTTGACATTGAAGGAGAAACTTTTATGATTGCTTCACAAGATAAGGATGAGCCAAGAAATATGAATGAGGCTCTGAATTACCCTAGTAAGGAAAAATGGATTCATGCAATGGAAGAGGAAATGGAGTCACTGAAATCAAACCAAGTCTGGGAACTGGTTGATCTTCCAAAAGGACGCAAAGCTATTGGGAACAAGTGGGTTCTCAAAATAAAGCGAAAGGCTGATGGCTCGATAGAAAGGCATAAGGCTCGCCTTGTGGCGAAGGGGTATAATCAACAGGAAGGAATTGGTTATGAAAATACATTTTCTCATGTAGTGAGATTTACCTCGATTCGCATTATTCTGGCAATGGTAGTTAGTATGGATCTTGAGTTACATCAAATGGATGTAAAGACTGCTTTCCTCAATGGAGAATTAGAGAAAAATATATATATGGAACAACCTGTTGGTTTCATAGTGAAAGACCAAAAAAAAAATGTATGTCGACTTTGGGGGTCAATATATGGCCTTAAGCAATCGTCAAGACAATGGTATATACGATTTCATAATGCCATAATGGCATATGATTTTACAATGATAGATAAGGATCATTGTATATATATCAAAAGATCCAAGGATCAATTTGTGATCATATCATTATATGTTGATGATATACTAATTGCCGGAAGCAATATGAAAGCTTGTCAATACTGTCAAAAGTTGCTTGTCTTCCAACTTTGAGATGAATGATATGGGATTGTAAACTCATAAACACTCCTATTGCAAAAGATGAAGGATTGAGCCATAGATTGTGTCCAAGAACTCCACAAGAGAATGAACAAATGAAACATGTTCCTTATACTAGTGCTATTGGGAGCTTGATGTACGCTATGATGTGTACAAGACCTGACATATGTTTTACAGTTGGAATGGTGAGCAGATACCAATCCAATCCAGGTCAAGCACATTGGAAAGCCGTTAAATGAATACTAAGGTATCTAAAGGGGACTGCTGATTATACGTTGAGTTATTAAGGAAATGATCTGCAACTCAAAGGCTATTCTAATGCTGATTGGGGAGGAAATTTAAATGAAATGAAATCTACCTCTGGGTTTGTTTTCTTACCAAATAATGGCACCATATATTCGAGCAGTAAGAAACAAAAGTGTATAGCCTTATCCACGATAGAAGTTAAGTTCATGGCATTATCAACAGCAGTATAAGAAGGTGTTTGGCTTAAGAGATTTTTTGGATCATTTAAGTGTTATTGGAAGTGCTGCAGATTTATTGTTGGTTAATTGCGATAGCCAAGCAGCAAAAGTGTACACCAAAGATCCAAAATATCATGGCAAGACCAAACCTATAGATACCAAGTATAACTTTTTGTCAATGATATGATTGCACAAAAAGATGTGAACTTAGAGTACATACTACGCATAGAATGGTAGCAGATCCTATGACAAAGCCAATACCTAGAGATGTGTTTTGTGGCCATATGAAATCTCTAGGATTGCGTAGAGTCTGATGTACTGGATTGTAATTTCCCTGAAGTGTTCACATTTGATGAATTTGTATTTTTCATCATTAATGCCTACGAATCTTTGTTTGATCTTTATGCATCTTAATGCTCAGTGCATTACATTAAGTTGAGAAATTATGTCGAACAGATATAAGATTAGCCCACTTACACGGGTAATCGCCTCTATTTATTGTGTGATAAATAGATATGAGACTGTTTTTAAGCTTATTATCTAGGTGATAATTGAGAGCTAAAGCTTAAAATACGTATGTCGCCTTAACTGGTTATTAAGATGAGGACATAATACTTACTATGTCCGAAAGTAAAATACCCCACATATTTTACTTTATCTGTCTATGATGCCAAATGTGAGTTCTAATGAATTTTGTGAATGAGTAGATACGTGAACTCAAGTTAGACATTGGGTATGTCTGAACTATCATCTGTACGGTATTGAAGGTATAGACATACGCTCCATGGGAAAGGAGTTATTACCGTAATACGTATCTCATACTACGTATGCATGTAACGACCAATAAGAGTGGCAAAAGTTTGATCTCAACTTTTATGTCGTGTGAGACTCTTGAGGAAAAAAGTTCCTCAATTTTTTAGTCCCCTTATGACTGTTACTTATTCTCAAGATTTCTATTTAGTGTTTGCTATCGTAGGATGTTGCCAGTGGTCATGAGTTTGATTCGATCTAATGGGACATTTCTAGAAAAGCAAGCTAAACTGAAATTGAGAGTTTGAAGGAAAGAGGAAGATTGATTTTGGAGAATCACATTATAGTTTTGTATTCACCAGTTAACCAATTATGACTATCTTTGGGATAATCATAATTGTGAATACAATATATATATATATATATATATATATATATATATATATATATATATATATATATCATTGTTTAAAAGAGATCAAGAGAGATATAAATGTGATCGATCGATCTAGGGTACTGCATACTAAATCTACTCAGGATGTGATGCCCATTATGAGCTGCTATATATTCCTAACAGATGTATGGCAACGAGCTCTCAAAGTATGCTGGTCGCACGGATTATTCACCGGTATAAATGTTGAAGAGAGGTAAAAGAGAATTCTGTTCAGCCCACCATGTGCGAGTGAGAGATGATGGTTTTATGTGATGGGCATGGGCCTAAGTTGGCCCGTCCGCCCATGTTGGGCCTAAAAGCCCGGCCCACAGGAATATGGCCCGTGGATGGAGGGTTGTATAAAAGGGAGGAGAGAGAGGGAGAACGCACCTCTTGGAATTAACGTACGTACGTCTCCCTCTCTTTCCAACGCTCTCTCTCTCTCTCAAATAGAAGATATAGTAAGCACAATGCCACTTTCTTCTCCCCTTCCAAGCGAATTGACATCATCGGATCTAAAGGGATCAGAATTTCTTCCTCTTCTTCAGCATTGATGTTTAATCTGTGGCTAACAAGGTACGCTCGAATCCATGATATGCTTTAGGATCGGTGATACGTGATTTTCTCGGGCTTGTCTTCCGCATTCGTTTTAGGGGTTCGATTTAATGTCGAATCCGGTTTTTGGGGATCCGTTAATCCCAACAAAAATCTTTTGACAAAGTAGACCACTCTAGTCGGAGAGGGATTGAGGACTTACATGAGAGAAAGAAATAAGCGCCATGAGCAATTGAGGCTGTGAGAGTCACAACAAGCGTCATGAGCGGACAATGAGGTTGCAATTGTGAGAGCAAGGTAAGAAAGAGAGCCAAGAGACTTGAGTGAAGAAACTAGAAAAGGGACAAATGGGAATTACGATTTTGAACTTATGGAGAGGGAGCAATGAGCATTATGAGCAAGTGAGACTGCGAGAATAGCAACAAGTGTTGTGACTCGTGAGCGAGGATGCAACTTGCGAGCGCTGAGAGCAAGCTGCGAGAGTCAATAGAGATTGAGATAGCAAGTCGCAAGAGAGATGAGACAAGAGAGGTGAAGGACTCAAAAAGGGAGGCAAGGCCGTGATTGCAAAAGAGAGCTGGAGGCAAGACCGTGACAATGATTCCATGATAGAGTGCCAGCATTGACTGAGAGCAAGATGAGGCAAGAGAGTTGAGAAGATTGTGCAAGGGGACGCCCAAGAGTGAGATAAAGCAAGAGAATTAGGAATTAGGATTTTGTGAAAACATAAAAATTATATATATACTGGTCCATTCTAGGTGGTTTGGGTGGGTGGTTCCATACATAGAACTGAGATCTTTATCAGTAATCACCAGTTTCAATTTATTGGAATCAAGAACTAGTCGATTCTCGGTTCTTTTGCACAACCCTAATTGGAATCGAGGGTGGATGTAAAAAATCTAATCCGAGGGAAAGAGATAAAATATTTCTGCAATACCTAACTTAAAGGGGACTTCTATATGAAATTTCATGATGTATAGTATATATATGATAATTAAGGGGGAAAAAGGCATTAGGGGGTGAAGGCTCTGCGCTAGCGCACCCTTCTTGATTGGAGACTTAGGTTGGATTGTCAAAGCTTAGTACGGAAAATCTCTTGTTTCCCCCTCACTTTGCTTTAATGGAAAGAGTTTGTTTCGAGTGCACATTGCACATTACTAATACTTTTAAATGATCAATACAATGGGAATTTGCACAATAATTTCTAAATGTATCTTTAACTTTTTGACAATACTAAATTTCATACTAACCAGTAGTTTGAATAAGGCATAATATATTCTTTGCTAAATTTATTTAAAAAAAATTACTTCATTTTGGCGGATTCATTTCAATGAATTGACATGTATAGTAAGAAGCGGTCCTCAAAAATTACTTGACATGTTTGAGGACATATAGCAAAATTTATCTTCAAAAGTAAAATTCTAAATTTACTAGGCTGACCTGGAAAAGTGTGCTTGCTTAGGGAAATGGATCATTCAAGAATATAGTATTATTATATGGAATGCATGTGCAATATAATAAAGAGTACCATCTTTTGACTCATAGATTTGATGATGCATCAATCTTACCATAGTTTAGTTAGGATACCAACGACATCAAGCATAGACATAGCTGAGTGGGTCACGACGGGGTAACCTATGAGGCTTTGACGTTGGATGAGTGGTTGTTGAGGCGTGCACTTGGGTAGGGACTCACCAGTGATCAACCACCAAATGACACCTCGATGAGGGCGGTGAATGCTAGCTGCCAACGGAAGAAGAGAGCACACCAAGGAAAAACTGAAGGAGGGAGCTGAGAGAGAAAGAGAGAGAGAGAGAGAGTATGATGATGTCTGTTGTAAGGTGAATGTTGTGAGTGCACAATTCACCCCCATTTCCCTTGCATTGTGAGTGAGGGTCACACCTCTTCCCTCTTGGAAAGAATTAGCTGAATATTTCTGGAAATTATTGCCTTTCCATCAAGTGGACATGTTGAACGAGGGACGCATTTACTTTTCTACTAGCCATGAATGGCTGGCTATACTTCTTCAGAAGCAATTGTGGATGAAATCACCCCTTGTCCCTTCCATTTGGCTGAACTTAACTAATAATTGCTCCAGTTTACTTTTTGAAATAAAAATGTAGTCCTCTAGGTAAAAATCTGGTGTCTCATCCAAACATAAAATGAGAACAGCTTTAGATGATAATCGTTATTCCCTTCACCATCCACTTGATTAAGTACAGCACAAGACAATAATAACAGCCTTTAGATGCAATCATAAACCAGATTGTTTGAGAGAAATTTGTTCTTAAGAAGTGAACCCAAAAGGCAGAACTTTGCGTCATAAATCGGATTATTTGAGGAATATTCTTATCAGACCTAAATGCTTGCAAACTAGCTTTGATCATGTGAATCCTAACATTTTTCAATAGTTGTGGTTGCAAATACTCTATATATAGACCTCCATCTAGTTTAGGAATTCCCGATAAGATGTCCAAGGTATAATTCACACAATCTCTACAAAAAAGCATGGCCAGCAAAAATTTGAAACCAGACACAGAGTTCTCTGTTGGCTAGGTCCACCTTCATGTAGGGCCCAGCCAGCATTAAATAAAAAAAACAAAAAGAAAATAAAAAGAATAAAAAAAAAAGTGGAGTTGTCGTACGTGGGGTGTGCGTCCAAAGAGAGGAGAGAGAAAAACGAGAAAAAAAAACTGCAGCAAAGGAGAAAGAGAAGAGAGGAAGAGCGCTGCAACTTTGTGACTTTGATTCAAATGCCAAATATTGTCGGAATCGGCTCAAATTTCAGTATATTGTTCGTGAGACTGAGGGCTATGAGTTGATGGTTTTTGTTCATTGAGAACCGTCTCCAAATTCTCCAGTTGCGGTTAAGGTTTTCTTGCTCCAAACTTGTTTGTCTACCTATATGGTGAGAAGAAGATGATTGTAATGTTGATGTTGAGACTCTAGTGTGTGACTAGAGAAGAATACTTTGTATATCCTGCTATTCTTGGTGATTAGTGGATGTTTTTGGGCGGTCCGTGATTTTTCCCGCATCGGGTTTTCCACGTTAAATCTTTGGTGTCGTTATTTGCTTTATCTACTTATCATTTCGGTGATATATTTGCATTTTGTGAGGCTATACATTGCTGGTTGTTGCTAGGGGTTAAGAGATTTTAGTTGATTATGTTTCGGGGGAGAAATTGATCTTGGTTGCGTTTGGCCGTGGTGAATTGTTGTACCCGAGTTCTCCCCAACAAGTGGTATCAGAGCACGGTTGAATTGTAGTGTTAAATGGAAGAAACCAGCAGCACCATGTTTAAGTTAAATGCCTCGAATTATTCTATTTGGAAGCCTCGGATGAAAGATGTGTTATATTGCAAAGACTTATTTGATCCTATTGAGGGTGATGAAGCCAAAGGAGATAAGGAAAACAAAGAATGGGAGAGAATGAATCGGAAAACAGTTGGGTTTATCCGACAATGGATTGATGATAGTGTTTTTCATCATGTTGCTCAAGAATGAGGGCGGACACTTTGTGGAAGAAATTACAAGATCTTTATGAGAGAAAAACTCCATAAAATAAAGCTCTTCTAGTTAAGCGACTTGTAAATTTGAGATACAATGAGGGGAGTAACATGTCGGAACACTTGAGTGAATTTCAAGATGTTGTAAATCAATTGACAAATCTTGAGATTGATCTTGGTGATGAATTGCAGTCATGCTTATTACTTGGTACTCTTCCTAATAGTTAGGACACCTTGGTTGTGGCATTAAATAACTCGGCTCCTTTTGGTGTGCTTTCTATGAGCATGGTTAAAGAAAGCTTGTTCAATGAAGAAACAAGAAGAAAAGGCTTGAATTATGCCTCTACATCGGATGCTCTTGTTATAGAAAATAGGGGGAGAAGTCAATCAAGAAGGTTTCAAAGAAATGATACCCGAGGCAAGTCAAGAGGAAGGTCGAAATCAAGACCGAGGAGGAGTGTCAAGTGTTATAATTGTGACAAAATGGGACATTATGCAAAAGAGTGTTGGTTGCCAAAGAAAGATAGATTCCATGATAGAAATGGAGATCAAAAGAAAGAAGAGAAACAAGCTACAACGGCGGTTGCATCCAATGGCGATATTGTGTTTGTATGTGATGACGGATATGTGAATTTTACATGCAAGACTCTATGTGGGTTGTTGATTCCGCGGCTTCTTTTCATGTCACCTCACGGCGTGATTACTTTGCTTCTTATCGCAGCAGCGACTTTGGTTGCATAAGGATGGGAAATAGTGATGTTTCCAAGGTTATTGGCATGGGAGATGTTTATTTGGAAACCGATGTCGGATGTAATTTGCTTTTGAAAAATGTGAGACATGTCCCGAATATTAGACTTCACTTGATCTCTACGGGTGCCTTAGATGATGATGGTTATTGTAATTCATTCTTTGATGGCAAATGGAAGTTGACTAAAGGTTCCATGGTAGTGCCAAAAGGTAAGAAGATAGGCTCTCTCTACACCATGCAAGCTGACTTGATTAAAGAAGAGGTAAATGCAGTGGAGGATTCCTTGGTTGATTTATGGCATATGAGGCTGGGTCATCTTAGCAAGAAAGGACTTGAAAGAGAAAAATCTAAAGGAATGCAATCATTGTCTGACTAGTAAGCAACATAGATTCTCATTTCAGAGTTCCTCTCCACACAGGAAATTAAATGTACTTGATTTAGTTCACATTAATGTTTGTTGCATGGATTCTAGAACTCTTGGAGGTGCATTATACTTTGTGACATTTATTGATGACTGTTCTAGAAAAGTGTGGGCTATTGCTTTGAAATCTAAAGATCAGGTACTTGAGACTTTTAAGCAATTTCATGTCAATGTGGAAAGAGAAACCGGGAAGAAGCTGAAATGTGTTCGGGCTGACAACGGTGGTGAATATAGAGGCCCATTTGAACACTATTGTAGGGATTATGATATCAAGCTTGAGAAGACTGTTCCAAAAACACCACAGCATAATGGGGTGGCAGAGAGAATGAACCGAACAACTAATGATCGGATTCGGTGTATGCTTTCTCATGCGAAGTTGCCTAAGTCATTTTGGGGTGAAGCGATGAGAACAGCAGTAGACTTGATAAATCTTTCTCCATCGGTTCCTCTTAAGGGGGATGTTCCGCAAAGAGTCTGGAGTGGCAAAGATGTTTCCTACAGCCATCTAAAAGTGTTCGGTTGTCGGGCATTTGTGCATGTTCCAAGAGATGAAAGATCCAAGCTTGATGACAAGTCTAAACAGTGTATCTTCTTAGGTTATGGACATGAAGAATTTAGCTACAGGTTATGGGATCCTGTTGCAAAGAAAGTCATTAGAAGCCGAGATGTGGTGTTTTGTGAGTATCAAACTATTGAAGACATTGACAAGGTGGAGAGACCAAAGAATACAGCTCAACGTTCAGTTAGTTTCAGCCCAAATCCTTTTAATGTTGATAGAAATCATGGGGGAGAAGTGCAAGGAAGTCATGAAGATGGTGAGTCCTCACATAATGTTGATTCTTCAGCTGATACAGGTGAAATAGCTGAGCAAGAGCAATCTATCCTACCTCAAGTTAGAAGATCTGAAAGAGAGCGTAGGCATTCTCAAAAATATTTTCCACATGAGTATGTGTTACTCACTGATGCAGGGGAGCCAGAAACTTATGAAGAGGCTATATCATGTGAAAGAAAGAATGAGTGGCGTGAAGCCATGCAAGAGGAGCTTAAATCCTTGCATGAGAACCATACATTTGAATTGGTGAGGTTGCCTCAGGGTAAGAGAACACTCACAAATAAGTGGGTGTATAAGTTGAAGATGGAAGAAAATAGTTTACAACCACGATACAAGGCTAGACTTGTTGTGAAGGGCTTTCGTCAAAAGAATGGCATAGACTTTGAAGAGATTTTTTCATTGGTTGTAAAGATGTCTTCTATTCGAGTTGTTCTTGGGTTGGCCGCCAGTTTTAATTTAGAAATTGAACAACTTGATGTAAAGACGGCTTTTCTTCATGGAGACCTAGAAGATGAGATATATATGGAGCAACCAGAGGGTTTTAAAGTTAAAAGCAAGGAGCACCTTGTATGTAGATTGAGGAAAAGCTTATATGGTCTCAAGCAAGCGCCTAGGCAATGGTATATGAAGTTTGAGTCATTCATGGAAGAACAAGGATACGGTAAGACAAATTTCGATTCTTGTGTTTTTATGAAAAGATTCTCAGATAATGATTTTCTTATTCTCCTACTTTATGTGGATGATATGTTGATTGTTGGGCATGATGCCAAGAAAATCAAGAGTTTGAAAAATGAGTTGAGTAAAGCTTTTGCAATGAAAGACCTAGACCTGGCTAAGCAAATCTTAGGCATGAGAATTACTCGTGATAGGAAGAATAAGAAATTGTGGTTATCTCAAGAGAAGTATATTGAGAAGGTGCTTGAAAGATTCAACATGAGCACATGTAAACCGGTGAGTACTCCACTTGCAGGCCATTTCAAGTTGAGTAGTAATGAGTGTCCTTCAAGTGAGAAAGAGAAGGTTGAGATGATGAAAATTCCTTATGCATCGGCCGTGGGTAATTTGATGTACGTCATGGTTTGTACAAGACTGGATATTACTCATGCAGTTGGTGTTGTGAGTAGATTTATCTCTAATCCAGGTAAGGAGCATTGGACCGCTGTTAAATGGATTTTGAGATATCTTAGAAGCACTTCTACACTTTGTTTGTGCTATGGAAATGCAAAGCCTGAGTTGAGTGGCTTCTCGGATGCGGACTATGCCGTGATGTTGATTCCCGAAAATCCACATCGGGTTTTATAATAATCTTTGCAGGGGGAGCTGTTTCATGGCAATCGAGATTGCAAAAATGTATCGCTTTGTCTACAACTGAAGCGGAGTATATTGCTATTACCGAAGGAGGTAAAGAACTTTTGTGGATGCAAAAATTCCTACAAGAGTTGGGCTTGAAGCAAGAGAAGTTTGTTCTATATTGTGATAGCATGAGTGCCATTCATCTTAGCAAGAATCCGGTGTTTCATTCAAGATCGAAGCATGTTGATGTGAAGTATCATTGGATCCGAGAAAAGCTAGAAGAGAAGCTCTTCCTACGTGAGAAAGTTCATACCGACAACAATAAGTCCGACATGATGACCAAAGCCTTGCCCGTGATGAAACTTGATGCTTGTAGAAGAAAAGCAGGCATGACGAATCTTCCCACATGAGGTGGAGGGGGGGATTTGTTGGCTAGGTCCACCTTCATGTAGGGCCCAGCCAACATTAAATAAAAAAAAACAAAAAGAAAAGAAAAAGAATAAAAAGAAGTGGAGTTGTCGTACGTGGGGTGTGCGTCCAAAAAGAGGAGAGAGAAAAACGAGAAAAAAAAACTGCAGCAAAGGAGAAAGAGAAGAGAGGAAGAGCGCTGCAACTTTGTGGCTTTGATTCGAAGGCCAAATATTGTCGGAATCGGCTCAAATTTCAGTATGTTGTTCGTGAGACCGAGGGCTACGAGTTGATGGTTTTTGTTCGTCGAGAATCGTCTCCAAATTCTTCAGTTGCGGTTAAGGTTTTCTTGCTCCAAACTTGTTTGTCTACCTATGTGGTGAAAAGAAGATGATTGTAATGTTGATGTTGAGACTCTAGTGTGTGACTAGAGAAGAATACTTTGTGTATCTTGCTATTCTTGGTGATTAGTGGATTTTTTGGGCGGTCCGTGGTTTTTCCCGCATCGGGTTTTTCACGTTAAATCTTTGGTGTCGTTATTTGCTTTGTCTACTTATCATTTCGGTGATATATTTGCATTTTGTGAGGCTATACATTGCTGGTTGTTGCTGGGGGTTAAGAGATTTTAGTTGATTTTGTTTCGGGGGAGATCCTGGTTGCGTTTGGCCGTGGTGAATTGTTGTACCCGAGTTCTCCCCAACATTCTCTTGGTAAAATCAACATGAACAAGATAGACTTGGCTAGCATATACAATCAAGAAATAGAAAGGAAAGAGGAAAAGGTCACTCAAATTCTTGTCTATTAATCAAACGCAGCCTCAAACCCAGGTCATTACTTTTAGAAATTCGTATAGTATGGACTAGCATTGCTTGCATAATATTTTAATCAGTGAAATATGTGAGACAATGTATGATAGCCTAAACATGATTATCTGATCAGATTATATTGAGTTTAGCTATCTTGGTTTAATAATTTGATAAGACGATCAATGTAGGCCAGTATATTAATAATAATTTATGGTGAATGGGCCTATTCTAATAGACTCTATAAATATGGTATGGTCCCCTCAAGTTAAATTTTCTACTCAAATGCTTTGAAAAATTCCACCTTCCCCTCCCCTTCTCTCTCCTTTCAACAAAATTAAAATTCTCTCTCTGTCGCTGCTAGCTTGCATCTTTTGATGATCTTTTAATCTACCTACTTGATTTTTTTTTCGATTAATTTATTTGGTATCAAACATTGCCATGCTTTTGTTGACTTCAATGCTATCCAAAATGTACGGAGATAAGGTTTTGATGATCGTCCTGTTTAATGCATTACACTTCATATGGCGGAAGTGGGACTGTTTATTCTGCATATTGGGATCATTTAATCCGATCCATAGAGTTTTTCACATAATGAAACTTAATGCAATATGATTGGATAGTTACATATGAAATTATCAGAAGCTAAGTAAACATTCATGATTCATATATACACAATTAATTGTGTGATTAGAAAACCTACTGAACCATAAACCCCGTCAATCATGAATCCATGCCTTAGTTTTGGTTGAAGATCCTCTGCCCAGGAGACAACAACATTTTTGGATCGAACCGAGCTTTGCTCTCTTGAAATGCCCTCCATTTGGGACCAAAATGTTGGATCCACTCTCTTTCGGTGCTGTAATTTGGAAGGTACTGCTTGACCTTTATACCATTATCTTCACAAAAAAGGAGCACCTCCTTATTTTGAAGGTCGAACTCTTGCCAGTCTTTAAACCCACTTGAAAGCAAGAATCCAACGGTATAAAAGACATCTTCGTCTGGTATGACAGCAGACATTCTATCATCCCATCTGCAAAATAGATCAAAATATGATAAAGGAGTTAAGTTTACATAATAGAGTTTATAGTCAAGCCACTTAGATTTGATTTTAGTCATTCAATGGACTATAACTTCCAAGTTTTTGCATTTGCGGCACTTGCCGGATTTGACCAATTTTCATAAGAACTAATGACGTGGTGGATAGATGGCCAATTTTCTGGATGTCACATTATTGCCATGTTGGCAACACGTCAACAATTTTGTGGAGAAATCAGTCTAGTTTTGATCAAAGTGCATCTGTTGCAAGAAATCGAACATTTGGTGAATAACTTGATTAAAATCAAAGTTTAGTGACCAAAACTCATTAACCTTTAGCGACAACCAACGAAATATATGTCCTAAATGATATTGATGGCTCGCAAGAAAACATACTTGTTATTGTTCATAGGGTAAATGAGAACAGGTCCGGTTGTTATGTTCTTTCTGAGAACAATGTTCTTGAAAACGCCTGTGTTGAAATCGGCAATGCGAGATTTGGGCACAAATAGGTTAAGCCACGGATGAGGAACGTTCCAGAGCCCCAGTTCTCGGAGCGTCAGCTCTTCTGCTCGCACTCTATTCAAGAAATCTACGTAGCCGACATCTTTTTGGAACAGGAACTCAGGGACATGGCTCAAATCTTTCAATATCGTCTTCAGGTCCTAATATTAACGAGATAACAGTGAACTAAGTTAAAAGAAAAAGAGATGGGATGTTTCTTATGGAGCTGAGCAGAAGCTAATGGAAGGTAGATATGGAAAAATACGACTATATTATATTAGTGTGTGTGTGCACGCGCGCGCAATAGCGAGAGAGAGAGAGAGAGGTACTCCCAAACCCCAGTCTGACATAAGCACGATCAGTTCAAAATATTACCTAGGATATTTTTTTTTCCCCTCAAGGATAGTTCGATATAGATCAGCAAATACCTTGTCTACTGTACTTCGAGTGCGTTCATCGTAGAACTTGGCTACTTCGATGCAGTAGAGGAGCTCGTGTTCGGTTAATAGGGACATCAGCCGCGGGCGGTCCGAGAGAGAGAAGAAAGATATCCAACTGTCTGAATTTCGGCGCATGAAAAGCTGACCTTCTACGTAGTCCAATGCTTCATCTTGGTCCCTTCCATGGAGCGATATCAACCGTTCTTGGTCCGTTGTAAAAGCTGAAAAATCACTGTATAGCATTCGCACCCACATAGCCTATAAGGTCAATACAAATGTATTTATTAGCTTGTGGATCTTCTCTGTCAACCAACTGAAGGAATACCCTATAGAAACGTGTAAGCTGACTTCTAGGTTTCAAGGGCAATTGCAACTTATAAAAAGGCAAGCCAGCTCATGGCTAGTTCATTTAAAAACATGGATTGTCATGTATCTGTCTTTTTTTTTCTTTTTTTTAACTTGTGAGTTCTATTACATTAAGAGACTTGGACATTCAATCTCAAAAAAGGATTGTTCTCGATCTTCATGGAACAAGAATAGTGAAATCTCAGCAGAAAATGATGATTGAGTCCAGTGCGCTACATACTCTCTTTGGAGCTTGACCCAATGCGATCCTTGCTCTTGTTATTATGCCAAATTGACCAAAACCACCAAGGACGGAGTAAAATAACTCCGGATTTTTGTGGGGAGAGCAAGTAAAAAAGTGCCCAGTTCCTGCCACAAAAAAGAACAAAAAAAATTCTCTTGTCAACAATTACGAAACTATGAAGAAATGAAATATATGGTTTGTAATATGATACTTAAAACGAGAAAGAATCGTATGCACCAAAATATAGTACATATGTTAATTTTTTGTTTTTAATGGTAGTCCGGTGCCACAGCAACATAAATAGTACATATAAAGATACTTTTTCCCTAGGGACACCGTTGTCTTTTTCCAAGTGTAGATACCTTGATCAACTAGAAAATTTGGTAGTCGGCTAGAGTTCGAAGTCTATCAATTTTTTTTGTCAAATAGATTAAAAATAAAAAAACGCAATGGCCGTTCTTCAATATCTGGACGTATTACTATTTTAACCTCGTTGACTTATTAGGTCAACCTAATTAGTTTTTGGCCGGTTGACGTCAACCTCCGGGTATCTTCGGTAGTTAACACGAACACGAGATAAAATATAGTAAAAGTCAACTTCTTGATATAACATTCAAAGTACATAGCTTTTAGACAGAAAGAAAAAAAGATTAGAAGAGCGAATTCGCAAATTGCATGCGTTGAGCCTCGATATTAAAGTAGACATAAATTTATCAAATAACTTTTGGAGGCATGAAACGAATGATTAATTCATTGACTTCATTTAACAAATCTGCTTTTGTTGTTTTCTAATCATGAATCGTTTCGCAGATCGTTATCTACCGAGATGATAGGCTCATTGGCATCATAACCCTATTTCAATTAGTTCTGATCAAAATACGGAAGAGAGTGATTCCATCCATACCAGTGATGACATCCATTTCGTAGACATTGCTGATCTGAGGACCATATCGAAATGTTTCCCCGCTAATGCCTGCATTAGAGAGCGTACCACCCACAGTTAGGTACAAATAATCTGTCCACGAAACCGGGGTAACACCATGTTTCAGCGTCTCCTCCAGCACATTGATCCAAAGTTGCTGGCCTCCGACGTCTGCATAGTGGCCAAGCGACTGGCTCCACGACACGGTGGTCTTGTTACCAAGAGACGTCATGTCCACAGCGACCCCATCACGAGCCATAGCTTGTCCCCGGACGGAGTGGCCACATCCTCTGGCTGAGATAGTGAAAGGAATAGAGGATTTACTGTTCGCGAATGCCACGAGAATTGCGATGTCTTCGGGGTGAGATGGGCGAAGGACGACTGCAGGAATTTCTCGGACGATGAGGCCAAAGTCGACAGAGGCCTCAGCGATGGATTCGGGGTCAAAGTGGAGGTCGCTGGCGATGGGGAGAGAAAGGAGCTCGCGGTATAGTGGATCGTTCAAAAGCTTGGATTGGCACACCATTGTGCTCATCAAGATGAGTGCCATCGTCATGCGATGTGAGACCATTGGATGGTTTTGTCCCATTCTGATGTTGAAGGGATGAAAAGATGATGGGCAAGTTTGTGTGCGTTGGTGTTTGTGGCGAAGTTGAGAGGGAGAGCCCTCAAGGGTCTCATATATAAACACGCGTACGGGGAGACTACGGCGAAGCCACGTCATCTTGGAAAAGAAAAGTACCATACGCGACGTGTAAGAAACTATTTGTTAGGGTTCTCGGCTTTGATTTGCAGATATTTCCATATCTTTAGTCAGCGATTTTGTTGCAAAAATGATGGCAGATATCTATTCCATATTGATTATATCGCCAATTAATTGATTTGGTTAATTTGTGATTAGCTTGGTAAAGTGGGAATGTAATCATGATATAATCGTGTATATTCTCTTTCCTATCTTTCTCTTGTAACATATATAAAACAGTGCTCCTGTACATGAATATACACAATACAGATTACAATTTCTCCCAAACACTCTCCATTTTTCTGCCATTCCTTCAATTTCTGTCAGATTTGACTTCGATCTTATTTCTCTGTAAGAAATTAGGTAACCCAATAAATACACTTTGAAACCTAGCAAGCCCCTTAATTTTGGAAGCGTTAATGTCCTTCATGGCCATCTATAGGAAAATTTTTTTTATCTTTCATGCAGACCTGAGTACGTTCCTTGAGTTTAAAGGGATGTTAATCAAGCTTGATTTATGGAGATTCCAATCACGTAGTCGGTGAATTGATTCTATTTATTTTTCTTCTTTTTTTTTTCTATCTTCTAGAATGGGTTGCCGAAGCAGGAACTTTTGAACCCTAGAATACCATTTACTTTTTGGGTTTTGTTTATAAGAATCAATTAATCTTTATAAAACAGAAATAAACAAGTCAGTCATTGATATGTACATGTATATCATCAACGTTATGGAAACACATTTTGTAGAAACATTCATTCACAACAGGAAAAGTCAATTGGAGGATCCTATGCTCCTTGAATCAAACACCCTATTAGACATATATCGTCTAATTCTGAATATTTGTCTGATTCTGAATGATTGTAATTTCTATTATAATATTCTATTACTTTAGATAAACATTCCATAAAGCCTATAAATAAGCTAATGTATTGTTCAATGAAATATAAAGAAAATTCCACAACTTTATATTCCGCTTTATGAAATTAAGTTTAAGTGATAGTGCCAAGCATCGAGGACTTCAATTTTAGTGTGAGTAAAGTTTGATAGGGTTGAAATATTATTGAAAGGAACTCAGCGACTTGGCTTTGCGGTATGTGGAAAGAACTCAACAACCGGGCTTTATCTTTACTCTTATAACACACTGAACTTATATGGGTATCTGGACTCTGATTGGGCTAGCTATTTTGATACTCGGAGGTCAACGATTAGGTTTTGCACTTTCTTGGGATCAAATATAATTTCATAGTCTGCAAAACAGCAGGTGACAGTGTCAAGATCATCAATGGAGGATGAATATAGGGCCTTAGCTTCTGTCACGGTGAATCTTACGTGGGTCTCTTTTGTATTGAGAGATTTGGGTATTTTGCTCATGGGTCCAACTTTGCTTTATAGTGATAACCACTAGGCCATTTCATTGACAGTAAATCCAATCCTTAATGCAAGGACAAAGTACATGGAGATCAATTTTCATTTCTTTCGAGAGAAAGTCACTCTCAAGTTTCTTGAAGTATGCTATTTTCCCGCTACTCATCAAATTGTTGACATATTTACAAAAGCTTTACCATGCAAACTTTTACCACGCTTTGATCATTGTAGGTTACGATACAAACTGGGACTAGGTTTTCCATGTAATCTCAGTTTGAGGGACGTTGATAAGGTTAATAATATTATCGGTGAATCATCGAAAGATTAGATTAGTGTAGGAGATATGATTTGATTCTAATTATTATTATTATCGGTTAATTGACCCAGTCAATCCATAAGATTAGACATTCGAAATATAGATGAAATTTGGTTGTCTACTTAATATAAATAACAGTATGTACTGTAGAAGCAAAGTGTGTTTTATGGCTTTAAGTGAAAAATATTATTTTCTTGGGAAATTTACTTTTTATCATTGCTTTCTTAATTCCTGTGATTTTCTTCAAAGTCTAGGTGGAGCCAATCTCCCATGATTCTACTGTATGAACTCGTCCCATCCAACGGTGCGTGTGAGCTAGTCTCTGGTGCACCTAAATCATGTAAGAATATTTCATCGAGATGGTTATCTAGTTGGTCGGCTCAACTCTAGTGGTGCACACCACGATTCCATAGTGTCCTAATTGCTTTCTTTTTTTAGTCTGAATTGTAATAATTTTATTTAAAACGTGAACCTAAAGAACATTCAATTGTAGTCGACCAAGTCTCTTATTTATTATGCAACTAATGCATCCATGGACGGACCCAAAGGAGTGTGCAGTATTTCTTTTAAAATCATTGACGTTTAAGTAGCAAACATGAATTAAGACTTATATTTTATGCAAATGAGGATTACAGACCCAAAAAATTATGTTGATTGTCTTTCCTTGAAGTACTCAATATTCCGAACAGATGTATGATCTTTACTTTATGTTTGTTGTAGCTTGTATTTTTTCTAAATTCTATTACTCCAAATCGGTCATTCAAATACTTTAGTCTGGACAAACCCTAGAACTTAGGGAGGTCAAGTTTCTATGCATGTACTTGGAAAAGTTCTAACTACTGCTAACTCGTCTTGTTCAATTAAAACTTTGCTTTGACCAGGAATAACGTGTTAGTGGCCAAAAGACTCTTCCAATCTAAAGAGGATCCTTTATTTTACTAACCCAATTCTAAAAAGATGAGTTGCATGAAAATGAGGGCAAAGATCTCGGAGTGCAGAGCAAATCTTTACGTTTGGTTAGGAAAACGATGTCGGACTCGAGAGGATCATCGCTGTATCTATTTTTAAGGATTTTTGCCTTAGATCAAAGACACGCAACGGGAGTTCATTGGAGTGGCTCAATGAATAGCCGTCCTCCTTTTTCAGATTCACGACTTTGACTTTCTTTTTGCAAATTTAAAACGTTTGGCAACAAAATGCGACTTGGCTTTATAAGCTCTCCGAAGATTCCTCGACAAGAACCCTGGATTCTTCCTTCAGTACACGTAGACTAATTCAAACATTGCTCGAGCGTTTGATCGTGATCTGACGGACCTGGCTCTGGGGCAATACCTTGTAGCATCCAAATTGAAGTTTATGCATAATAGGAAAAGGACATTGACTGTTGGGAAATCTGGTTATGATCCTGGGTTGAATCGATTATGGTCAGAATTAGGTAATCATCAAGTGGATACACAGAGATCCGATTCGATTTGCAAGATTTTCATGATGCATCATCAAAGTATGGTCTTCCAATCCAATTGAAGTGTTGTAAGGGCGGGAGGGAACATCAACAAGATTTTCTTCAAGATCCGATTCGTGTGGTCTAATTTAGGGGCCGCGTCATGACAAAACTATGGATTACCCTTGGATCATGTGCTGGGAACTTCTAGGATATAGGTTGAATTCACTTCTTATGCGAGAACTTGATCTCCAATCTTGGGTCTAACCTTGCTTTTGTCGAGCGACATAGCAGAAAAAGGTGTTCAATTGTTTCCCAGGCTTGTAAGCATAGCGGACAAATTGGATTGTGTAAGACATTTTGTTTGAACAGGTTTTCTCGCATGAGTAATGCATTTTGAAATATGCTTCACATGAAGAGTCTAGTTTTTTCGTACGAGTTTAATTTTCAGATTTTTGACAATAGAGCCCGAGGTGTTTGATATTATGATGATGCTTGATCAATAGTCAGTGAATGTTCAATAGCTCTCAAGTTGTTGTAACCCCCTCTTTATTAAGTACATTCCTATTTTGTTTCCTAACCAGACCAAGTTATCTCCATCAGAGTTCGAACATAGTGGAATAGTCAGGATTTTGTTCACTATATACTCTTCAAATAGGTTGTGCAATCTTTATTAACTCCAAATCCTTTCACTCTAGTTAAACAGTTCTACTTTTTGAGGGTCTACTTGGTTCGTTGGACCTCCTATCACATCTTACAGCCACTCATCCTCTCGAATATTAGTAGTCTTTCCATCACCTACAGATCACTTACATCCTTAAGAGTTAGAATCTTTACCAATTAACAAACTTTTCAAACCCCAAGAGGGCTGAGATCTCATACCAGCATTCTAGAAATCACACCTAATAATATATATTCATTTTAGCCATTGACTTCATAGAGCGAAAGGAGATTGAGATAGTCGCCATGCTTATTCACTGTTGACACCTAAATTTCACCTAGGTATTTTAAATTAAGGCTTAGCTTTTATTTTCCTTTTTTCTACTTTTTTCTGATAATAATAATAATAATAACAACAACAAAATAATAAATAAAACAACCAACAAAAAGAAAGCAAAAAGAAGCAGTAGCCACTGGGGCTAGGCCTTTGAGCCCAACCCCTTTCCTCTTGTTCGCCCTCGTGCAGGCCCCAAAGGCCCAGCCTTTGCAACCTGGCCTAGCCCCCCTTCTCCTTCTTCCTCATTCCCCCTTCTTCCCCGACGATGCACCTCACGAGCACGGGCTACCGACGCACGCAAGGACAGCAACGCCGACGTACGGTGCAGGCGGTGGGGACACACCTTCAATATGGAGCAATGGTGCAAGTGGGCGGCTGAGGCAACACCAGTCCGACCACACCAAGGCCGACCGGCAGCCAAAGCCCCATCGACCGGCCTCGCCCTCACCTATAAATAGGCCCTCCGACGAAGGCTAAACGACATGGACAACGCCGAGGAAGATCGAAGGCACGCAAGCTCCAAAAAACTTCCCCCGAGAGATTTCAGGGGAGGCCCCAGAGCCGATGAGCCTAGATCCGAACAAAGGTCGGCCGAAGCGAGGGGGTCAAGATCTAAGGTTCGAATTTGGCCGAAGGGGGGCTGAGCGTGAGCGATACGAGAAAGAGAGAGCTGGATCTAAGAGAAGGCTGCCGGTGGCCGCACCCAGTGGATAGCTAATGGGTCCCCGCCATGACTAAAACATCCCAACAGCCCCCAACGACCTCCAGCCGGTAGCCTC
The DNA here is from genome assembly GCA_016097595.1 of Eucalyptus pumila. NCBI lineage: Eukaryota > Viridiplantae > Streptophyta > Magnoliopsida > Myrtales > Myrtaceae > Eucalyptus > Eucalyptus pumila. The sequence goes on from CM027853.1 coordinate 45,478,194, forward strand.
GAAGTCGGTGAGCATCCCCGACCCCCTGCTTGTTGCCTCACTTCTGGGTAGGCCAAGCCAGAGCTCGTGGCCATTTGGCTCACTCGAGCTCCGACCACTAACCGTTGGCCTCTGGCAACTACTATACCTTGCCAAACTCCTCTCAATTCGAGCCAAACAAAACAACTAAATTATGAAATCCATAGGGGTGTGCAACCAAACCAGGTCAACCCAATTCCTGGATTGGCCCACCCGGAAAACAGGGTTGGGAACTGGTTCCGGTTGAAATCGGTCCGGGAACCGGCTCCAACAACTCAGACCCTGTTTGAACCAGTCCGGGAACTGGTTCCGAGGGATTACCCACCCGGGAACCGATTTGACCGGACCGGTTTGGGAACCGGTTAAGCCACCCCCAAAAAACAAAACACATAACCCTAATTTCTATCTTTACCTCTCTCTCTCACGAGTCTCACCCCCTTCGCGAAGCTGCTGCTGCTTCTCCGCCTAAGCCCCGTCTTTCGCGAAGCTGGGCGCCACCGCCGCTGCTTCTCCGCCTAAGCCTCGTCCCTTCGCGAAGCTGCCGTTGCTTCTCCGCCTGAGCCCCGTCCCTTCGAGAAGCTGCCGCTGCTTCTCCGCCTGAGCCCCATCCCTTCGAGAAGCTGCCGCTGCTTCTCCGCCTGAGCCCCGTCCCTTCACGAAGCTGCTGCTGCTTCTCCACCTGAGCCCCGTCCTTCGCGAAGCTAGGCGCCCCGCGCGAAGCCGAGCCCTCGCTTTCGCCCGTCCTCGCCCCCGTCCGTCCGAGCCCCCTGCTCACCCACGAGATCTGCTTTTGTCCTCAGCGTCACCTGCCTTCTGTCCACGACCTGCAGCCGAGACTCCTCCGCCGACGCCTGCACCTGCGGTTGCACCTCTGCTCGCCTATGCCTCCCTCTGCCCGAGTGCTGATCCCGGTTCCATCCGACGCTACCTCTACCGCTCTCGTCGCACCCCTCGCGCTCGCACCACCGCCTCATGGTAACAACTTGACTGAGCTAAGCAAGTTCAATGTTTCCTTTAATCCATTGATATCTGGTGTGATCCCCACGACAGGGTAGTTAGGTACGTTTGAGATAGAGTCTTTCCTCGGCGACCCTCTATTGGTCCTTCAGTCTTTCCCTAATCGAACACTCCATCCACCGCCAAATCACACAAGATTGGGCCAGAAGAAGCCTCCGAAGTTTAGGGTATTTCTGGTACTCTTTGCTCTGGCTGTTGCTTTATTATCATTCAGGATCTTATCATTCATACTTTTCTCGTCCTTCAAGAGCCCGCTTGACTTACCTAAATACCCGGTAGAAGAAATAAAGTCTTCACTAGGTATTGTTCAAAAGCATTTAGATAAAATTATTCTTGGAGCATGCATCAGATTGCATACCTTTTTTAAGTCAGATACTCTGATTTTGGGGGCAGGATAGTAACAATGTTCTAAACATAACATGAATTTGGACCTAGGATAACGACAATCTCAGTATCATCAAATCTGAAGCTGAGAATATATATGCTGCACACATGGGTTGGTGTGACAATCCCCCTTATTTTAGCCCCTGAGGTACTTTTTTTAGACTAAGGTAATCACTTGGTAAGTTTGACATACTAGCATATTCAACATAATACTACTATAGCAAGTTCTACTTTTAAATTGTTTGTGTGCAAGAATTTTTGCATCTAATATGTATACTTCATTACATTATATGCAAGTACATATCCTCAACAATATAACATTTTGCTCGAGAATCTTGGAGAGACAAGTTCTACTCTCTTTCTTTTCCTTTTCTAGTGATGTTATGAGGTACAAATTATTTGCTACAACGGTGGATGTGCTTATGTTGATCGATATGAGTGTTAAACACTTATTTTAAATATGAGTGTTGTACATCATTTTTTGCAAAACATATTCCGATATAAGCAGGGTTGACCATGTTCCTGGACTGGAAAAACAGGGTGGGTCAGGAACAGGGTCCAATATAAACAGGGTCAGGAACAGGGTCCAAGTCTAGACCCTACCCACCCTAGACCCGATCACCCCTAGAAATCCAACGCGGATGCTCATGGAAGCCGGTCATCATTAGTGTGGCAACAGTGCCATGAGATCCTGTAATCATTGGTTCACAAATCATGCTCGACTCCACAAAGGATCCCTAAATGAGGAACTTATGCGTGATGAGGTGAGTGATTCAAGAACGGAGATTTTTTTAAAGGGGATTTTTGTGGTTAAGTGTATGGAGTAGTGTATACGGTGAAGAAATAAAAAGGAATAAGAAAAGATAGAACTATCTCCTCCCAAGGTATAAAGGCCACGCCACCAACCAAAGAAGAGGATCGAGATCTACGAAGCTCACCACCAAGGCCTAAAGCTTCCACCAACCAAGGATAAAGGACTTCGGGATAGGAGAAGCTCACCACCAAGGCCTAAAGATTTCAACAGCCAAGGATAAAGGGCTTCTTGACTCACCACCAAGGAATGATCTACGCTCCAAGGATAACGAAACCGAAAGGAGTTATCCACTCTCCGAAAGAGTTCAATCAAGCAGAGGAAATCTCACCATTTGTATTCATAAAATTCATATCTCCTCCCTTGACCTGAAAATAATCCTCCTAAAACTTCATCAATTGATCATACAAGACATCTAAAATTGCCTCCCATTGATAGTTATCGATATACCACAAAGTACCAATAAGTAATTAACATTATTCATTCAAAATGATCCATGGAAGCACATAATGCTCAATTTCTTTATTGGCTTGGATAAGCATCGATGGTTCTGAGTTGGTCGATGGAGCTACGTTGGATGCTCCCGCATCAAGAACACCGAGAGACCTACGGTTTGGGATCTCTATAGACTCTCCGGTCGATAGGTTCCATAGGAGAATGATTTGGTCGGCCTCTAAATGGACCAACCCATCACAGGACCCGACGATCTCAATATGATACCTCGAAGCCTCAGGGTCTAACAGATGGAATCGGAGGTGGGTGACCGATGTACCTTCTTTAGTAATGTCGGGTGATTCGAGCACTTCACTGTCCACGAACTGAGGCGGATTGGTGGTCATGAGAACTTTGAAGGAAGGGGAAGCCAGATTCCTATGGAGGTGGGCCTTGGTGAAATGGGGGCTCGAGATCAACGAGCACCAACTCATGCAGACGCACCTGAAGGGATCAGAGACCTCGCTGGAAGCCTCGAGACGATGTTGATCTCCATGTCTTTGCTGAGAGAGAGCATGGCTCTCTTCACTCCGGATGTCCACTCCTCTTTTCTATATATTGAAGTAACAAATCAAATAGCTAAAAAAATCTGGTCATAGTGCAAAATCTTCATCGAATCTATATGGGGATAACACAATCATAAGTTGATCATTCAAAGATTTTTTTCTTGATGTATTTTTCACTCAATTTCTATAAAGATATAAATGTTTAACTTCCACCATATGAAATCTCCCTATTTATGCTATTTATGATGTACAAGATATCAATCAAAGTTGTGTGCTTCATCGACTCAATTATATATTTATCTTCAAGGTATCAAAGCTACGCAAGGATACACTCATTCTTGTTATTAATAATAATAATAATGATGATTCATCATCATCATCATCATAAACGATACAATATGCCGTCTCCTTTAAATTCAAAATTTCCCTTTCCTCCAAACATCAAAGTGTCCAACTGTGTTACATTAAAACTCAATGAAAGTCGGGATTTACTTTAGGAGGCATAGTTTATTTTTCTGATTGAAAGTCAAGACTTACTTTGGCTTCCTCACTGGAGAGATGATCCTACCACCTGGGACATAAAAAACTCCAGCCTAAGTCAATAATCCAGACTACACATCATTGCTATTACTGATCGCCTCGTAAAATCTTGGATCATGGGCACACTCTCTTAAGAGGTTCCCAGACATACCGTTGGTCTTCAAATAGCAACACAATTATGGAAAGCTCTCGCCGATCATTTCCAGCAAAGCTTGGTAACTCGTGAACATGACCTCTTTGGACAACTTCAATACATCAGGATAGAAAATATGTCTTTATCTATTTATCCCATGACTTTAAATCTATTTGCGATCAATTGCGTTTCCCAGGTAAACTTGTCCTGGATGCTAACAAAGTGTGCAGATTACCTAAAAAACTTAATGATAGCCACGAGTCTATGCTGAGGCCTCCTCTTCTTCCCCATCCCCCGAGCTACAAAACGAGCCAACTATAACTGTGCTGATTTTTCGCTATTTGATCTATTATTTTGATACCGAATCCAATAGAAGTACGTAATTACGTAGAAAAGGCCCTCGATGCAACTCATTTCAAATAGTTTTTCTGAAAATTTGCCAAATGACACTGCAAGTCTGCCGTACATAACCCCATGCGGAATGTGATCGGGCGTAGGATGGCTTAGGATGTAATCGGACCATGCTATAAGAGCATTAGAAAATTAGCTAACAATTTGTGGTGGATCCGATCAGAAATTTTCAAGTCAATAAACGTGTTCAAGTCATAAAAATTAAAAAATGATCGCCAAATTTGCTGCCACCTAACTGAATACTTTTTGGTTAGTGAAATGCTTAGAAGTGATCGAGAAGAGCTGGAAATAGATATGAAAACTGATATCCTCGACCCAACTAACGAGAAATGCCCAGAAAAGAGTAATTCATTAATTCATTAATTTCCAGGAAGGTGAGAAATAGGGCACAAGCGCCGCAGAATTTCATTTTCACCTAGCAATTGAGTTTGATCTTTAGTCAAGTGTTTCATCTGTTGCCAAAGTGAGAACACGCTTTTTCACACATTGTGTTCACATATGGAGTTAGGTGTTGAATTCCTCATCACTTTTCACACTCTTCACCTAGCAATTGAGTTCGATCTTTCAGGAGTTAGGTGCTGAATTCGTAATCACTTCTTTCCTGTTGCTAGGAATCAATGGAACACTTGAAAGGCCTCTTCGAAATGTTCACTGGCTGCACGAGCGTGGTCCAGACGGCCAATGCCTACGCGCACCTCGACAGGAAGATGCGGACCCTCGAGAGGAGACTGGAGACGTTGGTGAGCCGGGAGGCCGACGTGAATCGGACACTTGAGCACGAAGAGTCCTGGCTGGGGAAGATAAGGAAGAGGGAGGTCGAGAATTGGCTGGAGAACGTGGGGAGGCTCAAGCTCGACGTGGGCAAGATGGAGCGGGAATTCGCCGAGGGGAGCGTGCTGTCGCGCCTGCGGATCGTGAGCTGCGTGGACGAGCTCGCCAGCGAGGTGGACCGGTTCTACGAGCAAGGGAAGTTTGCCGAAGGTCTCTCGTTGGATGCGGAAGTGGAACGGGTCGGAGCTTCTACCCAAATGCCACTGAATGAACTACTGGGTCGATTCTTTCAAGTGAATCTGAGCAAGATTTGGGATTGCTTGATGGACAGGGCGCTGCAGCAGAAATTTCTCACGGCCCTGTTGGTTCTGATCTATAGCGAACATAGTCGGCGGCAAATGTGGAGTCGGCATTAGATGGCACGGCATCGCTACGGGTTGGTTGTTGATGTTGCATTGGACGGCACTTGGTCGCTGTAAGAGGGTTTCGGATAGGATATTGTTTGCGCAATCCGTAGTGCTTGTAAACCTCCGATAAGATCGAAGTTTCTTGGAACGAAAGGTCGTGTATTTTCAACGTCAACGCCCTGTACTTCAGTAGCATAAACATCTTTACTTTAGCCCTTGCCATCTCAATGGCAAATACCTCTCGAGTTTTGTTTTGGTTTTCTTGTTATCGCAAAAGGCATAGCTTTCATTAAATCGAAACTTAAGCATACGAGGGCTCGAAGTCAAAACATAGCGGAGACCAAAGAGAATGGGGAGGCTTGGTAAGCCAATTCCGGCAAAGAAAATCAATCCAGTGGGCTTTCGCCACCCAATCCATAGCCTGATTAGCATCCTTAAGACAAAAGGCTAGAGACACTCCCTACAAATGGGCCATAAGCTCCTCATGGCCCCTAAGCATCTCAACGTACCCCTGCTATAGATCCCGCTCAAGTTTTTTTGGGCTACCGCTACATTTGCATTTCCTATATAGTAAGGCTCCGTTCGTTTCATATAAAATAATTTTTAAAAAAATATTTTCCGAATTTTTCAGTGTCTATTTCACGGAAAATGACTTCTTTGGAAAAATTGTTTTCCACTTTTGAGAAATGAAAAATATTTTCCTCACTTGATCTCTTTTATCTCATACTTCTACAAATCCTCACTTCATCATCTCCTTTCTTCTTGTTCTTTTATTTTTCTATTCGAATTATTTTTTAATTCAATTTATTTTTAATTTCCTTTTTCTTTTATATTTCTTTTCTTTTTTTTTCTTTTTCTTTTTTTTCCTTTTCTTTTCTTTTTTCTTTTTCTTTTCTTTGTTTCTCATCTTCTTCTTTTTTGGCTAGTCATCAGCCGTCACCAAACGAACCTCAAGCTCGTCAATCTCAAGCTCGTGCTCGTCAATCTAGCGAACCTTGAGCTCAACGCTCACGCCGCCAATTTGGTGAGTGGCAAGCCTCATGCTCGTTAGCGAGCTCGAGACTCGCCGGTGGTCGATCGCGGGCCATCGCCATGGCTGGCGATTGACAAGAAAGAAGGAGATGGAATACAAAATAATAATAATAATAATAATAATAATAATAATAATATTAATAATAGATTTTAAAATTTTAAAATAATTAAAAATCAATTTTAAAAAAATATGAAAAATCCATATTTAAAAGATAAAATAAATGAAAATGAGTATATGAAGGAAAATATTTTCTTTATTGAACAGTGAAAAATATTTTTCACTTTTTTCAGGTTTTATCCGAATACTAGAAAATAATTACATTTTCCAGGAAAATAACTTCCTGAAAAAATATTTTCCAGAAACACTGCATTTTTTGCGAAACAAACGGAGTTTAAGTTCGCTCACTTTTAACCTTTATATTTCAAATATTAACAACTAAATTTGTGTGCATAAACTCTTGATTACTACGTTTTTCCTTCCGGTATGCTAACATTTCGATATGTTTTCGAGGAAGGAGAGAGAGAAAAGCGCTCATAGCCATTGTCTCTATGGGAGGAAATGCAAAAAGTAATTTAGAGTCCATTTGGTATAGCCGTAGACCGTGGCTGACGTCTATTGTGCTGTAATAACTATCTTATCAAATGCTATTAGATACATGTTCGGTAATAACTTTGGAAGTATTGCGGCTATTGAGAACCTTTTAAAAGCTGCAGCAACCTTTTTCACAACTGAAACTATAGCGGAAAACCTGCATCAAAGATCCTTTTACATGAGAACCGTGAATTTGTCATCTATATTCTTATCGTTCAAACCTCATTCTTTTTGCAATGTAAAAATGGTAATCCGCACAATTTGTTTCGCGGAAAACAAATCACCTGCAATTTGTTTCGTTTAAAAATGTCATCATCTTTTGGGCTGGGCCAACCCAGTCTGAGAGTTCTTCAAAGGGGTCTATAAGTGAAGCCCAGAACACATGGGCTGTTTGGGATTCTAAGCTGGGTCGGATTCGTATAAACCTTTCACAATCTAAATTACTTGATGGTTAGATTTGGCCCACATCAATGAAAAGAATGCATAAGAGTAGGATTTTGACTTGAATGAGTTTGCCAAACCAACCCCAGAAGGCCATATACGAAACTGTCTACGGATTGATGAGTTACAAACATGGACACTATCCTTGTGTAAAATTAGTGACATCTGCATGTTGGTGACATCTGTAAGTTGTAATCCACCAATTAGAGTCTTATTTAGAATGCTATCCTTTTCAACAAGGAATGAAGGAAAACGTGACCCTTTCATGAAAAGTAGCGAACTTCTGAAAGTCAAGCAATAATACAGAATGAAATTCGCCCTAGGGTTTGCTACTTGTCCTCGTTGTCCTTTTCTTAATGCAAGATCGCGAGACTTGGTGAAATCGCGGGCTCGTGTTTTGAAAGTATGTTGGTAATTATTCCTTTTATCGTATCTTGATTTCGACATCGTAAGTCCTTATGCTCCAATCTTCCTTCCCTGTCTTCAGTTTGTTCTTAAAAAATTTAGCCAAGGATGTTCCCTTCCCACACCTGACAGTTAAGTGTCAACCTCTTCAACCACCTTCGAATCTTCAATTGGGCAGATTTCCTTGGAGGATTCCTGACGTAGAAAAATAGAAACACAATCGACAAAGCTTGGAGAATTCCTGACGTAGGACTTTGTTTCCTTGCATGTAATTTTTTCGAATTTCTTTACGTTAAATCCCCATCAACCTTTCCAATGCATTGCATCTGAAACGCCTGCGACCCCTTAAGTAATTATAAAATATCTCGAATTCTTGCATCTCTATTTTCTTTTGCAGACATCATTTTCCGTTGAAATATGCGTGCAAAGAGAGCCGCAGCTGGTTTTTGCAGGTGTAGTTCGTTGATCGGATGCATAGAAAAACTTCCGTCACAAAACATTTCAAGAGCCAGTCTGGTAAATACCTTTCTGAATATTTTGAGATTCCATGACACGTTGAACATGCTAAACGACGGTCATACAATTTCAACCATATTAATTACAATTTTCGAGAGAACCATCTTTACTTTTTTTATTGATTTAACAAGAACACTCTATAAAATTATGTGGTATATGCATTCACAATGGTATACAAGTTTTTATCTATGTGATATATGCGTAGCACCCATCAATATCATATATGATTCAAGCTCTTTGCGCATGTTCACCCGTCGCAATCTAGAAGGGTACCAAAGGAAGACAACAACTATGACTTGCAGGGGTTTCTCTAATCTCCCATTGGATTAGCATTACAACGACGAAACGAGCCGTGTCTCTTAGTCAAGAAAACCCTTCCTTAGATGTGATTTGTGCTGTAGCTTTATGTCTTGTTTTGAAGGGGACGTGTGCGACACTGCAAAGATCACACGCATCCCCCCCTTCAATTATTTCGAAAAGATTCTGGACGCTGCAACTAAAAATTTCAAGGGAAATCCTCATCTGACATTGACTAAATTTTAATCATTTATAAGAAGATGTCAGATAACATACAAGGGAGATTAACCCAGATCTGCAAATTTTCCTGCCATAAGTCATACCTACTGGAATTGCTTGCTTGACGAAGGGACCAGCCTTGACACTTGTCCTAAGTATGTATCTCCTCCGATGCCCTCCCCCTCAACATGGTTTTAATTTCCTTAAAATAGGCATTAAGCTCCCTTCATCATCTACCAATCATTGACCAGATTATTTGCATCAAATGTGCAGATTCCTACTTGCCTGTCCTTATCTTGTAATAATGCTGCCCGTTCTGATTCGCTGCTTACCTAAACAAGTATTTTAAAACCCTAATTGTCCAGTTCTTTTTTGTATGTGTTCATCTGCAATTTTATGACAAATTGGCGGATGACGTGTGGATTGTGCACCTCCTTTCCAAGAAATTAACCTCTAACTGCATCATTTGTTGAAGATGATTTGAAATGAAGAATGATGATTCTCTGTGCTCTTAGTTTGGCCACAAAAAACAAAAACAAAAACAAAAATAAAAACAAAACAAAACAAAAGGTTGGAACAGGTGGTAGATGCAGAAATCTCATTTAGGGAGCGAGATAAAAGAAATGCAACACCTAAAATATAGTAGGAAAGGATTTAGAAAATATTAATTTCATAAAATACGGTATAGTTGGAAGGTCACAACTAACGAGGGAATCTTCTTGTTTCGACCTCATTTTGTTTTAATAGAGAAAATTGTTTAGAAATCACATTGCATGTTACAGTTATTTTTTAGGGATCAATTTAATAGGATTTTACATGAAAATTTCTAAATGTATCTTTTGTTTTTCAATGGTACCCAATTTCATACTGAGCAATATTTAGAAATGTATGTATAAATTTTTCATTAAAATGCATACAAATTTCTATTTATTGTATTTTGGCAGATTCATTTCAAAGAGTTGTAATTGTATAGTAAGAGGGCCTTACTTAAAGTATTTGAGGACATATATTAGAGAGAGAGAGAGAGAGAGTTGAGTTTGCTTCTCTCCGGGTTGGTTCAAATTTTGTCTATAATGCTTCAAAAATAAAGTCTCCAATGTGCTTAGCCGACGTGGAAGAACGCCGCCTTAAGATCAATTGGTTAGACACATGAGTTGGCTTGGATACCACTTGACTCTATAATCTCAACAAAAAATTAAAAAAAAAAATTCCAAAAGCTCGATTCTCTTAAATCAAATCCCTTTTGTATTTAAAAAGAAAAAAGAAAAGGACGATGAGTAGAAGGAAATAATAAGAAAAAGAAAGCATTCTAGCCTGTCGAAAGAAAATAATTGCACTGAACTGTTGTGACTTGATTACGAAAGATACTAAATGTATATATTCATGCGCATGTCCTTGTCTTCCCCTCTGAACCATAATTTTTCCGGTGAAAGCAAATTTAATTATTCTTATTAAAGATATATCGGCACGGTACGGAAAATTAATAAATACACAAAAATCAAAGCGTAAGTTATGAGGAAAGCCATTATTGTATTCTTCCATATATACACTTGTGAGCTGCACCCGTTTTGGCGGTTTCCCTGAACGTCATCGCCAAGCATCGATAACATCTCTTTTTCTTGATCCACTAATAATATGAAATAAATTAATTGTCCTCTGCCTATAATTATAAAATGATATAAAAAAGAAAATATCGACTTGGCTCAAAAATTATTCTATTAGATGAAATGTACACCGTGTGCGGTCGAATAGAAGTCTATGAGAAAAAATCCGACGCATCTTTACCGGTCATTAACATTTTTTTCCCTATTTTTAATTCCGGCTTTCTTTTCACAAAATTTAAATGGACCATGGTGGAGCAGAAATAATTATGAGTTGCTTCACGCTACTTGGTCGACTACAGGAAGAACGTATAAATTTCTTTTTCTTTGTATTTATTTGTTTATTTATCTTTTAAAAAAGAATATTGCGACTGGGAAAATCTAACGCCCGCCGGAAGACAAAGCTGCTGATTTGTCAGTTCTTAAGCCTTCAACGAATAAGAAAAATATAGGAATATAAAAACCAATTAATTCTGACAGGCACAGCAATTTCGAATTTTCAATGGCTATACATCCACACCTGGATTAAATTGACCAAATAAGTATTCTTATTATATAGTTGAATGTGGAGAGACGCAACCGAGCCCAAAAGCTTCAGAAGAGATTAAGCAAAATCCACGTCATTGACAATAAGACAATCTGAATTGAAGGGTATATTGCCGAGCTGGATAGTGGCTTTTTTTTTTTTTTTTTTTTTTTTTTTTAATTGTGGAGATGGAGTGTAAGGGACAATCGCGTAATCCTGGAATCATGGGAAATTATTTTTTTAAAATCAATTTTTTAATCTTGTGTCGTTTGCAATTAGCACATCTCTGCTGAGACATTACTTCAGTCAAACAAAAATTCGAGAAACCTCAGCAACAATCGCACCCTAATGATCTCAAGAGGTTTGAAATCTTCTTTCTCGATTCACCTTGCATCGAAAATGCTTATCTAAAAGGAGTAATTTTGTTGAATACATGACTATATCCATGATAATTCATCCGATCACTTTCTAGGAACTCAGAAATAAGCGAAGATATTTTTCAAAGCACTACACAAAATCCACCAGATACTGAAAACACGATAGCTTTGGTGTGGTACAAGAGGAAAAAATAACAATTAAAGAACATCATTATTCTTTCTTTTTTTTAAATTGCTCTAAGAGCACGATGCCTTCTGTGGAATATATGCTGAAGCCAGTGACCCAAAAATGTCCCAGAATGGGAGGCCATGTTCTGGTCCTGTGTTCTGGAAGAGCCCAGTGCCATCAAAGGCACGCTAAAAGCTATACATTGATGAGCGGCATCTCTCTTCCATAATTCCAAGTTCGCATTTTAAAACCGACCTCACAAGTTTCAGATACTCAGATAGAATCGGCCGATATAGGGGATTCAATTAAGACTGGTTCCTGAATTTTCAAACTAGGAACAAGGCCGACCCCTTTGTGAACCGAGCTCGAAAATGGCCGAGTAAGGCCATCATGGGCCAGTTCTTAGGTTGAACCGGTTTCCTTCGACCGGCTGGGTAAGGTCGATTATGGCTGGTTCCCGAGATTGAACTGGCCGGTTGCTTGCCCGTACAAGTGATATCATCAGCATATATATTCAAAAATCTGTCTTTGATCCAGCAACATTTGCTTCAGAATTTTAAGACCTCCCATTAGGGTTCTGAATTCTACCATTTATTGAGGAGTTCAGTTCCATTCATGAGAAGGTGAGGGATTCATTTTTAATTTGCTCTGCGCTTCAAGTGATGTTGATTCCTTTGCTAAATATGGCAAATGCAAGCTGTCCCACTATTAATTTTTAGGTTTGGATTTTGTGCCATAGGGAAAAATAAAGTTAAAAATAATAGTAAACTTCACAAAAAAAAATCAAATAGAAGCATAATTCACGATGACATTGACACGGTACAATCCCCAGCTTCATTCAATTTTTCATTTGAATTCAGAGCTGCCCTGCATGATTTAATTGCCAAAACAGCAGAGCAGAGGCATTCAAGAGAGAAAAAAAAAATCCACAATTACTTTTGATTAAGGTTGCCAACAATTGAAATCTCTCTTATTTTTCAAGATTACTTTCCTTAAAAAATGTTTCTTGGGCCACTTTGGTAATTTCTTATTCTTGTGCGGATCAAGGTGCAAAAAACAATGTGCCAAATTTTGTCCATTTTTTTTTTTCAAAATTGACCGAAAAAGGTTTTACCTTCTTTTTTTTTTTGTGCCATATTGTTGTTATGTGGGAGAATAGACATTTTAAAAATTAACCGAAACACAAATTAATGTTTTTTGTTTTTTCTCGCCCTCCATCATTCAGTCATAACCTTATTTTGGCATTTCGTATCTGCCCGCGGCCTCAGAAAACAAATTGAAGGATCGGGTCAAAACCAAAAGGGAACACCAAAAGTGGTTAAATTAATATAAAATATGGTACAAAATTTTTTTTTTTTTTTTTCATTTTGGTCCTTAAATTTGTCAAGGACAACTCACAAGTCAAGCAGCCGATCGGCCCAATTCCATGAAGTCAAAATCCAAACCATAAATGAGCATCCAAGGAGCTGTCTTTCTTTATTATGTAATTTAGGTTTTATTGGAGAAGGTTCTTTGGAGATGAAAATGGTCTACTACATGCTAATCAATGGGTCTTATGTGCTAAGCAAAATCCTAATAGGAACATATTAAAAGTCTAATACGCAACATTGGTATGATTAGAATTAATCCCTATGTAAATATATATTTGACTAAAAATATAGGTGACTTTCTAGAGAGAGAAATGTAAAGGTTGATTTGTTCTCTGTGGGGCAAATCTTCTTATTTCTTCCATATGTTAAAAAAAATAAAAATCTCTTATTACCCTAAGTATATATAAAAAAAAATAGAGAAAAAGAAAGAAATGGGAAGTGCGGTCCAAATTGGACCAGCTTGAAACCCTAGCTCGCAGATCATGTCGTACAGGTGAAATGCTGGTGGAAAATTCAAGACAAGCATGTGAAAAGAAGGCCAATAAATAAGACATGGGAGGGTGCTCGCCTTCCCTCGAGCATGCATACAAGAAAGGCCCTGTCCTTTTGGGCTACACGACAAAACTCTTTTTGTCCCTGTAATTTCTTCTTTTTAATCATCATTTTTTACGTTGCATAGAACAACGACGATATCCTCTTTCGAATAATCCTTCGATGTAACATGATCTCGAGGACATTTCTTCGCTAACAGGAGTAATTTATGTACCTCAAAAACAAAGCTTGAATGAATAGATTACTTTCCAAGATATCCTCGTGACGTGGTAAACATATTTACTTACAAGCACCGCTTATAATGAAAAGGATAATCGGATTAGGATGGTGTAATTAAGATTGCGATTTCGATGAGATGTGCGGATTATTTTGGCTTCCTAATGCCGAATGGCAATTCTGGGGTGCTCCTTACAGGAGCTAACCTAGCTACGTACCTACGGGGATCCTCGACTAAGGCCAATCTTGAGGCCCATCTTATTGAGAATTGAGTTATGGACGCCATGTCTGCATGTTCACTGTATTTTAGCTTCCTATGTTTGCATGTTTCACTATTGGAGGACTTAGATCCATGTTTGCATGTTCACTACATTTCGAGACTGTTTCTGAAAGAAAAAGTTGAATTCCGGGTTTGTTTTTTATATTGACATTTGTGAAAAAAAAAAAAAAAAGTAAAAGTATCCGATGCCTACTACACCCATAAGTCTCAAAAGTACTCGTATTAGCTCAATTTACACCCACCCCATAAAATTGGACCACACTACTCGTATTAGCTCAGTTTACACCCACCCCCATAAAAGAAAAAATCAATATTTTTTTTCTTCACCCTTCGTTTCCCTTTATAGGCTTTCGTCCAACTTTGATCCACCTTTTTTCCTGCGGCCGATCGCTCCGGCTTAAATATTTAAAACCCATCAATAAATGGACAAATTAGAATAACCATTTATTTTTAAAAAAATTGGATACCATATTAAATCCTAAGTACCAGTGCAAATTAAGCAAGAAAGATGCAAAAGAGCTGGGAAACTTGTAGACACTGCACAAGAATCAATGACCCCTTTATGGTTATTGATTTCATTAACTCCAGGATTTAATTATTATATTTAACCTTATAAAAGTACAAACGACCCACCAATGCTTATTTTTTAAATTTTTTTTCCCCATTTTTTTTCTCAACATTTGAGCGCTCCGGTTTCGTGCGGTCTAGGCAAAACTCAGTGAAAAAACCAAATTCACGCCTCACAAGAAAGGAGAGAGAGAAAGTAGGTGGAGGGTTGCTTTCAGAAAGGGGTAATTATTATTGTCAAACTTTGGGGCAATTGGCTTTTATTATTTAGCTTTATGTCACAAGGACCCCAGAACCGGTCTTCATCCCCACCCTCCAAAACAATTTTCAAAAAAACAAAATTCGAAATCCAAAATTTAAATTTAAAAAAAAATGCAACGGAATAAAAATATGAAAAGGAGAGAAAGAGACCCCACAACGCCAAATAAGTCCTCATAGCTTTTGTAACCGACCCCATCCACTTTCACCATAAATAGGGATAATATCAATAAATTTTACAAACATTTTCCCACATAGCATGATGGATTTTACCCATAGTCCCCACCACAATCATTGTGCTACTTGTATCTTCTTCCTCTCTGTTTGATTTTAGGTGTAAGGAAATATTTCACGGTTCGAGAGCAACTGGATTTTTTTTTTAAAATTTTATATTTCAAACGAGATTGGAATAAAGCCAAAAGAGTTCGGATATTCCCTGAATTTTCGCAATTTGCATAGATTGGCAAATTAGGCCAAAAGGCAAAAAAATCAAGTTCCCGGCGTGCCCGACGTATGGTGGGGAAATTTGCAGCTTTTTTTTCTTTTGAGAGCTTTTTTTTAAAAAAAAAATCTATTTACGGAAACGGCACGCCCAACCTCCTAAATTATTCTTGCCCATACAAAAAAAGAGGGCGAGAGAGATAGGGAGAGAGGAGGAAAATGACGTGATAATCCCCCCAACGGAAACCCAAAAAGCATCGCCTCACGTCAAGACGTGGAAAAAACATAAAGCGCTACAGTTATTGCGTGACAGTTTCCCGCAAAGAATATACCGAAAATACGATGGTTTTCCTTTAATGGGGTCTTAGAGGAGAGAAAAAAAAAAAACAACTTAATCATTTGAAGAAGCCATTCTCTCCTTTGACGTAGCCCCTTTTTATAACTGATTTCCCGGTAAAATCGCATTAATTTGGAAATTACCAAAGATTAGAATGGCACCTCGCAATAAATCATCCATATTTTCTTAATCGGGGAACAGAAATTAAGAGTAGGCCAATGCCTTGATGGTGATTTTTTGGGCGCCTTTTTGGGTTTCAAGTTAGAGACGATAATTCAATGCTAACGTGCATCCCAATGGATGAGGTAAAAATCCCTTAATTTGGAGGATTATTACTGCTCGCCCGTGAGATGGCGTATGGTCAAGGAGAAGAAGAGCACCCCCCAAGCAAAAGGGAGGCCCGATTTCCCAATGCGAATATAAAAATAAAAATAAAAAAGCAAAATTCTCGATTCCTTCCTCTCTCTTTTCCCACCTTTTTTTTTTTCCATTTTTTCAGCAGAAAAGAGGAAGGGGATGGAGGGGGGGGGTTTTCACGAGACTCGCGAGCGAATCGGAGTGGGGAGGAGGGAAGGGGTGGCAGAAAAGAGGCGTTCTCAATCGCTTCGAAAATTTCCATGAATTAATTTTAAAAAAGAGGCTCGGAAATAAAAACAAGAAAAGGGAATATCACGCAAATCTAATGCCCGCGCCCTCCTCACACGCCTATCGAAACGCCACGAGCCTTGTCCCTGCCGTCGTCACCACCACCACCAAACCCTCAACCGCTCCCTCATCCATTTTCAGAGCTGCTCAAACTCCAAGGCACGACCCCCCACCCGCCCCCATAATATATTATTATTATTATTATTCCCCTTTATTTTACCACTACAATACAAAATAAACGAAAAACCCATAATAAAAAAGTCGGGGGAAAGCCTAAAATTTAATGTATTGGGCTTGATAAACGCTGAGAAATTCGATGTCTGTGAAGAAAGATTCGGGGGGAAGATGATAAAAAGCAGGGATGGCATGTGGTTTTACGGCAAAAAGCGGAGACGAGGGAAGGGAGGCCTCAAAAGATGAGAAATTTCATGAGTAGAAAATAGGAGAAAAGGGGCTTGCCCGCTGTCCCCTCTGTTTCCTTTGCAGGAACCGTCGTCTGCACTGCAAGTTCCTTCGCTTTTGCTGGGGTAATAACCAAGCCCATAAAAAAAAAAAAAAAAAATCGATAAAAAAAAAAGGCCACATAGAACAGGAAGAAATTAGAAGAAGCTTTTTATGATTTATTATCTTTGGTTTATAATTTTTTTTTTTATGACCTAAGAAAGCCACACGAACAGTCTCAGTAGGCTCGGGGTGACCGGAGGTAAACCCCGGAGCCCCACGGAAGGACCACCACCCCGAAGAACGGGTAAAGACGCCAAGCGTCTCAGCGAAGAGTCGAACCCTCTCCCTTCTAGAAGGGTCAGGACTTAAATCAGAGTCGGACCCTCACACTTCTAGAAAGGTCAGGACTTAAATCAGCAATCAGCGAGCCACCGTGGCCAGTGGTTCTTTGATCTATAATTATTCTTTGGAGAAAACAAAAAAAAAAGGGGGGGGGCTCGATTAATTTTATTTCCACGATGCAGTTCTGGGTACGACGAGAAGAGAAAAAATTAGAGAAGATGATGACGCCACTCACCGAAAGACTCTCAGGGTGCTCCTTGCCGGCCAAAAAAAGAAAAAAGAGAAATATTATATTTTCTATTCTTCATTGTTATCCTTCGTTTATATAGGACAAGCGTAAACCAGAGAAAATTACTCGAGCTCAACGAATTTAAAGTTTAACCTCGGATATATATATTCCTCGATTCGACACATTTATATTTTCATTTTCCATGTTGCATATTATGGATATATATTTTTTTTAGCCGGAGAAAATTGGGCGATGGAGGAGAAAAAAAAAAGGATGGAGGGTTAAAAAAGAAAATTGCCAAAATTGGTTAGGGTTTCTCCTTGAGAAGGGAGGCCAGTCCGGTGACCACCTTGGTACCTCCTCCCATCATCTCGACGCTCTTCGGCCTCAACGCCGGCGGCCGCCACTCTCCCGTCGCGGCACCTCCGGTCGACGGCCCCGATCCCTCCTCCGGCGACGACGGCGACTCCGGCGACGGCGGCGGCGGGGGTTCCTCCACGCCGAATATCAGCTCGAATTCGCCGTACTCCTCGCTCTCCTTCTCGCCTCCGGTCTTCTCCGGATCGGCGTCGGCGGAGGCATCGGCGGGGGCGGGGGCGGCGTCGGGGTCGGCGTCGGGGTCGGCCTTGGAGGCTCTTGTGTAGGGGCTCAGCCACCTGGCCCGCATGTACTCGGCCTTCCGCCACGGAGCAACGTGCATGCCTTTCTTCTTCAGGCTCTGCCTCGCCGCCTCCGACACGAAGGCGACGATCTGACCGAGACGCTCCGCCTTGCCGACGAAGATGTACGGCAGCAACTGGAGGATAGCTCTGTAGGTCCCAGTCGATCGAGCTATCTCGAACTCCGATCTGAAGTCGACGTCGATCAGCAGCCTCTCCCCTTCGACGATCGCATCGATGTACTCGTACTCGCCTGAAACAGTAACTTCCATTTTTCACAAACGAGCTCTCGATTCGGGGAAAGGTAGGAATTCTCAGATCGGACGGTTCTAGAGAGAGAAAAGGTTAGAGAGAGAGAAGAGAGAGAGTGAGTACCAGCAGGGAAAGAGGAAGTTTTATCCCATTTCGATTTGCAGATGGAAGAATCGTAGCCGAGGGAGGATAGATTCTCGACGACGATCTTCCTCAGGTCGTCCTTGCGCTTGACGTTCTTGTTCTTCTCCACGATCTTCGCAGTGTCCGCCAAGAGGTTTCTCTCCGAAACGCTGCTGCACGGAATCAATCCCTGCGTCGAATCAAAATCAGAACGAACCAATTAGAACATCATTCTCCTTCATTCAGCTCGGAAATTCGAAGTTTAAGCGGCACAAGCCGAATCAGAAGCGACATTTTTTTTTTTTTTTTTACCTTGAGAGCATCCGAGGAGTCGCCGGACGATCCGTTGGTCACCGACTCGGCGAAGCCGTCGAACATGTCCAATTCGTCGTCGGAGCTGTCGTTGTTGTTGCCGTTGAAGCAATTGCAGCGGTTGCGCCCGCACTTGGCCACCGGTTGCTTCTCGTTGCTCTCCTCGATGAAGTTCTGCACCATCTTCGCCAGGCAGACGGAGCTCGGCTCGAACTCGGCCGCCCCGCCCCCGCCCCCTCCATCCTTGCCGCACTGCGGGGGAGCTTCCCCGCCGGTCACCTTCTCCGACGACGAAATTCTCAGGACGCCCGGGAACTGCCGGTCGAACAGCCTCCTGAGGCGCGACTTCAGGACCGGCTTCCCGGCGTCGGCCCGAGCCACAGGCTCGCGACCAAGATGAACTCCATAATCGATGTCGATGGGTTGGATTTTCGGCGGCATGGCTCCGGCGGCGACGGATCGATGCTCCTCTCGTCGCCGATTCCTCTTCCTCTTTCTCTACCGCACGAGCTCCAAAATTCCCAGTCCCTACACTCCCTCGTCAACAGTCCTCCTCCATTTTCACCGACGCCTCGGAGGCCGCGCGATTCGAATCCAAACAGTGGGAGGCACTTACTCAGGTCTCGAAAAACGGATGGATTGCTCCGATCCTTTGCATGTGCAGACAATTGCGCCTCTCCGACTCCCAAAAACAGCTATTTACACAAAAATTCCAGAGCAAGGAACAGAACGCAACAAGCAGCAAAAAAGAAGCGAAAAACCGCAAAGCCGCTCAGAGATTCCCGAAACAGGCGTTCCCGGAGAAGAAATTCCGGCACATTTCACAGGAAGAGTCCACGCCCACGGCGACGGTCCGGCCACAGGAACCTCGAATAAATCTGGGCCAAATCGGGCTCGATCAGCAGCTAAATGTTACCTTCCGCTTCAATCCGGGAATGAATTTCACGTTGAAGGATCGAATAACTTGCGGCGAGCGAGAGAGAGAAGGGTTGCTTCACTTGGGCTTAGCAGAGGGGCTTTTCGTGGAAGACGTGACGGGGATGATCAGAGATACGGACATTCCGTGTGGAAGGAGAGGAGGAGGAGGAGGAGGAGATCACCGGAGCTTCCATTCACCGGTGGAGACAGATCGTCGGCCGGCGAGTGGTTCCGGGGATTTTTCTTCTTTTTTCTTCTCTTCTCGATTTTTTCTTTTTTTTTTCGGGGCGGAGGCTTTTTTTCTTAA
Organism: Eucalyptus pumila; assembly: GCA_016097595.1. NCBI lineage: Eukaryota > Viridiplantae > Streptophyta > Magnoliopsida > Myrtales > Myrtaceae > Eucalyptus > Eucalyptus pumila. The sequence continues at coordinate 45,498,111 of CM027853.1, forward strand.
AATCTTTTTTTTTTTTGTTGCGGATTTTATCTCTTTTGAAGCTTGCTACGAGACTAATGATCTCTCGAACGCCCCAGTACGTTTATATAGGAGTGGGCAGGGGGGGTGTGGAGTGGATTGCTGACTGGGACTGAGGAGTGCCACGTAAGGTCCCTAGATGATCGAGAAGAGAAGAGCACCGCATTGCCTGGGGGCGACCACACGGGAGTTTCTCGTGGGGTCGACACGTCATCGTATTTCTGTCAAGTCAAGAAATTTTCCCCCTTGACTGTTAAGAAGAAAGTCCAGAAAATCCCCAGGGAGGAAAAATCAAATGGCTAACGAGGTCTCCGTTTGTCTTGAAAATAAGAAAATGTTTTAAATGCCTCTTATATTATTTAAAATAATTAATTAATGAAAAAAATTTTCATCATTAACCACGATTTCATAAAATATTCTTGATTTATTCATTTTTATAAATAATACAAGCGATCATTTTTATAAAATTATATTCCAAATTATCATTTTTTTTTTCACAAAACAAACTAAGCTTAAATAATTTCAAGTTTTTCATGGCCATTAGGTTCTCTCATTGTTCAAGCTCTTTTTATTTGTCAAGGAAATATTTTAAGTTAATGCACAATTTTATATCACTGTACTTAATAGAAATTAAAAAAATGATCGTTTAAAAGATCCTTATCTGAAAATTCCGATTTTGAATATTTATGAGCAAATTGATGAAAGTGTCTTGATATACTTGTTAGGGAAAACAAAAAAAAAGAGGAAAAAATACAGGAAAAACTCAAAACTTTGCCCATTGACACATTTACTATAAATATCTTTTATGACACTAAAAACTTCAAAGTTTGTCCATTGTGACGCATTTATCTAAACTTTTTTTTACGACATGGAAATCATAAACTTTTACTTATGTGGCACATTTACTCTAAAAAAAAATTATTGTGATATCAAATTTTTTGGATAATGTATTATACATATACAAGTTTATGATTTTTTAGGGTAAATATATTACACATATATAAATTTGGAGTTTTTTATCACAAAAAAAAATTTAAGATAGGTATGTCAAAGTGGATAAAATCTGGGGCTTTGATGGCTTTCATTAAAAGAAAAAAAGCATTAGGAATTTTGCATAATCCGAGATCATATATCTCCGACCTTTTTGGTTTGGGGGCTGCTGACGTGGCGGCAGATCCGGACGCGGGAGGTCCCGCGGACCTGTGCGAGAGCGTGGGGGCGTCCTCTCCGTGGGGAGCGGAACGCATGAAGGGGTAGGGTCAGCCTCTGCGAAAAGACGGAGTACCCTCGCCGTTTAGGTGCTCGGGGGTGCGCCTTTTCCGTGAATCGGAACGTGGATGGAGGGCAGAATCGTCTTAACGCCAACGGAAGTAGGAGAGAGAAGGGTGTACGCCTCACGCCGCTGGGGGTGTGGGACACGTCCAAAACGGTCGATCGTTTTTTGGGCCATTTTCTCTCTTTTTCAGTCCTATTTATTTTACTTTGGCCCGTTTTGATTGTCAATTTCTGAATCGTTTGAACTGCTGCTCCCATACGTTGGATTTGACTCTTGGGCAACGAACCTTCCCCTCATGTCCGTCCAAAAACTTTGGTCTGTCACTTTTTTCCTTTTCCTTTTTTCGTTTTTTTTTTTTTTTTTTTTTTTTTTTTTCGGTTCAGCAAGCTTCCGCTTCGTGTCTCCCGGACCGGTCCGGCTTCCGGTCGGTCCACGAGCCGACCGGTTGAACCGCTAGATTGATAAGATTTTCTCGTTTCAAACCAAATTATCTTAATTATATAATTATCGGTGTCATTAGAAAAATAGAAATGTTTGGCTTAGTTGGCTTGGGAATTCAGTTGCCTGCTGTATATACACTATTGTTAGAGGTAAAAACTAATCAAAGATCTGGCTAGATCGAGATCATCGGTTCTTTGCAAAGACCAGTTTTTAATCAATCCAGTTCTCGAGTGAAATTTGGAGCTGCCATATCCAATAAATCGAATCGGCTAGTCTGCTCCGAATTTGAAAATGCCGTGTAATCGGGCATGGAAGATTTTGGCTGTTGGTCTACCTAATCTAGAAAAAATTTGATTCATGTACGAACATAAGACCCAAGGCCAGTTGTACTGCTACTCAATGGAAAAAAGTCGCTCGTACCATGCATTTAGCTAGGGTTGTGGACTTTTCACATTTCGAAGTACAAAAGCAGAGGTTGAATTTGATCCAATGTATTTATCGAGTGAGTGATAAACCGTTATGAACATTGTCTTATAGGTTTCGATGCAAGTAATTTACGCCAACTGCAAACATTGACTTATGTTAAGTCATGTTCGGATCAATTGTCACAACGTATCTATCATAAACCTATCTCATTCCTTTTACATTAAGCAAACATCATACCGACCATTTTTGCCCTAAAAGCTTAAGTTGTCAAGGAATAAGCCAACGTTGCAAGGCGAGATGCGTGTTAAACATATATTTAAGATATTATGTGATTATGTATATTATTATGTGATTCTATAAATTCTCCTTAATTAATCATGATTTGTTACTTTAGATAGTTGTTAGGCATATGTACTATTCATTAGTTCATAGACAAAATATGATTTTTCCCTTTATTCACAAGTTTCACATGGTGTCATAGTTTCTGATATTGAATACTTTCAAACTCTATTCAAAAGACTAGACTAAACTTAAATGGGAGTGTAAGAATATTTAAATATTAAACTCCGCATTCATCTAACAGCTTAAGTTTTTAGAACAGTTAACAATAGTTCTACAATTACTCACAATGCAAATGAAACCACATTAAGTAGATAACTAGATTGATGGAACATAAGCATATGGGATCATGGGTAACAACAAGCATAAGAAAATTAAGAGGGGGAGAGTCGGGATTCAAATCCTTAAGGAGCATTTAGTTCAACATTTTGAAAGTTCATTGGGAAAATGCAAAACAATTTAGCCTAGAGGACTTTAGGAAAATGCAAATACCGTTTGGTAAACTAAGCTTTGAGAAACAATTTTGAGAGAAATGCCGTTTGATAAAAAAACACATTTGAAAAGTCTTTTGCGTGATTAATATTAGTTTTTTTAATTTCATTTGTTTAAAATTGAAAAAAAAAATGTATACGACTTTTTAAATATAAACTTTGACAATAATACTAAAAAAATCAATAAATATATAATTTTTTTTTTTAAAAAGACCAAACCCTTCATCGGAAATTTTTAATTTTTATTTGTTTAAAATTGAAAAGAAAATAATGTATGCAACTTCTTAAATATAAATTTTGACAATAATGCTAAAAAAATAAAAAAAAAACATATATATATTTTATTTTTTTTAAAAAAAGACCAAATCCTTCGTTGAAATCTTTTAATTTTTATTTGTTTAAAATTGAAAAGAAAAATGTATGCAATTTTTTAAATATAAATTTGAAAATAATGCTAAAAAAGTCAAATACATATATATAATTTTTTTTAAAAGGACCAAACTCTTCGTCAGATTTTTTAATTTTTATTTGTTTAAAATTGAAAAAAATAATGTATGTAACTTTTTAAATATAAATTTTGACAATAATACTAAAAAAATCAATATATAAATAGTTTTTTTATAAAGACCAAAAAATATATATTTTTTTAGTATTTATATAATTTTGATTTTTTTAGCATTATTTTGGCATTTAGAAAATGATAACGAGGGCAAAATTAGAAATTTGAAGAATAAGTTATAATAGTTTTGGAAAAAAAAATTAACATTTGACTAAATGCTGAAAGTTCAAAGCTAATCCATATTAGTATTGGGCTTTCAGTCTTCCTAATACTAACTTTCACTTGAAAGTTACTTTAAAATGATTGCCAAATAGTCAAAGATTTCGAGGGCTTTGAAGGTGCTGAAAACCTCTTTAAAATGCTTAAACCAAACGCACCTTTAATCCCTTGCTGTTTTAGATAAACCTTGCTACCTTGGATAACTCTCAGGAAATGGGGCTTACAATGTACATGAGGCATATCTCTTAATGGTGAAAATCAATGAATCATCATCACATCAAACAAATTTGAGCAAGTGGAATGTTATAGACCCGAGTTTCTGTTATATTTTAATTATATAAACACACACACACACAGATATATATATATATATATATATATATATATATATATATATATATATATATATATATATATATGCAAAAACATGTTTATGTATTTCGTTTTACTTTATTTTTTGTCTTAGTTTGATGTGAGTAAGATGTGCAAGCAAAGATTGCGTGAAGCCAAGCTGACTTGTTCTTCCACAAGTTTCCCGTAGCATGTCCTTTTGATTCTAAACAGGTTAGGCAGCACATAGAATCCTAGCTGCCCTGGATTTATTTTATTTTATTTTATTTTTTAATTTAAAGTTAAGGATGGTTTGGTTTTTTTAGTTTTCCATGGAGTGTAAGAAGGTGTGAGAATTATTAGAATATTTTACCCACCAAAAAGAGAAAAGAAGAAAATTACAGGGAGTCAAAAAAGTTTAAAGATAGCGATTGAGGTTGAATTTTCTCCACTATTGGGAATGTGCAATGTATCTTATTATTCTACCAAGAAAAATATCGAGCATATTTAATGCATTATTCAAATGTAAACTTCCTTTTCTTTATGTACGTGGCACTTTGACAATTTTCCATAGTTCTTTAATTTCTTGAAATTATTGGCCTTTCTGTTTTTTCAAAATGGTTCACAAGAAAGGCATCTGAGCGTATCCTAGTCAAACTACTTAATTTGTTCCGTTTTAAATATATGTAAAAAAATTTGATTCGAGCCGTCTGTTTCAATTGGGAAAAAAAGAGATCCATCTACCATTTGGAAATATTGAATGCAGTCCTTGGCGTTGGCTTAAATAAAAAGCAATAAATTGTATGTGGGGATGGTCTCACCTTATCTGATTGGGCAAGGTCCAAAAAGAGAGCAATTAATATTTACTCCTATAATTCACTTTATGTCCAATTATATTTCCAATTATCTCACTCCCGACAGCACTTTTTCAAAAACTTTCTCGCGATATGACTCCCCAATAAAAACAAAATATATATTTTTTGGTTTTTCCTGTTCCAACAAGGTAACTGGAAGAGGAAAAGCACCACATAAAAGCAGTTTTCGATATATGTTATGTCATCGAATATTAAAATATATCTTTTGGTAATACCCAAAAACACAAATTTTCAAAATATAATTAATACTTCTTATCGAGTTTCTTAAGTGTAACTTTCTAAAGGAGCGGACATGGATTCCACTGATTTTTACACTAATAATATGCTCTCGAATGACATAAACACCTTCAATCTTTCGAAGGGTTAAAAATCCAAGAGGGCTGCTCTCCAATTCTCCAAAAACGACAAGCCAAACACAAGGAGTAAACGCTGATGACTGCTAATTTAACCCCACCTTAGATAGATATAATTTATGATTAACATAAAAATTTTGTACAATTAGCAATTAAAAAAAGGGGAATCAATACTCTGTAATTACCAACGAAAATTACCAAAGATCTCACTATCAGAAGCATCAGAACAAGAGGGAGGGCACTTCGGGAGTGGCCCTTCTTTTACCGACCCTTGTCACGCACGAAATAATCGCATCAGATTCTTCCAAGCAGCAAGAAAACTTTGTCAACAAAATTGACATCGAATGGACCCTTTTGCTTTTGACTCATGCGAAAGGTAAACTATTGTTCTTTTAACGTGTTCCTTGTGTTTTATTTCTTTCCTAGTCCAATTTCTTTTAGGGTTTTGCCTCTTGTAGTTTCGCAAGTTAGCCCAAATTTTCTTATGTTTATCAGCGTAAACACCATCAATTGAGAACAAATTGTTCAACCCTAAGGCATAAACTAATAGAAGCAAAGAAATTACATATATATGATTAGCATATAAATGCTGTAGATCAGGGATGTGTGATACTTTAACACCTTTTTTCATGTGCAATTCGATGAATAGGAAAGAGCTTAAGCTAATAGATGAATAAAGTTTGCATATCTGTGTATATAAAGGGACTTGTGATACTTTAACATAACAGATTGTGACTCCTACGAACTATGAACTATTATTATAATGTGTTTCTCATGGTTTTGCTAGTCCATTTCTTATGGCTTCTGCCTTTGCTAGTTACACTAGTTGCCCAAAGTTTCTTATGTTTATCCGCAAAAACAGAATCAATACCAATAAATAGAAAGAGATTGCATGTATATAAATAGCTTATAAATGTTGTAAATTAGGATGTGGGATACTTTAACAGCCTTTCTTATGTGGAATTAATAATTGCACATGGAATTTGGCAAACGCAAGGCACACATGTGAAATATGCTGCATAAAATGGGGTAAGTGGTTTTAGGTTCTGTATATCTTCCATCTGGAACCTATCCATCAAAACGGGTACCTCATTTTTGGAACTTGAAACCTATCCTACAAACTTGGAACCTATTCTATCACAGGTTCCAAAGTCGATTACAAGGTCTTCCTAAGTTCCACTTGTATTATTAATCAAACGATTGGAGTAAATCATTACCTTCAATGGCCGTCAATTGCTACTACAATCCACTAACCACAATTTATATTTAAACATGCAAAAAAAAAAAAAAAAAATGAAACGCTAACGGAGTAAAAGTCTCGGTCATAAAATGGAATATTGTAGGATAGCGCAAAGATAAATACCAAGAAAAATACAAAAACTTGTTTCTACTTCCAATTTCCAAGTTATAGATTCCAAGTTTTACCTACCTAGATACCGTAACTTACCCGTTGAAATAGGTTTCCCAATTTTTAGAACTTGAAATCTACCATATATACTCTAAAACCTAGAACTATATGGGTTCTCACCTATCTGGTTTTTAGATTTTAGGTTCTACCCGAAAACCGTGCTTACCCCTAGCGTAGAATTGACTCTAAAAATTTAGGAGTTTAAATTAATGATGATGGGAGATTGCAAATCCCCGTGAATAAAGGGATTTGTGATGCTTTAACAAGGATATGCATTACTTTTGACTCATGTGAATTGTGAACTATTATTTTGACGCGTTTCTTATGGTTTTGCTATCTTACGGGTTTTGCCTCTCGTAACTGCATGAGTTGGCAACTCCTTTTGAAAGTTTCTTTGCTTTTCCTTTTCCCTGAAATCACCATCAGTTGAGAACAAATTATCCAATTCAAAAAGCTTAAACTAATTAGTAAAAGAAGACTTGCATGTATTTGAAAAGTATATAAATATCATAGACAAATGATATCGCATACTTTAAAAACCTTCACGCATGTAATTAAAACACGTGAAATTTGATGAATAGAAAGTTGTACACGTGAGATAAACTGAGGAAACCTTGACTTTGGGTGCCAAGAAAATCGTCTCTACTGAATTGACATTGAAAAACCCAGTTCCTTTATGCTCACGTGAATTGCGAAAAAATTGAGATCGAAAAATTTAACAAGTTCCTAATGTTTTTCCTCTCATAGTTAAACGAGTTCTCCCAATTCTTTTTAACTTTTATTTTCTTTTACCCTTTAAACAATGATGGCTGAGAACAATTTGTCTGACCCAAAATCGTAAACCAATAAGTGGGAGGAGAACTTGTGTGTATCCTAGATGAGCGATGTGGGGCGTGCAATTAAGAACGACAAACTGAATTTGACAATAGAGAATCACACATGCAAGATAAAATAGGTAGAATTAGTTCTGATACAATATTAAAAAGTCCAACCTAAAACTTTAGCTAATAAATTGAAGGAGATCATATGTATATAAGTAATATATACACCCTGAAAACAAGAGATTTGTGATACTTTTGATGACGGCATTTATTGCTTTTGACTCGTGTTTGCGAACTACTTATTATAAACGTGTTCTTGTGTTTTTGCTAATCCAGTTTTTCACGGCTTTTGCCTCTTGTAGCTCCACTAATTCCCAACTCTTTTTGGAGTTCTCTTTTCATTTTACCCATGAAAACCATCAGTGGAAAACAGGTCGTGCAAATTGATTTGTGATTCTAGGACCGCTCAAATCAAATTCCCCCAAAAAAGAATATTAAAGTAATGATCGATTGACCGTAGATTAATGGATCGATTCTACTTTAATTGCTTCATAGGATCCCTCTCAAGTGAAAACTTCCGGCCTTCACAGGATCGAACTGCATGAGCATTGATTCCGTAGGGTCTTAGCAACCTATTCCCTCGATCTGATGTCATGGCTTGGTTTGTTTTACACTATTGTGAAAACCGGTCAAGACGCACCCTATCATAATCCTCTAATCTAGAAGATTACTCTATGCCCTCATCTGATCAATTTGCTAAAGGCACGCCTAGCTTCTACTCGGTCCGCCCATACATCTACTGTAATAACATAATCCCACATGTTCAAGATTGTCAAGTTTCATGCATCCTCTAATAAGCCTCATGGGTTTGCCATTTGGGTATAATTGAGGTTCAGGCAATGACGAGCAATCAACCTTCTTGATCATACTTTTAAATAGGCACCCTCATCGACGTTAAATACCGACGTTAATCCAAGGTTTTACAACATTAAAATATCTTCATGAACCTTTATATACTCCGACTTCCCTTCCTTGTTATATCTCATTCGGTACTCCATTTGCAATAGCATCATCTTCAGATATGTTTAGGTAATTGGGCATAATCAAATCAGCTTGAACCCCCAAAATTAATTTTGGGTCAATTTTGATGAACACAGGTATACTTGATAAGGAAAAAAAACAAGTTTATACATTCACGTTCACTTCTATTATGTAATATATTAACCTAAAAATGTTTAAAAAGAAACATTAGAGTCTCATTCCAATCAATGAGTCCATATTTATTGAAATCTCTCGGTTCAGTTAGTGAGTTAATCTAAGTATATCCCAAATTTTAAAGATTATTTTACATCACAATCTATGACAATGACCTTGCATGTTTTACTAATCGTATCATGATGACTTATGGAAATAAGAGCAGCTTCACGGAGTTCTCCAAAGTTGAATTTTTGTAGAGGGATAAGCCATTGTGATGAACTTTGATTACAAGTTGCATCTCATATCCTTATATATATATATATATATATAAATAATCCTTTGCTTCTATTGTTAAACATTCTAGTAGGTCAAAACATGATGTTGACTAAATTGACTTTACTACATAAATAATTTATGGAATAGAAATTAATGATATCTATATCGAGTATCATTTATGGAATAGAAAATAATGAGATCCAACCTATTGTTTCGTAGTCCAATTAGTTTTTTTTGGGTCAAAGTGGTCCAATTAGTTTGATCACTTTTGAGTTGGCATGCGTTGAGACTTCGCGGTGATTTGGCCACCTTTTCATCTTTGGTTGGTCTTTCTTCCATAAGCTCTCACTGTCGATTTGTTTATATATATTTTTCAAAACGATATATTATTTTTTGACGAGTAATATATATATTATTTTGCGACAAAAATAATGATATATTATTTTAAAAGATTATAATCCTCCTAACTTCCCAAAATTCTGTAATTATTCTATTAATGGAAAAATGAGTAAATTTCTACTTTTATCTCTCATGCATTTCAGTTTTAAAAAATTTTGAAATTTCTTCTATTTTTGTTTAAAATCTTACTGTTAAAAAATTCGAGATTTGATTTATTTTTCTCTTTCACATGTAGTTTGATCAATTTCTTCATATTATGTCAATGATTCATTTCTCTAATCAATAACGCAAATATTTGTAATTACAAAATCTTTTTAAATGTCAGTTTTTTTACATACACTTACATCTATTTTTGTTTTCAGGAAATATAAAAGGAGCACAACTCTTTCAAAAAATTGTCTATGGTGATTAATTTTATTCATCATATTATTTTATTTATTAAAATCAGCATAGATAACACTTTTCCTGCTGGTTACTATTCCCAAAGATTGCTGACGTCTCATGTGCACAAAGATTGCACAAACCCATTTTTATTTTTCTTTTCTTAATTTCTTTTTGTGAATGCAAAATCGATATGTGATTGCGAGCTGCAAGGATCCATCCATGCCCCTGCCTTTCTGATGTCATGGCTGAAGTTGACACTGAAAAACTTGCCATTTAAATACTCAGCTCTCAAAATTCGATGAAAGCCCTTTCCTCCTTTTTCTCGTTTCATTGCACTGTTGAGATTCTCCTTGTCCATCCCCTCAGGTGGAATTTTCACAAAAGCAAAAGGTGAATTCCTAGTCCTTGATGAGCGAGAAAGGCAATTTGAATTATTTATAGTATAAAGACATAATTTTACCCCGTAATATCGTTATTTTTAGTAAATTCTTACTGTTTGGTTTGCCAGTAAATTAATTCATGATTATTCTTGAAGTGCCTAACTAGGCTCTATAGCTAATTGATCATCACATCATGTCTAAGGATGTAAATAATCTAATTGTCTTTATTATTATTAATATTATTATTATTATGCCTTGCTAGAGTTTTGAACCCAGGACTTTGACATCTCCACCTTGACCCTTTGACCACTGGGCCGAATGCCACGTTGGCTCTTACCATCTTTAGTTAAACTAATGCTGGTTGTGGCAATTGTGCTATATCTCATTAACTGTATATCGATATGATTTCTATCGGTGCACACCATAATTGCTTGACTATTTCAAGTTCCAACTTTTGCCATCTTTATAATTGTAGTGCCTTTTCGTCTAGCATTTAATTGACCATAAAAAAATTCTCCTACACACAACACTTTATAAATCAAGAAAAAAAAAACAAATAGATGGGGTTGGATCAACATCTAAGGAATGAATTTTCATATTTGGATTAGGCACACTACTCGTATCTGGTTCTCTTTTAACACCAAGTGCCGACAATTTCATAATGGAGGTCATTTATTTGAAATATGATTCGCATCTTATCCGATATTTCACGAATTTACCTAATTCCTTGTAAAACCAAAAGGAAGGTTTCGAAACATTAGGTCTAAGTGGGAGACGAGGAAATTAAAATCGGGCCCCAGTCCCTATGGGTTCAAAAAGGAAATCAACCAAAAAAAGATTGGAATGGCAAAGATTACATCTTCCTTTGCACGCATGTCTTGTCATTGTCCTCAGAATTGTCATAATTTTTGTGTACAAATTTCAGAATACAAAATGTTTAGACATAATATGAGGGGTGAGACAAAGGTAAAAATCGAACCGCAAGCCCTGGGGACCGAAACTCAAATCCTCCACAAAATATAAGGACTCGGATTCCTCTCAGATGGCAATGTCCCCTTCTTTTTCTCGTTTGGAATCCCAAATGTCCCATTTCTTGTGTTTTCTAATATTTCAGAAAGTGGGGATTGAATTACGTAAATATTTTCGAAAAAGGGCCTTGAATTCAAAAAGCACTAAAAGACGAAGGAGAAGAATAAGAAGAAGAAGAAATTTGCATAAAATGCAAAATTGAACGTGGTTCACTTTTCGTCGTTGTCAAGTACTTAACTTTATCTTTAATTTCCTTTCTCTTTCTTAAATCTCTTCTTTACCTTTCCGCTTTAAATTAGGGGGGGTGCAAAAGCAAGAAATCCGGCCATTCCCCCACCAAAATCATACTAGACAATTGTCACTAATCTGGTGGAATACTTACTATTCATTGCTTTTGATTGTAGGGGCTTTAATGGGGGCAAGGGTGATTATGGCGACTTTAGTGTTGTAACTTCTTTTGATGATGCCCGTTTGGAATGATTTGATGATTTATTTTTTTTTCCCCAGCTTTAAAAACTCATCATTCGTCCGCGGAAAAGGCTTTTGGGAACGTGAGCTCGGGGGGCTTTTGGGGAGACTCGAATTTTTTGCTTTTGAATTCGCAATGAGTTGCTTTGCGTGACTCGGGAAAAAGAGGAACGCTTTAAAGGGAAACTGATTTTGGTGGTGACTTCGAGGGTTGATTAGATTGCAATTAGAGGGGATAGTCTCCCTGTTCGGGAGTGAAACTGATGCCAGTTGCCGAGGTGATAATCTCGGCTTCTAGCTTTTTGCTTTTGTTGAACCAAAGTAACTAGGCGACATAGGGCATTTCAAAACTTTGATCGGAATAAGGGTTTAGATAAATGCTGAAAGTTAGTTCCGATACGGTGAATGCAAGTCGAATTAGGAATAACATGTGAAATTTAACGAATGGATAAATGCACACACAAATTAAACTGAAGCAAAAACTTGGCTCTAAAGACATGATTCGATATTAGAATATTTTAACATTTTCTCTCTCAGTAGGCAACATGAAAATATATAATTGAGGACGCAAATGGGGTCTGAAAAATCTTAAACTCAATCTAAAAAAAATCTTATACTCAAAATATCTTACTTTGTAGTCATTGAATTTAGGTCACTTGGATTTGGATTACCAGATTTCAATTGTTCTAGTTAAAACCAATAATAAAAATGACCATTGCATTATTTGACACTATAATATTTTACAAGCAATGTGTATTTATTTTCGAACTACGTGCACATGAAAGAAAGTAATCTAATCTAACAAAGAAGCTAACTATACTATGATATAACAAAATATCAAATAATATCCCTAATATTCAATAATGTCTAACAATATTCTCTAGCAATTCTTACCAAATGCAAGTATCTTTACATTTATTGGCAACTAATGTATTTCAATTTCTTCTAACAGAAAAAAAGTATTTTGATTTTATTACTTTTAGGCCTTACCATTCTAAATTCATTTCTGACCCATTTACCACATAAATTTAGCCTATATGATAACCCAACCCATTAAATAAGGGTTTAGAAATGGCTTTGACCCATTTTGACAGGTTTATCGACCATTTTAATGTCACCATTAGTTGTCACCAATTAAGGTAGTGATACACATGTGCCAAATAAACTCGTCAAACGGTTGGGTCAGATCGAAAATGATAAAATCCAAATTGACCCCATTTAAGCCATTTTGATCAATTTTCATATCATATAAATCTAGCCAACCCAACCCATATTACTAAGATAGTTTTATGTATAACCCAATCTAGGAAAGCCCGTCCTCAAACTAATGTGGAAGCACGGAGTAAGTGAACAGATTGAGTGAAGGCAAAAAAGAATAAAAAGAGTTATAGAAGTGAGTTGGTCTAAGTAAGCTGTGAACTCATTTAACACTTATAACGGTCGAATCGTTCACTTTTGTTAAGGCCATTAAATTTTGTAACAAAAAGACCTCATTGAATCAATTTTGAAAATTTCTAGTATCATATTGCATAATGAGAACGCTGTTTAGATACTTGTGATGTCATGATACAAATTTCAAAACTCCTTGCTATGGTCAATACTATAGAGACGCTTGTTTCCCCCAAAATATATTGATGATTTAGGACCCCATTCATCGTATCGATTTTTGCTTTGTCGTGCTGGATCTATCCAAATTCAGCATACATGGCTCCTCTTCCTGCCAGAATCGACGGAGAAAAAGTCCGTGAAAAGAGAAAAAACCTTAAAGCGTGAAAAGATTTATGGTCTAACTAAACCTTGCCCCAAAAAGTATGGGAAGGAAGGTGAGGGCAAGGAGCTAAAGCTATGTAGTGTCATTTTCCATCAGAACAGAGGAGTTTCATTTATTGTTATTTCTTCCTTCTTCTTTTTTTTAATCATGTGGTCGTTTGTTACAAGGGTCCCCAATTTCTTTATAAGTATGCTCGGTAGATGAGATGTCAAATCCTTGTGGAGACCTCACAATAATGTCAGTGTGCTCAAAAGTGTGTTGTACCCACATCGGACTCTCCATCATAGCTTCGCAAGTTGCAACACTCGCGAAATAATTCAAGCTTTTCCATGGGGAGGCCCTATTAGTTTTAGCACAGACACTATGATGGTTGGGAACCATGTATAGGATTGTGGATGATTGATACTAAAAATCGTGTCTTGTAGTTTTCCCCCCTTATTAATTATGGGTGTAGAATGGTGGGTTCATGATGTAATTATAAGTCCTACCTTGATCAAAGCACAAGGAGGCTGTGCACCCTATTCTCATGGAGTTGTCTCTGTCGACATCAATGGCACAATGGAGTTTCGTAGGGTCTTTGAATTCTGACTCCAGGTTTTGTAAGTTGAATGTTTATCTGTAGGAAAAGAAGAAGAAGAAGGTGCTCACGTTAAATAGCCCTATATACTATATTTTCCTCTTTCCCAGTTCAAAGCTTTTAAGTAAAATTTGGAGCGATTTGATTTGGTTGAGGTCCCCATTTTCACAACTTGTTATGCATGAGTGGTCATGTCGAATTTAGCCATAATGCCAACCTAGATTTCTTGTAAGCATGCTGGTTTAGGCTGAATCATCAGCGTCCCTAATCTGTATGTGACACCAAACCAAGACAAGTGCATGGTGTGTTCCTTCAACCATCATGTTTCTCCTCATTGCATTCAACGTTCATCATTGTTCAAAAGGCCGAGCTAATTTGATTTGATGACAAAAAATGCCCTCGATAAGTATCACGGGACTTACATTATGAGATGCATGGAAATGTTTGATTATGAAGTTTCAAAGTTTATATGATATTTGTAACTTAGAAATCAAGAATTCAACTATAGAATTATGATATGTGACACAGCAAATACTAGTCAATGAGAACAAAGTATTATCCCTTTAAGTCCCATGTGAGAAGACTACACATAATGCTCTCGAATGAAAGATTGGAATTTTCAATTTAACCATGTGGTGATCAAAGTAAGGATCTAGGAAGTACATTGATCCAAGACAATACTAAAATCATTCATATGGTCCTTCATAAGGGAGAACCGGGGACCATGTTATGGTTCAATCCCTCCACTCCCCACTCTCTTCCTTCTTTCATAAGTGGAGATGGGAAATACACGAAAATGTATGATCTCACGTTAGAACACCTGCCCAAGGTTCGAAGTTGGAATAACTGGTGAAACTGTCGCAACAAAAATGCAAATGGTCAAGTCTCAAGAATTTCTTATTGCTATACACCTCCTAGATGAGATCTACCCTATGACAAACAAAACAAGAATAAGGGTTTTTGGAGGTTTGAGGCTATCTTAAATTTTATAAGGCAACCACCCCCCTTGAAGGAAATAAATTATAAAGAAAATGCATATCATATAATAGTGAAAAATTACTTAACAAAAGCCATTTTATATTTAACCACTTAAACCAAATAGGAACTAACGTCACCCCCTCCCTAGTTATATTTCCCTATCCTCCCTCCCAAAGGACCCCCATTCGTTGGCCTACTCAATGCCCTTCCTTAAGAACTTAGTCAATCTCTCTCTCTCTCTCTCTCTACAAACATTTATAAATTAGAGACTTGCCTCAAACATATCTACAGATATAAAATGCAACCACACCACCATCTTGAGATAATATTCCCTTGTTTTGGACCCGCATGAAGAATTATACTTTAGTTTGCCCTTGTTTATGATGCCTATGTGCTCCACGTTGACAAGAACCCATAGAGATAATTATTTTTTCCCTAAATGGTTTTGCGAACATAGACGGAAATCAAGGATGATATAAAGAGGTAACAAATAATGTAGTGCATTAATCGCCATCACACCTAGATAAAAAGTCCTCGACTCTCTCTCACACGTCAAATTAGTCAATTTGGAGGCATTCTCTACATCTACGTCATCCGCCATTGCAATCCATCAAATAGGAGCTACGTGGTTCAATAATTCCAAGGAAAATGAAAAGATGGTACTCTCCCTCTTGGGCTCCATTTTGCTCTATGATCTCTTGGCTCTTGGCAAGTGAGATCAACGGCTGTGATTACCGTCTATGGTGGGCACTCCCCCAGTGAATTAGATACTCTCACACAGGGAGAGATTTACAAGGTTTGTTCGTATCGATCCCGACAAGATTATGGCTCAAACCAAATAAATATTTGTTGCTTGATATTTTTATGGAGAGATGATGATCGATGAGGACATAAAGCTGTTTGATAAAGAGGGTTGATTTGATGGCTTTGTCTTTGTCCATCCCCAACCCCCACCCCCTCCCCCTCCTCCCTTTTTCTTCTCTCTCACTGCATTATTGAGGTTGAATTTTAAATTATTTTCCTACCTGAACCTTTCTTGTTCAACTTATTTAAATTTTCGCATTTGTTCCTTATTTATAAGGCCATAGTTCATTTCATTTTGTTCGAGTATGTTACATAGAATAATTTCCACATGGTGGAGTTTAATATTAGGGATGAAGAAGTCCGGACTGATGAAACCGTGGGCCCAATCTGATGGTGCCGAAGATTCATCAAATGTTAAGCCCTCATAGTTTACATCTCCAGAATACTTCTTTTATTTACGTAATTTATCGAATAAATTTCTACTGAAGATAATCCATCACACGTGTCAAGGGTGCTACAGTCAATGCGATGATCTAATCCTGACAGTCCATATGTATTATTAAATGATCGAGGTGATTAGCATAGGAAATTAAAAATGGCGGTGCGTTGTGCACATCAAGACATGACTACACCAACTAATCTAAACAGAGAGATAATCTTTGAGTGAAGCAGCGGGTCACATAGGCTCTTTCTTGGGTCACATCCGGTAGCTTATTTATGGAGTTGTATTTGGAAATTTCATCAAAGTGGGCCAAGTTAATAATGATGAAACTTAGAAGCAAAAATAAGAACCGAAAATAATAAGAGAAATCTATAGAAAGAGAAAGAGGAAATTGAACTTGTGGTTGGAAATGATGTGCTTGCTTTTTCCTTGGCCCCAGCTTCTTCCGAACGAAGATTAATTTTTTCCTCTCCCCTCCTTGCTTTTGGTTTTTTCTGGATCAACACGACAGGACCAATTCAATGCGATATCATAGCATTGTACGTTAACAGGAAATGAGAGGCCAAAGTTAAATGTTCGGACATGTAGATGCCATCAATGCCTCAAATGGATGTCATGTCTCTAAATAATCTGGACCATCCTATGGCACTCACGTAGGGGGATGACGACAATTTGATCTATATCCCAGCTTAACTTTCCCGCACAAGATTAAGTTTATCCATCTTTTTAGGAAATGACGGGACTTAACCTATGTTGAGATAAGGGAAATCACTAGGAATTACTTTCCTTGTAGTTGAGCTTTCTGGCGTCATGCTCTTTGAAGAGTAAGGTTTTTTTCAATTTACCAATTTGTTGAGATCCACCTCAGTTAGTCTTTGCTTTAATCATGATTTGGCAAATGCTCTATGTATACTACAATGTCACGGATTTATGACTAGTCGATAACCCATCCTATAGCATTTGAGAATGGAAAAAAATTGATGATAAATCATGTAGAATAATTCGTTTCATGTTTGATGTAAGACATTACATGTCATTTCTCTCTTTTCATCGAGTCCTCTTTAACATTAAATTTATATCTCTTTTCCAATCTTTTCTAAGATGATATTATAATCATACTACGGTTTGAACGAGCCATTATAAGAGCACAGCCATTCTTCGTCTAACGGCCCCAATCGGATCATCAAAATAGATCTTTAACGATGCAGTACAAAGTTGACATAAGAACAAGGAAAGGTTAATTTGTTTTATGAGCTTTTAAATCCAAAATAAGGAACATATATTTGCAGGAAAATATTGGTTGCAACTAGGAGAGATCGTTACACAGTCATATTTAGTTGCTGCATCTTATGTTATCAATCCACGGCTTTGCTTTCCACAATCTAATTTGTTCGACTTCTATGGAAATAAAAGCACATAATCAAAAGTTGATCAAGAAACCAACGAGCATTACATACATGAATAAAAATATTTATGCTTCCTTGATTAATACTTGTACTCTTAAAGGAAATTATGGCCATAGAGCTATTAAAACCCTAAGGTGAGAACCTAGATAGTAACCGGTTAGATGGCGAAACCAAAAGTTGGTCAAGTGAAGTGTAATATATTTTCTTTTTTCACTATACAAAGCTTTTGTTCAAACTCTCTATTACGGAAACCAAGCGATCAAGCAATAAAATAAAAAAATAAGAAAATAAATCAGATATAAATTTATATGATTCGATAGTAGTGACCTATGTCCCACAAAGAAAGCAATAACGAACTTCATTATAAATCAGGCAATACATGGAAATTACAATCACACACGAGTCACTAATGGTCTGTTTGGTATTGCTCCAATTTCTATGTTTTTTTTTTTGTTCCGTAGAACATAATTAGAATAGAAATCCATTTGGTAATTTTTTTTGTTCCCATGAACAATTTGTTCCATAAAATAGATTTTGAATAGAAATAAGAAATAAAAATAAAATCGCTTCTTTATTTCTGGGAACAACTTAAGAAGCAAGCCTTTTTTTTCTTTTCTTTTCTTTCTTTTTTTCTCTTCCTCCTCTTCTTCCCCTAGTTGGTTGCGGGCCTTGGCACTAGCCAGCGATAGTCTAGATGAAGCTTGAGAGGTCGCTCGAGCTTGTTGGCCATCGGCGAGTTCAACCCAAGCCTCGCCGGTGGCCACTCGTCGGCACTCATCGCTCTCGATCGCACTCATCTGGGAAGTCGAAGAAAACGTAATAAAATTATTAATAAATTCTAAGAAAAAAAGAAGAAGAAAAGAAAAATGTAATAAAATTATTAATAAATTAAAAGAAATTCTAAATTTTTGTATCAAATGCATGCATTTTATTTTGGGAATATAAATTTTGTACGATTTACCAAACGTCTTCAAATGTTCATAAACTAATATAGGGAACAGAAATAAAAAATATATATATATATATATTTTTGAATAGAAATTATTCTTAGAAATAGAAACATAACTATATGCACCCTAAAAAACTTTTAATGTTTTCCAAGTTCTATTTACATCCAATAACTCATGCAATGTTTAGCTCCGCAATTCCTTACTAAATAATTTCTCGATCTTGTGAAGAAATTAATAAATCTTGAACTCGCAAGATTTAATTGACTTGAATACTAAATTTTGTTCAACATGACGGAGAAACCGACGGTTGAGCACTCGTGAAACGGCACTTCAAGACTCTGACAACGGCGTGCCCAAGCACTCACGTAAAGTGGCGCTTCTATTTTCTTGACATCAACAATAGCACATCAAACAAAGCTTCACTATCGATAGATATAAGCCACTGCCAGAAGAAGACAATATTGCATCGGTCAAAGGGTCACGACCGAATGGGAGAAAGAAACGAGTCCAACTGGACTTTCCTTTTTTCAATATTCCTAATATGGTCGAAGTCCGAAACCACTTTGTACTTCAAAGTGGAAATAAGAAACTGCCTTCCGTTCGTAGAAGATTAATGTATGATGCTTTGCTCAATATTTCGCACATCAATAAATAATAATTCATCTCATGTTGGGCTTGGTTCGTGAGCCCAAAATCGAGATATATTTTAATACTATTGTACTTATGAATTCTCTTAAGATCGCTCTCAAGAGCACATACTTGTGCTCCTAATAAGCGAATGTAACGCGTTGTGTTAATAAAATCAAAAAACCTGGCATTTAGACTATAAAATCTACTCAAGTTCAAGGACCATCTGTTCGATATACTCGTGCCCATGAAATTTGATTAGTAGTTGAAGAATGTACCTGTCCATGTTGTTTAGCTATATTAATTGAGGGTTGGAGTACTTGTATTATTGGGTGCAAACAATATCATGTTCGAGGCTATTCACCCGAGCCATGCTTAGGGTGACATTTCATTTGTTAATCAATAGGTTCATGCAATCAAAAGCCAGTAGGAGTACAATAGCTCATGTTCTGCACCAAAATTTCTTAGTGATAGATTGGTTTGCACCGATTTTCGCCATTAACAATGAAGCTTCTCCAGCCAAGACTTTTGCCGTTTTGCAGCTGTCTCAGAGCCACCACGGGTCTCGTCACGTAATTCCAACCCAGAAGCACCGGAATCGGGTACACCGGAGGCTTGTTCTTGAAGATGTCAGAATTTGTCGTCGGAGCTGTCCTCCTTGTTGCCGTTGAAGCAATTGCACCGGTGGCAGCCGCCCTTTGCCACTGATTGCTTGTTGTTGCTCTCCTTGATGAAGTTCTGACCCATCTTCACTAAGGACCGAGCTCAGCCACTCCGCCGACTCCTCCATCCTTGCCCTACTGAGGAGGAGCTTCGCCCCCAAGTCGCCTTCTCCGACAACGAAATCCTCGGGACGTCTGGGAACTGCCAGTCAAACAGCCTCCTGAGCCGCACTTCAGGACTGGCTTCCCAGCATCGCCCGAACGGCCTCCCAATACTGATGAACATCGATTGGTTGGATCTCTGGCGACATGGCTCCGGCGGCAACTGATCGATCGTCTTGTCACTGATTCCTCCTCTATTGAACAAGCTCAAAATTCAGTCCAACTCTCTCCTCCGAGCCTCCGTATGCCGGAGAGCGATTGTCGGCCGGTGAGAATTAGTCATGTGCGGAAGCCGGGGATTTATATAGGGGGAGTACTTGCTGAGCGGGACCGCTTGAATTTTTCTGATCCGTTTAAGTGGTTGCATGCGAGTATGAGAGTTACGAAATGAACATGTCTTATTTGTTATGTCAGAAGTTTTCTTTTTCGATAATAAAAAAAGTCAAGATTTCCCATGAAAAAAATAAAAAAGGAGCTGAATAACTTCAAGCTTTATGGCCCAAAAAAGGGCAACCAAAAAAAAAGAAAAAAAGAAAAGAAATATCAAGCTTGCAGAGCTTGTCCGTGTCCATGTATCAATCTTTAGTCATTGCCTTCTACATGCATAGATTGGTAATTTCACTTACAGTTCAAATATAAAGATGCGCAATAATTAATTATTATATAATTAAGGAAGAAAGTGTTATCCCTGAAAATTCGAATCCTTTTTACTTCAATAACATATTCAATTTTAAAGTAAATTTTAAGATAACAAATGGGGCGTAATTTCGCTTTAGAGCACTATAATAATAAGAGATAAGTTAAAAGTTAATTATTGGGAAATCCCAATCCTAAATATTCATAAACAATATCTTGCTGACAAAGTGTTTTAAAATACTTATTAATAAGATAGCGATGAATATTGGGTTTTTTTGGGACAACATGTCTTCAGTAGGGGTTTCATCAAAAAGTATTGGTGAAAAACCTTTAAAAATGTGGATTCAAGTAGAAATCGATAAAGAATGTGAAGGATCCTTGTTGACTATTAGATAGGAAAACACAAATTGATGAGAAAATGAAAGGTACTGAGATTGAGGACAATAATGGTCAGCCATGTCAAATGGTACAGAAATATAAATATGAGAGGAAGATAAAATCAGATAAGTGAAGTTCATTGATTGATTGGCAGTCCTAGTTATAAATTGAAATGGTAAAGGTGCAACCTAGATAGAACCTAATACGTCTTTGCGGAATTATCAAAATCAAGTTTGATATATGTAGAAGCAGCTAATATATGCAAAAAGGAAACTGATTTTATCAAATGCAAAGCTTCTATCAGATAAATAAAGAAATATATAAAGAGACAAAAGAAGAGCACCATAATCTTTATTGTGGTCGATTTAGTTAAGTCCGCTTCTAATCTCCTAGATTGACAACCACCAACAAAGTTAGGATGCACTAGTGATCCTGCGAGTAGGTGCAATGAATTATGGTGTTGCTTTTAGATGAAGTTGCTCGATCATAGTATTAGTAAACCAGCATTGCTCACACACTTGTGCATTCTTCAAATCACAGACTACGATCAATAGTAAAAACTCAAAAATAAAATACAACAGAAATTGGATATAAGCACTATCGTATTAATAAGAGAGAACTTATATTAGGGCAAGCATGATAAAATCTCTGGAATAGAGATCAATTTCTATTCCCCGGATGAGTTTCTGAGTAAATAAACGCGTGTTTGGTAACAATTCAAAATTTTTATTTTTAAAATATAAATTCATTTGATAACATAATAAAATTTCTATTTCTAGGGGTGGCGATAGGTGTCCGTGCATTCGGCGATGAGTGGTTGGTATTCGATGGCGAGGCTTCAGCATTCGACAATTGGTGTTTGGCATTCGGCAGCAAGTTTTCAATAGTCGATGGCCAGCGTTCGGTGGTGAGTGGCCAATGACCAATGGCCGACGACCAGCATTCGGTGGAGGCGTCCGGTGGTTGGCGTGCGATGTCCAACAACCGGCAATAGGCGGTTAGTCAGTGATGTTCAACGTTTGATGTCCGGCATCCAATGGTGAGTGTCCAGTGGTTAGTGGCCAACGTTTGGTGGTGAGTGGTTGACAACTGACATTCGATGGCTAGCAATCGATGGCCAATGATTGGCGATGGGTGGTCGAAGTCTGGTGTCTAGCAATGGGCGGCTGGCGTTCGGTGGCTGGTGGCAAGTAACAAGTGGTGGGCATCTGGCGTCCCATGGATGGTGAGTGGGCGATGGGTGATGACGAGAGTGAATGATGAAAAGAGTTTTGATTTATCACTTTTGTTCTAGAAATTGAAAAGCTGAAAATTCTAGCTTCTAATTTATGCTCAAAATCTTTTTCTGAAATAGAAATATGTTGTAGAAATATAAAAATTTCAAGCCTATTTCTCGAAACAAAAATTGTTTTATCTAGAAAAAGTCTAGAATAATTTTTTTTTTCTCAAACAAAAATTGTAGTTTGTCATGCACCTCTAAAAAGCTGAAAATTCTAGCTTCTAATTTCTTCTCAAAATCTATTTTAGAAAAAATATCAAAATAGAGAAATAGAGAAATACAAAAAGGAAATTTTATCACGCCCCCTTTAATCTTCAATTTCCAAATAGCCGTTAGAAGATCTTCAAGATGATTGATTAGCCATAAATCTGGTCATCCATAAAATCAAATCTTTTGGTAATGGTAAAGTTCCCTAAAATAGAGTTGGCCACACTTGGTAATAATCCATTTTTCCGAGTATGGTAATAAACCAATTAGTTTATCTCCAATCTTCTTTCCATAATTTCAGGCCTTGGAGATAGTTAAATCACTTCTGACAAATAAGTTTAGTCCAAGGAATATTTGGGTCTTCTTATCCAAATAATAAAGACGTTATAAGCATGTTGGTGATTATATCCAATCTGGTTAATTGGTTGAGGAATTGCTATCGATGGTTCTTCATGAGTATATTGGTGATCTAAACTTCACTTAGCCGTTGACCTATTATGTTACCTCCAAGTCTTCTTGTTCACCCTCTATCAAGGTTTGTCCAAATTCTATTCGTCTTTTCACTGTATACTTAGGACACCTTGGATATTGGCGAAATATTTATCACATCAATTTCAATCGAGATTTTGTTTTCTCAAGCATATTGACAATTATGGCTCTACCTAATTGTTTACATTGTACTTCCAAGCATTATTGAGCTCCCTATTCTAGGCTTGTTCACCTTATATTAAAGTCCATCCAGTTCATAGACCCTCGGCACCCAAAACATTGATCAACCTTGACAAAGAGCTCCTAACCTTTAGATGATCTTATTAGGACACCATCCACATATTGATTTATGCATCTCTCACTTGATTTTACTCAACCAATTCACAAATTAGTAGTTTCTGATTATGTTTGTCATTTTCAAAACATCATAAGGAATTTTCTCAACACAAGCTACAATTCAACTATTTATACTTATGCTGACAATCAAGAATGGTTATAACAAAAGTAAATACATGTGCAAGTACATTTTAGGTGACTCCTATTAGCAACTTGTACTTACAGGTAATTACTAAGCAAAGCCACCACTTCAATAGTAAGGAAAAGTATCAAAAAAGTCTTAAACATATTGCATTGATACTAATTCGGTCATAAATATTTTATTTAGACTAATTTACTCCTAAACCTTTTTATATTTGTATTAATTCAATCTTTCCGGCCAATTTTGATTAGTTGGTACTGACATAGAGGTTAGCCATCTAGCCAATGTCGACATGACAAGTGTTAATATTTTTTTAATTATTTTTGAATTTTTTATTAAATTTTTTCTCTTCTTCTTTCTTGGGCTTCTTCTCCTATAGTGGTTGGCGAGGCTCCGATGAGGGTCACAAAGCCCTTGTCGGCCACCGACAAGTTGCGGCACTTGCCCAACCTTGCCTAGATATGGGCTAGGCCTAAGGGCCGCGGCTAAAGTAGCTTCGCCCAAATTTGGGTAGGCCAACTTCGCCCATGATGAGGCCGCCTTCACCCATGATGAGGCCATGGTGAGACTGGCCTTGCCCGTGGCCCTTGGAGAGGCCGGGCGAGGTCCATGACCCTTGTC
Organism: Eucalyptus pumila; assembly: GCA_016097595.1. Classification (NCBI taxonomy): domain Eukaryota; kingdom Viridiplantae; phylum Streptophyta; class Magnoliopsida; order Myrtales; family Myrtaceae; genus Eucalyptus; species Eucalyptus pumila. The sequence goes on from CM027853.1 coordinate 45,522,267, forward strand.
GGCGGGTGGCAAGGGCTCGTGGCCCTTGCCCAATGGCTGGCAAGCCTCGTCGGCCATCGCGGAGAAGAAGCCCAAGGAAGAAGAAGAGAAAAAAAAGAAAAATTATTTGAAAATGGCCACGTTAGCGTTCGGTCACCAGATGGCAAGTCAAAATTGGCCGAATAGACTGAATTTGTACAAATATAAAAAGTTTTAAGACTAAATTTGTCTAATTAAAAGGTTTAAGACTTAATTGGTACAAAAAAAAAAATTTAGGACTTTTTTGGTATTTTGTCCCTTTGACGGCCATTACTTCCCCACTCTCTTATGCCCAACAACAATTGTTACTTTAACAGCTTGTGGCTTCACTTATTGACAATTACACCAAACTATGTTTTTCGACCTTCATAGTTAGTGGCCTTTGTGATCTATGGCTCCACGACAACACGATCATGTCAATCTTACTTCTCCATGGCCATACTGATTTACCTGAATGAATTGCATCCGAAATTATTGGACCCATTACTTAGGCAGTTACCGGCCATCCAACTCGTGATTCATGTTAGTCGTGGTCCTCTTGTTGATCAAATTGAGATTCATTTATCGACGCCCATGTCTGACGACTTTGTAATTTCACTTTGCTTTGCATTTCTTTAGTCGTTTTATCCACGTCTATATTTGTCGACTAAAGGCTCCCGACACCCAGCGAATTTTGCCTCTGTCATGTCTTGCTCGACTCTCCTAGTCCAAGATGTCGGTCGGGAACTTGAGCATTTTTTATTTTGTCAGCAACAGGAAACGCCACCGACGTGGTAGGCAGATCCGCACGAGCGGTCCCGTGGACCTGCACGGAGCGTGGGACTTCCGGGCGAGATGGAAAGACGGGAAAACCCTTGTACGTTAGGCATTGATCCTTTGTAATTTTTTTTTTCCTTGGATGTAATTAATGAGCCCAACAAGCAGACATTTGTTCTTGACAGGATAATATCAAAAAATGTTGTGAACTTAAGTCCAATAATTATTTTCCTTGCTGATAATCGCAGTGATTTTAAACCTGGACCGGCCAAAAAACCGGCCTAGCTTCCAGTTTGCCAGTTGAATTGCTGGGTTGACAGATTTTCCCAATAGAACTAATTTTTTTTATTATATAATTATTGAAACCTCTAGACAGATGAAAATATCCAGGCTAGTTAAAGATAAAGACCATGGTCTCCGGTTGGTCTGTTCAACCAAGTCAATGTCGGCCTTTATCAGTTGTTGACCATTCCAATTTTCAAGTAACACCCGGATTGGCCATGGTCCGCTTTCCGGTTCAACCGGTTCAACCGGTTGATTCGGACATCCCCAAAAAACATTGAATAATGAACACATGGAGGGTTCTGGTACTGCTTTTCAATAGAAGAAGTTGATCGTACCTTACATTTGGCGAGGTCGTGGTACTTTTGTTCCTTTTGACTCTAACCAGGTTAGGCAGCACATAGAAACGATAACTGCCCCGGATTTTTAATATTTTATTTTGTAAGGATGGATTGGTTAGTGTACTTTTTCTCTGAAGTGTAAGGAGTAGGAAATACTTTAATGTTTTACCAAACTATTTTATATATGTAAGAATTACGAGTTAAAAGCTCAAAGATAGTGATTGAGGTTGAATTTTCGCCACTATGCCTATATAACTTGCTATTCAACCAAGAATAGATCAAGCATATTTAATAATTATTGATATGTGTGAATATTCTTTTCTTATATATGGGGCACTTTGGCTACTTTCCACAAATTCATATATGAATAAACTTAGCATGGTTTATTGCATATTTAATGCATTATTGGGTATTTCTATTTTTATTTTTTGGCTAAGCGCACAGGTGGGGGAATACTTCTACTTTCCTTTTAAAAAGTAAAATGTAATTGCTAAGACTATATATGAATATGTATATGTATATAAGCCAAAAAGTAAACAAAATCACAAACGGTTCACAAGAAAAGCATCTGAGCTTACATTAGTCAACATATTTAATTAATTCCATGGAAAATGCATGTCAAATATTAATACAAGCCGCCTAATTTGATGGAAAAAAGAGATCCATCTACCATCTCGAAACATTGAATGGAGTCCTTGGGGTTGGCATAAATAAATAAATCGAATTTTGTTGTGGTCTCACCTTATCGGATTGGGCAAGGTCCCAAAAAGAGAGCATTAAATATGTACTCCTATAATTCACTTTATGTCCAATTACCTTTCCAATAATGTCATCCCCAATCACACTTTTTTTCCAATAATGTCATCCCCAAACTTTGTCGTGATATAACTCCCCGATTCATTCGTTATTTTCCAGCAAGGTACCTGAGAAATGAAGAGCACTAGCTAACATGTAATAGTTATGATCCCATCACTAAATAACTTTGTGACATGATTTATAAGAACCTAAAGATATAAAACTCTGTTTTCCATAGTTATTATCTTGCATCAAAATATATCTTGTTTATACATTTAGTCGTAGGCCAAAAGTCCAGCATACATGAAGGGAGTGTTGGAATATATAGATATTAAATCATGATTTTATCTAGCAACTTAACATTTTAGAGCCGTTGACAGTAGTCCTACAAGATTTTACACTGAGTTTTAAGAAAATTCGTTTTTGACTTACAAGCTAAAACAAGATAACACATTTTTCACCCAACTTTGACACTAATAATATGTACTTGAATACCCCAGTAATTTAGAAATACCATTTGAATGACGTAAACACAGTGTTCCAATGGGTTGAAATCCTTGGGCAAAAAGAAGGGCCAAAATCCAAAAAGGGCTGCTTTCAAATTCTCCAAAACGATGAACCAGACAATCCTGTTGAAATCTTCTAGGCACCAAAAAAGCGTTTCTGCCAAATCGACGTTGAATGCACCCTGTTGCTTTTGACTCGTGAATCGTGAACTACAATTATTTTGACACGTTCCTCTTTTTTTTTTTTTTAAATAAATTTTCTTTTCTTTTTTCTCTTGTAAACACCATTGCTTAAGAACATATCGTCTTGCCTTAAAAGCTTAAACCACTCGATGGAAGGAATTTTACATATATGTAAAAAGCATATAAATATTATAAAGAATCGATGTGAGATGCTTTAGCATCTTCTCTTAAGTATGATTAAGAATGATATGTGAAATTTGTTGAATAGGGAATCATACAAATGAGGTAAATTGAGTAGAATTTGACTATGATATTATGTTATGATGTCCAAATCAAAAGCTTAGATTAATAAACGGAGGGAGACCGCGGAAATAAGAGATCCATGATAATTCGACAGGTACTTGTGTCGCTTTTGAATCATTTAAATTGCGAACTATTATTTTAACGTGCTCTTTGTGTTTTTGCTAGTCCAGTTTCTCACGGCTTTTGCCTCTTGATGTCGTGTACGAGTTGCCTAACTCTTTTGGAATTTTCTTCTCTTTTCCTTATAAACAACGTGGTGAAAAACAGATTGTACGCAGGTACATGTATCGATTTGTGATTATGGGACCACTTGAATCGAGTCCCCCGGAAGAAATGTTAAAAGTGATGATCGATTGACTGTATATAGGTGAATATCTCCTGTAATTACTTCACAGGCCCCCTTCTCAAGTGACAAATTCTGCAATTTAAAGCATCGACTGCATGAGCATTGATCTGTAGAGTATAGCAATATGTTCTCCCGATCCGATTTTATGGTTTGGTTTGTTTTCCTATCCCATTTTCATTATCTTAAAAGCCTGTCGAGAACAGCATATAAACCCTATGGTCTTGAAGATTGCCCTTTACCCTCATCTGATTGATTTGCTAAAGGCACGCCTAGCTTCTACTAGGTCCATCCGGGACCATACATCTTTGAAATGGCTTTTGATACGATATTCTGCATGCTAACAACCCAACTTATTCAAGATTTTTAAGTTCCATGTATCCTCTAATAAGTCTTGGAAGTGAGGTTCAAGCGATAATGAGAGGTCAAATATTGATGTTAATCTCCGCTCTTACCCCAAGAAAGTTCCCTCATGAATCTATGTACTCCATGATTCCTTTGTTCTTATAAACCATCGATCTTCCATGTTCAAATTTTTTAGTTAATCGGGCATCATCAAATCAACTTGAACCCCCAAAAATTAATTTTGGGTCAATTTTGATGAACGTGGATTTCAAGGAAAATTTAATAATATAACATATTAACGTGAAGATGTTAAAAGAAATATTATAATGTAAGTCTCTACAATCGTGAGTCCATTTGCACTAAAACCTTACGATTTGGGTAGGGAACTAATCTAAGTTTTTCCCCAAGTTTTGAAGACGCGTATTCAATTTACATGCTGATCAATGAAAATGAACTAGTACTTTTTTTTTTTTTTAAATCATATCATGACTTATGGAAATGAATGCAGCCCCAAGGAGTTCTCTAAAGTTGAATTTTTGTGTGGGGACAAGCCGTTGTGATGAACTTTGATTACAAATTGCATATCATATCCTTTTCATAAAATCCTATCCTTCCGGTGTCGATCATCTAGTAGGTCAAAAGATGATATTGACAGAATTGAATGGACTTCATAAAGCATGATGATATCCACAATCGAGAATCACTTGAGGAATAGAAACTAATGAGATCAAACCTATTTTTCCATGGTCCGAGAAGTTGGATCCGTTTTGGATTGGCAAGCCTTGAGACTCAATGGTTCGCTTTGGCAACCCTTCAGTAATCTCTCATTACTCTTTTTATTCGTTGTTTAGGTCGATTTGTTTACATAATACTTACCAAAATAATATACGCACATGTATTTTTATATAAAGCAAAAGGAATCCCCTACTTTTAAGAGACTGTAATCTTTTTCCTTCTCAAAATATTCTGAATAAGATTTTTTTAAATGAAAAAATGCGCAACTTCCTACTTTGTTTTTCTCATGTATTTCAATTTTAAAATTTAAATTTCCTTTTCTCTTTTTTGCAAAAAACCTTACTTTAGAAAAATCAAAACTTGAAATGTTTTCTTTCTCTTTCCACATATGTGTACAATTTTTACAGATATAGTCAATAATTGCTTTCCACTACAAGGCGATTTTGCAAAATCTTTTTATATGTCAATTATTATTTTTTTATTTACATGCAATGCATGTAAATTTTTGCTGACAAAAAAAAGCAAACACAAGTCTAAAAAATTTTTATTTGATAATTTATGGGAGTCTATCCATTACATTATTTTATTTATAGAGATGGGTATAGACAACACTTTTCCTTGCTTGCAATCATTTCAGATACTGCTCATGAGTCATCTGCACAAAGAATGCGCAACCCTTCTTATTTTTTTTTACTTAATTTTTTGTGAATACAAAATAGTTATGCGATCGCTAGGCTTGAAGGATCGATCCACTATTGCTACTGAATTACGGAAAATTTTTGCAAAAAAAAGTTCCTAGTCGTCGATGAACGAGAAAGTCAATTTACATTCTATATAGTATGAAGACACAATTTTACCATTTAATGTTGTTAAATTTAGTAAGTTCTTACTATTTAATTTACCCGTAACTTAATTTACAATCACTCTTGTTTGACTATTTTGAGTTTTCATTTTTACCTTCTTTATACTGGCAACTCCTTTTCATCTAGCATTTAGTTGAGTTCTCCCATAGCAAAAACCAATTCACTTATAACACAATATAAATCAAGAAAAAGAAACACATGGGGTTGTTTCGACATCTATGGAACAAACTTTCATACTTGGATTAGACACATCATTACTAACCGGTTCTCTTTTGTCATCAAGTGTAGACAATCTCATTATAGAGGCTATTTATTTGAAATATGACTCGCATTTTATTTGATACATAAGGTTAACAAGATATTTCACAAGTTCACTCAATTCTTTGTGATGCCAAAAGGTTTTCAATACTTTTGGTAAAATAAAGAAATCGACAAAAAAAAGAAAAGAAAAGGATTTGAATGGCCAGATTACATCTTTCCTTTGTATGCTTGTCTCGTCATTGTCCTCAGAGTGTGAAAAAAGCCACTCGAGATGTCATTTTTTGTGTACAAGTGCCAGAGTCCAAAATGTCTGAACATAATCAGCTGGCGACGATGCTAAAATCGAAAAAATTCCTGAGCCCTAGGGACTGAAACTCAAATCTTCTGTAAATAAAGGGACTAGGATTCCTATCGCACGGCAACGTCTCTTTTTCCTTCGGAATTCCCAATCTCTCATGTCTTGTTTGACTACATTACACTATATATTTCCTTCTTTTTTGTTCAGAAAGTGGGACTGAATTAATAAATATTTAAAAAAAAGGGTCTTAAATTAAAAAAGGACAAAAAGACGAACAAGAAGGAGAGGAGGAAATTGCGTAAATGCACAATTGAACACGGTTCACTTTTCGTCATTGTCAAGTACTTCAACTTTATCTTTAGTTTCTTCCCCTTTCTCAATCTCTTCTTTACCTTTCTGCTTTAAATTAGATGGTGTAAAAGCAAGAAATCCGGCCATTACCCCGACAAAATCATGCCAGCAAAACATTAGACATCTGTCACTACTCCGCTGGATTACTCGTTAATCATTGCTTTCGATTGTTAGGACTTTAGTGGGGCAGGGGTAATTAAGCCAGCTTTAGGGTTACTTCTTTAGATGATGCCCGGTTTAAAATGATTTCCTCTCTCCTCTTTTAAAGCTCATCATTCGTCGTCCTCTAAAAAGGGTTTTTGGAACATGAGCTCGAGCTTTGGGAGACTCGAATTGCTTTTTTGATTTACAGGCCGAGTTGCGTTGCGTGACTAGGGAAAAATATGAGCATTTCAAGGAGATTTCATTCTGGTGATGACTTCGAGGGTTAAGTTAGATTGATTGCAATTAAGAGGGCTCTAACCTCACTTTTAATGATTTCGGCTCCTGGCTTTTGTACGAACGGAAAATGGATAAAAGATGTACATGTTTCCTTCAGGCGCCATTCAATTTGGGATCGCTTGCTGCAACCCACTAAAGAAAGAATGCCACTGGGGTTTCCTTCACAATCATACAATAATTTGGGTTTCACTGGGATTTGGATAATTAGATTTCGATTGTCCTGGTTAGGACCGATAATAAGAAATGATGATCTGTTGTATTACTTAACACTATAATGCATCACAATCGATGGGTATTTATACACAAACAATATGTACATGAAATGAAGTCTAAACTAACAAGGAAACTAGCTATCCTACTATAACACGGAAACTTGTTTTGTTTTGTTAGGATATAACGAAATATTTTTTTATATATATATATAAAAAAAAAACCTAATATCTAATAATACGTCCAACAATATTATCAACATCCCCCCCAAATTCAATGTGTAAGTAATATCTAGCATTACTTTTATACTAGAAAATTAAAAAGCGTAACATATGCATAAGCAATGTCGCTGAAGTGTGAGCACTCCCACTCAGTGTGTAAGCCATTCTTTACTTTGGATGTAACCGTATCAAATAAATTATCGGATTGTCGTTGCTGTTGGGCACCAACACTATAAAAAATTACACCGGCTTTTGACTAAGTTGGGTAGCATTGGCAGTCAATACCATAAGAGTTGCACTAACTCTTAACTAAATTGGGTAGCATTGCAACGGAGGCGGTTGTATATTTGGGTGAAGGCCTAGGTTTACAATTCCAATCGCGTGTAAGCATGAGTCTTTCATGAAAACAAACAGAATATACATGTAACCAACATAGAATATGGGTGTGACCACATCAACTAGAGAACGGGAACCAATGAGGGTGGACAAATTGCCACGAGATCACGTTGCTAGAATATCATTCGACGAGCCAATAATGTTGAGGATCAAAATCGACAAAAGGATATTAGTAATGACTGAAAAAGAGAACAACCTGGGATGCTATTTGTGCTTTAGATGAGCTCCAGATGTGCACTCGAGTATCCCAGTGCATTTGGGACAGCCAAATTCTGATACTAAGTTAAAGGATTACCGTGTTACTCGACACTATAATGTGTTACAATCAACAAGTATATATACAAAACCACGTGTACATGAAATAAAGTAAGGTAATGCAATAACAAAACAAGTTATCCTAATCTACCAAGGAAACTAAATTTGCTGGGTTATCACAAAATATCAAGTAATATCACTAATATCTAATAATATCTCTAATAATATTTTCCTACAGTTGTTACCTTTGCATTGTTTGGTAACTTGTGTATTTTTATTTTGCTACTTTGGCAAATGTTTTCATTGATGTGGTCCTCAATTAGCGCCAACTAATAGTAACATCATAATGGTCACAATACTCACTTCAGTTAAGGCAGTTAGATTTTGCAATCAAAGGACCACTTTTAATTCACTTCGAAAAGTTCTTGACCAAAAAAAAAAAAAAATTGTTTGTTGAAAAGTTCAAATTTTTAATTGAACGGAAAAATCAAAATTAAATTGCACAATAAAAGAAAGTATATATGCTCGCTATTTTAATATGTGATTTGATTTTCAAAAATTCCTTGCCTTGGTCAATGTTGTAGAAAAGTTTGTTTGCCTCAAAACCTATTGATGATTTAAGACTCCAATCCTCACATCGATTTTGCTTTGTCGAGCTAGATCTTGATGTATCCAAATTCAGCATATGTGGCTCATCTTCCTTGTCAAATTAGGACAGAGAAAGTCCCCGGAAAGAGGACAAGCCTCAACGGGTGAAAAAATTTATGGTCCAACTGAACTTGCCCCAAAGTTTGGAAGGAAAGCGAGGGCAAGGAGCTAAAGCTATGCAGTGTCATTTTCTATCAAAGTCATACCATTAGAGGAGTTTTAAATGGTCATTTATTACAAGGGTCCCCAATTTCTTTTATAAGTATTCAATACAGATAAGATGTCAAATCATTGTGGATACCTCACAACAATGGCAGTGGGCTCAAAAGTATGTTGTACCCACATTGGACTCTTTATCATAGCTTTGCAAGTTGCTACACCTGGGAAAATAATTCAAGCTTTCTTTTGGGAAGGCCCTAATAGTTTTATAAGAGACACTGTGACGGTTGGGAACCTTATTTAGAATTGTGGATGATTGAGACTAAAAATTGTCTTGTAGTTTTCCCCCTTATTAATTATGGTTGTAGGGTAGTGGATTCATGATCCAATTAGAATTCCTACCCATGATGAAAGCACTAGGAGGTTGTGCATCTTCTTTTATTTTTCTTATGTTGTCGTCTTAGTTGACATCAATAGGACAATGGACTTTCGCGGGGTTTCTCAGTTCTTATACCAGGTTTTATAGGTTTGATGTTAGTCTCATTTGATTGATGGAGTTGGTAGATGCAAAACTCATTGTGTGCAAAACATTAATAATATAAATTGAAAAGAATAAAAACTTCAACCTTGATAACTTTTAAAGTAAAATTTTGGTCTTTGATTTAATTAGTGCATCAATTTGGTTGAGGTCCCTCATTTCCATAACTCCATTATAGGGTCTTGAAATTTTGATTGAGTGATCATGTTTGCCAACCTACATTTCTTGTGAGCATGCTGGTTAGGCTGGATAATTGGGGTCCCTAATCTGTTTGTGACATCTAACCAAGACAAGTGCTTGTTGTGTTCTTTCAACCATCATATATCTCCTCATTAAAATCAACATCTATCATTATTCATATGTCAAGCTAATTTGACGATAAAATTGCTCTTCACGCATGTTGCGGGACTTACAATGTCAAACATATCCATCTGAGTAGCTCTTTAAAAATCATCAATTTAACTTTGAATTATGGTATGACGAAACTGCAAGTAAGCAAAAAAGGTGAAATGCCAAACGCTAGTTAATCGAAAAAAGTTTCATCCCTTTAAGTCCTATTTAGACTTTACTTGATGCTCTTGGACAACAGATTGGCATTTTCATTTTATCCAGCAAAATAGGAAAGGATAAATCGCACTTCTTTTATGGTAACCATGTGGTGGTCAAAGTAGATAAGCACTCTAGGAATTACATTGATCCAAGGGAATACCAAAACCATTCATATGGTCCTATATAAGAGTGACCCAAGACCATGTTATGGTTCAATCCCTCCAAGTGCCACTCCCTTCCTTCTTTCATGAGTTGAGATGGGAAATGCACACAAATGTAAAATTTTAGGGCAAGGGTTCTCTCGTTAGGGCACCAGTCTGCATGTTTATAAGTTTGAGTAGTAGGTGAAACCGGCCCAAGAAGAAACTTCACCAAAAAAAAAAAAAAGAAAAAAAGAAGAAGAGAAAATAAGAAAAAAATTGGGTAGAATTTCTAATTACTACACACCTTCCAGATAAGACCTTCCCCTTGGAAAACAACGAAAGAAAGCGTTTTTGGAGGTTTGAGGTCGTCTTGTGTTTATGAGGCCATCACCCCATTGGAGGAAATTAATTAATAAAGCAATTATCATATACTGATGAAAATCAGTAAACAAATGCCATCTTAGGTTAAACCACTTAAACCAAATTATATTCCCCTATCCGCCATCCCAAAGGACCCCATTCGTTGGCCTACCAAATGCCCTTTCTTATAAACCTAGTCAATCTCTCTCTCTCTCTCTCTCTCTCTCTCTCTCTCTCTCTCCAAATAATTTATATCCACAGATATTAAATACAACCACGCAAACCCTCCTCAGAAAAATTCCCTTGTTTTGGCCCCACATGGAGAATTGAATTTTTATTTTTATTTTCCCCACCTAGAAATATACTTTGGTTTGCCTTGTTTATAATGCCTATATGCTCTTAAGGCACCACTGGTAACATATCAGAGAAATAATCCCTTTTTAAATGGCTTCGTGAACATAGAAAAAAGTAAGGTTGACAGAGAGGCAACAATAATCTGGTTCAACCAAGTAAAGGTTCTCGACTCTCTAGCACATCAAACTAGTCAATTTGGAGCCATTCTCTACATCTCTGTCACCCCCCATTGCAATCCGTCAAATAGGAGCTATGCGGTTCAATAATTCAAATGGACATAAAATGAGGTACTATTCCCTCTTGGGCCCCATTCTGCTCTTTGATCTCTTGGCCTTTTTGGCAAGTGAGATCAACGGCTATGACTGCCATCTATGGTGGGCACTCCCCCACTGAATCATTCATTCTCACATAGGGAGAGATTTATAAGGTTTGTTCCTGTCGATCCCAACAAGACTATGTCCTAACAAAGTAAATTTTGCGCTTAATATATAAATGGGGAGATGATGACTGATAAGGACATAAAGTTGTTTGATAAAGAGAGTATGATTTGATTGCTTTGTCTTTGTCCATTCCTCTCTCTCTCGGGATTATTGGGGTTGAATTTTTATTTTTTTTTCCCTAGTTTAATATTCCTTTTTTGTGTTGGGCATGTTCCTGTAATTTGGATTTTCGTATTTGTATCTTATTATAAGATCATAGATCATCTCGTTTTATTTGAGTATATTGCATAAGATAATCACCACATGATGGGGTTTAATATGAAGGTTGAAGAAATCTGATGAAGCCGTGGGCCCCCTCTGATGGTTCAAAATATTCATCAAATGTCAAGTCCCCATAGTTTATATCTACACAATACTTCTTTATTCACGTAATTCATCAAATAAATTTCCACTAAAATAATCCATTACACGTGTTGATCACGCCACATTCAATGCGGCGATCTGATCCTAGTAATCCATATATCTAGGTGATTAGCATAGGAAATTAAAAAATGGGGGTGCATTGTGTCCATCAGGACATTACTACAACAACTAAAATGGGGGAAGATAATTTTTGAGTGAAGCAGGCGTCACCTATAAGCCTCTTTCTCGGGTCACATCAGACGATGTATTTGCGAACGTCATCGAAGTGGGCCAAGTTATAAATGTAACCTTGAAGCAACTGAAGAATTTAAAAAAAGAAAAAAAGAAAGAAAGTTGAAGATTTTAAAAGAAAATTGAACTTGTGGCTGGAAGCGAGGGGCTTGTTATTTTCAGGCCCCATCTTCTTTCTCAGCTTGGATTTTTTGAGGTCTGTGACAATGCCAATTTTGTGCAATCTCGTAGCGTTGTACATGAACACGCAATGAGGGGGGCAAAGTTGTTTGTTCAGACATGGCGATGCCATCAATGTCTTCGAAGAAAGTCACGTCCCTAAATAATCTCGACCATCCGATTTCGCTTGTCTAAGGGGATGATGATGATATGACTAATACCCAGTACTCATCTTGCGCATCAATTAAGTTTATCCATCTTTCTTAGTCGATGGTGGGGCCAACTTACATTAAGAGGACAGAATTCACAATAAATTACTCTCCTCATAAACAAGTTTATGACTTCATACTCTTTGAAAGGGTAAGCTACCGCTCGTTTTACCAATTCATTGAGATTCATGTCAGTAATCTTTGCTTTAAACATGATTCGGCTAATGCTCTAGTGTATAATATAACATCAAAAATTCATTGCCAGTCGATAATCCATCCTATAGCATTTGAGAATCGACAGAATTGAAGTAATGAAGTGAAATTTACAACCTGAAGCTTTGATTGCTGCTGTTGTTTTGCATAGGTTAATGTTTTAGTCCCGGCCCAGTGCTCATATTGTGCAAAGCTTCCTTTACACTCTAGGGCTTGGTACTTGATCTGAGATGCCTAATCAGACAGTGACTGGTTTAGCATGCCTTCGATTTTATGTAGGATGTGTATAGCTTTAAGGTAATTGAGTGGTTCCATATAGCCAAATAAATATAATATATAATATTTTTAGAAAATAATTTTAAAAAACTATTAGCGGGGGGAGGGGAATCGATCTCCAAAGTACACAAAGGGAAACATTTGGGGCCTGCTGCTGCTTAATTTCCTCTTCCCCCCTTTTCATTTCATTCCTTTTTGGGGCCTCCCACAGCCTCAAGTTGCTCATCATCTTCTCTCTCTCTCTCTCTGTTGTTTACCTTTCCGGTGCTTGGATGTTTGTGAGTGGGGATATGGGGACCATTGCAGCAGTCACATGGAGCTGGAGGCAGTTCATGAATTTCACAGCCAATTATTGGGTGTCCTCGAATGACCTATCGAAAGAAATGTTCACTTTTTCAGCGATGGACGCAAGATGCTCATAGGTTCAATCAATAGGGTAACAAAAAGAAAGAAACAAAAGAAGAATTATATTTGTGCATTTATGGAACCACCTAAGGCTTTGGTTCAGTGATAAATGTAGTTGTTCTCATCACTTAAGGCTTTGGTTTGAATCATCATATTTGCGGATTCTCTTAAGGTCACCTGTAAGAACATATACTCGTTTGTCTCAAGTGAATTTGAGGTATTTTGCTAGTGAAATCAAAACCCGGCCAATTTGACTGGAAACTGTGCTAAAGTTCAGTGACCATGTGCCTAATTTCTCGCACCGATAAGATTTGATTAATAGTTGAAGGATGCATCTATCGAATGTCGTTTAGCTGTATTGCCACAGGTTGGAGTCCTTATACTACATCATGCTTGAGACTATTCACCTGAGCTGTGATTAGGGTGAAATTTCACTTGTTCTAGATTTACTCACTTGAACTTAAGGTTGGCTTCTTCGTTACAAAAGAAAAACCAGAAAAAAGGACGAATCCTTCTTTTTGGTTATTGTCCTAGTTTTGAGCAAGTGCTTCTTTCTGGATCATATGAAGGCGTTCGGGCCATTATTATAATTAATAGCGTTGTGCCTGTAAAAACGCATTCCGGCCCAACCCATATTTTCTACTTATCGGAAGAACTCTCTGCCTCGCGGTCGGTCATTATGAGCCGGTTAATATTGACCTTGGGAAAGACATATGCACAAGCATTACATATTAATCACGGTGCTAATGATGCTCTAGTGAAGATAAATTCCTTGTAAATGTGTCGTGTTGTCCGAACTTGGATATGAGGCGAACAGTTTCAGGAACCTTTTTGAGGACGGTCGGTTTACTCGCGACAATGCAACAAAGAAGAAAGAAAACATGAACAGCTGTTAGACAACGAAGCTCCTTCAGCCAACGGGCTTGCCATTTTGCAGCAGTCTTAAGAGCTACGGCCATTGTTGTCCTTCCGGCATGACAACCATGTCTCGCCAACGTAATGAGACGCATCAGAATAGTAATACACATGAGGCTTGTTTGCCCGGGACCGCGATCCAGTCGTTCAGTGCACGAGTGGGTTCATAAATCCATTGGATTTGGGAATCCAAAGGCTGAAACTCATGCAGCTGTTATCTCTAAGACTGGTTTTACTCTTCATCTGGGCTGCCAGGCTTGGCCCACACTGCAGTTTCACAAATCCTTCTAATTTTAAGGCTGGCTACCTCTTACGGTGCAACATCATCTCTAGTATACAAAAATGTGCCGATGCCTGCTCCTTTCTTCGCAGCATTGGTTCACCAGGATTTCATCAACAACAGTGAAACAAGCCATTCCAAATTATGTAAATCAGAAAGTCTATTGAAAAGAATGACAACTTACTGCACAATGTTATTCTACTAATTTTCTGAATCCCGGTCTTATCGGTGTTAACTGTAAAAATCTGTAGGTGAGACTCTCGGTAACTGTAAGCTCTGGCGTTCCCAGTTAACGTTAGACCCACAAGGTCTCTATCAAAGTATCCAGCAGCCGCAGCGTTTCGAATCTTGAGGACCCTCGAACCATCGGTCCCACAATGGATTTAGCGGACCAGTCGTTCTGTCACACAAAAATCAACGACTCAGAAAAAGGAATAGAAGAAATCTAGTGAAACATGATAGAAACAAGGGTTCAGAATACAGAATTACACTGGCAACAACGGATCAGGCTTTGCTTCAACATGAGCGAGCAATCTGGCATTCAGGAAAAGAATGTCAAAAAGAAAGAAACAGAAATCTATTTCATGGGGACCACTCGTCTAGAACATTCCCAAGTACTCTGCAGACTTACTCCATGCAAGCAACAGAGGCCTTTTCCATCTTTTCAAGTTGTTCTAACTCTTCCTGCCAAAAGAAAGTAGTAAAATTAGTAAAACTAGTGGCAGGAATGGGAGCTCTGTTGCTACAACAGGATGCGAAGCTATGATTTCAGCATATTCACTTAATTAAAATGACATTGTCAGAGATAAGCATTGGTGATTCTTTGAAAATCAAGATTATGATGAATGTTGCTGCCTCAAACATCTCTCTGGTCTACAGTAAAATACACCTTTCTTGTTTGCAATTGAACTGTAGATTAACATCTCTTCATCCACCTACAAATTATGTAGCACCCTTTCCTTTAGATAAGGTAGTATCTGTCCGTTTTGACTTGAGAAACGCTATATTCAAACTATTATCAAATTCTAAAAAAGAATATGAAAAACAAATATATGCAAATCTACATGCCAAAGTGCTTGCACTACAAGATTTCAAAATGCAAATTATATCTGCCACAAGATTTGAAACCAAAATACAAAAAAGTAAAAGCCACTCCAAATAGACTGATCAGTGTACCCATCAAAGGGTAGGCTAGTGTGAGCATAAAGCTTTTCTGAAAAAATGAACAATAGATATGCATGCATGATATTATTCTTGACTTGTAAAGAGAGACACTAAAAATATAAGAAGTGAGGAAATACAGACGCAAAAAAGAAATCTCATGCACACCTCATGCACACCAGGAGTTCGAATCTAATAATGTGTCAATAAATCCAACAAAATCTCTTCATCCAGTGCATATACAATCTCAAGAAACAGAAATGAATCTAGAACTGCTCTGCATAAAAATATGCATCATCATATATATGTTTCCACCACCTGAATTCCTTAAAGCAGTTCCCTTCATGCATCTGATCTCCATATTCTTGTAATCACTTTCAACACAATATAGACAGCTTAAACAACCATTCTCACTTGAGTATACGTAGTTCGGGATTGAATAAGACTCATCCTCTCCTCACTAGTTTGGCAAGTCTTTGTTAGTGAATTGACTGAAGCTACAACTGGTCTCTGTCTTTAACAAACTAACGAAACATTTTTAACAATGCTACAATGTTATTTAATTATCATGGAAAAGAACAAGATTAAAATTTCCAGCCTGGCTAACAAGCACACGGACCATTTCCTAGAACAGGTCATTTGGCTGTTCCCTAGAGAGTGTCCCTCAATAAGAAGGCACCTGAAATCACAAAATTATTTGTCCATTTCCTAGAGTGAGTTGCCTAGCGCCCTTGGATGGTCCCCACCTACCATCATACATCGGTTTTGGATGCAAGTACATTCCTTACTGACCTCTAACCATTCTGCAAGAACTCTTCCTCCTTTTACTTCCTCACTCTTTTGGTTTCCACAGCTCACTCGTAGTACCTTTATTTTGTTAAATTCTATACTCATTGGTCCAGACAAAGTACATCAATTCTTTCAAAAAAGGAAAATACATGCAAAACATATGCAAGTTTCAAAAGTTGAAAGTATCTAACAGATTTACTCTTCTTCTTTATGCAGATAACCTTTTCCTGTCATATAATACTTGCATTGAATTATATTTTACTCCTATCTTAGATGTACAGGGTCCCCATCTTTCACACTTCCCCTTGCCACTACTACTTTGTTAACTGACGCGCCCAGCCATTTGCAGGATTTCCAGAGCTTTCCTTTTGAAGCATCTTCTACCAAATGTCGCTTGCTCTTCATCATTTGATGAATTTCCAGACCTTCTCCTTTCCATTCTCATCGATTCTCACATAACTCAATCAGAGATAAATGTGATCTTGCAATACAAGTTGATGACAGGATATACAATTAAATAGCAGAAGAGGAGCCGAGCTATATTTTGACCGCTCATTTGGCAGATTTTGAAACCTTGAGCAAGGAAATTGGTAAGGTATCTTAAATATCTACAGATTCTGTTGGTAATATCTTGGATTGAAGTAGACATCTGCAGATTCTACTGGTAAATTATCTAGGTTCAAAGTCTAAATCTATGGATTCTATCAACATTTCTCAGATCGAAGTCAATATCTACAGATCTATCAGATGCATGTACTCCTTCATTGTCCAAATCCAAACAATTTATTCTTCGTCCAAATAACAGTGAACCAACATACAAATAGACTAATCAATCTAAAATGTTCTTATTTGGGTGCTAAAACAGACAGGGACCAATGTGGAATGAGAATTGCACGATTCAGGGTGCAAATAAGTCTGAATTATTTGGCCTGAAACAGAACCTAATTGAAGAAGCACCAGAAATGCCAAGTCATTGTGGGAGATATTGCCACATCAACTAGAAGATCTTGAAGGGCTTGACACTACTAACTCAGCTGGAGCAATTCTAGCTAGGCTTGATAAAGCAAGATTAAACTCACACCAATGATGGAGGCAATGTCACACTCAAAGTTATAAAAGATGTAACAGCACCAGAAACAAAATTCAAGGCGAACAGATCGATGCACGTCTCTGATCAAAACAAATGCACATCGATGCACATATCCAGAATGCAAGAAACACCAAAGGATGCACAAGACACTCTCATCATCCCTTTAGCAAACACAATATGCAAAGCTATAGGGACTGAAGAATAAACAATCTCCAATGTTGCCATGGCATAAGTCGAGCACCTATCTCACGAAGGTTAAAAATCTTTATAAAGAAATTCCTTAACTATCATCCTTAAATCATTTAGACAGAAAGAAGAGGAATCGTCTTCACAACCTAAGACAACTCAAGTATGGACCTAAGGAGGACTACGAAATACAGAAAGAAACATCAGCACAATCAAAGACTCCTAGTGCAGCAACTCAAAACTGACTGTTAGCAGAATCTCAATTACTTCGATCTATCAAGATAAAATGCAGTTTCGATGATTGATTAGGAGGAAATTGAAGGGATTCAGATAATGAAGAGAATGAGTTAAAATATTATTTGGATGCTAAAGAAGGAAATGACCTAAATATCTTGTCATGGTTTTATAACTTGAGATAAAACAATGTGTATCCGGAAAAGAAGAAAGTCTCCAAACCCCTCCATATTTGGACAGACTACAAGGATTTTATAAAACTACAATAATACTAGCTCCCCTAATTCCTCCTAATTCTTTCCTTTCTTCTCCCTCCATCTTTATCCTTCCATCCAAACACATGATTGATCATCACTGTTAAAATCCTTTCTCTTCCCCTCTACTCACTCCTACAAAAAACAGTGCAAATTTGGTTTAAAGAAAGAGGCAGAAAAGAAAGGGTTCACTATGCTGTATTCCAGGTAGAAAAGACTTGGATGCAAAAACCAGATGAAGATAGTAGGCATTCTACAGGAGTGAAAAATCAACATTCTACATGCCTGCCCTAAATTTATGATAAGTTATTTTCCTCAAATACTATATACATGAGAAAAGTCATCTAGAGGAAGAAAAATAGCAAATATATTCTTCCACAGATCCTCAACTTCATGGATACATGCAATTGAAAATTGTGAAGAGGCGTGGGCTTGTGCGCAAGCACAAATTGGTAGTGTTAAGATGTTTATCATAGGAGTGAGAAGATCATACTGAAGTAAACATGCCCTCATTGACATGAGAGTAGAAGCTTCATAACACAATAGCACCCTTTTCAAGTGTCAACACTTTTGCATCATTAATTTTTTTAGTGGGTTATTATTTGGCCTTCGATTGCTCTATCACCACCACATTCAACGGATCATACGAGACCTTAACTTTCCCAAGAGTCCACTCAGAGCCCATAACGGTATGTCCTGGGCTCTTCACTTTAGTGCCAATAGTTCAATACTAGTAAAAAGCTAACATGTAAAAGCAAGAAGACAAAAAATTTTAGGAAGGAATGCTGCTTCCTCACTTCTGTCTTTAGCTTCCCCTTTTTAATCTACCTCTCAGCTTCTTCTCATTGCCTTTCAACGCCAATCAACAAGTGGAATTTGTTAAGAAGTCTGAAGTCCCCAGTCCCCAAAACAGGAGTTTTTAGGCCAAAAACGTCTCATTTGCTTCAAGAAAAAAAAAAAGACTACCACTAGGGAGGATGCTTAAGCTACTCATCTCTGCAGAATCATCAAAGTCCCGCAGTTCACTCGCCCAAATCAATGCGAATGCTCAAAGGAAGGATGCAAAGAAATCAGAGCAAGAACATGTTCAACGATCATTATTAGTCAGATGAGAAAGTCAAAAGAGCTCAAGGTCCTCGTTTCACACTCAATCAGCGAAAGCTCAAGATTAAAAAACATCGGAAACGAGGAAATCGAAACCGACCTCTAGGAATCTGGATTCCTGCTCGAGCCGCTTGAGCTCGGCCTGTATCCGATGCTTCCCTCTCGTGTCCGCCGCCTCGACCACCCCCACGGCTCCTTCGGAGTTCGCAGCTCGCATCTCGAGATCAAGAACCGAAAAAACGACGGCAACCCCGGAGAAGAATCTGGAAGCAGGGGTCGTCTCCGAAACAGAGGAGGGGTCGACCCACGACGATGACGAAGACCCCAGGTAGACAGAGAATGACAGGGGCACGGCAGATGCACCCGGCGGACCCCAACAGAAGTAGGAACCGGTCTCGACCGCTAAAAAACAAACCAGACCCGAACAACAAGAAGAAGAAAGGGGGACTGGGTCGGTCGTTCCGAACCACAAGCTTCCAAGAAGATGGATCTGCAGCGGTTCCGTACAATTCAAGAAGAGAAACAGAGCAAGCCCGCGAGACAGAGAGAGAGAGAGAGGGGGAAAGTGTTCTGCTTTCCGGGATGGAGAGTGGTGGGGGAGCGACGAGGTACTGTCGCGTTTGCGGTGGGGCGGAAAGAGAACTTGGCAAAAAGGTGGGCCTCTTTTTGTTCTCTCTCTCTCTCTCTCTTTCTCTTTCTCTTTCTGTCGCTTTCCCCTGCTCCAGAAACAGAGCAAAAGGCAGAGGAATCCCCTGTTCCACGGCACGCGAAGCCGGAGCAGAGACAAAGCTTTTGCTGATGTGACGGCGAACGGGGGGGTTCTCGCCCGCGAGCTCGCGGACCAATCCGCCTCGAAATGCGACGAACGGGGTCGACGCTCGCTCGCTCGCTCGACTTCGATTCCGTCGAGGACGGGCGGAAAAGCACGCGCCTTTATCGCGTCGCGGCGATCGAGGTGGCGACAGAGCGCGCGTGGGGCGCGGGCGGCGGGGGAGGAGCGTGGGGAGGAGGAGAAGAGGGGTGCGGTGGCGCCGCGGTGCTCGACGAACGAGAATTCCGCTCGGGTGGTGGGGAGTCGCTGTCCCCCGTCGAGAACTTCTTTTTTTCTTCTTTTTGGCGTGTTATACAAGAAATGTACGATAATGAATTTAGATAATTTGATTGGATGGGAGCATAAATTCGAACCGCGAATAATAATTATTTTGTTTTTAAATGTAATTTTTGACCGAAAATAGATTATTTTTATTTTTATCTGCTAGAATAGTTTCTAAATAAAATCACATGATTAATAACGACGTAGAATCTCTCATTGTGCAACGTTGAAAGGCAAGTGAATAGTGGTCAATTGATGGCAATAAAGGATAGCTAGCGACGGCGGCTGAAGGGTGGCGGTAGGTGAGAGGCTGACTAATAACGAGAGCAAGAGATGAGAAAAAGAGTTTTTATTTTTTTTATTTCTATTTCAAAAATAAGAAAGTACAAACTTGTATTTCTTATTTATGTTTCAAGCTTATTTCTGTACTAAAAAGTTTAGTCTAAAAATAAGAAATTGAAATTATGTTACTAAACCAAATTTTGTGCAAAATCTGTTCTTGAGAGTAGAAAAATAGATTTGATAAAAAATAAAATGATTATCATACCCACTCTTAGAGAATAGAAATGTTGGATTTGTTGTTTATCAAAACTATGTTTGATTTCGAGCTATCTAATTACATCAACTACTTTGTCGTTGAAAAATTCGGTTCTATTAGTTAGTTACGAAATGAGTTTGACATTGGTTTGTTTTTTTCTCTTTGTTCGGTTTAGGATGGAGAAAGATGTTAGGCAAGTTCGATTGACTTTCCACTCAGAAAAATCGAAGCTTTGGTTGGTTGGTATCACGGCTGATTGGACCCATCTTAACCTAGTGAGATCAGCCTGATTGAATGATATAATCAACATGGGTGGAGACTAAATATGAAATCATATATCACAAAAAATAAAACAAGAGAAACGAAAAACGATAAATATATAAAAATGTGAATGATGTGAGAAAGGTGATTGCAGATAATATATTCACGAATTTTTTTTTGTCCTGCCTTTATGCACTAGAAGTCATCTTGTGCAATTAGACTTATGTAAATCTTAAGTAATTGAATTTGATTAAACACTATTCATTTCGCCCTATGCCTTGCAATTTATCTCAGTTTGGGATATGTAATAAGATGGATTTGGAAAATTTTCATTTCACATGAAAGAGAGATATATATAACTTCAATGCAAAATTAATCCAAAAGAACTACAATTTAATGCAAATCTGAAAAATGAATCAATTGTTAAAGCTTTGCCTGTGACCCTTATCGGGGTGTCACCAAGGGCTGGTAAACCTCACTAGGGTGTCAATGGGGTTCGTCAATCATTCTCAAGGTGTTCCCACGATCGTGACGATCGGATAGAATGTGAGGGCTAGCCCTCATTGCCTGTAAGCGAGGGCTTGTAGGCCCTTATCTGCGTCACATTGTGATGGTGCCACTATCACCACCATTGCATGACCGATCTAGGCGACGGCTGCAAGCACTTGCAACTTGTCGGGCGAGGATCGTCGGCCCACACCGATGAAGCTAGGGGCAGTGGCCCACCCTGCTTGTGCCACTAGTTTTGTCAATTTCTTTACTTTGTAATTTCACTTGATTGAGGTTTAATTGAGGTTTGCGGGAGCAAGAAAATTTAGGGGAAAACGATGTCCTCAGTTAAAAAGAAAATGACTTATGAAGATTTACTATAGTCTATCGGAACAAGACACCGTAGGATTGAAATCTTTTGGCTTAGAATGATTTATGAAGGTTTTTGATGGTCCATCATAAATAAGAACAAAACATTGTAAAACTGAATTTTTTTAAAGAGGATTTATAAAGGTATATTAACGGTATGTCATAACCATAAACAAAATGTTGTAAAAATAATTTTTTTTACCAAAACTTTGAGTAGGTTTTTGACGGTCTACCTAACCAAAGAAAAAACTTGTAAACCAAGAACTTTTTCTTACGACTTTTTACAAAAGTTTACAGCGATCAACCCTATTAGAATATTTAAATAATAAACCATGCATTCATTTAACAGTTTAAAATTTTAAAATAATTGATAGTTATCCTATCAAAATATTACATAGTATCAAAGTTGGAGATTATGAATTTGAATCTTTCTAAGCCCCTTCTCCTTCCCAATTAAATTTCCACACCTAGTGGTAAGTAAAATATATTAAAATAATAAATCACACATTCATCTAGTAGCTTAAACTTTTAAATAATCGATAATGGACCATCAAAATATGACATACCCAAACATGACTTGTTTGATAATTGTATAAAAAAACTTGACCCATACACAACGGATTAAAATGGGTTAATCCATTCTGAACATGACATGGACATTCTCAATATAAACCCAAACGCTAAACCCTAAACTCGAACCCACATTACTTTTCGCAGTATTCGAGTTGTATCATTGCATCCTCCCAGAAATTGCCACTTCTAATGTAAACATATTGCATGAGTTGGTTTAATTAAATCATTCAATAGATATATCATCTTTAAATTAGTCCTAAATTTTTCATAATAAAATAATGGCATATAAGGTTTCGCTAAAATTTACTACATTATATTGTTATCCAGAATTATTTCGTAATTACGATGTCTTAATGAGAATCGTACTCTCATCAATAAAAATTAAAAAGAAGAGAGAGAAATGGTCACGGTTGTCCCCATGCAAGAGGTTGCTTTCCTTCAAATCTTGCTAACCCAAGCTCCAAACTTCAATCCAATCTCAGCAAAAGTAACTCCTTTGAAATCCACAATCACGAAAGCCCAGAAAAAAATGTAAGAAAAGTTTAAAACTTAGCATATTTGTACCAATTCATATTTGTACCAATTTAGTTCCGACCTTTTGACTTAAAGTCAATTTAGTCATTTCAATTAATTTTGACTGGATGTTATTGATGTATATACTAGTACGGTCGGTGCTAAAATAAACAACTTTTAATAATATTTCGAATTTTTTTACGTTTTATCTTTCCTTTTCTCTTTTGACGATGCTTGTAAAGATTGTGCACACCAAGGAGGATCAAGGGTCTCCTAGGAGCATTGTTAGCATTAACAGAGGTTTACTGCTGGCGGCCGCTTCGAATTACAATAGATTAGACATCCTTGTTGGTATAGCTGAGGGCGTACCATATGGCCTTAAAGTAACTAAATACCTTGCCAGGCTTGCCTTCCCTTCCCTTCCCTTCCGTGGATATTGGATCAGACAGCACTCACGTGATTATCTCTTTATCCACCATCGTTGTCCGCCCGGACATCATCCATTTCAGCTCTGCTTATTCAGACGCTCTGTTCGAAGACAAGGGAACATGGTGGGTCGTATTCTAAGCTCAAAAGGGCTCGGCAACCAGAAACTGTTCTGGTGGAGGAACAACCTGATTTTTATTCCTTCTGCTTTACAGTCCTTATGGATTCCACCTCTCAAGTTGATTGCAAAAAAAAAAAAAAAAGTTCCTTTTCCACTTTTGAAAAAGGGGTTGCATTCGATCGATGGTGATTATCATATTAAAAGGGAAAAGTACCCTTGATCGGAAACGTTGCATTGACGAAATTTTTTATTTTTCGAACTTGGACATGTGTCAATAGATGATATGTCCAGTTGTCGCATTTTTAATAATAATAAGCCCACACTAGCCATTATTAATTATCATTAATTTATTCTCGTTATATAAGATTTGGAAGCGAGTAAGCTATTTCTACAAGCTAAATTATTCAACAATTTGGGGTACTCCAAGTCTCCGACCTACCAAGCTCTTAAATTCCAACTAAATTTTGTGCAATTAATTTCTCCAGACTCACCCAAGAATATTAAACATTTCTACGAACTCCAACCCTGTCAAGCCTTTGCATTTCAACTAAGCTTTTCCAATTTGTCATTTAGTTTGTCTAGACAGGATGATTCTAAAAGGTCTAGCCTTTCCATAGAATCGCACCACCGAAACTTGACATTTTCAAGAACTTTTTGCCTATCAAGACCTTAAATTTAGACTAATTTTTGATAATTTGTCCAATCTAATTTCTCCAGACACAATGATGTTTGAAGGGTCCAGCCTTATAATGAAAATGCACCTAGTGAAACGTAAATCTTCCAAAAACTCCACTCAACCAAAGCCTCGAATTTCGTTTAGGTTTTTGCAATCTTTGGCATCTAATTTCTTGAGAAGCTCCAATGCGGAAGGTCCAACATCTCAAATGAAGTATACCATATATGTCCAACCTGTCCAAGAAGTCCAACCTATCATGAAATTGTTCTTGCAATTGAACTAGAAACAACAAAACGTTACCAGGGCCATATGCATCTTATTAAGGAATCTGTATAGTTTTTGCTTTTGTATTTAATGGGTGGTTAGTAGCAACATCTGAATAGTTCATTATTTATTTTCTCTGTCCATCTTCAAAGATATTGGTGCACGTCGTTGCAAAAATAGAACTCTGCGCTCCATCACTGCTCCCGAAATAACAGTTTTGCACAATCTTACTCGCCAAAGAGAAAAGTATCAGATGAATATTTCGATGTACGACACTGAATTCCAAGTTCTTGGTCTTATGTTGGTATAAATAGATGACACTTAGGACTTCAATAGAATTTTCTTCAACCTTAGAAATTTGCGAATTCTATTTCCTCAAACTTTACAGAAACTATTTCCTTATCTGTATATTATCTTTAATCACTTAATTAATCTATTAGATTACTATGATTTTAAAAAAGTACTTTTATTTCAAAACTTTTGAGTTTACTTCCATTTTAATATATTCTATGTTAGGATACAATATGTGTGAGTTCTATTAGAAAAATCTCACATCAAAGAATTGGTGTGTTTTAGAGTTGTTAATAAATTTTAATTCGTCAATAACTTATTAACTTAAGCTTTTGAGTCAAAATAGATCCAACCGAATGCCATAACATGCTCGGACTTGTACACCCTCTTGGCAATCTCTCAAAATAAAATGTGTCAAACTTCTACTACGCACTCATTGCACTAGAGTCATGGTGGTTATACTAGTTGGTCCATGGCTTAAGCTGTTATCGGGCTTCTACTGTGCGTTTGTCGCATCAGAGTCAATGATGGTTATTCTAGTTAGCCAATGGCTTAAGCGTTTATTGGGCTTTTACTGCTTGGTCCCAACGTTCCTCAACATGAGTAGTAGTTAAAGTTTTCATACGCGGGCAGTCTCATCTCTTCAACGAAAAAGCTGTGCTTGGAGCAATTTTAGCCGCGGGAATAGTTGTTTACCTGGTCTCAACTATTAAGTAAAGCGGGTCTCTTTTCTTAGGGGCCACCATAGAAAATCTGGCTGAGTGTTGATTTAAAGAGGTCATTGTCTCATAATGGCAATTCTCCATCGATTTGATTTGTCTAATCGAACTAACTGGCAATCAGAATTGCTCTGATAATTTAAACTTGTCAAGCTAAGATATAATTTGGTAATTCATTGACAGGAAAAAGTAATCATGCACTTATAGTCGTTGCCTTCTTGCGGAAGTAACTCCAATACTCAAGAGAACCCAACGCATATATATATATATATATATTGGTCGAAATATGGAAACTATATTCAAGAGGTAAACCCAGTACAACCCAACGCAATATGGACATCTCCTCCTGCAACATCTAATTTGATAAACTTGTCGGGCAAATTACAAAATCTGCTTATGAAGTCTATGGACAGAAACTCTGAATTGATTTGTTAAACTTATTCCTCAAATTTACGATATGGACATTCTCCAACCATATCTAGATTAACCTGAAATATATTAAAGATTGAGACAATTTCGGAGAAAACTGAGATTTCATGACATTTTAGTACATCACCGGGAGTTTATGCTTTCCTTGACAAAGTTGAAAGTTCAAGACATTTTCAAACGAGAGTGGTATGTTCAAGATTCTTTAAAATATTAAGCTAAAGAGATGAAAATCCACTTTTTTTTTTTCAAAAGTAATTTTTGAAAAAGAAAATGAGGATTGTTCCGATTTTCGTGGTTGTATAATGTCCATTTCATAAACATATATATTCCCTTGCTAGATCATAATTTTGGTCGGATAACTTAATATAGCAATTTCAGTATACTTGTTGCTTGCTGAGTAAAAAGTCATATAGCAATTTCCCTCGCTAAATGTTAAAATCATATTTATTCCCTTGCTAAATGTTAAAATCATAATTTTGGTCGGATAACTTAATATAGCAATTTCAGTATACTTGTTACTCGTAAATAACCTCGACTAATTCGTCAAACTTCAGATGATGGAGAGCGCGTGCTTGCTGAGTAAAAAGTCCACATATTTTTTAACAGATCTACAAAAAAAATCGATCGGCAATTGCTTCGGATGATCAAATCACTTCAGGCACAAACTTTAAATTGAACTGAAACCACATACTAGCATAGCATTAACCACGAAATTAGAGTACCAAAAGCACTACACAAAACACACGTAACGTAAAAGATCACACCTGGACACACCATGCAAAACCAAACGACAGACGTATTAGAATACAGAAGCAACACCCACAAGTTTCTCCCTTTTTATTTGGTAGCTAGCTAGGCGACTACTTCTTGCGGAGGTCGCTCCGCAGGTCGCGGAAGTAGGTTTTGGGGTCCTCCTCGAAGGGAGCCCGGAGTATGTGGATGTCCCTCCCGGGGGCTTTCATGGTCTTTTCTTCTTCGCCGGGCTCGGATGAGTCACTGCGCAGGTCGCGGAAGTAGGCAGCGGGGTCCTCCTCGAAGGGACGCCGGGGTATGCGCATGTCCCTCCCGGGAGCTTTCATGGTCTTTTCTTCTTCGCTGGGCATGGACGAGTGGCTCCGCAGGTCACGGAAGTAGGTAGCAGGGTCCTCCTCGAAGGTGCGCCGGAGTATGCGCATGTCCCTCCCGGGAGCTTTCATGGTCTTTTCTTCTTCGGCAGGCTTGGACGATTCGGCCATCAGGCTCACCACGCCTGCACCCAAGGCCAAGATCGCCGCGCCGGCGATCGCTCCTGCGGCGAGGGCAGATGAGCTGCTAGACTCCTTGGCCAAGGCAGTGTCACCTGACTCCTTGTTCTCACCATCTCCCTCTCCACGTTTGCTCTCGCTTGCGCCCATATGGAGCTTGGACTTGGGATATGCCTTCGGATATGGTAAAAGTTTCGAGGTTTCTCTAGCGTCGAAGTGTGAGTGTTCTATGCCTTGTTCTTAGGGTGAGAGGTGAGTCCTTGGGGGTTACTTTATAGCGGCTTTGGTGGCTTTGGAGCTTGGACATGGGAGTAATTTCATGACTTAATGCTGTGCATTGGAAGACGTCGACCTTGACCTTGACCTTAACCTTCACTTGAAGCGATTCGTTTCTCGATGCTTACTCACTCTTTCTGCGTCGAAGACGGATGAGGCTTGCACTGCTTAAATTTCCGATAACAACTTTAGTAGAAAAAACAAAGGAAAAGTAGACGGGGGGGACCCATCCTAATGTGGAAAATAAGACCGCCAATCCTTTAGCATGGCTTTGAGCAGTCATCGCTCCTGCCTATTTCGCCCCTTCCTTTCCCGTACTGCAAGATGTTTCTTTTCATAATTTAATTTGAAGAAGGAATAATGACATAAATGATTTCTAAGTACTAACTCAATATGTAACGTGATCTCTAAACTTTTAATTTATTTGATGTGGCCAATGAATTTCTAATTTGTTCAAGGTAATATCTGAACTTTTGATAAATGTTCAATTTAGTCTTTAGATTATTATATCCCTAGATTCAACTAGTCCCCAAATTATCTAATCCAAGGACTAGATTGAACATTTACCAGAAACTTATGAACCACATTGAACAAATTAAAAGTTCAAAAATTACATTGCACTTTAGGTTAAAGTTTAGGAACTACATTAAACATTGAATCAAAGTTTAGAGATCATTTGTGTCATTTTCTCTTTATTACTAAAAACACTATACGTTCTATAAGACATTTATCCCAAACTTTTTTTTTTTTTTTTTGTAACACAAAACCTTCAATTTATACCCAATTGATATTTATCCCATTTTGACATGTAGCACCGATGTGGTGTCACTTGAGCAACACATTTGAAAAAAATTAAAATAAAAAGGGTTAATAGCACGAAAAATCCAAAACTGGTACACCTAAGAAAAATTTATCTTAAGCTATTTTTTTTTTTTGGTAAAGATCTTAAACTAATTTTTTACCACAAAAAATCATAAATTGGTACACTTGTAATAAATTTATTGTTTGTTAAAGTCTGTTAATTTACCTTTAAGTTGTTGAGTTGGATGGCGCATAACAGTTGACGAGTGTACAAGTTTGTGATTTTACCCTTCGTTTGTCATATGTGTATTAGTTTGTGGGGTTTTTTTTTTTCATAATATTAATTCAATTTAATGGAAATTATTGAAACGTAAATTTGTTCATTGGAAGATTAGCAAACAATAGCGAATGCTTGCACTGCCATGACTCTCCAAGGCATATTCCATGATATGGTGAAACTCCATGGATTCAAGAAAAAAAAGGTTCAACAATTACTAATGAAATGGATTAAAGACATGGGGAGTAGCCCCAATAGTTCAAAATCTCGTGAGAAAGAGGAGGAACAGAGTAAAATGGATAGCTTGGGCTACTCCATATCTCAGCGAGCTAGGCCACAAACAAAATGCAAAATTGGGTTTAAATCTTATTCTCATAACTCGTCATGCTAAAGCCTGAGCCTAGTGAAAGCTGAGCTTGGTGAGCACGATTGAGGGAAAAGTGAAAGAAAAAAAGCCGTTAGTTGGGAGTGACCAAAGCGAGATCTCACTCTTGAATGTTGAGCAAGGTTCATTGTCACCAGTTAGATTCGAGGTGGCTGAGCCCCTAAGTTCTCGCTCCCAAGTCAGGGAGGCATGGACAACCTCGATGAAGGTCGTTGTCCGTGGATGAGTGCTCGAAAATGATGAACAGTGCATCCTAAATAATGAACAGTAATCGTGATATAATAGTGCTTCGAATTTTTTCGTTTTTGTTTAAATTTTTTTAATGGGCCGCTTGCATGGAAACACATCAGTGCCAAGTCGGAGCCATGTCAAATTTTAATGGCAATATTTTAATGGAATCCTAACAAAAGGGTAAATATGTTACTTGGGTATTGGTTTGGGATAAAAAAAAAATAAAAATTGAGGAAACGTGCCATTGTGGGCATAATTTAGTGTTTTTGGTGGTTTTTCTTTAATGCGGAAAAGAAGATGGGGGACCATACTAACATGGAAAAGAAGACTTGCTAATGCTTTAGTGTGCCTTTGAGCTGTCGGCAAGAAATCATTCATTATTGCTCCTATCTATTTTGCCCTTTCTTTTCTTGTACTACAAGATGTTTATTTTCATAATTTAATTTGGAGAAGGGATGGTGAGATAAATGGTCTCTGAACTTTGGTTTAATGTGTAATTTGGTCCTTGAACTTTCAATTCATTGGTCCCTAAACTTTTGAAAAATGTTCAACTCAAAATGTTAAACTTTTGTTGTTCCCTAGTTGAACATTTTTCAAAAGTTTAGGGATCACATTGAACAAATTAAATGTTTAGATATTGCATTGCACTTTGGGCAAAGTTCAAGGACCACATTGAACATTGAACCAAAGTTCATGGATCATTTGTGTCATTTTTTCTTTTGAGGAAAAAAACTACTAAAGACTCTAAACTATGCTCATTGTAATACATTTACCCCAATTCTTTTCATGATAGTAAATATTTCATCACACATATTTACTTGGCATTAGGGTTATGTTAAATATCACAGTTAAAACCTAATAACTCAAGCACCGCATTTGAAAAAAATTATAATAAAAAGGGCTAGTGCAAAAAAAAAAATTACAAATTAGTATATTTGTCAAATTTACCCCAAATATAAAAAACCGCGAATTGATACTCCTGTGACTAGTTTTTGTTAATTTTTATTATTAAATGAAAGTTGACAGGTATACTATTTTATAGTTTATCCTTCTTTTGTCACATATGTGTACTAGTTTGTGGTTTTTTGTAGTAATAATTTAATCTAATGGAAATTAATAGAGCATATATTTGTTATAAATGTACTAATTTGAAGTTTTTTGTGGAAATTTGTCACAAATGTACTTTTGGGATTGTTTTGTGGTACTAACCTAGATAAAAATAATAATTAAACAAACTCGAAGCACTGTTGGTTGTGGTTACTGTTCATCATCTTCAAGCCTTCGTCTATCGCTATCCAAAGTTGCCTACACATCCAACTGTGTTCAATTCATTTTTTTTCTTTTGTTGTAAATAATCTTCTTCCTTGTTCCTTTAGTTAGTGTTCATCTTTATAGGTAAACTTCTCCATTTCTCTTCTACTTTTTTGGTTTTGTAAAAATTTTTCCTCTACTTTCTCCACTTAAATAGTGGCAAAATCAATCCATGGACACTTTGCCACTTTGATCATTGCTTCTTCAAACCTTGGAAATCTATCCATCGGAAGATTAGCAAATAACAACCGATGCTTGCACCGTCGTGACTCTCCAAGGCATATTTCATAATACGGCAAAACTCCATGGATTCAAGAAAAAAGGGAAAAGGTTCAATAGCTATTGATGAAATGGATTAAGGACATGGGGAGTAGCCCCAGTAGTGCAAAAGCTCATGAGAAAGAGGAAGAATAGAGTAATATGGACAGCTCGGGCTACTCCATATCTCGGCAAGCTCGGTTGCAAACAAAACACAAAATTAGGTTTAAATCTTTCTCACAATTCGTCATGCTAAAGTTTGAGCTTAGTGAAAGTTGAGCTTGGTGAGCACAATTAAAGGAAAAATGAAAGAAAAACAAACCATTAGATGGGAGTGACCAAAGCGAGATCTTACTCTTGAATGTTGAGTAAGGCTCATTGTCACCGGTTAGATTGAAGGTGGCCAAGACACTTAGTCTTTTATTCTAGGTTAGGGAAGCATGAACAATCTTGATCAAGGTCATTGTCCATAGATGAACACTTGAAGATGATGAACAGTGCATCCAAAACAATGAACAGTTATTGCAGTAACAGTGCTTTGAAATTTTTTCTTTTTTGTTTGAATTTCTTAATTGGCGCACTCATGTGGAACCATATCAACACTAAGTGGAAGCCACGCCAGATTTCAATGGTGATTTTTAAGAGAATCCTAACGAAGGGTAAATGTATCACTTAGATATTAGTTTGAGATTTTTTGGTATCACAAAAAAATTGAGGAAATGTGTTACTGTGGGCATAATTTGCTGTTTTGGGTTGCTTTTTCTTTAGCATGGGAAAAGAAATGAAGCGCGGATCCTAAGGTGGAAAAGAAGACACACTAATGATTTAGCATACCTTTAAGCTATTGACAAGAAATCATTCATTATTACTCCAACCTGTCTTGCTTTTTCTTTTCTCGTACTGATAGATGTTTCCTTTCATAATTTAATTTGGAGAATGGATAATGATATAAATAGTCTTTGAACTTTAACCTAATATGTAATGTGGTCCTTAGATTTTTAATTTATTGGTCCCTAAACTTTTAAAAAATGTTCAACGTGAATTGTTAAACTTTTTTGGACTCTAGTTGAATGTTTTTTAAAAGTTTAGAAATCACATTAAACAAATTAAAATTTTAATGACCACATTACACTTTAGGCTAAAGTTTAGGGACTATTTGTATCATTTTTTCTTCAAAGAAAAAATCATTAAAAACCCGAAAGTATACTTATTGTGATACATTGTTGATGCCTAATTTTTAGTTGATGCATTGATAAAGGTAGAACGGGGCCAATTTTTTGAACAAAAAAGTATTATTTTTTATTTTCTTTCTTTTATAATGTCATTTTTAGATAATTTCCTAGTCATTTCCAATAAAATTTGAAAAGTTAAACGGTTGACTTTCGGGTTGACTTTTGATCAAACTTTGACCAAAAATCAAACCCTTGGGTCAAAAGTTGACCTTTTGCACTAAATGATTCCTTTTAGTTCCAATTTGACTTTAGCATATAAAATTTTGCAAAAATTGAATAAGAATCTTGTTTTTTGAATTTTTCGATTTTAGGTTCAAAATCAACCAAAAATAAAATTATTTTTATTTTAGTTATAAGTAGTCTTAGTTCCTTTTACAACATTTGATCTATAGGTCGTTACCCATTCACTCATTCAATCGATTTTGAGATCAGACGTGCCAAAATATGAATTCTCTTTTTTAGCCTTGATTAGGGGGTTTAAACCAGTTCAACGTGATTTGCAAGCGGACACTTCCATTCCACTCATTTTTGTGGAATAAGTTCGAATCGAGGGTAAATTTTGGGAAATTCACTTAGGAACTTCTCATTTTGAGGAATTTAGCTCACTTGAACATTAGAAAATCAAGCTAATGAGTTCCGATTGATGAAATTCAAGTTGACCCATTTGAGACTAAAGTTTAATTTCAGAAATTGAGGTTTAATTTCATCATTAGACCCCGATTCAATTTTAGCATAAAAGTCACGCCATTAATTTAAGTCAATTTGAATGCAATAAGTCATCCTAGGTATGGTCAATTAATTCATTGGTGCCATGCAATTTTAATTGAATTCAATTTCAATTAATTTGCATTTTTGGGCAAGATATTACATAAAATTGTCCAATTTAGCCTAGGAAGTCCAATTATATGTACCCATGGCACGGGTCCAATAGTTTCCATGTTAATTAGGTAATTAGGCTAATAGAAAGTTACAAGATTGCATTTACATAGTTTAATTGGCATAATTTCTTCAAAATTGGATTGTTTCTCTTCGAGTTAAACCGTTTTTCCTTTAAATTAAGCAAGATTTCCTTTCAGGGACTAAATTGCATAAAATGTAGAAGGGAAAGGACTAAACTGCCCAAGAAGCGGCTAAATCAACTGAACCGGTTTGGACTGATTTGACCGGCCGCCGATGGAGGAGGCTAGTTTGGCCTTCCTCTGGCTAATTCTTGGTCGCCGACGACAGCCCATGATGGCCTACTATGCATACTTTCATCCGTGCCGTCCAATTTTTCAGATTTTGCAAAAATGCCCCTAGGTCTTATGAAATTATGAAAATACCCCTAATTAGGCCCTTATTGCAAAATCGATCTGGACAAGCGATTTCAGCCGATCACCACGATCCAAATAGTCACATGCTTAAATCAAGTTTGCTTAATGAGTAAGGAAGTTTGTTGGGATCAATCCTTAGCCATCAGATTGAATCAACGGTTAGGATTTGATCTTGAGGGGGGTATTTAACTCATTTTCCCTCCAAATTTTTGGAAGAGAGCCTCATAATCTATAGATTTCTCTCTTTGAACAAAATTATTCCTCAAAGATCTCTCTCTCTCTCTCTCTTCTCGTGTGGCATCGCCTCACCATCCTCCTCTCACCACGCCTTCAACTACTCACTGAAGCCTCCGCTGGCTGAACACTATCGTCCACTAGCTCCATCAATCCTCTTCTTCTCCTGCCGTAGCCGCTCAGAGCCCCGACGACCACTAGAGCTTCTCGATTAGTTTGATTCACCGATGGGGCCAATCATCGGCATGTGACCCCAGTTGCCAGTTTCGCTGTTGGTTTCAACGACCAGCTGACTTCCCTTGGTGGCGCACCACCTCCGATTATCTTCCTTAACTTGTCCTTGACCTCCAGCGACCGTAGCTCCCCATCTACACTGGTTTTGCCGTTGGTGTCAAAATCGGAGCTTGATCTTCATCCAGTGCCAAACCAGTGCAAATCCAGCGCAATCTAGCTCTCCTTCGGCGATTTTCAGGTTCTTCGGAAGTCCCTTGACATCATTATGTGCCGTGGAGGCTTGATTATTGATTGATTTAGCTCAAATCAATCAAAACACACAAAAGGTAACTGTCTGTCCTTAAGCTTGATGAAGTGAGGTTGTTCTAGACAACCGGGGCTAGAGCTCACCCTAGGATTTTTGTATCTACAAAATATGACGTATTAGCATGTTAGAATGGCCATAGGTTTGCCTTGATTGAGCTTGGTTACATTGAAAGAGTTTGATTGTTTGATTGTGCCTTGTTCTACAAAAATCGTGTACCTCTTTGATAGATCTAAAACATGCGGTGATTTGAGCTTGTTATTGTGGTTTTCTGTGTTTGATATCTTCATGATATTTGTAGACGACTCGAGGATCTTTCCAATGACATAAAGAATGTCCTGATTTGGTGTCGTTTACTACCTAAAAACTGCGTAGGAATCGGTGCATATTTCTAGGAATTTTAATGTGTTTTGACCTATTCTATGTTTCACCGACCTTTACTTTTTATTGATTTTTTGCTAATTTTTGTGATTCGAGTTCTTAGTTGGTTTCAAATTGCTTAGAACACACTTCTCTACAACATATAGTTTTTCCAAAATTTCAGTAGCCATGTCGGTAGGTCAATTTGCATTGAAACATCCATGATTTTTTTTTTGAAAATTATGCGTTGCAAATTAAATGTTGTATCCTCATGAAGTTTGCTAAGAACATCTAGGGCTACAACATATAAAATTTTGAAAAAAATAATAAAGTCATATGATAGGGTAAATTGCCTAAAGAACGTGAGTTATCGGTTCTATTCTCCTGTGACCTATACTGTTTGTCGATTTTCTACTGATTTTTTGAGTTTTATTAGACTTAGATTCTTTCGCGAGAAATGATCCAAATTTATGTTATGCATCCATGAATTTTTCCAGAATTTTTTTGATGACATTGGGATGGTGAACAAATACTCGTGTTCCATGAAATTACTTCTGTGATTTGGTCTGACATGAGTTGCCATGCAATTGTCTTCAATCGAGCTCTTAAGAGCAAAATTAGTGCATGAATTCTTCTAGACATGCTAGGAGACTTCATAAGCTTCAAAAATGACATATAATTCATGCCGATCGGTGATCCTTTGCTCTATGAATTTGCCTTGTGAAGTTGTTGCTATGTTTAGTTCGATTCTGCTATGTTTGGGTTAGGGAGTGTTAGTTTACTTAGTGACATTCATGAATTTGTATGATTTTCCTTGTATTGATCTAAGGTTAGATGTTTTCATCGAACTTATTCATTGCATTTAGCCCTATGTCATGCTTAAATGTCATAATTTTCATGCATCATAGGTGGCTTAACTAGCTTCCTTTCATGCATCATGTTCTGCCACGTTTTTTGCTGACTTGCACATTTCTGCAAATTTCATCGTTTGGACATGAAATTGATTTTAATTGAGTTTGACGGCTCTTAGAAATTCTTAGAGCACATTCTAAGCTTTCCAATGACTCCAATTTTGTCCCCTTTGCATGTTATTTGAACCAGTTTTTATTTTTGTGAGATTTTTCTTGTAATCTACCATGTGATGAAATTTGAATTGCTTGTTTGCTCATTTTGAGTCTGAATCTTTCCTATTTTTGTATGATTGTTTTTTTTTGGTGAGGATTCTGAGGTTGGCTCTTCAAAGAAAGTTATTCATTACTTGTATGGCTACAATATACTTAAATTTCATAATTTTTAGACATCGTTAGGGCAAATTGCCATTGATATTCTCTGATATCTTACTACTCTACACTGTTTTTGATACATTGCTCTCTGTTCTTGGATTTTTTTAGAAATTCATGTGTAGATTATCTTAGAAAACTTCCTTCATAAAAGTTGTTCCTTATTGAATCCTTAATGTGCCATGATTTTTTTCAGGACCAATGATAAATGAGTCATACTTCAATTGCTTGAATCTTCTATGCTCTGTTCTAGCATGCTCTGTTTGTCCTTTATGACTTGTCTCTGTTGTAGCATTTTTAGGAAATTATGCATGTTGATTTGGTTTTTGATGTCTTCACGAGTTTTGATCCTCACATTCGGAACTTCACATAGAAATTTTTTTCAAAAAAATAAAAAGATAGCTCGGTAATTGCATCGAGCCCCTCAAAATTACTGGACAACTCGACATTTCGCATTCTTACTTGTTATAGAATTGCTTTTCATCCATATGGTGCCCTATTATACAAATTTCTTTAATTAGAATCCTCTTCTTGGTTTGAACCATATTTAAAGCATTTGCAAAGCCCGATCAACTGTGCGTTAGATGTGCTTTGGTTAGCCTCGATAGTTAAATGCGTTCCATAGTTTAGATGCACTTATGTCTCGTCTTCATCAAAATTTTCTCGAACTCCTGTCTTAATTGATCCAAAAATGATTTTTGGGCATCATATGGATCCTTTTAATGCTTTGGTTTTACTTGTCTGGTGCATGTGGTTGTGTTTGGCGCTTGATGAATGAGTGAAGTGATTTAATATCGGCTCACTAATTTGTTTGATTGATTGAGAACCAAAGTCTAAAAGCCTCCATGCATGTTTACTTTCAAACTATGCATGTGATTTTTAAATATATGCATAAGCAGGATGCATGTTCCTGCGGAATACTTTGGGTAACTTTTAGTACCCGAATTAGGGGTTTGTTAGTATTAGCCACAATTTGTGAACATAAATGTTGACTAATTACTACAAACCATTAAAATGATTGGATAAAAGTCTTAGTGTAACTCATTGCATGAACAATCAAAGGCCAACCCTGAGGCCATTCTTGATAATCCTTGCTAATTACTTTGTTTAATGTTTTTTTTTTTTTTTGGTCGAAAATACGGGTTTGCATTCATTCATGATACTAAACGATCCTTACAAGTCGACGATGGGTAAAATTCTGAACAGAGAATTTCCATAAGGTAAAAAGGAGGATAATTCACCCAATTAGGAGGTAGATTGTTGGACCGGTGGGAGTTTGCAAGCCAATCGGCGGCTCGGTTTGCTTCACGAAGGCATTTCTCTACCGTGATTTCAACGCCCCTAACAGATTGAAGGAAGTGAAGCTCTTCTTTGCACCTGTCGATGATGTCTTTTGTGTCCTAGGAGGGTTCGGCCCGGCCCATGACAGCTTCCACAGTGTTTGAACTATCACTTTCAACAATCCACCCTCTGCTTTGGCCGAAGCTCTGTTCCACGTGCGGAACTGCACTTCTTCTCACGAAACTCAACCCCTGTAACAGAGTTAGGGCTTCTGCGTGTTGGGGGGAAAGCGCCCGAATCTGCTCCGCAAAGCCGTCGACCACCATTCCCGACGAGTCGCGCAGTATACTGGCGGCCGATCCTGAGAAAAGGGACCACGAGGCGTCGATATTCAGCTTCAGCTTCTTCTGTTCGGGAGATTTCCAGCTTGTGGGTATGTTTCGAGTAGTGGGTTTCTGTCCCTTCTTTGAGTGCCATCTGCTGAATTTTACTTGCTGCACTAGTGCCAGGTCTACTATGGCTGTCGGTTTTGGAGTCTTGCCGCGAAAAATCGAGTCATTCCGTGCTTTCCATATGCTCCATAGCACTGCAGCTATTTGTTCTTTTTCAGGTAAGATGTCACTCCTTTCGAAAACTTCCAGTAGCCACTTATCAATTCTTGTGATTTTGCTTGGATCGATGTTGATCTGGAGTCGAGGGTCTGTCCAGATTTTTTTAGTCCATTTGCAAAGAAGGAAGAGATGTTCAGTTGTCTCCATGTGTTTGGCGCAGAGAGTGCAATAGGGGTTGGGTAGCATTTTCCTTTTATGCAGGTTCTCTCTTGTCGGTAAGGCTTCTTGACATAGGCTCCATAGAAAAGTTCTCAACTTTGGGGGAATATCTAATCCCCATATCCTTGTCCAGAGGGATCTCGGCGGCTTAAAAGAGCAAGTAGCTTTGTTTTGTTCTGTTTTTGTGGCCTTTAGATGGTTTGTGTTGTACCCGCTCTTCACAGTGTATGTCCCTGATTTATTACCGATCCACACTAAACTATCTTCTTTCGGAATCGAGCTGATAGGTATTGCAAGTATCTCGTTCGCTATTTGTTCTTCAAAAAAATTCAGAATTAAATTTTCCTTCCATACCCGCAAATCTTCATGGATGAGTTCAGCCACCATCACAGGTTCACTTTGGTTAATAGGGCCTCCGAGAACTCCACATTTCAGCCATTTGTCTTCTCTGATGTTGATAGATTTGCCATCCCCTACAGACCATTTAACCTCTGATTCTATGGCTTCTCTTCCCATTAAAATACTTTGCCATCCCCAAGATGGTCGCTGCCCTTTTCTTGCCTTCCATAAAGTGCCATTTGGAAAATAAATGCCTTTCAAAACTCTGCTCCACAACGCTGAGGGTGTTTTGGCTAGTCGCCATGCTTGCTTGCCGAGCATTGCTCGGTTGAAGTTTCTCAAATCTTTAAACCCCAAACCTCCCTCATCTTTTCTGGTTTTCAGTGTTTCCCAATTCTTCCAATGCACTCCCCTCTTGGAATCACTTTTCTGCCACCAAAAAGAGGCAATTCTCTTTTCTATAGCTTTGCAAATGGATATGGGCAATTTAAAAACAGACATTGCATAGTGCGGGAGAGCTTGCACAACGCTTTTTATTAGAATCTCCTTTCCTGCTTTTGAGAGTAATTTTTCTTTCCATCCTTCTAACTTGGAGTTTACTCTTGCTAAGATCCAAGCGAACATCTCCTTCTTGGATTGACCCCACTCTGTTGGTATGCCAAGATATTTCCCTGTTTTATCTATAATTGGGACCCTGAGTTGCTGTGCTAGGTTTCTTTTCAGAGAAGATGGACAATTGCTACTGAAACATACCCCTGATTTGTTTAAATTAACTGCTTGACCCGATGCAAAACAGTACTGGTTCAGAATATTGGCCAGATTTTGGCATTCCACAATAGTCCCGTTCAAGAAAAAGATGGCATCATCAGCAAAGAGTAAATGAGATAGTGTAGGGCAGAACCTGTTTAGCTTTATACCCTTGATGCTTCCATCTTCTAGGGCTCTGTTCATCATCCCAGTCAAAACATTTGCCACTATGATGAATAAATATGGGGAGAGAGGGTCGCCTTGTCGTAGACCTCTTGAAGGGGTGAAAAATGGAGTAGGCTCCCCATTTATCTTCACACTTAGAGACACCGTTGACACGCATTTCATAATAAGGGATACCCACCGCTCACAAAAGCCCATTTTCAGCATGCAATCCCTCAAAAAGTCCCATTCGATTCTGTCATAGGCCTTCTGCATATCTAGTTTCAGTATCGCCTGGAACTTTTTCTTCCTTCTAGCTATTCTCAATTGATGCAAGACTTCCTGAACTATTAAAATATTGTCTTGAATTTGCCTCCCTTGAACAAAGGCGCTCTGTTCAGGTTCTATGATCTCTGGAAGCCAAACCTTTAGTCTGTTTGCCATAACTTTTGAGATTACTTTGTAACTGACATTACAGAGACTAATAGGTTTGAATTGGCCTATATTTTCTGGGTTTTTCACTTTTGGTATCAAGGATATATGCGTTCTGTTTAGGAGAGGATCAAATGAACCTGTTTCAAAGAAGTCGTGCACTAACTGGAGCAGATCCTGCTGAACATTTTCCCAAGATTGTTGATAAAAAAGCCCATTCAGCCCATCAGGCCCCGGAGCCTTTAAGGAACCCATCTGAAATACCGCCTGTTCCACCTCTTCCAATGTGATTGTTGCCATCAGTTTTTCATTCATATCATCCCTCACTGATCTGGATACCTGGTTAAGTATTGGTTGATAGTTCCTAGGGCCCACCGAATTGTACAAGTTTTGGTAGAAGGTCCCTATGTGTTGTTTGAGCGCCGCCGGATCCCTGCACCAACTGTGATCTTCCATTTGCAGCATTATGATTCTGTTTTTTTGTCTTCTTTGTACCGTTGTTAGTATTAGCCACAATTTGTGAACATAAACGTTGACTTTTAATTACTACAAACCATTAAAATGATTGGATAAAAGATTCTTAGCCCTAACTTCAATATTCTCTCTTTTTCCTCCTGTAACTCATTGCATGAACAATCAAAGGCCAACCCTGAGGCCATTCTTGATACTCCTTGCTAATTACTTTGTTTAATGTTATTGATGTTATACTTGCCACGATCGATTGTTATTGCCATGAATTGCCTTTTCCATTCTAAAAACTAGACTAACATTAGAATAAGTCCAAGAAAGCGGCTCTTGGAGATGGTGATTTTGAAGACGGTGATGGTCAATGTCCGTTCCAATCTTTTCTATGTTAATGGCGAATGGTCGATGTCCCTTCTAACCAATTTCCTTGTAATATTCATTACCCGACATATGTCTTCTTATATGCGTTGTATAAACGCCTGGTGAGTTGCGAGTTCTTCCTTGCTTTGCTTTCCTTTAATTCTGTTTTAGGATTGCATGCTAGATTTACTGTTTTCCTTAAATTGTCTTGGGTGTTTACTTATCGCACTGTCCTTTAAATTTCAATTGTTTGCTTTCTTTTTTCTTTTTAAGTAGAGATCGAATGTCATGAAATTGACTATCTACGCATGATCACCTCATTTTTAAATTACAAGGAAAAGTAAAAAGACACACATGTACATGTTAGGTAATGTGACAATTGTTAGGTACCGAAAGGACATTAATATAAATATTGACATAACCCAAGTCCGCAAGCCTTAGATCTCTGATTGCATAGGTGTCCAATGACCACTCTTAACTCTCGATTGGGTACTTTAGTTGACCCCAAAAATGGGGTTAGTGGCAACTCCTAAAATGATATATTAAGTTGTCTAAACAACTTAGAAACAATAAACCCATCATGAGGGGTTCACAACCTTGATTTGGCACACTCAAAGTGGTTGAGGTGAAGAGATGAAGTGATGCCATCTTTAGCTTATGTACATTTGAGAGGACTATCATGATTGTGAACCCTTAAACTCATCTTTTTGAGATTGAGTCATGACTAATCCTGCTGTCACGCGAGATATGAGTTTAGGAGAGCTTACGGCTGTGATTAAGCGAACTCGTGATTGATCCCAAAAGATGAGGTGACGATATCTTTGGAGTAATGTGAGGGAATTCTTATAGTTGACCATCTTTAAACCTGTCGTCTCACTATAAAACCCAAAAAACTAAGGCCAAGTCATGATATGCATTTTACCCCAATGTTTTTGGTGACACTAAAAATCTCAATACACATATTTACTCAGCATTAGGGTTATGTTAAATATCACTATTAAAAAGGGTTAGTATCATGCAAAATCAAAATTGGTACATCTGTCAAATTTACCTCAAACTAATATTTTAATCATAAAAAAACTCCAAACTAGTACATTTTTGATAAATTTACCATATGTTAGTTTCTGTTAATTTTTACAGTTAAATTAAAGTTGGAGGACACTTGACAAGTTGATAATTGTAGTAGTTTGTGGTTTTACCCTTCTTTTGTCACATATATACCGGTTTATGATTTTTCGTAGTATTATTTCAATTTAACGGAAACTAATAGAAGGTAAATTTGTTGCAAATTTACTAATTTTGGATTTTTTATGATAAAAAAATGTTTGAAATATATTTTTCACAAATGTACTAATTTATGATTTTTCTGTGGTATTAACCCAAATAAAAATAATAATTAAATCAACCTGAAGTACTATTCATCATCTTAAGTGCTTGTCCATCGCTGCCCAAACCTGCCAAGACATCCGACCATGTATCATCTTTTTTTTTTTTTTTTAGTCTTTTGTTGTAATCTTCTTTCTTGTTTCGGTACATCTTTCTAGGTAAACTCTTCCATTTCTCTTATACTTTTTATTTTTTTGTCAAACATCTTTCCTCTACTTTCTTCAGTCAAATATTGGCAAAATCAATCCACAGACTTCACCACCTTGATCACCGGCTTCTCCAA
This sequence comes from Eucalyptus pumila, assembly GCA_016097595.1. Classification (NCBI taxonomy): domain Eukaryota; kingdom Viridiplantae; phylum Streptophyta; class Magnoliopsida; order Myrtales; family Myrtaceae; genus Eucalyptus; species Eucalyptus pumila. The sequence continues at coordinate 45,564,017 of CM027853.1, forward strand.
ACCTCGGAAATCTATCCACGGAAGATTAGCAACGATAGCCGATGGTTGCAACACTATGGCTCTCCAAGGCATATTCCATTGATATTGTGAAATTCCGTGGCTTTGAGAAAAAGAGGGAAAAGGTTCGACAACTATTGATAAAATGGATTAAAGACATGGAGAGTAGCCCTAGTAATGCAAAAGCTCATGAAAAAGAGGAATAATGGAGTGACATGGATAGCTTGGCAACGCCAAATCTCAGTAAGCTCAACTGCTAGCAAAACACAAAATTGACTTTAAATCTTATTCTCACAACTCGTCACGCTAAAGTTTGAGCCTAGTAAAAGGTTAGCTTGGTGAGCTGATTGAGGGAAAAAGAAACCTTTAGATTAGATGGACGTGACCAGAGCAAGATCTCACTCTTGAACATAGAGTAAGGCTCGTCGTCACCAGTTAGACTCAAGGTAGCCAAGCCCCCACATCCTCGATCCTAGGTTGGGGAAGTTCGGACAACCTCGACCAAGGTCATTGTCCATGGATGATGAACAGTGCATTAAAGACAGAATAGTAATCACGATAACAATGTTTCGATTATTTTTGCTTTCTAGTCTTAATTTTTTTTAATGAGGCTCTTGCGTGGCGCCACATCAACACTACGTTAGATTTTAATAGTGATTTTTAACAAAGCCTTAACTTAGGGTAAATGTGTCACTCGGATATTAACTAGGGGTTTTTTTAGTATTTTTTTTTTCAGCATCAAGTAAATCCTATACTATTGTTACTATCTTCACTTTTATTTTTACTACAATTCATCGTCCCTTGAGTACCTTTTTTTTTTTTTTTTTTTTTCATATCACACAAATGATAAAAAAAAGGATTATTATCACAGAAAATCCTAAATTGATACATCCGCACAAATATTTTTTATTCCAAATTAATTTTCGTGTAAAAAAATCCTTAATTGTTATAACCATGCCACTTTTACCCCAAATTAATTTTTATGTTATTAAAAAAATCCAGACTGGTACAATCATGCTACATTTAATCCAACTTTTTGTGTTACAAAAAATTCAGAATAGGAACTCTTAACCATGTTAAAAGCTAATGATTTGAGCTTGATATCTTAGAAGAGAAGCAGATAGGCAAGAAAACAAGGTATTTATGAGCTTGCTGAGAGTTTTCTGAAATTGAAGTTATCAGCGGATTCCATTTCAGAATAATTGGCTTAAATACATGTTGCTAAGGTTTATTTTGGAATAGATTACTTTTATGGATATTGAGATGACAAGAAACGAGTTAATAAGGTCGATATTGAGATTTTCAGTGATACAAAAATAAGTTTGAAGTAAATTTGGTACTAACGTACCAATTTTGATTTTTTTGTAACATGAAAAATTAGTTTGGGATAAATGTTGTACCGGTACTAGTTTGAGATTTTTTATGGCATAGACATTAATTTGGGCTAAGTAGGATAGGAGTGTACCGGTTTGTGATTTTTGGTGTTATTATTTTGGAAAGAATGAAAATCGGACACAAACATTTCATGAAAAAATAGTTCAAGTCTTAACTCCTTTGAGATGGGTGTCAAGTGTTAGCAAACAAGTAATGTTCATGGGATCGTTCCTAGCATATGTTGATAAAGCCGGAGTTGGGAGTGGTCATTCTGGTACTTCTCACTTAACACTTCTCATTAACTCCATGTTTGTCACGTAGCTCAGTGTTACTTTTCGATTATTTCCATGTCATCCTGAACTATTATATGTTATTTTTCAAATTTTATTAATAGATAAAGTCAGTATTTAAACATCTTTGAATGCTAAAACAATCTAGAGTAAGATTTGTCGAAACAATTAATTTAAACTTATAAAAAATGATTGATTTAAATTAAGAATAAAATAGAGATGTATGTTTTCTGTGTCTTAAAATGGTAAGAGCACATAGAAACATGGGATTGATGCAAAAAGATATTCAGAACTCCAAGATGTGGTGCTGACTATGAAGGACGCGACGCAAGGTTTGTTAATATAGAATTTGTATTGTTGTTTATTGGTTATTATCTACCTTTTCTCTCTTTGTACTTCAGATTGAGAGATTTAGGAAATATCTTGAAATACAATTAAAAAACATGTCATCTTGAATAAAATTAATGATGGAAAAATTATCCTAATCAATTTAATTTACTTAAGCCTAAGATAATAAGATTAGTAATACAATTTAAATTACAAAAGGTATCTAAATTAGTTTGCTGAAGTACCACGTGGCTTGACAATGAATCTTATATGCTTTATCTATCTATATATATATAGCGTTGAAAATACTTCAATATTTATTTATAATTAGCTCATCCCATTTTGCATTTCTTCCTCCTTTCGTTGGTGCGGGAAATACTTCAATTCACATGTTTTGCGAGTTTTGCACTTTTATGTCTCATCTTACCAATTAAGTTAAACTTTTGACTAGAACAATTGTGGGCAAAGATGATTCGACCGCTATGAAATATGACGCTTTAGCCAGAAAATCTTTTTTCACCACGTCATTAGACACGAAATTTTGTGTCGCCGAAGCTACTAAAACCCACATAACTTTCGTTGGATATGGTCGGCCCTTTAGCCACGAAATAAAATCTGTCGTTATTGAGTGTCTATTTTACGCCTTTTGCCATGAAATATCCCGTGGTGAAAAGTATACATTTCTGCACAAAATTACTCGATTTTGTTTCTAAAGGTGTATTGCTACAGGCCTTTAGCCCTGACATTTCCGCCACCGAGATTTCCGTGGCCGCGAATTTCCAGGCTTCTAGCCCCGAAATTCTGCCGCGGTGAAAGGTCGATTTTCTTGTAGCATCCATTCACCGCTAACAATGGAAAAAAGTGGATAAGGCCGTACGTGAAGAACACATTTTTTATACTGATGGTGGAAAAGACATGGATGTGCAGAAAACATGTCACTGACCATACATATGATGGAAGGTACATACAAGATACCGAGATTGGCTTCACGGTCTCCGAGGGAGCCCCTTCTCCCCGTAAAGGGGAGTTGTGCGCAGGGTAACCCGTAACCCTGTGGGCCGGGATATTTTTCGAGGCCTGGATCCCGGCCTCTATCCCGTCTTTCTAGGATGTCATAACCTTTTAAGGTCTTGCTAAGGACCAAAATACATTTTTATATTAATGGTGGAAAAGACATGGATGTACAGAAAACATGTCACTGACCATACATATGATGGAAGGTACATACAAGATACTGGAAAAACATTTATTCGCATCAAAATGGCTCATTAGAAAGCAACGTGAATGATAAATATGTTGGTAATTTGTTTATAAAACAAATGAAGAGGTGTCTTGTCCCACATCGAAAAGATGTGAGTGCGCACATGGACGAGATTTGGCACTAACCGATGATCATTATTTTTATTTATTGAAAATTCGGATTTATTTTTATAAAAATTAATTATAAAATCTTATTAAAATAGTGCGACTATTCACAAAAAGTTATGATTATTATTTATTTATTTATTTAATTTTGAATTTTTATGTCTTTTCAACGTAAAAGACGTATTTGTTCAGGAAAAGTTACATTTGTTCTTTTGCAACCTTTTGAAGGGTTGCCTCTATTCGAAAGAAAAAAATAAGTACGTTTGTTTTGAGATAAAACAAAAATCTTCTTCCATTTTTGTCTTCTTTCGAAAGAAATTACAGCCATTGTTTTTAATTGTTTCCCATGGGAGACTTTGGAGAAATATTAGAATTACTATCTAGTATTCTCATTTGAGACTTTGTTGTATCCTGGAGGATTTTTGCTAGTGACCATTAGTATTTTTGTAGGGCAAATGAATCCTTAAAATTGTTGGGAAAATATGACTTCTCATATGGAATGTGTGTGGATTTTTTTATCATAATGTTGGCGCAGAGAAGAGAAATTTTTTCTTTCCGAAATTGAGTGATCAAATGTTGACTCAACTCACTAATATTAGAGTTACTCAAGATTGGGACGAGATTACAAAAAAAATTAAAAAAAAATTCCTACAATTTTAAGGATTTATTTTGGTACAATGGAGTCGGAGATAATCAAAATTATGAATCAAGATATGGTCAAACTGGACCAGTTCGATGGGAACAATTTTGCTCGCTGGAGGGACAAGATAATATTCTTACTCACTGCTCTTTTCCTACGTATTGGACCTAACTTGGCACCTATAGAAGATCCTAAGTCTATTGCCGAGGGAGGATAGCCAAGTGCGGAAGTCATTGAGAGGGTTAATAAGGAAAAGAAGAAACGTGCTGAGGAGGAATTACTTTGTTGAGGACACATTTTGAACATACTCTCCGATCGTCCGTATGACTTATTCACTGAAATGAAGTCAGCCAGAGAAATTTGGAATGCACTGAAATTCAAGTACCAAGTGGAGGAGTAAGGTACCAACAAATATCTAATCGCCAAGTATTTTGATTTCAAGTTTATTAATACTAAATCCTTGCTGGAACAAGTCCATGAATTGAAAGTGATATCACACCTCAAAGTTTGACTTGATTACTTAATTCGACTTCATTGTTCTACCTAATTAGAAGCCATATTTTCCCAACAAAATATAATTCTGAAAGACATCTCATATAAATATACATATTATATATTATACATATACGAATAATCTTTACAAAGAAAGGGCAGACCCCAACAGTTTAAAGATACACTTAGGTAACCTCATATGTACTAAAATCTACAGGGGCTGGTGGCTGGAGGAGGAGTGAGGAAAGGAATGTAGGGATGCTCAGCATTGGGGACAAGGTGGTTGGCATGGTCGGCATGCTTGGAAGTGGCGGCAGAGCAGTGGTGGGCAATGTTGGCTGGGTGGTGGCTAGTGTCGGCAATGTGGGCTGAGCTAGGGTCGTAGGGATGGCAGGCAATGTGCGCATGGACAGCAATGGTGGCAGCGAAGTGGGTATTGATACTCTTGGTAATGTGGGAAGGGATGCTATGGATGACATAGTTGTCAGTATCGGTAGTGTTGGTATTGTAGGAATGGCCGGTATGGATGGTCTAGTTATTTGCCGCAAACGACAAGCTCTGAAACTTATATTGGCAGTTGAGAGAACTATGGCGACGAAGAGAACAAAGCTCTTTTGGGGATCAGCCATCTTGGTAACTGCAACGTGGATGTTATGTTGTGAAAGACTCAAGGACTTGCAATCAACGAGCTGAGAGGAATGGATTGCTACTTGCGTGAGTAAATGGAGGACGGAGATGGGAGTTTATATAGCTAGAGGTAGTTCAAATAGAATTTTGGGTTGTAATAATAAGTTGGTGGCTGGCTTTTGGGTATGGTTAGGAAAAAGAACAAAGAACAGAACATCTCTTTAATTGGTTCTTTGTTAGCTCACCTCCTTAGCTCAAATCTCCTGAAAGATGGCCAATGCTGGTTCGGGGCCTCATCACGGCTCCTTATTGTTAGCAGACTCGGATTAGTACAAATGCTCACCATGAAGGACCGTGCTAGGCTAAGGCCCAAGAGGGTCAGTCCGTGTTGTGTCTAGGCCAGCACAGCTTAATATTCTTAGGGTAGGGGTTCGTTAATGTACATGTTAAGATAAGCAAATGCTAAAGTTCATGTCCTTTGCAAACTGTGGCCTTTCAACACAATAGATTTTAAAGGTAATGTGTGAGTGTAATGAGTCGAATCCATGTCTTGAGGCGGAAAGAGATTTTCAAAGTGTAATTGTCGGTGTGGTATAAAACCGATAAGTTATGATGTTGATAAAGGACAAAGGATATAGAACGCAAAGTACTGCATGAAAAATTGAAGAAGAAAAGAAGAGGATGTCAAATAATTTCGAGTAGAATTAAGTATGTTAGTTTTTCCTTCTTTTTTTTGGCGAGAGAAGAATGTTAGTTCACTATTGTCTTAAATGCAATATCTCCGAGTACCAGAAACTTATTCGTTTAGGTTAAGTTTAATATCGACAAAAAGAAAATGGTTAAGTTTAAATTTTAAAAATTAGAGAAAATAATGGACTTCTATCAAATTGAGTGAAAAAAAGTATCATTCCTTAAAGATTTCTTGGTCAATGTTTTTTTCTCATTTTTTTTAATTCAATACTTTAAAGTGTACTACTATGTAATCTTCAGGGAAATTTTCCAATAATAGCCTAAAATAAGATTAATTTCTCAAAAGATGATGTAAAGTGAACCTTATTTCAAATAAATGCCTCAAGTAACTAAGTTAGTCTCAAATAAGGATATGAGCTCGCCAACCAGTCAATCAGTCGATAAGCATTTGATTTTTCTAGTGGCTGGCAAAGGGTATTTTTGTCCAAAGCAAAACCTGAAGATTAAAAGAGAGAGAGGAAGGGACAAGGGTATTGGAAATTCTAAAACTTATCATGAAAGTGTAATTAAGTTATAAAAATTTCAAAAAGTGTGATTAATTCCTAAAACTTATCGAAGTAGTCCAATTAAATCCTTCCATTTATGGCTTTTTTTGAAAGTTCTAAAATTTGATTGCACTTTTATAATAATTTTTAGGAGTTAATTGTACTTTTTGAAAGTTTTAAAACTTGATTGCATTTTCATGAAAATATTATGAATTGATTATATTTTTTGAAAGTTTGAAGACTCAATTATATTTTTATGATAAGTTTTAAGATTTTTAGTGCATTTATTTTTGTAGTAGAATTGCAAAAGCAAAAAAAGGAAAAAAAAAAAAAAAAGAATCTCCTGAAACACCACCTCCATGAACACAGCATCCCAACCGTGTTGAAGATCCGACAGCTTCAAGTCACTCCAATCACTCACTGCCATTAATTTTTTTCCTTTCGTCAATATTTTTTCTTCTCAATCACGTCCCATCAACCATTACCAGTGATTCTTTCTTCACTTGAGCCCTCACTCCTACCTATATGCTTCGCAGCATGTCTCCGGATTTCCATAGGTCCTTCGTCTACACCATTCTTGGCAATATTCATATGTTTTGTTCATGTCCTGATTGCTGTTGTTCGGTGGTTTTTTATGATGCGGGAAGGTGGCGACGATCTAGTGGGTAGGTCAGGAACTAGAGCTGCGCTATCAATTTGGTGTACAACGATGATGGGAATGACTACGATGATGAGGACGATGGTGCAGAGAGGCTTGGCATCAAGCTCCGCCACCTGAGATTTGCAATTGAACTCCATCATGACATTGAGCATCAGCCGACCCCAGGCAAGGGTTGACAGTACTCGTCGGCAAAGTTGGAATCGTGGTGGCACACACATATTTGATCATCTACAATCTCTTTTTCTCCTTTGGTTTGATGGGGTGTTATTGAGAAGCTGTTGAATCTTCGACATGGTTGGGGGTGCCGTGTTCATGTTGGTGGTTCAAGCGATTTTTTTTGGCTTTTCTGGTTTTCTATTATTTAATATTTTTTCAATATTTTTGAACTAAAATGCCCTGCTAGCTTAGGCGAAAGTGGCACTTGACGAGGTCCAGTGGATAGCCAATGGAAGGAAAAAGGGAAAAAGGGAAAAAAAAAAAAAAAGAAAAAGAAGAAAAGAAATAAAAAAATTTATAACATTATTTACGTTAATGTCAGGTTATGTCACGTAGGATGATAAATGTTCATGTTAGTTATTTCTAATCAAAATTGACCGAATTGACTAAATTAGTAAAAAGTAAAAATATTGAGAATTCAATTGACAAAATTGAAAAGTTTATGATTAAATTAGCAAATTTTTTAATAAATTTTAAGATTTTTTGGATAATTTTCCAATCGTTTGACAATGCTTGCAAAGATTATGTACACAAAGGAGGATCAAGGATCTCCGTCCTCCTAGGAACATCGTTAACATTAATAAATGTTTACTGCCGACGGCAGCTTCGGATTTCAGAAGAACAGACGTCCCAGTTGACATGGCCGAGGCAATAATGGCCTTAAAACTAGCTAAAAACCTTGCCTTCCCTTCCGTGGAGACTGAATCAGACAGCACTCAAGTGATGTCTCTTTATCCACCAGCGCTGTCCGCCAAGACATCATCCATTTCAGGTCTGCTTGTTCAGACGCTCCTCTGTTCGAAGACAAGGAATATAGTGGATCGTATTCTAGCTTAAAAGGACAGACATTCGACAAGAAACTGTGCGGGTGGAGGAAGGACCTGATTATCTTCTTCTGCTTTACAATCTTTACGGATTCCACCCACAGCCACAAGTATATATATAAGTGAGACCTTTATTCTTTTGCCGACTTCTTATAGGATTCTGTTTCCTATCTTAAACGATTTTATCCAAAACATATCTCTGTATATTTTAAACAAAAATTCAAACCCAAGTGAAAGTTGGACTTTCCTATTTTAGCGGCCAAACTCTCCAATGCAAATTTGAATTTTTGGAAGTTGATCTTCGGATCTTCTTTACTCGATTTCGAATGTTCGCAACATATCCAATTCGGAATATTCAGAATTTCATATTGGATTCAAACTCGAGATATATTTTAACTTTTCACCTTGGCTTGACGTTTGAGCCAAGTTACAATCGCTTAAAAAAAAATTCAAACTCCGCCGCTACTTTCCCATAGCCCTCGATGGGCTCAACCGCCACAGATATTATTCAAGCCCAAGCCCCACTTGAACTTCGCCATAATCAAGGATCTCATCAGAATACCAACTCCACATGCACCTTTAACTGCTCCGTAAGGATTTTCCGACATAACCTCCTTAACCTCAGATAAAGCAAAACCATTGTTGCATCCATATCTGTTAGGAAATTGAATACGTAAATTGTTAATTTTAGCAGTTGTAGCAACCGTTGGCTCTAGAGGCTCCATCTCGCTACAAGCACCATTCGTGTCGATTACTTTGCTAGTATTCGCACTCTCTATCTCAGGAGTTTTTGGTTGCAACTCCACCTCAAGCTGAACACCGTTTAGATTCGTTTGAACACTGTTATAATCACTCCTAGCCAGAAGTACTGGAAACTCGTCAAAAGTAACTTCTCTGCTGATAATAGGTGAATTTAACTTTGGGCACCACAACCGACAACCCCTCTCACCTCATGCATAGCCTAGGAATATGCACTTTCTTACCCTTCCATTGAGCTTACCATCACTCACTCGAACATCACATGGGCAACCAAATATTCTAAGAACAGAATAATCAGCAATGTTACCTGACCATACTTCTTCAGGAGTCCCATAACCAATTGCAGTCTATGGGATCTATTCATCAGGTAGCACGCTGTACTTAGCGCATATGCTAGGAATCTCCTAGCCATATTAGCACTAGAGAGCATTTTATGGGCCATCTTTAGTAACGTTTTGCTCATCAATTTCGCAACATATTGTGGTTTATTGGCATAAGTGTGGTGTTTCACTATACATTTCTTCATGCAGAATTCATTTAACAGCTTCGAGCAAAACTCCATGCTACTGTCAGTCCGCACTTGCTTGATCGTCTTACCAGTCTCATTTTCAATCAAAGCTATCGACTGCTTGATCCTAACAACAACATCAAACTTGTGCCTAAGCACAAATACCCACGTTTTCATCGAGTAGTCATCAACAACTGTTAGCATACATCTAGCACTCTTTCTCGAAGAAAACCATGACAACCTGTGAACATTCAAGTGAATTAATATTGCAATTTTCATGGTTTCTTTGACAGTTGTACTGAACTACATTTTCCGCCGTTGATCTAAATCACAGCACTTGCATATATTCAGTTCATTAAAAACATAACCATATAGGAGATTTCTTTCACTTAAAACCTTTAGGCTTCTCTTGCCAATGTGCTCCAAATGCATATGCCACAATTCAGACTCTCGAACAGATGCATCCGACATCTCCGCATCAAAATTTGTCATTGTCTCACCTTGAAGCTCATATAGGCTATTGTGCTTGATTCCTTTCATTATTATCAAATCACCTTGAACAATTTTCAGAATACCACATTCTAAAATATATCGATATCTAGCTGTATCCAAGGCACTCAAGGAAATTAAGTTTTTCTTCAACTCTGGAAATGTCTCACAATACCATCATGCATTCTAATTTTAACATTGCCAACATCGATGGCATCGCATTCAACATTGTTCCCCAACTGCACTTTATTATTTATCCATGCATTGATAAGTAGTAAACCGATTTCTATTTGGTGTACCATGATAAGAACAACTAGAATCCATAATCCAACCATCAAACGATGAATAATTAGTGACAAATAAGACATAATCGGCATTATCTGTTACAATTGCAACATTATCTGTAGAATTAACTATAATTTCCTTACCCTTCTCATTCTTTAGCTTAAGACAATTGCAACATTATTTGTAGAATCGACTCTTGCCATAGCTCCAACAGACGACATCAGCAATCCTAGACTGACTATGCCTGTTCATATTAGTACTACTCTTACCCACACGTGTTTTAGATTTTCCTCTATTTTCACCTACTAAAGCAGCAGATATAGGTTCGACATATTCTCTTCTACAGATGTCCTTGCTCAAAATTAAATCTCAAACCCCATCAAATGTCAAACTTGTTGACCTAGAGAAATTACTAACGGCAGTAATAGTAGTATTCCAACTATCAAGCAATGAGGATAATAGAATCAAAGTATGTACCTCATCTTCAAAGTTAATATCCACTAAACTCAATTGACTAACAATCACATTGAATTCATTGATATGATATGCAATTGACACACCTTCGCTCATCTTCAAATTAAATAGACGTCGCATCAAATAGACCTTGTTGATCGCAAAGAGCTTCTCATACATATCTATTAGGGCTTGCATCAAATCAGCAGTGATCTTCTCCTTCAAGATGTTAAATGCGACGTTACGAGCCAACATCAGCCAAATAACACCCATAGCTCATTTATCCAGTAAATCTCAATCAGCTTGCTTCTTCAACTCTGGTTTCTGCCTAGATAAGGGCAAGTGCAGTTTCATCTAGTAAAGATAATCTTTAATTTGCATCTTCTGGAAACTAAAATCCTTCCCATCAAATCTGTCAATTCTCACTTTTACTTCTTCTATACCTATCGATTCACTTCAACTTAGCCAAACCTGGCTCTGATACCAATTGTTGCGATAAGGTGAGCAATTGAATAATAATATAGACAAAAGAAGAAAATAAATCGGACATTAGATTTACGTGGTTCGGTCGTAAAGACCTATGTCCACAGGGAGAATAGCGACGAATTTCACTATAGATCAAGTGATACAATGAGATTACACACTCAAGTCACTCAAACACTCTCTCGGTATTTCCCACACCTTAATTACACCCAACAACGCTCACAATGTTTAGCCTCGAATTCCTCAAGAAATAATCTTTCAATCTCAAGAAGGAATTACATGCAAATCTCACCACAAGATTTAATTGGCTTGAACACTAAATCTTCTTGGATGCAATTCATGGACAAAAACTACAAAGAAAAATCCCTCTCAAGCACTTGACGACAAGACGGTGCTTCAAGACCAATTCTTCATGATCAACCACCTACCACCACAGCCACAAGTCTATATATATAAGTGAGACCCTTATTCTTTTTTCGACTTCTCATAGGATTATGTTTCCTATCCTAAACGATTTTATCCAAAAAATATCTCTGTATATTCTAAACAAAAATCCAAATCCAAGTGAAAGTTGGACTTTCCTATTTTAACGGCCAAACTCTCCAATGCAAATTCGAATTTTTGAAAGTTGATTTTCGGATTTTCTTTACTTGATTTCGAACGTCGGCAATATATCCAATTTAGAATATTCAGAATTTCACATTGGACTCAAACTCGAGACATATTTTAACAGTCGGCTTCATTACTTAGATAACTACTTTGTGTCTAGCTCATTGTAAATTGCATTAGTCGTGACCCTCTGTCGACTAGGTCAAGCATTAGTTACTGATACCCATGCTCTAGGACTTGGTTATTTCCATTTGACCTCCGTTGACTAAAACTAGTTATCTTGTCGATTAAATGAGTTTGCCAATTAATTGTCCTCAATCCTTAGCAAACTCTAGTTCTGTTGTATTCTGCTTGATCTCCCTCAGTCCGAGTCGATGGTCAAAGACTAGGGCATTTTTGGTGTCAACAAATATATCATCGATTCATAACATATAAACATGGATTCATGGTCAGCGGAATTCAAGTTGCAATTTTGTTGAATGATCTAAAAATTCTCAATGGTTTTGATTTTGCATTGTTTCCTAATTTATTCACGACCACACCATTAGAAGAAGAGTCGGTTCTTGCTTTTGGTGTTGACTGATACCAATTACCTTAATCAACTAATGCGGATAGTTTTGTGAGATAAATTGCGTGAAACACAATAACATGACAAATTTTGTGCCAAGTGATAGCGTACACATACAGGTTAACCTTCCCGTGTAAGTTGGCCTCACTTAACCATTGGGGAGACTTCAGCCTCGCTAGGGTTGGGAGAGGCTTGCCCTCGCCAATGGCCAGTAGGGGCGAGCTTCACTAGAGGCCAATGAGTCGACCTTGCCGACCCTTATCTTTGGTTGGTCTCTTAGGCTTGGTGACTAGATAGAGGAGGAAGAATGGAAGAAAAGAAAAAGGAGAAAGAAAAGAAAAAATGAAAAATAATAAATAAATAAATAATTTAAAAATATTATTAAAAATCATTAACATCAATGTTGGTTGTGCCATGTAAGATAGCCAGCATCCATATCAATGATTTCAGGCAAAAATTGATTGAATGTACTCAATTGGTAAAATATGAAAAAAAGTTTAGGACCCAATCGGTATAATTAAAAAGTTTATAACTGAATAAACAAAAATACAATATATTTATGACTTTTTGAATAAGTTTCTCTGGTAAGGGAGTTTGTGGTCAGGGCAGCCACGCTGTGATGCTCGGGGTGCAACGTCAACATTGTGAGGCTACGATTACTTCGTATTGTACCAATAATCACTTTTCATCCATTAACGATTTAAATATTTTGTAACAAGGGAATGGTGCAAAGTTCATTAAATATGATATTTTTGCATACACACAAAGCGGATGCACTTTTGCTAATAGTTTTATAAAGGAAACTTATATTGGATTATGTATGACTCCACTCAAAAGTATTGACCAGAAAAAAAAAGGAGAGGAATAAAAATAACAATTTTTTTCCCTAATGAAAGGAGAAATAATAGTTTTATTTACCAAGAAACCTTTAAGAAATAATACTAATATCACTCAATTTGATGGTATAAGCTCGGAGAGATTATCTCTCTCTCTCTCTCTCTCTCTCTCTCTCTCTCTCAATATATACTCGAACTTAAACTATAAACATAAGGTTTTTGGAACTAGGAGACATTGCATTCAAGACAATAATCAATTAACATTCTTCTCTTGCCAAAAAAAAAAAAAAACACAAAAGGAACTACCTTTCTTAATTTTGCTCCGTATTCTAGAACATCGTTTTCTTTTCTTCATTTATTTTCTACTACAATACTTCATATCACAAATTCTTTGTTCATTACGAAAACCGTAAACTATCAATTTTTATACTACACCGGCAATTGCACATCAAAATTCTCTTTCCCCTTCAAAATCTGAATTTGATTCATTGTACTCATGCGTTATCTTTAAAAGTCATTGGTTTTGAATGGCCTAAGTTTGCAAAATGACCTGAAATTCAGCATTATGTATATCAACAAACCTCTTCTCGAACAATGGTAGCCAGGCCCTGCCAAGTGGAACTTATTAGCTAAGTAGCATTGATACTGACACGCGAAACGCGACACGACACGTCGACACGTCGTTTTTCAAAAAATAGAGAATTCCAACATATTAGGACACATTATGTATTTAATATATATTTGTATATATACATAATAAATTATCATATTAATGATTATTTCAATCAAATAAATAAATAAATAAATAAGCCTAGAATGAATATATACTAAAAACATTAATCTGCCATTTATTAATATCATTCATTGTTTCAATTTGGCAAATTCAACTCTATTTCAATAATTAATAAAACTTGAAGAAAAAACAAGTAATTTATATTCTGGACTCGCATGTTAGATATGTTGGAAGAGGAGAAAAAAGTTTAAGGAGTAAATTGTGTATCACGGGAAGTAAGAGTTAGAAAAGAAGAGAATATTAGGTTTTTAACATATATATATATATATATATATATATATATATATATATATATATATATATATATATTGATATCTTATTTATTGAATTTTTAAAATTGTCATCGATATTGGAATCACGTGTTAAAAACTCATATGTCAGAATTCCAACTTGAGTGATAGAGAGTGTCGAGAAAGTCGACTAGATTTTGGATTTTTCGACACGTGTTGATCGAGTGTTGAAGAGTGTCGGAGAATGTCGGACACGTGTTAAAGTGTCGACACGACATGAAGGCTCTTGGAGAGTGTCGGTACTTTATAACCTATTAGTAAAAGGTAGTTGTGCTGATGCTTGGACTTGCCCAAGCCCAACATTTCTTCTGTCTCTTTTTTTTTATAAATATTTTGCAAAGGTGATGAATTGTTGTTGGAACAAAAGTGGAGATAAGCACGAGAGACGTACATGACTGACTTTTAATAAATTAAACTATGAAAAGAAATTGCTCATAGTACGGGAGAAGTAGGAGGAAAATAGGGAGAGCAAATAATTTCTGGTCACCAAAATGCATCCTCGATGAGTGTGTTTATTGTGCATTTGGTAACTTTTTTTTTCTCATGAATAATTTCTATTTAGAACTATTTTTTTTTTTCAATTTCTAATCTTTGGACAAGTTTTTGAGTAGAAGAATACGTTTAGAACACGCATGACAAAATTTTTGGAACATAATTCAATTTTTGATTTTGTAATTTTTATTCCTTAGGAAAGTTTCCGAGTAAATAAATGTGTTTGATAACAACTCAAAATTTTTATTTTTGAAATAGAAATTTATTTGGTAACATAAGAATAAATTTTTCATATCTAGTAAATAAATGTGTTTGATAACAACTCAAAAATTTTATTTTTGAAATAGAAATTTCTTTGATAACAGAATAAAATTTCATATCTAGGAGGGGTAGCGATTGACCTCCAGCAGTAGGCGTCTAGTGATCGATGTTGAGCAAGCGGCGTTTGGTGGCAAGCGGCAGGCAATTGGCGTTTGGCAGTGAGCTGGTGGCGTTTCGGGCCGGCGACGGGTGTTCGGTGTCCCACAAGCGGTGAGCAATAACAAGAGTAAATGATGAGAATAGTTTTCATTTCTTACTTTTTGTCTAGAAATAGAAAAGCTAAAAATTTTAGTTTCTAATTTCTGCTTTAACTTTATTTCTAGAATAGAAATTTATTTCAGAATTAGAAAAATGAAATTATATTATCAAATGAATTTTTGTTCCAAACCTACTTCGAGAACAAAAAAACAAAGAAATAAAGAAAAAAAAAGATTTTATCATGCGTGCTATTAGTAATAATATAAAATTTCTATTCTCAGAATAGAAAAAAAAATAGGTACACGTTGGGTACAACCCTAAAAATTTCTATCCCCAAAATTTTCATTTAATTATAAAAATGTTAGTGAAGACTTAACAATTCATGTCTGAATAAAATTGAACTTTCCTAAGGATTTAATTGATCAAGATATTCTACGATAGTCTGAGAAAATTCAACATAATAGTTGAGTAAAAAATGGATGGTTGGAAATGACAACAAAAAGTCCCACTAATTTATAACTCACAATTTGAGGAGGTTGATAGTAAATCTTTGAACATTATAATAAGCAGGTGCAGACTTTTTTTAGCTTTTTTAGCTACAAGAAGAAGAGTAATGTTATTTGGTGGAATGGACAATGATAGAACAATTGAGGATGGAGGCAATCTTTGGTGTGCTTATTTGCACAAATCATTAAACCTTCAAATAAATGATATCGGAAATCCATGGACACAACCTTATTTGACTGTTATAAACACAAGACAAATGGTATGCCAAAGACTTATTCATAGCTCTCTAATTTTCTATTAAAATAGAATTGCAGATGATCTTAAAATATCTCCAATAGAATCTTAAGGGAAGAAAATCGGAGTTGGCAAGCTTTCATGACCTAAGCATTTTCTCTAAAAGAAAATGGCATTTAAAAATTCATATAGTAAATTTTTAAAAGCTTATTCAATTTTGAATCCAGTTTTCACCAAAATATTTTCACATTTTTTTATGCTAAACCAATTCAAAACTAGAATTAACACTAAAATTTAGTAAAACTATTCAAAATCTAATTTCTAATTTTTTTCCTAAATTTCTGATTTTTTTTATTTAAAAAAATTGGGACTCGGATTGGATAAGGAGATTGGACCTTTTGTTGATTGTATAAAGATGAGCATGAGGCTACGTTGAGCTTGTTTTTCTAAAATGACATTATTCTCCTTTTGTCCTCACGCACAAAGAAATAAGTTTTTCTACCTATTGTTTCTGTTTTAAATTTGTTCCCTTGCCAATGATTGTTCTTGTAATGTGATCCCTAGATTTTTAATTTATTGGTCTCTAAACTTTTGAAAAATGTTCAACTTGAACTGTTAAACTTTTGTTGATCCCTAGTTGAACATTTTTCAAAAGTTAGAGATCACATTAAACAAATTAAAGATTTAGGACTATATTTTACTTTAGGCTAAAGTTCAAGAACCACATTGAACCTTGAGCCAAAGTTCAAAGACCATATATGTCATTTTTTCTTTGGAGAAAAAACACTAAAAACTTTAAATTATACTCACCATGACACATTTATCTCAATTTTTTTTTTATGACACTAAAAACCTCAGTAGACATATTTACTTATCATTAGGGTCACTATTAAAACCTAACGACTCAAACATCACATTCGGAAAAGTTAAAATAAAGAGGGTTAGTACCAAAAAAAATTACAAATTGGTACACTAGTCAAATTTACCTCAAAACCCAAACTGTTACACTTGTGACAAATTTACCCTCCATTAATTTTCGTTAATTTTTACAGTCAAATTACTAAATGAGATGACACATAATAGTTGACAATTGTACTAGTCTGTGGTTTTACCGTCTATTTGTCACATATATACCAGTTTGTGATATTTCGTGATATTATTTCAATTTAACGAAAACCAATTGAATGTAAATTTATCACAAGTTTACCTTTTTAGAGTGTTTTTGTGGTCTAATTTGCAAATTTTTCATAAGTATACTAATTTGGGGCTTTTTTTGTGATATTAACCCAAATAAAAATAATAATTAAGTGCTCGTCCATCATTGCCCAGAGTTGCCTGGACGTCCGACTATATATCTTCTTCCTTTTTTTTTCTTTTGTTGTAATCTTCTTCCTTGTTCCATTAGTGTTAATTTTTCTAGGTAAACTTTTTTATTTCTCTTGTACTTTTTTTTTTGTCAAACATCTTTCTTCTACTTTCTTCATCCAAATATTGGCAAAATCAATCCACAAACTTCGCCACTTTGATCACCGGCTTTTCCAAACCTTTGGAAATCTATCCACTGGAAGATTAGAAAACAATAGCTGATGCTTGCACCGCCATGGCTCTCCAAGGCATATTCTATTAATACTGTGAAATTCCGCAGCTTTGAGAAAAGGAGGGAAAAGGTTCAGCAACTACTGATAAAATGGATAAAAGACATGGAGAGTTACCCCAGTAGTGCAGAAGCTCATGAGAAAGAGGAGGAATAGAGTGAAATTGATAACTCAGCTACGCCAGATCTCGGCGAGCTTGACTGCGAGCAAAGCACAAAGTGAGTTTAAATATTATTCTCACAACTTGTCACACTCAAGTTTGAACCTAGTAAAAAGTTAGTTTGGTGAACACAATTGAGCGAAAAAGGAACCTTTAGATGGGCGTTACCAAAGTGAGATCCCAGTCTTGAAGATAGAGTAAGGCTCGTCGTCACCAATTAGACTCAAGGTGGCCAACCCCCACATCCTCGATCCTAGATTGGGGAAGCACGAACAACCTCGACCAAGGTCGTTGTCCATGGATGAGCGCTTGAAGACAATGAATAGTCCATTAGAGACAAAGAATAGTACTCGCAATAACAGTGCTTCGATTTTTTTGCCTTTCTAGTTTTAATTTTTTTTAATGGGGCGTTTGTGTGGTGCCACATCAACACCACGCGAAATTTTAACAGTGATTTTTAACATAGCATTAACAAAGGGTAGATGTGTCTCTCGCATATTAATTTGAGGTTTCTTGTGATTTTTTTCTTTTATTTATGAAAAACGTCATGTAAATTCTATACTATTGTAACTATCTTCACTTTTGTTTTTACTAAAATTCACCATCCTTTTAAAAAAAAAAAAAAATTCCCCGAGCTAGTGCTCGGTGTATCGTCACAGCTCCTTAGTGTGAGCAGGCTCGGATTAGCACAATCGCTCCCTATAAGGGGTCGTGCTAGGCTAAGGCCCAAGACGGGTCAGTCCGTGTTGTGTCTAGGCCGGCACAACTCAATATTCTTAGGGTTGGGGTTTGTTAATTTACATGTTAAGAAAAGCAAATGTTAACGTTTATGTCTTTTGCAAACTCTGGCCTTTCAAAACCATACTTTAAAGGTAATGCATGAGTATAATGAGTCAAATTCAGATTTTGAGGAGGAGAGAGAATTTCGAAGTGTAATTGTTGTTGCAGTATAAAACCAATAAGTTATCATCTCAATAAAGGACATAGAATATGTAACTTAAGGAAGAAAAGAAAAGGATGTCAAATAATTTGGAGTAGAATTTAGTGTGTTGTTTATTTATTTATTTATTTATTTGGTGAGAGAAGATTGTTAGTTCACTATACCAAAAACTTATCTTTTTAGGTTAAGTTTAACATTGACAGAAAAAAGGTTAAGTTTAAATATAAATTATCAAAAATAGATAAAATAATGGATCTTATATCAAATTCAGTGAATAAAAGTATTATTCTTCAAAGCTTTCTTGGTCAATGTTCTTTTTGTTTCTCTCACTTTTTTTTTTCTATTCAATACTTTTAAGTGTGCTAACACATAATCTTTAGGGAATTTTCAAATAATAGCCTAAAATGGGGTTATTTTCTCAAAAGATGGTTCAAAGTGAACCTTATTTCAAATAAAATCATCAAGTAACTAAGTTAGTCTCAAAAAAGGGTATAAGCTCGCCAACTAATCAACCATTCGGCAAGCATTTGATTTTTTTGGTGGCTGGAAGAGGATATTTTTGACCAAAACAAAACCTAAAGATTTATAATGAAAAAAAGAAAGACGAAGGGAAAATGTATTGAAAGTCTTAAAACTTATCATGAAAGTACAATTGAGTTCTATAATTTTAAAAAGTGCAATTAACTACTAAAATATGTCAAATGGTCCGATCAAATCCTTCCATTGATGGTATTTTTTTTTTTTAAGTTTTAAAACTCAATTGCACTTTTGTAACAATTTGTAAGACTTGACTATATGTTTTTGAAAGCTTTAGAACTCGATGGTATTTTTATAACAATTATTTATTGTATTTTTTGAAAGTTTGAAGACTTGATTGCATTTTCATAATAAATTTTTACATTTTTAGTATACTTATTATTGTAGAAGAATTGGAAAAGCACAAAAAAAAAAAAAAAAAAAAAAAAAAAAAAAAAAATCCCTGGAAACACCGCCGTGGTGAACACTACACCCAAACCATGCTGAAGATCCAACAACATCAAGTCACTCCAATCACTCACTGTCATTGATTTTTTTTTTCCTTTCGTCAATCTTTTTCTTCTCAATCACGCGCCCATCAACCATTAACAGCAAATCTCTCTCTTCACCTTAGCCCTCACTCCTACCTCTACGCTTTGCGGCGTGTGTTCAGATCTCCCTTAGGTCCGTCTACACCATTCTTTGCAATCTTCATATGTTTTGTTCCTGTCTTGATTGCTGTTGATCGGTGGTTTTTGGTGATGCAGAGAGGTGACGGTGATCTAGGGGTGATGTCAGGAATTAGAATAGCGCCATTGATTTGGTGTACGGTGATGATGGGAAGGACAGCAATGAGGAGGACGATGGCATGGAGAGGCTCGGCATCAAGCTCCGCCACACCATATTTGCAATAGAATTCCATCACAACATCGAGCATTGGCCGACCCTGGGCGAGGATCAACGGCACTCTCAAACAAAGTTGGAATGGTGCCGGCGCACGCATATCCGATGATTTGTAATCTGTCTTTCTCCATTGGTTTGATGGGGCATGATTGAGAAGCTATTCGATCTTTATCATTGTTGGGGGTGCCATGTTCATGTAGGTGGTCCAAGCGATTCTTCTTCTTTTTCTTCTTTTTCGGCTTTTCTAATTTTCTTTTATTTAGTATTTATTCAATTTTTTTGAACAAAAATGCCCTCTTCTGACTGTTGGAAAAATTAAAAGTTCATCAACCCGCAAAAATTTGACTATTTGGCAAGCTAATGCCCTTATTGAGACTGATTTATTTACTTAAGACCCTTATTTGAAGCAAGCTACACTTTGAGCCATTTTTCGAGAAAATAATCCACTTCATGCCTTTATTTAGAATTTTCTTTGAAATTTATAATCAATAACAAGTTTCCTTTCTAGTACTACTAGGAGGCTATTTCACCTCTTGAATGACCACATCCACCCCATTTACACTAGAAAGATAGAACTACCCTTAACTTTTCAATTGCAATTTAAATTGATGGGCCTACTCTTTTTTTTCTATTTTTCTTTTTCAATTTATGAAAGTTACCATAATTAAGTATATTTTACTTGTTTTGTTCTTTAGCATATTAAAGAAAAGTGCATTCTCAAATATTCCTACAAAGTTTTACATATTTTGTGTAAAAACATATCGCTAATGATAAGAAAAAAAGATATTCTTTGATATAGTAATCTATTCTATGTTATGATATAACATGCATGAGGTAGGTTAAAGAAATCCCATATTGGAGAACTGATGTGGTGTAGAGTTGTTAATATATTTTAATTAGCTTATAACACATTAGCTAAAACTTCTAAGTGAATATGAGGTTAACTAGATATGTTAATAGGTTCAAACTTAAGCTCTCTCTAGGTAATCTCCCTAGGTGAAAGGCATTGGGCTTTTATTATGCATTTGTAACATATGATATCAAAGTCAATGGAGGGCTTCCAATTTGTTCAAGTGAAGATATCTTGATATAGAAGGATACTTGAATCAAGGGGAAATGGGGAGATTGTTGGGATACGACACGTGCTTGTTAGACTCCCAATCCATTCAAGTTGAGATATCTTGATGCAGAAGAATGCTTAGATTAAGAGGACAGATCTCACACTAAGGAGATTGTTGGGATACGACATGTGTTTGCTGGACTCCCAATCTATTCAAGTTGAAATATCTTGATGCAGAATGATACTTGGATTAATGGGAGCAAATCTCACACTGAGGAGATTGTTGTGATATGACATGTGTTTGTTGGAATACAACACGTGTGACTCGTGGTAGAAAAACTTCATATTGAAAAATTTTGTAGTGTAGAGTGGTGTAGGGCAGCTAATTATATGGTATAAAAGCCAATGGTAAATTGATGGACTCCCAATCTACTATTTAAGTTGAGATGTCTCTATATAGAAGGATACTTGATTAAGGGGAACAAATCTCACACTCGAGAGATTGTTGAGATACAACACGTGTGAGTTGTGTTAAGAAAATCTCATATCGGAAAACTAGTATGGTGTAGAGTGGTGTAGAATAGTTAATTATTTTAGTTGAACCATAACTTATTGATTCAAACTTTTGAATGAAGGCGATTCTAACTGAATATTTTAATAGGCTCAAACTTAGGCTATTTCCTAGCGATCTCCCTAAGATAAAGGTATCAGGCGTCTACTACTCTCTTTTAACATTCTATAAGATGAGTAGATAAAATTAGGGGTTTTGTATGAGGGCAGTCTAGTCTCTTTAATGAAAAAGCTATGCTCAGAGCAATTTTAGCTGCAGAAATAGTTGATTACCTAGTCTTAACTATGAAGTAAAGTGGATCTTTTTTCTTAGGAGCCATCATAGAAAATCTGGCGAGTGTCGATTAGAAGAGGTCATTGTCTCATAATGGCAATTCTTTATCAGTTTGATTTGTCTAATCGAACCAGAATTGCACCGATAATTCAAACTTGTAAAGCTAAGGTATAACTTGGTAATTCATTCACCGGGAATAATAATCATGCGCTTATAGTCGTTGCCTTCTTGCAGAAGAATCCAATGTTCAAGAGAACCCAACGCAATATGGACATCCTCCTGCAACATCTAATTTGGTAAACTTGTCGAGCTAGATACGAAAATCTGCATATGAAGTCTCTGGACAGAAACTCTGAATTGATCCGTTGAACTTATTCCTCAAATCTACGTTATGGACATTCTCCCACCATATCTAGATTAACTTGATTAAATTTTAAAGGTCAAGACATTTTCGGAGAAAAACTGAGATTCATGACATTTTAGTACATTACCGAAAGTTTATGCTTTCCATGATAAAGTTGAAAGGTCAAGATAGTTTTAATCACGACGGAAAGTTCAAGATTCTCTAGAATATTAAGTTAAAGAGATCCGAAAAATATACTCTTTTTCATAAATGATTTCTTTTAAAAGAAAATAAGGATTGTTCAGATTTTCACAGTTGTATAATGTCCATTTTCATAAATATATTTATTCCCTTTGCTAAATGTTAAAATTATAATTTCGGCCGTATAACTTAATGTATCAATTTCAGTATACTTAAAACCATTACTCGTAAATGACCTAGACTTATTTGTCGAACTTCAAATGATGGATATAGCGCGTGCTTGCTGAGTAAAAAGTCCACACATTTTTTTAACAGAACTAAAAAAAAAAAAAAAAAAAAAAAAAAAAAAGCCTTGCGAGCAATTGATCGGCAAATTGCTTCCGATGGCAATATTAACTTTAGGCACAAACTTTACATTGAACTGAAACCACGTACTAGCATTAACCACGAGAATTCAAACACACCACGTAAGCACACGTACCGTAAGAGGTTATACCTGAGGACACCGTGCAAAACCAAACTACAGACATTAAAATACACAAGCAACACCACAAATTTCTCCTTTTACTTGGTAGCTAGCCAGCGACTACTTCTTCCGTTCGCCTCTCCGCAGGTTCTGGAAGTAGGTTTTGGGGTCGTTCTTGAAGTCAGCCCGGGGTATGCGAATGTCCCTCCCCAGTAGGGGTGTCAGAACCGAACCAAAACCAAACCGAACCGAACCGACCCGAAATTTCGGCTCGGTTCATATTCGGTTTGGGTCTCATTCGATTCGATTTGGAAGATTTTGCTAATGGTTCAGTTCGACCGTTGACACCCCTACTCCCCGGGGCTTTCATGGTCTTCTCTTCTTCACTAGGCTGGGACAATTCGTCCATCATACTCACCACGCCCACGCCCAAGGCCAAGATCGCCATGCCAGTGACCGCTGCCGTGGCCAGGGCACTGGTGGGGCTCGACTGGTTGGCCAGGGCGGTGTCACTCGACTCCGTGGCCTCGCCATTTTCCTCCCTGCTTCTGCTCTCGGTCCCACCCATGTGGATATGGCTTTTGATATTGTAAAAAGCTATGAGGGTGGTCTCTCTAGTTTCGAAGTGTAAGTTCTCTCTATGCCTTGTTGCTTTCGGTGGAAGGTGAAGTGAGATGAGTCTCTCTGGGGGTTGATTTATAGCGGCTTTGGCGGCTTCGGGAGCTTGGACTTGAAGTTAATTTCATTACTTAATGTTGGGTCCTGGAAGACGTTGACGATCACCTTGACTTGGAGCAATTTGTTGCTTAACTCTATCTTTCTCTCTCTGATGTACGAGGATTGGCACTGCTTTACCTTCCGATACGAGGTTTGGCACTGCTTTACCTCCCGATAATAACTTTAGTAGAAAAGCAAAAGGAGAAGAAGACGGGGCCCCACGATGCTTTAGCGTGGAAATGAAGATGGGGGGCCCACGATGCTTTAGCGTGCCTTAAGCTATCGGTAAGAAGTCATTATCTTCTCGTACTGCTAAGGTGTTTTTTTTTTTTTTTTCATTATTTAATTTAAGGGGAAAAAGCGCTAGAAATTCCAAATCGTGTTCACCAAACTTAAATTTATACACGAGTGACACATACTTATTTACCCAACATCATAGTTACGCTAAGAATTAATTAAAAATTAATACACTTATTACAAATTTACTATAAACCAGTACATCTATAACACCTATGACAAATTTACTATCGATTAATTTTCATTATATTTTACTATAAATTATCAAGTTAAATGATACGTCACAGTTGATGGATAAACTAGTTTAGGATTTTGCTTTTTGTTCATCACATGTGTATCAATTTATGATTTTTCTTAATATAAATCTAATTTAATGAAAACATAGAGAGAGTAAATTTGTAACAAGTATACCACATTAGGGTTTTTCTTCTATTAGAAATCATTATTGAAACCTTACCTAGATCTAACGTGGCATTGATATGGCACCACTCAAGTACCACATAAAATAAATAAATAAATAAATAAATAAACCCAAAGGATTATTGTAATCTTCTTCCTTGTTCCTTTAATGTTCATGTTTCTAGGTAAACTATGCCTTTTCTATTCTACCCTTTTTTTGTCAAACATTTAACCTCTACTTTCTTCAGTCAAATACCGGCAAAATAACAATCAATAGACTTCGTCACTTTGGTCATGGCTTCGCCAAACCTTGGAAATCTATCCACCGGAAGAGTATCAAATAATAGCTGATCCTTGCATTAACGTGACTCTCCAAGGCGTATTCCATAATATGGTAGAATTCTATGGCTTTGAGAAGAAGAGGAAAAAAGGTTCACCAGCTATTGATGAAATGGCTTAAAGACATGGAGAGGAGCCTAAGTAGTGCAGAAGCTAGAAAGAGGATGAATGGAGTGACATGGACAGCTTGGGCTACTGCAAATCTCCGTGAGCTCGGTTGTAAACAAAACTCGAAATTGGGTTTAAATCTTATTCTCAGAATTAGTAGCACTAAAATTTGAGCCTAGTAAAAGGTAAGCTTGGCGAGCCCGATCGAGGGAAAAATGAAAGAAAAAAGGAACCTTCAGATGGGTCCACAACCAAAGATCTCGCTCTTGAACATTGAGTAAGGCTTGTAGTCATCAGTTAGATTCGAGGTGGCCAAGCCCCCCACGTCCTCGATCCCAAGTCAGGGAAGCATGGACAACCTTGAATGAGGTAATTATCCTACGAATGAGTGCTCGAAGACAATGAAGAGTAATCCCGATAATATTGCTTCGATTTTCTTTATTTTTTTATTTAGATTTTTCTAATGGGGGCTCTTACGTGGCATCACATCAGCACCACGTCAGATTTTAACGGTGATTTTTAACAAAGCCCTAATAGAGTGGAAATGTATCACTTAGATATTAATTTGAAGTTCTTGATGGCTTTGTTTCTTTTATTTATGAAAAAACGTCAAGTAAATCCTTTACTAATGTTACTATATTCACTTTTCTTCTTACTAAAATCCATCGTCTCTTAAAATATAATTAGCTCTAAGCTAGTGCTCGAGACATTGTCATTGCTTCTTATCGTTAGTAGGCTTGGACTAGCACAACCGCTCACTTTAAGGGGCCATGCTAGGCTTAGGCAAGATGGCCGGGCCGTGTTGTGATTAGGTCGGAACAGTCCAATATTCTTAGGGTAGGGATTTATTAATGTACATGTTAGGAAAAGCAAATGCTACAGTTTAAATCTTTTGCAAACTTTGGGCCTTCAAAACCAAAGACTTTCAAAAGTAATGCACGAGTATAATGAGTCAAGTTCAAATTTTGAAGGGGGGAGAGAATTTCTAAGTGTAATTACTGGTATAGTATAAAACTGAAAAGTTACGAATGGTAAAGGACAAAGGATATTGTTGAAAAATCTCCTATAATCTTTCCCAAATCATTTGGGATATTATGTGATATTATTTGATTTGATTTTATTTTATTATGTAATTTGATTTTGTTAGCTGTAAATTAGCTAATGACAGAAATTATGTCCTCTATTCTTGATTTTTCTTTTACCTATTTCATTACTTAGTGTTGGGTCCTGGAAGACGTTGACGATCACCTTGACTAGGAGCAAGTTGTTGCTTAACTCTCTCTCTCTCTCTCTCTCTCTCTGATGTACGAGGTTTGGCTTTGCTTTACCTTCCGATACGAGGTTTGGCACTGCTTTAATTTCCGATGATAACTTTGGTAGAAAAGCAAAAGGAAAAGAAGACGGGGGCCCCATCCTAGCGTGGAAAAGAAGACCCCCGCGATGCTTTAGCGCGCCTTAAGCTGTCGGTAAGAAGTCATTACCTTCTCGTACTGCAAGGTGTTTTTTTTTTTTTCATTATTTAATTTAAGGGGAAAAAGCGCTAGAAATTCCAAATTGTGTTTACCAAACTTAAATTTATACACGAGTGACACATACTTATTTACCCAATGTCATAGTTATGCTAAGAATTAATACTAAGAAAAATTAAAAACTAATACCCTCATTACAAATTTATCATAAATTGGTACACCTATAACACCTATGATAAATTTACTCTATGTTAATTTTCATCATATTTTATTGTCAAATTGCCAAGTTAAATGATACGTCGCAGTTAATGGATAAACTAGTTTGGGGCTTTGCTTTCTGTTCATCATAGGTGTATCAATTTGTGATTTTTCTTAACATAAATCTAATTTAAGGGAAACTTACAGAAAGTAAATTTGTAATAAGTATATCACATTGGGGTTTTTCTTCTATTAGAAATCATTGTTGAAACCTTACCTAGATCTGACATGGCGCTGATATGGCACCACACGAGTACCACATCAAAAAAATGAGATAATAAAATAAATAAACCCAAAGGATTATTGTAATCTTCTTCCTTGTTCCTTTAGTGTTCATATTTCTAGGTAAATTGCTCCTTTTCTCTTCTACCATTTTTTTGTCAAACATTTTTCCTCTACTTTCTTCAGTCAAATACTGGCAAAATAGCAATCAATAGACTTCGTCACTTTGATCATGGCTTCGCCAAACCTTGGAAATCTATCCACCAGAAGATTAGCAAATAATAGCTGATCCTTGCACTAACGTGACTCTCCAAGGCATATACCATAATATGGTAAAATTCTACGGCTTTAAGAAGAAGAGGAAAAAAGGTTCACCAGCTATTGATGAAATGGATTAAAGACATGGAGAGTAGCCTAAGTAGTGTAGAAGCTTTTAAGAAAGAGGATGAATAGAGTGACATGGATAGCTTGGGCTACTGCAAATCTCCGTGAGCTCAGTCGTAAACAAAACTTGGAATTGGGTTTAAATCTTATTCTCAGAACTAGTAGGACTAAAATTTGAGCCTAGTAAAAGGTAAGCTTGGTGAGCACGATTGAGGGAAAAATGAAAGAAAAAAGGAACCTTTAGATGGGAGTGACCACAACCAAAGATTTCGCTCTTGAACATCAAGTAAGGCTCGTAGTCATCGGTTAGATTCGAGGTGGCCAAGCCCCCCACGTCCTTGATCCCAAGTCAGGGAAGCATGGACAACCTTGAATGAGGTTATTATCCACGAATGAGCACTTGAAGACAATGAAGAGTAATCCCGATAATAGTGCTTTGATTTTCTTTCTTTTTTATTTAGATTTTTCTAATGGGGGCTCTTACATGGCATCACATCAGCACCATGTCAGATTTTAACGATGAATTTTAACAAAGCCCTAACATAGTGGAAATGTATCATTTAGATATTAATTTGAAGTTCTTGATGGTTTTGTTTCTTTTATTTATGAAAAAGTCAAGTAAATCCCTTTATTACTGTTACTATCTTCACTTTTCTTCTTACTACAATTCATCATCCCTTAAAATATAATTAGCTCTAAGCTAGTGCTTGAGACATTGTCATTGCTCCTTATCGCTAGTAGGCCCGGACTAGCACAACCGCTCACTATGAGGGGCCAATGACCGGGCCGTGTTGCATGTAGGTCAGAACATCCCAATAATCTTAGGGTAGGGGTTTATTGATGTACATGTTAGGAAAAGCAAATGCTATAGTTTAAGTCTTTAGTTTAAGTCTTTTGCAAACTTTGGCCCTTCAAAACCAAAGACTTTCAAAAGTAATCCACGATTATAATGAGTCAATTTCAAATTTTGAAGGGGGAGAAAATTTTTAAGTGTAATTACTGGTATAGTATAAAACTAATAAGTTATGATTGTTAAAGGACAAATGATATTGTTGGAAAATCTCCTATAATCCCTCCCAAATCATTTGGGATATTATGTGATATTATTTGATTTGATTTTATTTTATTATGTGATCTGATTTTGTTAGCTGTAAATTAGCTAATGACATAAATTATGTCCTTTATTCTTGATTTTCTCACCTAATTTAGGTCCTCTATTTCGATATACGTATATATACACACACATACACATATTCACCTTATAATCACTCGATGATAATAAGAAAAAATGATTCTTTTCTACATAGTATTAGAGCCTAGTTTTCTTATATGTATTTCCTACCTCTGTTTCTTTTCCACTACTATTGCTTCATTATAGCCTTTTTTTTTTCAGCATTATCACTGCTGTTCGGTTTCAACCTTATTGTTGACTTAACCAGCCTCATTGCTAGCCTTCAATTGTGTGATAATCACCATTTTCTTCTCGATCCCTTCTTAGTCTCCTCATATAATATGTCATTAAAGTTGCTGGAATGGAAGATTCAAGGAAGGTTATCTCCAACCAAACTAGGTCCTCTGTTTAGAGTCAACCCAACTCATCAATGGAGATTTTCCCAACATGAAGGAGTACCAATTGGATGGAAAAAAAAAATATCTTCAGTGGTCACAGATTGTGAGAACATTTCTTAAAGGAAATGGGAAGCTCAGTCATCTAGAAGGCATTGGTCTAGGACAAGGTGTTGCCAAGTTTCCGACATGGGACGAAGAAAATTCCTCAATTATGTCATGGTTGTGGAGCTCAATGCAACCCAAAATCAGCAAAAACTATATGTTTCTCCCTATTCATCAGTCCTATTTAAAACTCCAAGATGCAACAATAATATATGAACTCAAGACAAAAGCTTCAACAACAAAACAAGGTAATCATTCTATTACAGAATACTAAAATCTCATGAGAGGTCTTTGGCTTGAAATAGATCACAATATGAATATACTCATCCTGAAGACACTAATACTCTCTAAAACCATATGGAGAGAGATAGGATTTTTGAGTTTTTGGCAGGTTTGAATGCAAACTTTAACCAGATTTGAGTTCAAATTCTATAAAAGAAGCAACCGTCAACCTTGAATGAAGTTTTTTCTATTGTAAGCGGAGAAGAAAGTCGACAACGCTTGAAGGCCAACACACCAAAGGATCTGCCATGAAAGCAATTAAGGAGGAAACAAATCCTTACAAAAACAAGAGACTAGATCCAATTAATGAGCAGTGAAGGTTTATGGTGTAGTTTTTGCAAGAAACCACACCATACAAGAGAAAATTGCTTCAAGCTTTATGGAAGAACATAGGTGCTTAGCAAAGCTAAAAGATAGTCGCAAGCGCACATGATTAGTGAAGCTGAAGCTGCCTCTATGGACCAATACAAACCTATCGATGATGAAATATTTGACAAAAAAGAAGTTGGTAAAATCAAAGCTCTCCTTGACTCCTTATCTAAGTCTTCTGATATATGTTCATTAGTCTAGTCAGGTGTGTGTCTAATTTTTGAGAAGTCAACAGCTTCTCAGTACCCTAATTCATGAGTTTTTGATTCAAGAGCAACTAATCATATGACACATGATCCCACTAAATTCAAAACTTATAAACCATCCCCAAGAAATAGGAGTATTACCATAGTAGATAGATCTCCTATTATTGTAGCTGGCCAAGGAACCATAATTCTAAATCCCTTACTTAAACTTACAATGTCATTCATGTTTGTAAGCTGTCCTCCAATCTTATTTCCATTCATCAACTTTTCAAAAATCTGAATTGTAAGGTGATTTTCTCTACTGATCATTGCATTTTGCAGGACTTGTAAATGGGGAGGACGATTAGATTTGCTAAGGAACGGAATAGGCTCTACTACCTTGAGGATTCGAGCATAAATGGTTGGTCTCTTGTGGGATATAATACCTTTTACAACTCTTGTAATTCTATCCACTTATCTCAGATTTGGCTCACCATTTTCAATTAGGACATCCACCATTTAGTCTTCTTAGGACTATGTTTCGTTCCATTTTTAAAGACGTTGCTGTTGAAAAAATTTGTGAACTTGTAAAACATCATTGTGTTTCATTTCTTTTGAATAATAATCCTAGAGTTTCAACACCATTCTCTCTTATCCATACCGATGTGTGGAGTCCGTCTAGAATTGCTAATTTTATAGGAGCTAAATGGTTTGTTTCTTTTATTGATGATTATACTCAAACTAAATGGCTATATCTTATGAAAGACAAATATATTGTTCAATCTATTTTTCAAAACTTTCATAAAAATGATAGTCAATCAATTTGGATGTCAATTAGGAGACTTAGGTATGATAATGTGAAGGAATATTTCAATCAATAGCTTGATCATTTTTTCCAAATTTAGGTATTATTCATGAGTCTTCCTATGTAGATACCCCTCAACAAAATGGAATAGTTGAAAAGAAAAATAGACACTTCCTAAATGTTACTCAGGCTCTTCTCTTTCAAATGTATGTTTCAAAGCATTTTGGGGGGGGGGGGGGGGGAGCTGTTTTGACTTCAGCATATCTTATTAATCGGGTTCCTTCCAAAATCTTAGGAAATAAAAGTCACTTACAGCTCTTGTCTACCTTTTATCTTTATGTCTCTCATAACTACCACATTTCCCTTGGGTCTTTGGCTATGTTGCATTTGTGCATATTCATAATCACAATCGAAACAAATTTGACCTTCGTGCTTTAAAGTGCATCTTTATTGGGTACTCTAATATTCAAAAAGGTTATAAATGTTATGACCCTTTAACACGTCGTGTTTTTATCTCTATGGATGTCACTTTTAATGAAAACCAATCATTTTTTACTTCCCACCACTATCTTCAAAGGGAGACTCCTAATGAGGATAGTGGGTTTGATGAAAATAATTGGCTTAAACCACTGCCTTCACTACCTAGTGTGTCGGTCAATCCTACTTCGTCCAATCCAACTTTGTCTCCCTCACCATTTTTGTCAAGTCTTAGCGCTCTTAGTCCACCTAGTCCTTCATTAAGTCCATCGAGTTCTCTGACCATTACCAGCTTCCCGTCAAGTCCTCTACCTAGTTCATCATCATCTTCATCTAATCCTCCTAAGAATAAACCAACCAAACTGCAAGTTTACTCAAGAAGGACGAAGCTCATTCCGAAACTAAATCAAGTCCCATTATCTGAACCGTTACCAGGTAATGAAATCACTCACCCTTCTTCTAATGAACCTGATTTAAGTGATTTGGATTTACCTATTGCCTTGAGAAAAGCTACCAAGAAATGTACCCAACACCTTATCTCCCAATTTGTGTCATACCATAGACTATCTACTCAACACAAAGCCTTTATTACTGCTCTTGATTCAATTACTTTTCCTAACTCAGTACATGAAGGTTTTGAGGATAGGAATTGGATACAAGCTATGATGGAAGGAATGAATGCATTGAAGAAGAATGATACATGGGAAGTTATGACTTTACCCAAAGGAAAGCCACTAGTGGGATGTAAATGGTTTTATACCCCTAAGTACAAAGTTGATGGCACCTTGGAGAGGTATAAAGCAAGGTTAGTTGCAAATGGGTACACCCAAACCTATAGGGTGGATTATTGGGAGACCTTCACACTAATAGCAAAGATGAACATAGTACAAATACTACTTTCTCTTGCAACTAATTTTGCTTGGTATTTGCAGCAATTTGATGTGAAGGACGCATTTCTATATGGAGATTTAAAGGAGGAAGTCTTTATGGAGAGTCCACCAGGTTTTGACAAGAATTTTGGAAACAATCAGGTATGTCGACTTAAAAATGCTCTATATGGCCTCAAATAGTTCCCAAGAGCTTGGTTTGAAAGATTCACGAAGGCAATGCTTGAGATGGGTTACAAGCAAAGTAGAGGGGATCGCACCCTATTCATCAAACATTCAAATGAAGGTATGGTCACAACTCTAATTGTGTATGTATATGATATAGTTGTGACTGGTAATAATGAAGCTAAACAAAAGTCTCTTAAGAGTAATTTTGCTCAATATTTCGAGATCAAAGACCTTGGAAAGTTGAGATCATTCCTTGGTATTGAGGAGGTCTACTCTAAGATATGTATTTTTCTATCCTAAAGGAAGGATGTACTTGATCTTCTCAAGGAAACATGATGTCTCAATAGCAATGTGATGAGCATTCCTATTGATGCAAACCATAAAATATCCATTTGAAAATGGCAATGAAGGTTAATTTTGTCCACCTAATTAGCTTAAAAATTCATGCTTACCCTAAAAATCTGCCTCTAGCCATGCTTTATGAAGATCCCAAGCAAACATCATAGGGCAGCAACCATCAAATCTTCCCTATGAGTATTGTTGGGGTAAGACACTAACAGTTCTATGTAAATGGCGGGAATTGTGCTTAAGTGTTGAAGGACACAAAGTAATGCTAGAGAATTAATGTTCACAATCAATTAGTATTTTTGTTTGTCTATTACTCATAGTTCAAGAAGTAACCAGCATGAGAATGAAGTAATCTAATTACCTACACAATTACTATGTTGATATGCCTTATCTTATCAACATTATCCAGTAGGAATGAATTGGTAGCAAATAATCCCTTATTCATAAAATAATGGTTCTCAATCCTTGCAAATGCCTAGAGCAAAACCATTATAAGTCATGAGCACCGGTGAAGCTGGTCAAAGTATTTCATACTATTTCAAGATTTCCCCATCCAAAAAATTATTTTGTGACTATCCCATAGAAGCATGGCATTACAAGGAGTTCCATGGCCATAAACAAATCTACAATAACCATGTCATGAAAAGGTGTAATATATCCATGTGACTATATCCAATTTATAACATTGTACAACATCTATTTTCTCACCTAATTTAGGTAATCTATTCTTGTATATATATACTTTGTAATCACTCAATGATAATAAGAAAAAACAGATTCTTTTCTACAAATATGTAACATGAAGTACTATATAGGAATTGTGCAGGGCCATTTCATGGCATGTTCAACTTTATGGAACGCTCCTATGATCTCCTTGAGCTCTCGCCTATGCGAGTTTCTCTCTACCGCATGGTAGTGTTTCTGTCTTTTACAAGCACCAAACCTTAATCCGATTTCCTGTTTCATTACTCAGCTTCCAAAAATGAAAAAACTTCAAAAAACAAAATTCACGGTATGTTATGCGTTCTCTGGAGGGCATTTGGTCTCCATCGAATAAAATCTTCACCGAAAGCTTTTCTTCAACGATCTGGAGGCACCGGGATTTTCACCAGTCATGAAGGGTGCTCGAAAGTTTTTCCTCTAGATGAAGAGATGCGCGATTTTCCCGGTATAGTATCTTAGTAGTAAATCAGTATCACCTGGTATTGGGTTGTTCTTTTCTTCAACTTGCTTTCGTTTTTTTTGGCTGATGAGTTGTCGGGGTGGAAAAGTTGAATCTGGGTAGATCTAGAGATGCGGATAGTCTGGATCTGAGACGCTATTGGAAAAAGAATCCGAAGTTAGCAAAATGGAAAGTAAAGAGGAAAATGAGATGAGAGTGGCTGCATTGTGTAGAAGTCTGGGGCATTTGTGGTCTGAAGAAGATGTAATCCAAGTGTCTGAAGAAATACCTCAACAGAAAAGAGAGGAATGTAGTCGAACTCTATTTGGAAAATTGTATTCCAAACCAAACGTGAACTTCCCAGCCTTCGTCACTACAATGAAAAAAGCATGGAAATCAGAAGAGGTCATATGTTCCCAGAAGGAACCGGGGCTATTCAGCTTTGTATTCCCAACGGAGGCGGAAAAGCAGAGAATCAAGAGGAATTCACCTTGGTCTTACTCCACGAATCTGATTGTTCTGAAACAGTGTCTCCCTGAAGTTCCTGAACATTGCTATGATTTCACTAAGGAAGAATTCTGGGTGCGTATAGGAGGAGTTCCCCTTGGGTGGAGAATAGAAAAAGTATTTAACGAATTGGGGAAAAGGGTAGGAAAAGTACAAGAAATTCAAATCGACTCAACAACTAATGCTCAAAATAGAGGAGGAAGAGTTAGAGTTGAGATTGATTTGACCTCACCTTTGAAATCGGGAGCTGTTATGGACATTGGCAATAGCTGGCTTTGGGTGGAGTTCAAGTATGAGCGACTTCCACATTTCTGTTTCTCGTGTGGCCGGATTGGCCACTATGCAACTGACTGTATTGAGATCCCTTATGCAAACTCACCTTGAGCAATGAACAAAAAAGGGTTATATGGACCCTGGTTGAAGGCAGAAACAAGCGATCATAGTCCCTATTGGAATGCATTTTATGGGAATATGGGGGAAGAAATAGTAGTGGAAGAAACTATACCTGCTCAATCAAATCCACTGAGAGGTATGAACTTAAACGAGCAAGAGCCAGCCTCAAATTTGTAAATAGTCGCATGCAGCAAGAAGAGAACAGTTGGCAGTCCAGACAAAGTGGAAAACCCAGTAGAAGTACCTATCACAGCAGAAGTCCGAGATCGTGGAAAACAGGTACTACACTTTGAAATTCAGAAACCTTTGTTATCAAAAGTGGGGAACAGTAGCAAGAAAGCTATGAAAGTACAAAAGGCAAAAAAACAGAAATGCCTACCAGCATCACCCGTATTGCTTACAGATGAAATAGAACTCATGGAGACCCCGGTGCAACTGGTCCAAGAAGGACAAGAATGGGCTTTGGTGGCTAGCCCTAATAAGCCACCACAGAAGCCATGAAAATAGTTAGTTGGAATTGTCAGGGGCTAGGCAACCCCCTGACAATCCGAGAACTAAGAGCTTTAATAGCTCTTGAACGGCCTAAGTTACTCTTTCTAATGGAGACAAAAAATAAAGAAGTCATGGTGGAAAAGATTCGCAAAAAACTTCAGTTTCAGAAATCACACTTGGTTAATCCAACAGGAATAGCAGGAGGATTGGCAATCATGTGGCAAGAGGAGATTGATTTACAGGTGAATACCAGTTCTAAACAACTCATAGACGTGCAATGTATTGATCCTGAAAGTAAACAGATTATGCAGATCACCTTTGTCCATGCATCCACTGATTTTGGCGAGCGTATGGAATTATGGCATGTGATGGGAAATATTAAGCCGTTGTCGTCTCTTCCCTGGATCTGCATAGGAGATTTTAATGAGATTTTGTATGTATGGGAGAAAGTGGGAAAAAAGGAAGCAGATAATCGAAGAATTGCAGCGTTTAGAAATATGATCAACGATCTAGCCCTAATGGATGTAGAATGTCATAGCTGTGCTTTCACATGGACAAACAACAGGGAGGGGGCAGAGTTGGTTAAAAAGAGACTTGACAGAGTACTATGTTCTTTAGAATGGCGACTTACCTTCCATGATGCTGAAGTCCAAGCCCTTCCAGCCATAGGGTCGGACCATAGTCCTTTAATTCTCAATCTGTATCTTGGAGCAAGAAAAAAGACAAAGCAGTTCAGAATGGAAGTCTTCTGGACAGAACATATAGAGTATCAAGCGTTTATCCAGAAAGCATGGGCATAGTATTCAAGCCAAACAGCCACATTTGCAGAGAAACTAAGAAGAACATCACAAGCATTAACTAAGTGGAGCAAACGGCACTTCTCAAATGCCTACACAGAGATCAAAGAACTAAAGAAAGCACTAACAGGTCTGATGAATCAAACAGAACAGAATACAAGTAAGCAGACAAAGCAGCAACTCATCAGCAAAATAGATTTTCTCAGAAAACAAGAAGAACAATTCTGGGGAATGAGATCACGCATTAAATGGCTTCAATGGGGGGACCAGAATACACGGTTTTTTCATGCCACAACGGTCAATAGAAGAAAACAAAACCGTATTTCAATGCTGCAATTAGAGGAAAACAGATGGTCTAGAGAACCCATGATGATACAGGCACACATTCAATCCTACTATGAGAACCTATACGAACGTATGGTCAAAGATATTACCAGCCTATCCCGAACCAATGTTCGTCCCCTATAACGACCATATAAATGAAAATCTGGTGACAGTTCCTACCGTAGAGGAGATCCACGCAGAAGTGTTTCAATTGGGAGCCTATAAGGCTCCCGGCCCCGACGGTTTCAACGGAATGTTCTACCAACAATCATGGGAGACTATAAAACCTGACCTGTTGCAGCTAGTACATAAATTCTTCCAGACAAGAGTCCTTGACCCCGGATAAACCGAGACCCACCTTGTGATGATCCCCAAAGTAAAAAATCCTGAAAATATCAGCCAATTCAGACCCATCAGTCTGTGCAACTTTAGCTACAAAGTTATATAAAAAATTTTAGCCAATAGATTGAAAAGATGGCTGCCACTTATCATTGAACCAGAGCAGGGGGCCTTCGTCCCAGGGAGGCAAATCCAGGACAATATATTTATTGTACAGGAGGTACTGCATCACCTACGCAAAACAACAAGGAGGAAAAAGAATCAGGCCATCTTGAAGCTGGATATGCAGAAAGCATATGATAAGGTAGAATGGGATTTTGTGAGGGATCTTATGTTGCACATGGGGTTTCATGTCAAATGGGTTTCTTTAATTATGCAATGCATCTCAACAAATCACCTGGCGTAAAAGTTAATGGAGAACCTACCCCTTCTTCCATCCTTTGCGAAACCGAGACAAGGTGACCCACTTTCACCTTATATCTTCATTCTAATGTCCAATGTGCTCACCTAGATGATGAAAAAAGCATTATTAGAAGGCACACTCACCGGAATACAGCTTAACAGGAATTGCCCTAAGCTATCACATTTAATGTTTGCTGATGATGTCATATTCTTTCTGGATGGAACTATATTAGAATGTCGAATGTAGCCCAAGTTCTAAATCAATATTGTTATGCTACGGGTCAAAAAATCAACTTAAATAAATCAGGAGTTTCTTTTAATGTTAGCTGTCCAGCAATACTACAACAGAATCTAGCCACAGAACTGAGAGTCCCTATCCAACAGAGAACGGGAAAGTATCTGGGAATACCTACTGAATGGGGACAATCCAAAAAGGAGCTGTTCGCATGGATCCTAGCCAGAGTAAATTCAAAGTTAGCAGGTTGGAAAGAAAAATTATTGACAAAGGCAGGCAAGGAAGTGTTAATCAAAAGCGTGGTACAAGCTTTACCTACCTATGCAATGTCCATCTTCAAGCTGCCCGTATCAATCTGCAAAGCCATAGAACAACGAATAGCATCATTCTGGTGGCAAAATGGCGATGCAAAAAGAGGTTTGCACTGGAAAACTGGGAGACATTGAAAACCCGAAAGGATGCGGGAGGTTTAGGGTTCAAGGACTTTCTAACCTTCAATAGAGCCATGCTCGGAAAGCAACTTTGGAGATTAGCCACTTCCCCCTCAGCTCTATGGAGCAGAGTGCTAAAAGGGATTTATTTCCCCAATGGGGATGTTTGGACAGCTCGAAGGGCCATCGACCATCATGGGGTTGGCACAGCTTGATGCTTGGCAGAGACACCATAAAGGATAA
Source organism: Eucalyptus pumila (assembly GCA_016097595.1). NCBI lineage: Eukaryota > Viridiplantae > Streptophyta > Magnoliopsida > Myrtales > Myrtaceae > Eucalyptus > Eucalyptus pumila. The sequence continues at coordinate 45,601,628 of CM027853.1, forward strand.
CATAATATGGTCAGTAGGTGATGGAGAAACTATTCGTATCAGAGAAGACAGATGGCTAACGCAAGGTGTAATAGGAGGACAACCAAATCAGACAGAGCCAAAAATGGTTTCCTGACTGATAGATGCAGAGAACAGAGTATGGAAACAACAGCTAATTTTTCAATTGTATGAGGAATCAATTGCAAATGAAATATTAGCAATCCCTATATGTCAGCAATCAAAGCTAGATATGCTAATATGGACAGGCAACAAAACAAGGCAATACTCTGTCAAGAGCGGATATAATCGAGCACGGGAAACAACAGATAAACCAGAACAGAACAGACCCTCTTGCTCTTATCAACCACCACGTACCTTATGGACTCAAATTTGGAGCCTGCATGTGCCACCGAAAGTTCGATCTTTCCTCCGGAGTCTCGTCGAATGCCCTTCCTACGAGGGAAAACCTACATAAAAGAAAAATGGTTACCGATCCATTATGCCCCTTCGTTGGTCGAATATTGAAACGATTTAACACATGTTATTTCTATGCAAGTGGACGAAGAGAATATGGGAAGAACAAATTTTTGAGAAGATAAAACCAGATGGAAGTCTCAGGAGAACAGATCGTGGATTGCCAACGCCTTCCATCGAAATCGAGCTTACCCGACCGAGAACTCACGGGAATGGTTTTGTGGTACATCCGGGAAGGCACGAAACAACTGGATATTCCGATCTAAAGAACCTAGACCCGCAGATCTAGTGAGCACAGCCAGGGAACAAAACAAGTTCTTCAGTCGAGGAAAAACAGAGAGAAGCAAAAAATCAACGGATCTAGCAAAACCTAACCGATGGAGGCCTCCGGAAGGGGATGGGCTGAAAATAAATGTCGACGCGGCATGGTGCTCTGGCAAATTTCTCGGATCTGTGGCGGGTATTGTTCGCGATCGGGAAGGAAGACTGCTCGAGGGTTTCGCTGCAACGATTAGGGTTTCCTCGGCAAGTGAAGCGGAAGCCCAAGCAATCCTACTTGGGATCTCCTATACGCACGAACTCAGTCGTCTCACGTGCAAGTCTTCGGAACAGGAAAGAAAGTGGATTATTGAAAGTGACAGTTCATCCGTCGTGGACATGATCATGGGCCGGGCTCAACCAGATTGGAATCTAAAGGAGATTGTGCATAGGTGCCGAAATGGGCTCAGCAGACATAAAGATATTTCGGTGAACTATTGCCCCCACCAAACGAATGAAGCTGCGGACTGGATAGCAAGGAAACACCGCAATCGGTCTCTTCCACGTAATTGGCTGTTTTCCCCACCTATTCCACTATGGAACTTTTTATGTGCAGATATTTCCACATCTGCATCTTGTAAGTCTCCTCTATAATTAAGAAATAGAATGCTATCTTTTGACCCAAAAAAAAAAAAGTACTATATAGAAAATAAAAGAAGAAAATGAAAGGATGTCAAATAATTTGTAGTGGAATTAAATTTGTTAGTTTTTTTTTTGGGACAAGAGAAGAATGTTAGTTCACTATTTTCTTGAATGCAATAGCTCTGAGTACTAAAAACTTATGTTTTTAGGTTAAGTATAAATTATAAAAAATAGAGAAAATAACCGATCTTATATCAAATTGAGTGCATAAAAGTATAAATCCTCAAGCTTTCCTAGTGAATAAAACTATTATTTCTCATTTGATAAAAAATAATTAGTTCTTTTTGTTTCTCTCATTGGTTTTCCTATTCAATATTTTTGAGTGTACTGATACATAATCTTTAAGGAAAATTTCAAATAAGAGTCTAAATGGCTTTATTTTCTTAAAAAGAGTCTAAAATGAATATTATTTCAAATAAAGATATCTAGTAGCCAAATCGGTATCAAATAAGAGCTCAAACTCACTGACCGTTTAAATTTTCTCTCAATTTGATCATTAGAGCCATCCCAGGACAATCTTGGACGTGGGAGTACTCCGAAGCAAGGCAACAACATTGGCCGACATTTGAAGACTAGGAAATGTCGATAAATTGAACGTGGAATTGAATGAAATCCATTCTCGAAATCTTTCACTCGAATGCAAGAGCCAAGAGGACATTTTCTAACTAACTATTGCTGCGGTAAGGAAGTTGATACGATAATTCAATACTTTCATGAAAAATAATCGGATAGGAAAGTGCAATTACAGGGATGTTAGAGAGAAGACGATGGAGAAAAGAAAAGGGTAAGTGAGTTGACGATTAACTGAAATTATAAATTTAAGGACATTTTGGACGGTTAACAATAAAACGAGTGTTCTAAGGGTAAAGGTAGTTTGGAAATAGCCTCACTTCTTATAAAAATTAGTTTAGTAAGTGATGCGTCGGACTATTATTGATTATTGACCATGACTGTTCAATGGCTCAAGTGTAGTCTAATACGTCAATCACATCACCTAGTAAACTAATTTAAAGGAGTCTCAATAAACCAATTGCTTCTTAGAAAGGAGAAAAAAAAATGCATGACAACATAGCAAAACCTTTGACTAGCTTTCGTATGTGGCCATTCTGTTTCGTATCCATTACTTAGTTGCAATTGAATCCGGCATGTCCTATAAAGGCAAGCATCGGTCTCGATTTGACCTCAGAACTGGCCAAACTTCCCAGTTCAAAGCTGGTTCTTAGGCAATTCAGGTAGTTTGTGGGTAAACTTCACCGGTTTAATTCTCAAGTTATGGAAGTTGCAAGAAATGAGACTCGACCTTGGGTGACTCAAAAAGTCCTAAAGTGCTCCAACTGTTTTCTCAAGTTTATGTAACATTTATGCCAAAAGTAAATTTCATGCATCTTGAAATGAAAAAAAAAAAAAAAAAAAACTCAAAACTCTTTTCTAGCCCAATTCCAAAAGGGTTCAAGTTCAATTTCCAATTCCAAATTTCTGTTCGGGCTTAGTCTGTTTGAACAAAAATAATTGCTCGATGTGGCAGGTGGACCAACAAGAGATGGTAAAATCTATAACCCCTCCTGGCTAACTCAGTTGAAGGTACTGAATTTTTTTTGTCAGATGTCATAATGTTGTCAGACTCTTTTTTCCTTCACTTGATTCGGCTTGTTCCGAAAAAGATATTTTCTAGAAAAAATATTTTCTTAATTTTTCAGCATTTAAATTCCTTAAAAAAATGAGTTAACAAAAAATCTTTCCCTAATAAATGAAAAACTTACGCTTAAATTTTAAAAAATGATTTCCTTTTTTTAAATCAATTTTTTTTTGTTTAAGATAGTCAACATGGCAAAGGCCCTCGAATCATCTCAACAGTCAACATATAATGACTCGTCTCAAAAATCAAACATATATGACTCATCTCAACGGTGTTCAACAAATTTTATCTTTTAAAAAATGAGAGCAAATGGTTTTTTCTCCTAATTCTGATAAACTGCAATCCTAATAATTTCAGTATTGTTTTGACTAACTTGAAATATCCAATTAGCTCCAATCGCACGAGCCCTCAAAGCTCAGTCAGTTTTTTTTATTTTTTTATTTTGTACGACAGAATTTTCAATTTTTTTACATGCTGACAAATCAGGTAGAAGTGTCGATTTGGACAGCTTAAGATAGCTATTTCTAGATATCATGATTCTTCAAGCCTTGGAATCCCCATAAGTTCATGACAGTCCAACGAGTGCAATCACCTTAACTTTTGAAATTTTGACAGGTTTGATAGTTTTCCTTTAAGACTCACATTTATCAATCCATAAGGTGGTGCAGGATGAGCTAGGCTCTGAATATCATGAAGTTTCACATCCATTAATGTCCAGCTATTTCAATGTGAAGAAGCATGATAGGTCTAAGAATTTCCCAATGGATATGCAATCACAAACATTCAACTCTTCGAAAAATTCCAGCCTATCAAGGCCTTCAACTCTAATTAATTTATAGCGATCTTCAGCATTTAATCTCTTTAGGTATTAAATTTTTGAAGGTCTAGCCTCTCAATAGGCTGGCTGTTCGTGATTTCCACACTTTCCATGTAATTCAATCTATCAAGACCTCAAATTTCATGTGAATTATGACAGCTCCAAACGACCAACTTCCTTTCTGACAAAAAAAAAACAAAAAACAAAAAACAAAACAGAACAAAAACGAAACAAACAACTTTCTCAGGCACATTAATTGTGAAAGGTCCAATGTTTTTGTATAATCGAATTCCGAGCATCACGCCATAAGCTCAATGAAGTACCCATTCAATGGAGCTTCTTTGGGCTTTGGTACTTCCAAACCTTCATTTGTTGACGAGAATTCCAACTGATCGCACAGTGGAACTTTAAGCTCTAATAGTGATGAGGGGAGCTTTGTGATGCATTCAAGAGATGCGTAAGATGGTGACATTCGATTTTTAGTCGATGCGTTGATAAATATAAAATCTCAAGTTTAAAGTTTTCAATCGCTACATGACTTTTTTTATCTGGTAAAAAGTATCATTTTTCATTTCTTTTTCATTGGCCTTTCATTTGTAGGTAATTTCCCAATCATTTTCATAAAAAACCAAAAAAGTCAAAAGTTAACTTTTGAGTTGACCTTTATAGTTAACCTTTTAATCAAAAAGTCAAGCTTGAGTAAAAATTTGGCTTTTTGTACAAAAAATTCCCAAATAATCCAATTTCATTTTGGCCATAAAATTTTAAAAAATAATCAAATTTTTGATCATTAAATCAACATTTTAATGATTAGTCGCTAAAGGATTGACTTTGACAAAAAAAATTAAAAATTGTAAAAACCCACAAATCACTTTATTTTTACTTCAATTTGACTTTGGCCACAAAATTTTTTCAAAAATCGATTAAGAATCTATTTTTCCGAATTTTTCAAATTTAGGTTCATAATCAACTAAAAATAAAATTATTTCATTTTAGTTGTATTTTAGTTAAGTTTCTTTTACAACATTTGATTTAGAGGTTATTATAAGTCTGCTCGTTCAACTAATTTTGTGATTTGGTATGTCAGGATAAAAATTTCCATTTTAGCCCTAATTAGGGGTCCTAAGTCATTCTTCATGATTAGTGAAATAACACATTCAATTATCATAATTTCTTAGTGGCTATACATGACCAATATTAATTTTGATGAATTCACATGGGAACTTCTCAATTTGATAGATTGAATCCATCCAAAGGTTACTAAATCAAGTTAGTGAGTTCCAATTAAGCTAATTCGACTTGGCCCATTGTAGACTAGCAACCAATTGAAGTAATCAAGCTTCAATTTGGCTAAATAAATTTTAATTACAAATGTTAGTTTAGTTTCCGGTCTCATTTTGGAAATAACTTGATTAGGTATTTCATGCACAATTGATCGCTAGGAGAATCCAATTTATACAAAATAATTTTAATTGGACAAATTCACGAAAATAGAACAAAAATCAGGCCAAAAACCAAATCGATTCAACCTAGTCAAATCAGGTCAACGCGATTTTGACTAGCGTTGACCAACCAACCTTTTTTTTTTTTGGTCGAAAATAGGATTACTACGGATTTACTTAGCCAAGGTTTGAGAAAATACCTCAAAAACATCAGTGCATAATAAGTCTAGTAGAGCGGGCGGGGATTAAACAACCAATTAGAGGGGAGATAATTAAATCGACAAGCTTTTGCGAGCCAATCAGTGGGCCGGTTCGCAATTCTGTTGTAGTGGGCCAGGGAAATGTCATGGAACTCTTGTAGTTTCGCTTGGGCTCGGTCCAAAAGCAGTTGTACCTGCCAGTTCAGTTTCGTCGAAGACATAACCCCCTGCACGAGTGGAAGACAATCTGAATGTACTTGCAGGGAAAGTTCCGCTCAGTTAGAAAGTAGATCTAGGGTTTCAAGCAGAGCCAAAGCTTCCGCCTAAGCTACCAAAGACGCATCCACCAATTTCGCAAAGCCATCCACAAGACATCCTCTGTAATCCCTGCAGATACACGCTACTGCAGCTCTGTTTCGCGATTCTCCCTCGGCATCTGCATCCATGGCGTTGTGCTAGGCAAAGGAAGCATCTATATTGACTTTCAGCGTATGAGGGGTCGAAGGTTGCCAATGATCTGGTATTGCTTTAGTTTTCCGTTCATTTACCTGTTGTTGGCTCAAAGATCTGAGGTTATCACAGAGAGCTTGCGCCTAGAATACACTTGCTGCGAGTGCAGGGGATGATTCTCAAAGAGGTGCTGATTTCGACCCTTCCAAATATTCCAGAGAACAGCCACGACCTAGTCGAACTTCTTGGTATGGGTAGGGTTGATTTTGAGTTTGTATAACTAGTCGTCAAGGCGTGTTAACCCATATCTGGATATTTTAATTTGCAGGGGTGCGGCACTCCATATCTGATTTGTCCATGGACAGAGTAGAAGAATGTGTTCGGTGGTTTCAGCTTCTTTGCTACAGATGGAGCATACAGGATCTGGTACTAGCTTTCTTCTATATAAGTTTTCCCTTGTAGGTAAAGTGTTGTGACATGCTTGCCAGAGAAAGAATATGATTTTTGGAAGGGTTTTAGCATGCCAAATGTGTTTCCAGAGATCTGGATTTATATGATGCGATGAGGTTGCTGTTGAGTTTGTGCTTATTGGGTTATCTCTGACTGTGAAGTAGCCACTTTTCACTAAATAGATACCAGAGTTATTGTTCATCCAGACCAGTTTGTCTTTTGAATCTGGCATACCGATAGGTGTAGCCAGAATTCCCTCACGATTCTGTCATCAAACATCGACTCCACCCTCTGTACATTCCATTTCCCATTGCCTTGTTCGATTAGTTCTGCCACATGTTCTGGTTCGTTTCTTGTTGCCGGACAACCAATCGGACCACTTTTTAACCATTTATCCGCTCTGATCGATAGTTGTTTTCCATTCCCAGTTGAGTACATAGTGTGTGGAGTTATAGAATCTCTACCCCGAGTTATACTTTGCCAACCCCATGAAGGTCAGGAGCCTTTTCCAGCTTTCCAGAAGTCTTTGTGCGGATAATATAAGCCTTTCATCACTCTACTCAATAGGGACTTAGAATTTTGTGAGATGCGCCACGCTTGTTTCCCTAACATAGCTGTATTGAATGCTATTAGATCTTTAAAGCCTAGGCCCCCCTCCTCCTTTCTGAGTTTCAATGCTTCTCATTTCTTCCAATGTATTCTAGCTATTCTACTATTCGTTTTTCACCAAAAGTTGGCAATCCTCCTCTCAATAGCTTTACATATGGAAATAGGGATCTTTAATATGGACATAGCATATTGAGGGATAGCCTGTACAACTGATTTTATTAAAATTTCCTTCCCTGCTTTTGATAACAGATTTTCCTTCCAGCTTTCTAACTTTCTGTTTACTCTCGCTAGGATCCATGTGAACATATATTTCTTTGAGTAGCCCTAATTTGTCAGAATCCCTAAGTATTTTCCTATTTTTTCAATTTCTAGAACTTTCAATTCATTGGCCATGTTCCTCCTCAAAGTAATAGGACAACATTTACTGAAATATATACCGGATTTGTTGAGATTAATGGCCTGGCCAGAAGCAAAACAATATTCATGTAGGATAGTCGCCAGTGTTTTGGCACTCTAGGATTGTGCCATTAAGGAAGAAAATAGAGTCATCTGCAAATAGCAAATGCGATAGAGTGGGGCAGCTATTATTCAGCTTGATTCCTCTAAAAGTGCCATCTTATACTGCTTTTCCCATCATGTATGATAGAACATTAGCCACTAATATAAAGAGATATGGGGATAGAGGATCACCTTGTCGAATTCCACATGTTGGCTTGAAAAAAGGTAGAGACTCCCCATTAAAATTTACACTGAAAGTTACTGTTGAGACACATTGCATCACCCAATGTACACATTGTTCGTTGAATCCCATTTTAGTTAGGCATGCACTAAGAAAATCTCATTCTATCCTATCATACGCCTTCTTCATATCTAACTTTAAGACTGCTTGGAACTTCTTTTTTCTCTCCCGAGTGCGCAGTCTGTGAAGAACTTCCTGTACCAGCAATATATTATCCTGGATTTGCCTTCCCTCCACTAAAGCACTCTGTTCTTCTGCAATTAGAGTTGGTAGCAGGGGTTTCAATATGTTGGTCAGCACTTTTGAGATAATTTTATAAATGAAATTACAAAGGCTGATGGGGCAAAACCGATCCAGCTTTTCTGGATTTGGAACTTTGGGAATAAAAGTAATGAGTGTTCTGTTCATAGCTAGATTAAGATAGCCCATGTTGAAAAATTCCTGTATCTCTATATAGATGTCCTGACAGATGTCTGGCCAATGTTTCCTGAAAAAAAGGCCATGCATACCATCTGGTCCTAGAGCTTTGTTTACTCCTAATTGTTGCATAGCTTATGTGATCTCTTCCATAGTAACACGTGCTACTAGACGTTGGTTCATTCCTGCATCCACCGAAGTTGGAATTTGTTGTAGAAGGGGCTGAAAGTCTCGGGGCCCTGCTAACTTGTAGAGCTTTTTGAAATATGTGCTTGTCATTTTTTTCAATTGCTGTTCCTCACGCACCCATACATCTTCTGGATTTTCAGCAAAGAAATCTGATTTTTGGTTCTTCTTTGAATGGTTGTGGCATGAAAGAATTTTGTATTTTTATCTCCCCATGCTAACCAATTAATTTTGGACCGCATTTCCCAGTACATTTCTTCTTGTTGCCATAATTGTGCAATTTCTTTCGTCAGTGCCTTTGCTACCTTGCTTTCTTGAGATACCCATGTGCAGTTCATTAATTGTTGTAGTTCACTTTTTAGCCAAATATTCCTCCTCTTTACATTGGTGAATTTTCCCTGACTCCATTTTAACAACTTTTTTGCCACTATCTGCAGTTTCTCCACCACATTGATCTGTTGAAAATCGGAATCAGCCCAGGTGTCCTTGACAAGACTCACACATTCCTCCTCCTCCGCCCAAAAGGCTTCATATTTAAAACTCTTCCTCTTCCTTTGTTTCGTTGGGCAAGTCGATAGAATAATTGGGGTATGATCAGAGCCAATGGCTGGTATGGCTATACATTCTGCTATAGGATGTTTAATACGCCAATATGAGTTACATAATACTCTATCAAGACGCTCCTTGACCAGATTTTCTCCTTCTCTTTTGTTTGTCCAGGTGTAAGCACACTCCTTACATTCCACATCCAACAAAGAACATTGGTTGAGGAAGTCCCTGAAGGCTGCAAGCCGATAGTTTTCTGCTCTTTTCTTTCCCACATTTTCCCAGTGATATAGGATTTCATTAAAGTCACCCATACACAACCATGGCAAGTGATAACATTGACTCTCTCTGTTAATATTCTCCCATAACATAATTCACTCATTAAATTCATTCGGAGCATGTATAAATGAGATGTGCATGTGCTGGTTGTTGGCTGGTAGATGGCATCGAGTGAATATAACATGTTCCGTGAAAGAGTCTATAGTTAGGATTACCTCATCATCCCAAAAAATTGCTAAACCCCCTGCTGTACCTTCCGGATTCACTATAAAACAGTGCTGAAATTGGAGTCTTTGCCTCAATCTTAACACCTTATGCTCTTGATTTTTAGTTTCCATAATAAAGATAATATTGGGCATTTCTTGAGTCGTTAGGACCCTTAAAGCTTGAACTGTCAAGGGAGTGCCTAGCCCTTGACAATTCCAGCTTAATATCTTCATGGATAAGTCGGTGGCTTATTAGGGCTAGCCACCAGAGCCCACTGAGTAGACTTGTTTGCCACATGAATAGGGGTCTCAACCAGCTGAGTAGTGTCAACCATTGTTGTTTTTGATGTTTGTGCATCATATGGGCGGAATCTTTTTCCTTTTCTTGAGGAAGAAAGTTTGGCACTTCTTGTTTTCTCCCTTATTGGACCTTTTTCTCCAGCTAAATTCTCCGCCATTTTTGCTTCAGCTTCTTTTTACTGTTCCTGATATATTACCATGATAGATTCATCATCAAGACAACTACTACCTTGCTTCTAGGGGCCCTTCTCTTCGAAGAGTACTAGTGCTTGTGAAGAAAAGGTTTAATTGCCTTCCTTTAAGTTTGGGTTTTTTGCATTGCTCAGTTCACCAAGTTGTTGGGTTTGCTGCATGACAAGTTGCTATTGTTCTGGTTCAGGGACCGGCTGAATGGGAGTTTCAGGCACACTCTCCTCCCCCTCTAGCTGTAGTTCTTGTTTTCCATAGAAAATTTTTCCATATGGACTGAGCTCCCGCGCCTCTGCTCGTAGCCAATGTCCAAAACGACCTGGTAAGTTCTTTGCTAGCCCTGACTCCTCATATGGTATTTCTGTACAATAAGTTGCATAATGCCCGATCCTACCACATGAATAACAATAATGCGGGAGCCTTTCATACTTAAACTCTACCCACAGTCTTTTGTTGTCAAGATTCACAAGTACACCAGTTTTGAGGGGGTTTCCAATTTCAACTTAACTCTAGCCTTTCCAATCTTATAGTTACTGTTCCCTTTCGCTTCTAATTTTACCTCTACTACATCTCCGATTTTGGATGCTATTTCCCTGACTACTTCATCTGTTACTCCCGAAGGGTAGGCCAAAGAAATTTACCCAGAAATCACAGTGGTTAAATTCATAGCAAATATCAGGGGTATCAGGGTCGTATTGCTTTAAGACTAATAAATTACTCACAAATGACCACGACCCAGAATCTGACACTCTTTGTTTTTCAGCCTCCAACTGGAAAGAAAATGAGAAGTATCCAGGCTCAATAACAGCACAGGTAAAATTTTCATTTCGCTAGGCTTTTTTCATTGTATCGATAAATGCATTAAAGTTTACGCTAGGCTTATTAAAAAACTTCCCAAATAGAGTTTTCTGGCATGCTTGCAGATTTTCTTCAGGAATGTCACCTGTAATATCTACCACATCTTCCTCTGACCAAAGATTACCCAAACTCTTACAGAGGGCAGCGAATCTCCTTTCTTCTTCATACTGATTAGCCATCTTCTTGTCTATAGGAACATAATCGAAATAGAGAATGAGAGCTGGCCTGATAGATTGGGGAACCACCGTATAAGGGATGATAAAATCCTATGCGGTTGAAGAGAGCTCTGGGTCTATAAGTGGAGACTGATGGAAGTCAGCACCAGCTGGTTGATGATATTGGACTTGGAAGTTTTTCACTGAAGATATGGGAAATACACTCGAAATAAGAACAATGGTGGGATTTAGGGCACCGCTTGTGAACTAAAAGAGGGCTCTATTGATAGCGAAGGAGGAATGGGGTTAGGGTTTTACACCCATCCTTTTAACTCGAATATGTGGTACTGGGATGGAAGAGGGATGAAATGCAATAGGGATGGGTGGCGAGGATTCGATTCAACAGTGGTAAAACCTACCCGAAAGGTAGGAGGAGGCTACTCAGGTGGTAGAGAGGATTCTCCATTATGGGAGACCAACCAACCTCTCAAGGCCATTTCTGGCCATTTTCTGGGGACCAGCAGTCTTTTCTGACCAGCCAAGGTCTAGCCGACGTCTAGCCCTTCTCCCCAATGCGAAATTACAAAAATTCCCATTTTGAGTCAAAATACCAAAATGCCCTTTGTTTAATTTTAAATTTAAAAAGATATGCAATCATAGCCATTCATCTAAGCCATTCATCTAAGGTGTCATCTAGACTATTGGATGTGCCACCTCATTAACCCATGTGCCAAGTTCTAGCCAATCACAAAATTGCTTAACCCTTGAGCTTGCTTGATCTTATCTTAAGAGATCAAATCGTAGCCATTGATAGATATCGATCTTGGTATGACTATATAAGGCTTTCCCTCCAAATTTCTAAGGGAGGTTCCCACATTTTTAGATTCTCTCAGCCAACCCTATCTCCAACGCCTCACTAGCCAATCGCCGCTCCACACCAACGAACCACTCAACTGCTGACAATCTTCAGAGCCCTTCCTTGCCGGTCGCAATAGTCATCGGGGAATGCTATTACCAGAGCTCGCTGACTGAGCTCCAAGTTCTTCACGAGCCAATCACCGTGCCTAGCGTCGGTAATCTATCCAACTAGTTCCGATCACCAATGTGGCCATCTAATGGTGGTTCTCAGCAGTTCGAGTCTAGCGATGGCGTTCCTTGACGTGTCCTCAAGTTCGTAAAGGTGGTTGCCTAGCTGCATTGAGCTTGAGTTCGAAGATAACAAGGTAATGTCCTCCTAAGCTTGAATTTGATGAAGCAAGACCGCTTTAGGCGATCCTGGCTAGGATTCAACCCCTAGGTGGCTATTATATGTCTAGAATGATGATTTGGATGAGTTGTGATGATTAATGATTGATTGATCGTTTGATTTTGCATAAATACCGATTCTAGAAATTCGTAGGCTTATTTTGATTGCTTTACTTCACATCTTGATCTAAGCTGGTAGATCGCCTTATTTGACTTCAAGGTCTTCTATTGATTTGAAGTAGACTTCTTGAGCTTTTCATAGACGTTCACTGCTTGTTGATTTTTCATGATTTTTGGTGTTAATATCTTCTAGTCGGTGTCTTCACGAAAGTTGATCAGAATACATAAATATAGAATATATAAAATTTTCATGAAAATTGAAGCTCATTCGGTAGGGCCGATCGTCCATAAATTGTCCGTGCTGCATTCTGGAAAATCGTTTTTCTGACTAACTTGTATCCGTTCTTCATTTTTTTTATAAAATCTCTTGATGAGAATCTGAAAGTGGTACCTTCATGAAACTTGTTCAAGACATCCAGATGTACAACATATAAAATTTTCATGAAACTTGAAAGTGATTTAATGGGCTCGATTAGCAATAAATCGTCCGTGTTACCTTCTATGAAATAGGTTTTTCTGATTGACATGTCTGGGTTGTCTGATTTTTAGAAAATCATGCATTTAGAATCTGGATCCGATGTCTTCATGAAAGTTGTATTCAATCTTTAAGATCTATGTGCTGTAAAATTTTCATGAAAAACAGACGTCATTAGTAGACATGATTAGCCTTACATTGCACAATTTACTATTTGTAAAAGTGCTGTTTCAAAATGACCTCTGTAGATTCTGCGATTTTTGTAAAATCATGTTACGGTAAATAGAAGTCGACGTCTTCATGAGTTCTGCTCCTCATATCATGGTCTGTGTTTTGTAAAATTGTTAAGTCGAATGAAACTCATTAGTTTGATGAGAACTGCCTTGAACTGAATTTGTTTTTGTCTGAAAGTTTGCTGTTCCAGAATGACCTTCGTGTGTTCATCGATTTTTATAAAATTGTGTGTTCTGAATCTGACAATAAGGACTACGTGAGAAATGCTTGTGATATGTTGAACTTTGTTGTCGGAAAACTTCAGAAAATAAAAAAATAAATTTGCTATTTTTCATGAGTGCTACAAAGTTGCAGGGATTCTGAAAACTCTATTTTCCAGAACTGATCATCGGTCACTTTTGAAATTTTATAGATTCTTGTGATGCGAATTTTATGAAAGTTTTAAGAATATTTCAAGCTTCATTTTGACGTTAATTTCATCGGATACGAGGCTCTTTATGGATCCAAAAGACCTTCTCAGAGTGCCGTTTATTCCGCACCTAGGCCTTTCTACCTAAGGACGCTTTCGTAAGATCGATGAAGTTAACATCTTTATTATAAGTTTTTCAAAATACGAAAGTTGAAAGTGATGGTTTCCGCTCTCTTTTGACACTTTGTTGAAAATGATGAACATTTGATCGTTCAAAGGACCCGATTAGTGGGCCGACTGGATTCTGGAATTTATTGCCCAAGAACGTTAAACTTGTTTCAAAATTTCAACAAAGTACTGTCCTTGTTTGTCATCATTCAAAACACGAAAATTTTCTTTTAAGGACTTGTTTGCAATTATACAAAACTTGTGTCCTTAGTTGCAAATTCTCAAAGTTTGACCTTTGAATTGCTTTGTTTGTGTTATATTTGATTGAACGTGTTGCTTACACATTTGAACAAAAAGTTGTCTTAAATGAATAAGGCCCTGTTTGTTAACGTTCTTTATTTCTGATTATGAACAAAATTTCTGTTTTTTTGTTCTAGGAAACAAAAAAATAATAGAAATGTATTTGTTTGCGTTTTTGTTCCAAATCTATTTTTTTGTTTTCGTGAACACATTTGGAACATAAAAAAAAACAAGAAAAACGTGTTTCTTATTTCTGGAACAATTTTCTCTCTCCTCTCTTTTTCTTCTCTTTTTTTTCTTCTTTTCTTTTTCTTCTTTCTTTGGCCGGTCGCCAGCCTCGGCCATGGCCGGTGACCGGCTGTTGAGGGCCGGCAACCTCGCCGGAGCGTCGCTGCCCCGATGAGGCCGAGCGTCACCGGTCCTTGGCAAGGCGAGGCCGAGCCTCGCCCAACCACGGCGAGGCTCGGCCTTGCTGGGGGCCGGCGAGCCTCGCGATGGCTGGGCGAGGCTGCCGGCCTCGTCGGCCGGTCACCAGCCATGGCCGAGGCCGACGACCGGCCAAAAGAAAAAAAAATTAAAAAAAAAAGAAAAAAAAAGAAAAATATTAAAAAATTAAAAGAAATAAAAAAAGAATACAAAATTACCAAACATGTTTCTGTTCATTTTTTATTCCCAGAATAAGTTTACCAAACGCGTTTTTTTATTCAAAAATTATTCCTCGGAACAGAAACATTTTTTTCTATTTCTGTGCCCTGGAACAATTTTTAAACAAAAATGTTACCAAACTCATCCTAACTGACTCTCCTTGATTCACTTCCTTTGCTTGATTGTTTAAGAACCAAGGCCTCATGGCCTAAATGCGCACCTTTCCCGTTATGCATGTGATTTCTAGATGTATGGTTTAGGGTTGGTGCATGTTTGCAGGGAAACCAAAGGGACAGACTTAAACCCTAATTTAGGAGTCGTTCAATCTAGTCCACCACATATGAACATAAGGGATGACCAAGTATCGATGACTAAAATCAATCAATTAGTGGTCATAGCTCGGCTCGATATGCATGAACCTCAAAGGTCAACCTCGAGGCCTGTGTTTTGTATCATGAGTTGCTTGAACTTGTTTGGGTTCATATGATCGTGTTTGGTTGCATCATGTGCATGATATGATTTTGAATGCTAGTTTGGCATTAGCATAGGATTAGAATAATCCAAAAAGGCAATCCTTGGAGGAGGTGGCCAAACAGATTTGAAAATGACGATATGGTCGATGTTCAATCTGACCTTTATCCATTTGTACTCATTCGTTCTCCGATATAAATCTCACGTTTTCAATTCGTTTTGTATAAACATCCCCCTAGTTGCGGGTTTTCTTCATATCACACTTAGTGTAGCTTTTGTATGCTTACCTTGAGTGTTTACTTTCCCGTACTGCAATTTCAATTATTTGATTGCTTTCCTTTTCATTTTTGATAGTTAGTGTGGAATAGCACGAACAAACCATCCATGAATGATCACCTCTTTTGTTTTCTTAAACTTGCACATAAACGTAAGAAAATATTGCTTAACCACCTTAAATAACAACTCAACTCTATACTTTGTCATGACCTCCTTGGACCCTCTCATGGATACACTGAGGCTAATGGCTTTGCTAAGTCTAGGCTTAGTCCAGGCTCTCCCAAGCCCACCAATTCACGACTTATGATTTGAGTTATTTACGACTTATGATTTGAGTTTTTAACCTATGTCATTTTCATTTAGGAGTTGTTAGTAATTGTTTTGTGATAGGTCGATTAGACACCCCAATAAAATATTAGGATTTTTTTTTTTTTTTTGGTAACCGAGGACTCCACCATGAGCCCCCGTCCCGGACGGCACTAAGGGCCGGGCCCATATACCTCAAGGGAGACTAAAGCACAGACCTCAACACCACGCCCCCCCCCCCCCCCCCCACCCACCCACTTACAACGCTAGCAACCACAGATTTGAACTCTCAACTTAGGCGATGAGGGAGGGACTCTAATACCAGCTCGGCTACCCACGGTTGGGTTTAGGAAAAAAATTTACTCCTGCGCAACCGAAGAAACTAGAATCGGAGACTTTGATTACACTAGTTAATCAACTAATGCCTTTCAAATACCTAATTTTATTCTAACATCAAATAAAGCATTTATGAAACATTTTCTTACCAATCACGAGTCCTAGGATTCAATTCTTAGCTAGACTAAGAAAAGGGTGTAATTGGGATAAAGGAAATGCACAAATAGCAATCCAACATTTGTTTTCAAGAATTTAAGCATGGTTTTTTTATTTTTTTTCCTTTCAAGGATTTTTCACATATTTTAAGAAAAAACCACTCAAAGACTATTTTTAAGCTTTTTTTTAATGATTTTTAGAGAATAAAATTTTTGTAGGGATTTTCTTTTTAAATTTATAAAAATAATATTAAATTATATTATATTATATTAAAGGGTGGGAACCAACCCGGGTCGGAAACGATCCGGATCGCCAATCCCGCGGCCGAACTGGACCTGATACGCAGGCTCAGTTCGGTCCCTCCCAAAAATGAAGCCCATCCGAGGAGGAATAAAAAAGAAGGCCATCCCAAAGCAAAGGAAGACCCCTAAACCAGCCCAAATCTTTTCTCCCTTTTTAAACCACTACGGCTAAGCTCTCACTGAGCCCAACAGAAGCCAAGTTTTTTCTAAATCAAACCAAAGACTCAAATCTTGTTGAGCCCAATAGAACCCTATAAACACACGAGCCCACTCTAACCATTGCCAATTCCACGCCTTTCCACTCGCGGCTCCACAGAAGCATGTCCTTTGCCCGAACGCGCGCATCGTTCTTTCCCAAGGACCAGGAACAATGGCTGATGCAAACAGCTAAAGGGCCCCCAAGTTTTAATCAGAGCAGTTCGGGCACAACACAGGCCACGTCGAGGTACTGCGCGGCTGTCATATGTGGCCACACCACAACCACCACTACCCCTTGTCTACGCCAACCGAGAACTGGCCGCCGCCGAAACATGTCGCTTGCCGAAAGAAACCACGACACAAGGGATTTCAAAGCAAAGGCTAGCGGTGGAAGTTTACCGGAACGCATTTGACAAGCTAGGAACACTAAAAATAGACGGAGGACCAAGAATGAATGCGTTCATTTCAGTCAGACATTTTGTCGAACACGTGGAGGGCATCAGCTAAGAGGAAGCTTCAAACCTATCTGAGACACGTAATCTAAGAACATAAAAATTTTGGAACAGAAGGAAAATCCGAAAAATAAAAAAGAAATTCACTTTGGACAAATGCATGCGCCTCCATCAAATGGAAATTTTGTACTGCTTCTTGGATTGCATTCGTTTTGCCTAAAGACTGAATTCATTCTGCAATAAAACCAAAATAGTTTTTCGAAATTCATGAGATGCATTTGTTTCCTTTTAGTTTTGCCTAATTAAACGATTGCACTCTTTGTTCAGTCCTCTCCACTCGCTGATGAAGCTCCTGGAGAAGCAACGAGGGCAACTGACCCTCACCTAAGATCTGAACGAGGACAAAAAAAATTGTACAATTTAGGAACCCTAAAAAATTGAGGGACATGATTGAACATTTTTTAATAATTTTTTTAATAATTTAAGGACTCAATGCCTTCCCCCGAAAGGAAGAAGGAAAAATTCCAATTGGCCTTTATGGTCTCCTAAGGATTCTTTTCCGAAACTTGTTCAGAAGTCTTGAGGACACTTTCACCGGGCGAAAGCGGGGAAATAGACAATTAAATTTGATCTTAAAAGGAGCCAGCCAACATTGTTTCTTTTCTGAAACCACACTAGAAAAATCTCTCTATGTGACTTTATGTATTCTAGTTTACTAAGATAATACCATACAATAGATATCTAATTTCTTATTTTTCCTTTCATACATCACCTTGATGTCCTCTGCAAGCATATGCCAAATGCTAGAATCAATGGTTGTTGGGGAAAATTGTTCAAAAAATCATAAACATATTGCACTTTTACCAATTCAGTCCTAAACTTTTTTACTTCTTGTCAATTGAGTACATTCGGCTAATTTTGGCCGAAAATCGCTGACATAACACAGTGGCGTTAAGTGAACAACATTTATTAAATTTTTAATATTCTTTTTGAA
This sequence comes from Eucalyptus pumila, assembly GCA_016097595.1. Lineage (NCBI taxonomy): Eukaryota > Viridiplantae > Streptophyta > Magnoliopsida > Myrtales > Myrtaceae > Eucalyptus > Eucalyptus pumila. The sequence continues at coordinate 45,619,607 of CM027853.1, forward strand.
TTTTTTATTTTTTATTTTTTTTCCTTTTCTTCCTCGGCTAGTTGCCCAACATCTGACTACCGGTTAAAGGCTACTACTGGCTAGGGTCAGCCTCATCGGCCTCGGGCAAGTCTCACCTTTGCCAAATCTAGCGACGTTCACCCATGTTGAAGGCTAGTGAGGGCAACCTCACCGGCCACAAGTGAGGTCTACCCTCACCAGATTTGGCAAGGGTGAGCCTCGCTCGAGGCTAGCAAGGCCAACAAGGCGAGGTGAGGATGAGCCTTGCCTAAGGCTGGCAAGGTTGCCCCTCCCTAAATCCCTGAGGTTGATGAGGCCAACCCTCGTCGATTGTAGCCTTTGGCCAGTCATCAGAGGTTGGGTGACTGACCAGAGGAAGAAGAGGGGGAAAAAACATAAAAAATAATTTTAAAAATTAGAGAAAACATTTAAAATTTAATAAATTTTGTCTACATCAACGTTAACCGTGCCACGTAAAACAACCAGCATCTACATCAACAAATTTCAGCAAAAATTGGCCGGATTGACTCAATTAGCAAAAAATGAAAAGATTTAAAACTGAATCAGCAAAAGTACAATACGTTTGATAATTTTCCCATTGTTGTTGTTTAGTGAGGTTATTTATCTATAAAGATGTCTATAGACCACTACATATAAATGTAAGAAAGTAGGACCCCAGGTTCATTTCCAAGAAATGCAACCCCGGACTCTCGGGCTATACATATCTTATCAAGTCAATTAGTAAACAAAAACAAATGAAAAATTTATTTGAATTGCGGCATATTTGCCTACACGCTCTTCTAAGGAGTCTAAAAAAATTAAAATTGTTGAAATGTCCGAGGCACTTCATTTAAAATAATCATCAACGTTAGTTAAATAGACTAGATAACAATCTTCACGGGTTGCTGCTTGCCAATACACAACATTATCTGGAAAACTTTGATTTAAAGTGAGCCGAACGTGTTCATGGGAATGCATTGGCTAGTTCACACCGATAACTTCAGTTCAGTTCTTAGTTTAACCCACATCACATCCACGTTCTTCTTTTGGCGGAGGGGAGAGAGAGAAAAAAAAATTAAACATGTTTTTATTTGGTAGAAAAATTCTTAATAAAAAAAATATATTTTTCGAAAAATCATTTTTCAGAAAAGAGATAATAATAAGGGTCTCTCATCTTAAATCTGGGCGAGGGCCACCTTCCCATTGAAGATATGCACGAGGAGCATAGCCATCTTTGCCAGCGCGAGGAGAGCCAGCGGCCCTTGCCGCTTGAATGCACTATCGTTCCCCTTCACCTCTTGATTTTCCTTTTTCTAAGATTTGTCTTTTTGATTTTTTTAAAAACAACTTTTATATTATAATTATCCAATTAAGTGCAACGTCAGTATATAATGGCTATATAAACATCTCAGTTTATTAATTAAATGAAAGGTCCAATTCGAACAAACAAATCTAACCCAATTGCACAATTAAAAGTTCAATAATGTAATTAAATATTTTGCTATAGTTTAAGAACATGGTGCCATTATCTTGGGGGTGAGTATGATGCGAGTGGGCGGTTTCCACTTTAGAACTGGGATCGCCCGTAGATCCCATGAACCCATCTGGGAACCAGATTAACGCACTCAATCCAACATTTTCCAGCAATCCAAAGTAAAGCAAAAAAAAACCAAAAAACTTCTCTTTTCTTAATTGGAAGATTAGTAAAAAGATTAGGCTTATATTGAAAGTTGAGAGTCGATGGGTGTTGAACTTGAGAGTCGAGGTTATGAGTGAGAGATAGAGAGACAACTCATATGAGATGAGAGTAAAACGAGATGAGCTTTCAATTAATGGGTGTTGAGTTTCAGATTATGAATTTTAGGGTTTTCACTTTTAAAAAAAAAATTTCTTTTTTGGTGAAAATTTTTTCTTAAAAATTATATATATTATTGATTTGGTTCGGGTGGACCGGACGATTCCACACCTAGAACCAGAAGCAGGACCACTCCCCTTGGAAACCACCAATTCTGGTTCGGTTTTGGACAATTCCTAGTTCCTTTGCACGCCTTTAGTTATCCCAAAGGGGGAAAATTGAAAAAAGGACACTAGAAATGTTATGATTTGTGTACGTCGCTCATTTTAATATCAAAATTTTTCTTCGGCTCCTAGGAGAAAAGCGATCGCTTCAGTGCCTCTAGCAATTCCAGCCAAAGAAATTATGTGACATTTATATTTAAAATTTTTATTTGTGATGGCATTTTTTTAGCAGTGAAGTGATTACTTTTTTTTTTATTAAGATTAGTATTGAAGTAATCACTTTTTAATGACGATTGTCATTAAAATGATCATTTTGTTAACCTATTGCACAATGTTATTTAGAGGTTATATGCTGACTAAGCATGGAAATAAACCACATAAGATCAAGAACACGTATGATTTTTAGTAGCTCCAATTGAAATTGGCACTTAAATAATTGTTTTTCACAAAAGTGACAGTTGAGTAATTTGAAAAAACTTTTATTATTAAAGTGAGCGTTATATACAACTTATAATATATCTATTGTCATTCTCCCAAGAAAAAATCCGATTGGCTTTTATGGTCTTCCCAAGAGTCATTAAAAATTTGCAAACCTTTTAAAAAGTTTCTGTCGCCTTCGCCGTCGTCTACTTGCTAAAGTAGTGTATTAGGTGGGAAAAGGACAATCAAATTTGACTTTAACGTGAGTCGGCAAGCTTTTTAGGTGTTAGCACCTTCTTGCCTAGTTCATGTCCAAAACCTCAGCTCTTTTCTTACCTAGGCGACGTCACATCAAAAACTTATGTAACATCAACTTATAGGAACAAAGAAAAATTAAAACATGGTTCTTTCATGCTTTTACGTTATTAGTGGATATATTTTTCCACAAAGATATGCGATTATTTAGCATTTGAGCAAGCTTTTGCTTAAGATTTCAAATAAGGGTATTAGCAAATAAGAATTCTACGTAGAGTAAACTTATATTTTATACCTAAAAGAATCTATGTTGAAAGCCTAAACAGATGAATAATTATTTGAAGCATACTAGGTTAAAAAAATTGAATAAGAAGGGGCTGGAATCCACCAAATGCAGGATTGCCAAATTGCCCCAGCTCTAAGAAGAACTTCTCTATATCATAATTCGTAGGATAACAAATATGTGCATTTTTAGATGGGTTTGGAGAGAGAGAGAGATTACTTTTTAGATGGATTTAGAGAAGGGGGGGGGGGGGGGGGGGGGGGGCGACCTTTTTGAAATGAGCGTGTTGAACTTTCTCTTGACATGTGTATTTTTTGGGGCGTCAACTTCACTATGATGTGAAGAGAAAATGGAAAATGATGCTCCCATAGTTGGCAGGCACAACGTGTATCCGGTCAGTGAAGTCCTAATGGTTGTTTGAAGTTTTAATTAACTGGGGGTTACAGATGAAATGTTGCGTCCGGTGAACGAGTGAAGTGCAAAACAAATGGGAATCACAGTGAAAATCCAGTTGAAGAGTAGTGTCGCGACCTAAATTTTCAGGGCAATCATAAAGTTTAGGTTAATGGATTACTAAGTCCGAAAACTTGGCACGGACCCTCCCAAGTCCTACCAATCGCGACTTGATAGAAATTAACTCATTTAAATATGCAATTTCAATTCAATTTGGAGCCGCCACTAATCAATTAGGGTTTGATTAGAAACCCGAATAAAGTATGAGATAATACTTTATTTTTACGAACCAGAGATTCAATAAATCCGGGGACATGATTACGCTAGATTAGTCTAACGCCCTTTCGGTACCTTTTATTTTAATTTAAAAAAAATATTTAGCAGGCAATGTTAATTAATTTTAACCTAAACTACTAACATGCAAATGATGGTCATACGGGTGCACAATCAATAAAATAACATTCAATGAAAAATGCTTATAAAAATGCATGCCCTAAACATGATTTCTAAACGACAAGACACCTAATTTTTCTTTTTTTTTTAAAAAAAAATGTTAATTATATGCAATCTTAATCTAAATTTAATATGCATGGATTTATTTTAATGACATGCGATATGCAATTCATATGATATGACTTAAACTTATCACTATATGTATGCAATCTAATTTATATAATCCTAAATATGCATATGCTACATGATATGGGATGAATGACGTGGTAATTTTATATGCATGCTCTTTTTATGATTTTTTAATGATTTTTTTTATTACACATATGCAACCTACAATAACAATGATGACATGAAATATGATCAATTATAAACTAATTTATTAACTAACCAAGGAAATGATATGACGTGGCAATATGACCTAAAATATATAACATGAATAAGCATGCAATCTATCCTAAAGCATGAAATGAGTTTATTCTATTTTTTTTGTATTTTTCATGAAATTCAAAATTAAAGAAATGCAACGATTAAATATGCAATTTAAATTAATTAAATGACATAATTCTAATGACGAGCAATTTCTAACTAAATGAACTTAGCAATAATTACTAGATGATGAAAATTTCATAAACCTAATCCTACATGTCTGATTTATTAAACCCACATGCTTTGATGCAAGATTTTGATTTTTGATTTTTGATTTTTTTTTAGTGTTTTAGTGTTTTTCCAAAACAAGTAATTATCGGACTAAACATTAAATCTAAACAATCAAGATATTCAATAAATAAATGATTAAAATAACGAAAAAATAACCCGTTGTCTCACAGGTTAAATTAACAATTTATTTTAAACCTAATTATCACGACAAAGAGTTCAAAATAATTAAAAATCTAATCAGAAGTCTTATGGATCAAATTAATAATTACATTGATTTAACAACCAAAATACCATCAAAAAGCCTGAAACTTAATATAATTAAAAAATTGATCCGATGTCTCTCGGATCAAATTAATAATTACAATAAGTTCGGACAAAATCCTTACGTATAATGCCTACAAAATGCACAAATATTAATATTGACAAGCCATATTCTAACTTAAACAATAATAACAAAATTTAAAATGAATAAATAATAAAATAAAGAAAAACAAACTACCTAATTTGCTTTTCTCTTTTTCTTTTGTTTTTGTTTTTCTTTTCTTGCTTTCTTCACCTACGGTTGAGCGGCTTCGGTGGATCACCGGAGGTTGGGTCGTCGGCGTTCAGAGCTCCGGCTAAGGTAGGCCAGTGAGCCGACGGCAACAGAGGGATGCGGCGCACGAATCACGTGTGGGCGGACGGCCACCGGCGTCGGCTTTGCGAATGGTAATCGGCAGACGCTCGGGCGGAGGAAGACTCAGGCGTCGGGGACTCGGAGCGGCGCGGCGGCTGCGACTGGCTTTGGGGCGGCGAGCGACGCGGGTCAACAGGACGTCCGGGGAGCGAGATCGGTGCTTCGGGGTGCGGTAGACTAGGCTCCGAGCGAGTGCGGGGACTGAGCAGAGGTGCTGGTGCGGTGGCGTCGGCTGAGTGGAGGAAGACCACTGTGTTGCTGGGCGCGAGTTGCAGGGCTTCGGGGACAAGCTGAGGTGCTGGTGCGGTGGCGTCGGCTGAGTGGAGGAAGACCACTGTGTTGCTGGGCGCGAGTTGCAGGGCTTCGGGGACAAGCTGAGCCGCGGCGGAGCTTCGCGGGAGGAAGGGGTGCGCGGCGTCGGTTGCAGCGGAATGGCGTGGGTGTTCGCGGAGAAGAAACCCACGAAGAAGAACAGTGCAGAATTTTTTTGTTTTTCAACCCTCCCTCACGTCACTTCTCTCTCTCACGGCAATGCTCTCTGACTTTTCTTTTCCCTGCAGTTTGTCAGGAAAGAGAAAAAAGCCCTCTTTTTGCTGAAGATGGACGATGAAGAAAGCTTTTCTCTCTCTTTTACTTGACTTTTTTTCTTTATTCTCAACACACCTCCACGGACGGCTTCCCTTTTTCTTCGTACTCTTTCTCAAGTCTCCCTCAGGTCACCTCCCTCTCTGCCCTCTGTACACTTTCCCTTTCCCCAGAGAACCGAAGCTTTTCTTCATTTTTTTTTTCTTTTCCACTTTTCTATTTTCTTTTCTTTCCACGAAAGGCCAAGAGAAAAAACCCCCCCACCCGCTCGGTTCCGAAGCCTCGCATTTTATAGTGAAACTGCTCAAAGTTGTTGTTGATGGCGAGACATTCACTCAACGACTCCAACAATAAAAAGGCTCCAAAATCAAATAAAAACTGAATTTTTTTTGAATTTTGAAATGAAGATATATTTTCAACAACAAAATTTCCAAAACCGAATTCTTATTTTATTTATTATTTTCTAAAATATTAGGTGTCAACAAGTAGCAACTATTCAAAAAAGGGTAAAAAGACTAAGGGGTTGCACAACCTTTCGGTCTGAAGGGAATTTTTGGAGCGAAAAACGTTCAAAAACAAAACAGAGGAACTTCATATATTTCATAGTGTTTAGTTTACCAATTGATGAATATTCTAATCTCTATGATTAGATATGCATGCATGTATGTATTTATGCAGAAAGCTTTCTTTACTTTTCCCCGTTTCATTTTTTATTCTGCATTTCACAGCGTAGTATAAAAAAAGTCTTGATTGAACATTTTGCAATAATTTCCGGACCAGGCGCCTTTCCTTCCAAGGAGAAAAACAAAGAAAAAGAACGTAAACTTCTTATTGGCCTTTTTGGTCTCCCAAGAATTCTTTAGAAATTCCCAATCTTATCCTGTTAGAAAATCTTGGTCACCTTCACCAATGTCTACTTGCTAATGCAGAGCGTCGGATGTGAAATGGACAATCACGAGAAAAGGTCGATTTCGTGTGACTTTACGTGTTCTAGTTAGATAGAATAATACAATATAATAGTTGTCTAATTTTTTTATTTTCCTTTCCTCTATCACATTGACGTCCTCTACGAAAACATGCCAAACGCTAGAGCCAACGGTTGCAGCCAATGAGTTTGTTTTATCGATAGAGACATCTATAAAACCCTACATGATAATTCTAAGTAGGTGGGACCTCGGCTCATTTCCAAGAAATGCAACCGCAGACCTGCGGAGTTGCATGTATATTGTCACGTCAAAAAAGAAAAAAAGAAGAAGAAAACTTATGTGATTAGCAGCAGATTTGCCTTTATAGTCTACCGATCATCGATCTTAGTTAAATAGACCTGTACGGTTTGAAAATAGCAGACCTTCACCGGTTGCTACTAGCTAACATAGAGCCTTAGCTGGAGAAAAAAAAAACAGTGAATTTTGATTCTAAAGTAACAATTAACAATACGTTCACTGATTTAAAGACATCCATAGATAAGGCGAAATAGAGCTGAAATCATATATAAAGCGTGTGACTGAGAGAGTGCTAGCAATCCGATAGTTATGACAATATGATTTGCTTGAGATAATAAGTTTTCTAGATCATAAGGTTGCCGTGGTCGTCATGCAATTACTAAACAGTATTTATGAATCTCTCCTCCTCAGCCACAGTGTCTTGTCCCTATACTTCAAAAATTTTAGACACAAGTTTCCGGTGAGCGAGTCCTAATGGCCCTTTGAAGTTTTAATAAAACTGTTCTAATGACGAGATATGCATGTAGGGGCTACAAATGAAAAGTGGCATCCCATGAAGTGTAAAACAAATGGAAAATTAGAGTGAAAATTAGGTTGAGGAGTTGCAACTTTCTTAAAAAGGAGAAATGACTAAGGTTCCGTTTGTTTCTTGTAAAATAAATGATTTAGAAAATATTTTCCTAAAACTAATCGTTTATATCGCTTGAAATAATTAGTTGATGAAAAATATTTTCATTATAGATAAATAATTTATATCTAAATATTTTCGAGAACGCTAAAAATATTTTTTGTTCATTTGTTTTTTTAAGCGATACAAGCTTTTATTTTTAAGAAAATATTTTCAAAATTATTCATTTTCCACGAAATAAATGAAACCTAAGGGTTACAACGTTTTGGTTAGAAGGGTATATTTGTGAAAAGATGTTCAAAAACAAAAGGAGGAACTTCATATTCTTTATGTAGTGTTTAGATTAGAATTAGATCGGATTTAGATATAGAAAACTTTCTCAATTTTTCCCCATTCCATTTTTTATTCCTATAATATTAGCGATACTATGTTTCAATTGCGGACAATATGTAAACGAAATTACTTAGGTATACAATGTGTAAACTGTCAAATATCTTTCAAATGCCTATCATACCCATTTTCTCGCCCGTTTGGATGACTAAAGGTAATTTTATCTCTTTAGTGAGAATATGGTGGATTTAATCATATAGGGATGGAAATGACTCTACTCTTTTGTATATTATGACTACGTCTGATTGGACTTTAAAAGTTGGCCTTCACCCTCTGAAGGCTTTTGAGTCAAAACTAAGGTTTTCGGCAAAAAAATTTCAAAGACTTTGAATCTAGCATTTCCAAAGTCTCATAACTCAATGCAAGTTCTACCTAACTTCAATTTTGAGCATTTATGGAATGTTAATGAATTTTCTTCTTTTCCAACTCTGCCCTCGCTAAATTTGGGAAATTCTAGTTTTACCCTCACCCACGTGCGATGGTGGCTGGATTCATGTGGCCGGTTGCTGTGCTTCAATTTTCGTTTATTTATTTGAAAAACATAGCTACAGTCCTTTACAAGTGTAATTTTATCCAACCAACATAAAAATCAAAATTGTTCTTTGATACACTTTTCAATTGCACTTTACTAAGTATTATTTGCATTTTGAAAAAAAAAACTATTAAATCTAAAATCCTTTACAATTTCTCAAAGGCTCTCCTAAACGCACCTTATAATCATCTCATAAGGTGCAACATTAGAATTTAATGTCCTGTTTATGATTTCGATCGAATAACCAATCTGAATAAAGAAATATATTGCTTGGGAACCCAAATCGCGTAAAAAAGTTTTAGGGAGCTGATTAAACATTTCGCAATAGTATAAAGATCCAATGACTTTATTTTAAAGGAAAAGATAAAAATAGAAATTGAAGAACTTCTTATTCACCTCTGTGGTCTCCCAAGGAGTCTTAAAAAATTTCGTAACTTGTTAAAAAGTCTTGGTCACCTTCTTCGGTGTCTACTTGCGGTGGGTTAGGTGGGAAATGTCGAAAAAAAGAATTGATTTTAAAGTGAGCCGGCCAAGGATTTAAGGTATTGGCACCCACTCACTTCGTTCATATCGAAAACCGCAGCTCAGTTCTTAGCTAAAGCCACACAGACCAACCTTTTCTTTAGAGAGAGAGAAAGGGATAGATCCGGTAGTAATAAGCTCCCTAGCTAGGGCAAACTCAGAGGCCAGAATGACTACTGATGATGCTGCACCGGCATTAGGGGATGAGTACCAAATATTCCTGAGTTTTAGAGGACCTGATACTCGTTATGGATTCACAGACTTCCTCTATCATGACTTGGTAGATGCTGGAGTCCGCGTATTCAGAGATGAAGATGAACTTCGTGTTGGTGAAGTCATTGGTGAGAACCTTTTACATGCTATCAATGGTTCTAGAATTTATATACCCATCTTTTCTAGGACTTATGCTTCTAGTAAATGGTGTCTCCGTGAGCTTGTCCACATAGTAGACAATTTGTCCAAGTCTGATGTTGAAAAAAGTATCCTTCCCATATTTTTTGATGTGGAACCTGAGGATATTAAACTTAAGACTCCACTATATGACGATGCTTTCTTGGAGCATGAGAAGAGGTTTCCTCACGAAGTCCAGGCATGGAAAGAAGCTCTTGCTCAAGTAGATGAAATCAAGGGATGGAATGTGAAAAAGGATCAAAGGTAATACTCATCTCTACCTATTTTTTCTTTTCTCTGCTATAGGGGATACAACGTTGTCCTGTCAAATGATTCATTTTATTCCTTTTTTTTAACAGAGCTATGGAAAATTACCTGCAATTGCTGCTCTCATTGACCTTTACATTCTCAGCTTTTGACATCCTAAAATTTTCGGCTGCATGTCGATAGCTTCAATTTGATATGCATCCTCACTTATCTAAATTTGTAGTTTGTATCCACAGAAAAATTTCAACCCAAAACATGCAATTTGCATCCTCAAGAAACACCAGTTACACGAGTAAACTAAGATTCGGTGAAGAAAAATCATGTCTAAATATTTAATCAAGAACATCCTGAGAACATGTAAGAATGACCGGGACATCATCTGGGGCCTCTAACTCTGCAAAGCCCGTGGAGGATCCAATTCAAGGCCAGGCAACCTTGATCTGGACCGGCCTGGAATGACCATTGTCGACCTCTGATCTGAGGTTGGTAATGGCGTGGAGGCCTCCAAGTGGTGTGGCCGTACTCACAGTGGGGTAGGGGAGTAAGGGAGGGCCGCACATACGGGGGGGTGGGGAGGGAGGGAGGGAGGGAAGAGAGAAGGGGATACTTGGTGTAGGAGATGCTGGAACTTAGCGCCGCATAAGCATACTAGCAGACAGCGGCCGAGGACAGGCGGCGGCCAAAGGTCAATAGTGACAGCCTGACGGATCGAGGAGAGTGGAGGGCAATTTTGATTAAAAAAAAATGGAAATTGGATTAATAAGTTCTAGCGACAGATGCAATTTTTTTAAAAAAAAGTGAAAATTAGGTCTTCAATTTGTAAATTATAAAATGTGGAGATGCAAGTTGATATGTGTGGAAAATGGTTTTTGCAAACTGTCCTTATTTTCTTTTTCTCCTTTCTTGAGGGTTGTCTTAGGCAAACTAAAAAGCCTTGATAGTAATCACCCATATTATCTAATCCAATGTGATAAAGGTGGAAATGAATTCCTGGCCGTATGGCTCGAACACGAGGTAGTTCGGGGCCCCGCAAAGCATTTGTATCTTGCTTTAAGGTTAATCACTTGGCATTTATATTAACAACTTTATATTTTATCATCATCAATAACAAAAACATAATTTGGCTATCAATTGATAAATTTGGATAAACACATGGTGAATTAACCCCCATTCCGCATGTGGGTGCCGACTGGCTTCTCCAATGCAATGAGCTGTTTTTGCACAATTTACTGGATTTGACAATCTCTTATGCTTCTAATTTATGTAGGCAATGTGCCCGACATGCCGCTTGAGAATTTTTTTGGTTGTGCGCTTAATCCGCGTACATATCATCATTCCTTATCCACCAAGTTAATCCCATGGGAGTCGGATCTCTTGATTTTCAATTTTGAACACATCGTAATGTGAGATAGCTCTTTAAATACAATTATACTTGACATAATCAGATCCATAGAAGAAATTTTGTATAAATCTCCTATAATGAATAGTAGTCATTTTGTAACTCCGGCCATCATGTAAGCCAATTCTATAGTCTTCAGAAATTTCTCTAATCATTAATGAAAAACATATCCAGTAAATTCTACTAAATTAGCCTATATTGATTATTCAGTGCGTTTAAATGTTCGTGATTATTTCAATCTTTTCAAGTTAAGATTTTGATAATCCCAATGGTGATGCATGGACATGAAATTAATCTAGTCAACTAATGAAACCGCTTGCATACATGGCAGCCAAGCAAAGATTGTCAAATCTGTTGTTGAAAAAGTATTGGAGATGGTGGAGACAAAACACAAATCAGTGACTAAACTTTTAGTTGGAGTTGATGATAAGGTAAAAGAATTGACAAATTTATTATTTGTCAACCATGATGACGTGCGGCTAGTTGGAATTTACGGAATGGGTGGCATCGGTAAAACAATTCTTGCCAAACTCATCTTCAATCAACTATGTTCACACTTTGGAAAGTGTTGTAGCTTCCTTGAGAATGTTCGAGAAAACTCGTTGACTGAAAAAGGCATGGTCTATTTGCAGAAGAAATTATTATTTGACATTGTTGGTTCTGGATTTGTGGAAAAATTTAAGGATATTGAAAAAGGAATGAGGAGTATTGGAAGAACACTCTCAACTAAGAAGGTCTTTATTGTTCTAGATGATGTTGATAATGAAGACCACATTAAGAAACTGATAGGAGATTCTCCATTACAATCAGGATCTAGGATAATCATTACAACAAGATACACAACTATTTTGCGAGCTGATGGGTTCAAAGGTGAAATTCTAGAGTATGAGATGTCAAAAATGGATGATGGTCATGCACTTCAACTTTTTTGTCGGCATGCCTTTGGTAATGACTCTCCTTGGGATGATTTTCGTGGGCTTTCAAGTGAAGTTGTCTCATGCTTGGGAGGGCTTCCCTTGGCTATTGAAGTGGTAGGTTCGTTGCTTAATGGGAAAGACAAAGCATTTTGGAAAGAGACATCTGTCAGGTTAAGGGAAGTACCAGAGAAAAAGATTCTAGAGAAGTTGAGGATTAGCTATGACAGCCTAGACAAATATCAGCAACAAATTTTTCTTGATATAGCGTGCTTCTTTTCCCATGAGAAGAAGACCGATGCAACTTACATGTGGACCGATTGTCAGTTTTATCCCAGACGGGGAATTGATGTCCTCACTAGTTGTTGCTTGATAAAGATATGTCACAATGATATGATTTGGATGCATGATCAACTAATAGACTTGGGAAGGCAAATTGTGCGTGAAGAAAGTTCAAGTGACCTTGGAAAGCAAAGTAGGTTGTGGATTGCAAACGAGGCCCTCAAAATCATAAAAACAAAAGAGGTAAGTATGTCCCAATTACTAGTAGGATTTTTTTTTTTTTTTTTAAGGATCTTATCACTTTTTTTTACGACCCATTTGAGTTGTAAACATAGTGTTTGGAAGTAGATAAACTTCTTCACATCATTACAAAATTGACTTTGCAAAGGAAGGCCAAGGTTCAAGCGGTCAATATAAATGGATTGGATTTCCCTATTGTGATCACAAATGATGAGTTTGAAAGGTTACATAACCTAAGATTCCTCAAGTTAGGCACTGGAACTTTTGCCGGAGATTTTGCAAAATGTCGTTCAAAGTTGAGATGGATTTCTTGGCATTCTCCTCATCCAAATTTTACGGCGGACAATTTGTATTTCGATCATCTTGTTGTTTTTAAAATTGACTTGAATGGCTTCAAGGATGATTCAAAAGCATGGGACTTGATCAAGGTACATTAAATGTTTTAATTCAAGTCTAATAGTCCCAATTAGTACCATGCAATGATTCTTACACTTGACATGTCATCCATTTTAACAGGAGGCACACAATTTGAGAGTTTTATCTCTAACTAGGTGTTATGCCATAACGAAAATACCAGATTTCTCTAAATGTTTGGGTTTAGAGAGGTTGACTCTTGCACATTGTTTCCGCCTCAAGAGAATCGAAAGCTTCATTGGAAACCTACAGTCGCTGATTGAGTTAAAGATTGAATGGTGCAAAGGTCTTGCGGATTTACCTGAAGAAGTGGGGGCACTAGTGCAACTTAGGCGATTGTCATTGTGCAATTGTTTGACGTTGAGAGAAATTCCAAGCTCACTTGGGAATTTAACGTCATTGACAGAGTTAGACTTATCAGGTTTGGGCATTGCCAAACTTCCAAACTCTTTTGGAAAGTTAAAATTTAAATTATGTCATCTAAAACTTGAGATTTTTCTTTTGACAGACACAAGGATAAGGGAACTTCCCAATACCATCGGAAAGTTGAAATCATTATGCGTGTTACGTATCCCCAAAAGTAGATTCATTCCTCAGGAGGATCATGTTTGGCACTTACCTAGTGGCATCAGCATGTTGGTAAATCTTGAAGAGTTGGATCTTAGTGAGTGTAATAATATAGAAGGTGAAATTCCTGTTGGAATTGGAGAATTGTCATGTTTAAAATTCCTATATTTACATGGCACTTGTATTTGTGGAATTCCAAAGACAATCAACAAGCTTCATCACCTCCAAATCCTATATTTAATCAAGTGTCATGGTATTCAAGTGTTGCCAGAGCTTCCCACGAGTTTGACCGCTCTAATTCTTGAATCTAAATCATTGCTCTCAGTTCCTAATCTGTCGTACCTTACTAACTTATCTCGACTAGATCTAAGTGATGGCTCTAAAAAAACAGGCAAATCAAACCTAATCATTGGGAGGTTATCTAAACTATCTTATTTAGACTTAAATCTGCTAAATGTCCCTGCACCTGCTGAGTTGGCTTCTCTTTCTAATCTGGAACGTCTTTGGTTGTCTCGCCTAAACCTACAAACCGTACTGCAGCTTCCGTCCTCCTACTTGAGATTGAGAAATTTGAGTCTATTAGATTTATCTTATTGTGAAGTGGAAGACATTCCGCTTGATGGACTTCCAAGACTGGTATTCTTAGATGTTGAAGGTTGTAAACGGCTTCTAAGATTATCTATTCCTTTGGAATTAAGGAAGCTAGCGTTTATGCAAGTGTCAGATTGTCCAAACCTAGTTGAGATACAATATTTGGGTCCTTCGAAATCATTAGTATCCGTCTTGATTTGTGGTTGCGAATCTCTGAGAAGAATAGGTGGCTTATCATATTTGATGAAACTTAAGCATTTGGAAATCACACGGTGCACATCATTGATAAAGTTGATTGATGCATCTTGCACAAATATACCGGACGATTGCATCGTCAAAATAAAGGAGTGTGGAGATTCTGTGCTGAGCGTCCCATATAGAATGTCTATGAAGCGTTACAGAGAGGAATTTCTTCTTGATACATCAAACTGTGTATCCAATTCGATAAGGTGCGACATCTTCTTCATCAAATACTGTAGACGTGTGTGTATGAACAGATTTGAAAATTGATTTGTTCTAATTTCATTTGATGCTATTTTTATAAAACTATACAGTTCTGTCAGAAACTTGCATGGATCAAAATGTATTTGTTAATTAAATGAAGAAAATTGATTAGAAATGATCTTTAGATAATTTCAAATACAACAGTATTCCTTCGTCATGTTCTTTTTAATTTGAAATTTTGTTTTGTATAAATTAAATAAATACGCAAATAAAAGTGTTGTAAATTGTAAGTTTTAAATTTTTTTCTTGTATATAATTGACTGTTGGATATAAAGTGATGTGATATATGCTTATTTTGAAGTCATGATGTTCTTGGAACTTTGGAACTGTTGTGCCCTACCCTCTACATCCGCCGCACCCAAAAAAACTTTATGTTATTTCTATTTTACTTTAAGTTATGCTTTAAAAAAAAAAAAAACTTTAAGCTATGCTGCATCCATTATTTTTTCATTCTGCATAGCAATTAAGTATTACCTATAACAGACTGATTAATTTTTCTTAACCGAATTTTCTTAGCTAATTCTATTAGCCAGGCATCATATCCAGTCATGTTAGAGGAAGCTTTGCTTCCTGTTTTGGTCAAATGTCCTCCTTTCTTTAGCCACCCAATAAAGTTGCCATTTTCGTTTTGCATATAATTTCTTAGATGTCTGATATTTTCGGCTCCTAAAGTAAACTTTGCTTCCTCTTTTGAGATTCCCATTTTCTGTTGTACTTTAAGTACTTTGGTTGCATATATATATATATTTAGTCACTTTATCTCTACTCGCCTTTTTGGTGCTGGACAGATTTGGTTCTTTTATAATGCCACTAAACTCATTTTATATTCTGACCAGAGGAAAAACTCATTTAATCATTCTTTAAGTATTACTTCATATATATAGATTTCATAGATGAGATATTAGATTTTAGATTACAAATTGTAGATTTGAAAAACATCATATGATGTCCTCGTCTCCTAAAGTTTTGTTTGCAATATGCATAATTAATGCATGAATTTAACATTACATCCATATAATAATAGTAATCATCGATTATTTTATTAGATTATTACGTTTATTAGATTTCGGAAAAGTAATGTCGAATAATTAGATCATAATTGTACAAAAGCAAACACAAAACCTCATTAGATTCAGCCAGGTGTCACCGCATGGGAAAATGAATGATGAACAAAGGGTAACTAATTTGTGTATATGTTTGATGTTTTGACGATGCAGCTCCTATTAATTTGTTGTTGTCCTCTAAAGTAAAAGTAAATAGAATGTTTGTTTTCCCTCTTTGTTTAATAATTCTGTTAGAATGTTTATGCAATTTAATCAAGGCTAATCTACACACTTGCATATTAAGCACTAACTGTATTACATTTTTGCTGTCTCACTGATGCAAGTGGGCTTGACTAGTTTTCCATTTTTGGCCACCAATGGGCTTGACTAGTTGACTAGGCGTTTTTAGTATTAAAGTAGATTGCGACGACCGGGATTCACATCTTTGCATAGTACACGACTATTTCAAAGTAAATTAGAGCACATGTTACTTGAACAAATAGTCATATATTATGAGATAATGTGATTACACAAGTGAACATATTATTTCACTAAGAAGTGCTACTTCTGATGAACAGAGACAATAATTTAAGCATATTACTTTTGATTAAGAGTGAATACAACAACATATAGACCTTCATAAACCGATTTGAAACAATGTCTCCCAAGGTTATGGATTTTTCACTCAAAAAGTAGAAAATAAAACTTCTTTTGAGTTCCATATTGCAAAACAATTATACTTATGCCAGTATAGTTATTCGAAACACATAATTACCATTAAAAGATTAGTACATGAAGTCCGATAAGGTTAATAGATTAATGTAATTAAAGTGAAAACAAGATGAAGAATTAACGTTGGCTAAAAAAATAACAGAAAAAGTAAAAAGAGAAACGAAAGTAACCGTGGAATTAAAAAAGCAGGACCCTTACCTTATTTTTTGTTTTTTGTTTTTATGTTTTTATTTTTCTTTACTTGGTATGGTATGTAATAATTAGTGCAAGTAACTATAAATTTTAAAGAAATCGCTTTAGTAAATCAATCTAATAATGAACCATAAAGGTTGTAGTGGAACAAAGCATGTTGAGCTAAGAGCACCTGTATTCCTAACTAATCAATGATGTTTGTGCGGTATTGAATTTCAGGTAAATATTTTATTTAAAAAAATTAATATATATTCAATACATTTGTTGGTTGACTCTCGCGTCGACCCTGTCAAATAACAGATGGAAGATCCCTTGACAATCAAATTCCACTTTGTATCAAAGTTTGGTGGTGAAGTGAATGGTTGGTGGCGGAGGGAAATGAAAGACGTCACCCCTGATTCAGTGACATATAAGGGATTAATTGCTTACGTGAAAGATTCCGGCTATCATATGAAGAGAATGTGGTACAAGACTCTTCATGAAGACAATCAGGAAATGTGGGACATTTTATATGGCGAGAGCAACGAGGCCATAGAGATCAAGAGTGATGAGCAAGCGAAGGAAATGGTGCGACTGCAATCTAAAAGAGGATTCATTGAATTAACCGTCCTTGTAAGGAGTGACCGTTCTGAGCATGAAGAATACGACGACGATACAATAAGTAGGTTAAGAGAGGTATGGACAATGCAGACTGATGTGTACTCCAATGAAGATGGGGCTGAGTGGGACGTTTCAATCCCTAACGAAGGCTCGGACTCTGCAACTGAGGGTGAAAGGCAAACGGATGGCACCTCCTCTATTGACGATATCCAGTCCCAGCTGGGCAATGCAGAATCTTTCGAGGCCACGGAAAATAGGAGGCAAATCGGGGACGGAAAGGTTGGGCACTGTGGTACTGTCGATGGAGGGAAAACGGCAAGTACGGAAAATAGGAAGGAGAAGCGGGATGAGACTGTGGAACCTGTCCAGTTGATTTACCAACAGTGCGAAGGAATCGAACATCATGAGATGCCCTGCAAACCTACAACCGAAGTTGAGGATGAGATAGACATTGCTTCTGTAAGTACTGAAGATTTTTGCATTATCTTAACTGTGCAGTCGTTAAAACTTATGTGGAATTTCGACGTGGTCCAGGTGAAGACGGATAGAATTGCGGAGACCGACCAAGTGCCTTCAAGAAGAGGCAGAGGAAGTGGGACCAGAGGTGCTTCGAACCCACCGGGAAGGAATCCTGCGATGAGAGGCAGAGCAAGGGGTACAGCCTCAAGTCCAAGAAACAGCAAAGCTACGATATCGCATGGGGATGCAGCTTCTAGTTCAGGAAAGAGTAAGGCATCGGATTCAGGAAGGGGCAGAGCTTTGAGTTCGTGGAGCAGCGCGGTTTCGAGTACGGGAAGGGGAAGGGGCAGAGGTTCAACTTCAGGAGAGGGTGCGACTTCGAGTTCAGGAAGGGGGAGAGGTTCGAGTCCAAGAAATGATACAACTAAAACGGGGTCAAGTTTAAGATTAGGGACGGACAAAGGCTCAAGCTCGGCCTTGGCCGAGTCTAAGACATCAAGGTCATGATAAGAAGAACAAGGTAATGCATCATATTTCTCAGCCAATCTGTTGTCTCATTTCTGCTATAGGAGTTTCCGGTTCTTCTTTTCTGGCCTCTTCCATGGGTTTGTTTCCATTCTGTTAAGTTGTTTGCGTAATGGCTGCAAGAATAATTACTATAATTACCTTGTTCTGTCGCTGATTCGCTTCTTCTAAACTAGCAGGTTTATTCCATTCTTCTTTATTGCCACTTACCTAATATGGGGATACTTCAGTGTTCTCTCCGAAAATTATCCAACCACAGGAAAATGAATTTTCTTTGGGGTTTTCCCTAAGCCATGATATAAGTAGTATAATTTTTCCTGTTTTTATTTATCCTCCCTTGTTTTACGCTACGTGAAAACCAGTTGAGAAATTTCCGATTTACTTTCTATTTTCGACTTCCCTTTCGAAAATAGTTGAAAATTTTTCCATCATTTCCAATTACTGGAATGAAATTGTTTTTCCAACGATTTTAATTGCATAATCTATCCTATATTCAAAGATTCCTCTTTTCTTATGTACATGATGCACATTAGTCGGTGGTATGTTGTACTTTTCTTTTCTCAACATTTGTTATTATCATTTTCTCATAGTTTTTTTTACTTATTTTGCGTATCTTTCCTAGAACTAGAGCCTATCCATGTAAAAAAAATCCGACATTAAACAAATTTGCCAATATTAGTCTTGTCGTATATCATCTCTTATCTCTCAAGACTTCTATGACCTTTTTTCTGTCCTAACACAACTCTTAACTTCCTAAGCCGGTGTCATGACCTCCCAAAGGCTCTCGACCAGAAGCTTCAAAGCCTCCAAGTTATAGTTCTCGACGGCCATGAAATCGCCGTTCAAGGACCCTATCGCATGCCACGCTTAGCCTCTCTCAAACCAATTCCTCAAGACGCTGGACCGATCCTTTTACGGCCGCAAGATGAAGAGGATTTCTACCTTACTGGTGAAAACTGCAACATACGTCTACCTCAACACTCAACAGCCTCTTCGCAGTTTGTGAGTACCCTTTAACTGCTATTTAGCGAGTTTGGGGTTTCGATCAAGAACCATGTCTGAGCATTGCTGCTATCTGTTGATGAGTCTCGCCATGATAAGATTAATCGATCAAGAATTAGCGGATCATCTCAGAGCAAGACCAGCACGAAAGCTTTATCTCCTTTAACTCTCCTATTTGTAAAGTCTCCTCTCCAGTTTCGAACTCGAGGCAGACCTGAGCTTCATTACAAGACTAAAGATCATTGATTACTGAGTTGCCGTTTGTTGGTCCGTAATTCTTGGAGCTGCATGAGTTAAGTGATTTTCTTTTAACTTCTGCACTAGAATGTGAAATAATTCGCATTGTACATTCAGAATGGAGGCAGACTTGCTATCTGAGGAAGTCAACCAAGACTTCGAATCAAAACTTTTCTCCAGAATCTATGCACAGTCATTGCTTAAATGATTCATGAGAAACATGATATCACAGGTATGATGGAACGAGCCTGTCATTTTTCTTCAGAAGTCTGCTCGTCCCGCTCCTTCCAGGACTCGACTTCACATGTCTATTTTGGCTGTCGTTGCCGTGTATCATCCTATTTCAGCCAGCAAATCGCACAGATGACTAGAGCGATTTGGAAGACCATTGGCCTGGAAAAGTTGCATTGCCGTTTGATTCACTGTATGATCAAACCAGACCCGCAAGATACGTGAGAGAATATTACCAAGCGAATCCTAAACCGATCACCCGAAACTCTATGCTTGCATATGGGAACCCAATGTTGGTTCCTAGGCAACGTTCAGGACTAGATCTCTGACGCCCGCGGTCGGGTCCATCAAGGCCGAGCCCAAGTTACCGACACTGACGCCCGGAATTATTGAGGCCAGGCCCAAAGCCCTGGGACCTATCTTCATTCCCAGCGAGATCAGCCATTTATGTCACCATCTCCATCTTGACTCCCAGCAAGATCTCACAATCCATAACTTCGAAAACGAATCCTCAGGTCCATCTTCGATTTCCATCCGCCATGCTCAGAAAATCCATTCCTCTCCCTCCCTTCGCGTCATTCCACCACCGCCTCCCAAGACCCTCGCCACCACACTCTCGCTTGCTCTTCCCTTCCGTCCGCACATACGAGGTAAAGCTAGCCCAAGACCTGCCACCTGGCCCGGAAATCACGCCCAAGAGGACCCCACCGGAGTTCCCGCTGCTGTGGCAGCCCCCCCAGCTACTGGCCGGGCGACACGGCCCAAGTTTTAATCAGAGTAGCTCGGGCACAATACAAGCCACGTCGAGGTACTGCGTGGCTGTCATATGCGGCCACAGCCACCCCCTCCCTTGTCTTCGCCAACCGAGAGCCGGCCACTGCAAAAACATGTCGCACGCCGAAAGAAACCACAACACAGGGTATTTGATGCAAATGCTAGCGGTGGAAATTTACCGGTGTTGGAAATTAATCCACAAAATAAGTACACTGTTTGTTCTAATCAGAACATCAATATAAAGAAGATGATAACAACTTTATAATTTCATTCAATTTACAAATCTTGGAGAAGAATAAAATAAGATATAACATAAAATTGGAGGTGAGGTACGGATAATCGAATCTCCTTAAGGTAATTAGTTCCTGCCAAAGGTGCCCCACAGATTCACGAACTATGCCTCCCAAGATACAACACCTCGAACCTGTTTGAATTAGCACTATGCAAACAGGATTCTGTCGAATCATTCAATTGAACCAGCACACTCAGAAAAATCAGAAGAGTAGAAAGTATTTCAAAGCCTTTGGAATTGAGTCAGAAACACCAAAACCGAAAGACCAAAAAAACCCCAATGAAGCTCTATGTTCCTATCTATATATAGAGCTTTTTAGTTCATGTACTACAGAGATACATGAATTAAATAGACACGTGTATCCACAAGATTCATGAATAAAGAGATACGTGAATCCAAGAGATTCATGTATCCAAAGATACATGAGTTCAAGAGATTCATGAACTCAATAAATACATGAACTAAACGATACATGAATCTAAGACATTCATGAATTCAATAGATACGTGAACATAAAAGTATAGGAAATTCACGAATCCAAAAAGAGATACGTAAATAGAAAAAACGTATCTTAATTATTGGCTTCCGTTGATCGATTAACCATAATTATAACCATAATTACAACAATCCCCCACATTAATGGATCAACAAAAACATTTTTGACTCGAAGGAATCTGAGCATGCCTGTTGAAATACACCGCATCAAGATAGGTAGCTTTTGCTTTGAACATTCTTTAGTGAAAGCTTATCGGACTTACTTAACTAGTCGATGGACTTGAATCGCCAATTGTTTATGTAAGCCTAGACAATAAACCTCACACGGAGTATTTCCAATTCAAGATTGGTTCTCGGTTGTGTTCGTTCTTTCGGCCCTGAACCTCTCGGGATTCATGCGTGCTTTAGAAAATCTAGCCTTTAAAGATTTTCATAGAGTCGGCCAGCTCCACGCATATAGGTGCATTCCTATTAAAGATATCCTACCATATCTTACTTAGATGTTACATTCCAAGTTATAAGAATCATTAAACGCATAGCGTACCATTAATAACGCTATAGGAAAGCACTGTTGCATCATAGAAATGGGAGGCAGTGCTTACACTATAGTTTCCAAAATTTGCGTTGTCCTATTGAACCTAGTCCATGGGATCTCCAATCGCATAGGTTAGGTTTCCACCCTGGAATCTCTTTATTGGGTTAAGGCTTTTAAACCCATTCCCCTCGATGCACAGTTTATCTGCTCTTTTGACAAACCTTTGTCAGCGGATCCGCAATATTTTCGTTTGACTTTACAGAGTCTAAAATGATTCTATTTAGAGTAACTGCCTTACGGTATTGTGTCTACGACGAATGTGTCTAGACTTACCATTATAAATCACATTAAGCACCCCTACACTTTTAGAAAATTGTAGGATGGCAACTTTCCATTCCATAACTCGTATGGAGTTTTACCTGTCTTTTTGTGGGATATATTATTAAGAATAAAATTTGCAGTTAAAACTGCCTCCCCCCACAAGTTTTGAGGTAAACCTGAACTCAAAAGTATGGCGTTAGCCATCTCCTTTAGTGTCATGTTCAATCGTTCGGCAACTCCATTTTATTGTGGAGTATAAGGTGCAGTTGTTTGGAGAATTATTCCAAAGCTAGCACAAAACTCCTTGAAATTGATTGAACTATATTCTCTTCCTCTATTCTGAGGCATAGAATGAGATCTTCAAGGCTCATCTTGTGACACCCCGAACCCTTCGCAGGTTGTCACTAGCGCCGATGTTACACTTGATTTCCTTTTTCATCTTGTACTTGAACAAGCGTCATTAATCATAGGCATTTTTTTTTTAAAAGCGATCGGTCCCAATGCGACTCATAGCGGAAGCAAATTAAACATCTCCATCTCTCCCCTTACTAACCATGATACAAATACACACCACTAATCATCAGAATTTAAAAGATAAGCCATGCCACTTTTATTTACATATTATCATGATGGGTTTTTCATGGGTCGATACAACAAAAGGAGACCAAGATTTTCAACCACACTCGGCCTCATCCCAAAAAGATACTACGACCCCTAAAGAAAATCACATGACGTCCCCCCATCCAACAGTGGCGGCTACTCCCAAAAAGATGACACCAGCTCTCTACCCTTCACGCAACCATCACACCCATCCAGGTGCATCGGGTGGTGGTGGCGGCAACATCCCCCTAAACACTCCGTCTCGGCAGACATGAAGAGACAAAAACTCCTGGATGAGTGGGCCCTCAGCCAGGCCCACGTTGTACATGACCAGACACGCACTCGCACAAATGTCAGTCCCGGGGATAGTGACGTGATCGATCTCCGTACATTCTACTTCTACATCTAACGGAATACCATAGAAGGTGCCTCGCGTGACGGTAGGAAGCGGCATCTTTCTAATCTGAAATGTTATCCCCAAAAGGGGTGAGTACTAACCACCACTAAATGAGATAGGGAAATCCAATAACATTCCAATGCATCATGCATATCATCACACGTTGCAAGCATCACTTACCTTGTAATCATGCGTATCATGCATCATCACATCATATATATCATCATCATCATGGCATATCATATATCATTATCATAGATGATCATCATATCACATCACATGCCATCATCATCATGCATCATCATGCATACATTATCATAGGTGATCATCATATCACATCACATGCCATCATCATCATGCATCATCATGCATACATTATCATAGGTGATCATCATATCACATCACATGCCATCATCATCATGCATCATCATGCATACATCATCATAGGTGATCATCATATCACATCACATGCCATCATCATTATGCATCATCATGCATACATTATCATAGGTGATCATCATATCACATCACATGCCATCATCATCATGCATCATCATGTCATGAGTTAATTTTCATCTTTATCTTTCAATTTTGATCACCATATCACCATCGTTTCTCAAATCATCAATCTCATCATCAATTTCATCATCAACCCTTCGGGCAGAAACCTCCGACAGGGCTCCCAGCTTTCCAGCCATCCCATGGCCACTGGGCTTCCGGCCCCCCACATTCCGGGCATCTCGCATCTCAACTAGCATCACGAGGCATTCCCTTCGGGCAGAAACCTCCGACAGGGCTTCCGGCCTTTACCCTTCTAGCCAGGCATCGCACCCAAATCCGGTGTCGCGAGGCATTCCTTTCGGGCAAAGACCTCCGACAAGGCTTCCGGCCCCCACATTCCGGGCATCCCGAAACTCCCTGGGAATCTCTGGAATTACGCCACCAGGCCACCAGACAACATCCTCCACCACAACCTCTTTCTCATCCACATTTATCCTTTTATCTCAATTTAACATGGCAATTGGCATGGCATCAAACAAATCACACTTGCATTTCAATTCACATGTCATACATATGCCAAAGCTCAATCACATATGTATTTCAACTTAATACATGTACAAAGACCTCATCACACAATTGCCACACAAATGGAATTGAATCCATGGCCAAATAAAAATCTCTTTTATTTTATTTTATTTTTATTATTTTATTATTATATTATTATATTATTATATTATTATTATTTATTTCCATAAATATTAAATTTAATATCTATGATTTTTCCCAAAATCATGATACTCAAAAATCATTAAACAACAAGTAGAATCACAATTTTACACAAAATTCGTGGCCAAATTGAATTTCTCATAATTTCACAATTTTCACTAAATAGCACCTTATATTCGGATAATGGCCAGACTTGCACAGTTTCCAAATAAATTCGATTAAAATACTCATATGGAATTCAAAAATTACGAAATTTTACAGGGTGATAGCCAACACATTTTCGTGCATTTTTCATGAAGAACTCTAAGCCAAATTATTTTTAGATTAATTTATACAACCCTACGAAACTTCTGGAACCACTACCGCGACGTCCAGAACACACTCCTCCGAATTTCTTAGTTTTCACCCATCAATTATCTTTCGTTTCTTCTGAAATTTGAGTATGTTATGTAACAAGGTGTCCTTTACAAGTTTCATGAAGAGATATAGGTCAAATAACCAAAGTAGGGTCACCATTTAAGTCCTTGAATTCTCGGGTGTCTCGGTACACCTCACCAGAATCAATCATCTCAGAGATCTAGCCGATTTACTAGGCTACACTCATTCATTTCTCTTAAAATTTGAGTATGTTGTAGATTAATGTGTTAAATTCAACTTCCAAGAAGACAACAAAGTGAGATCTCCAACAGAAATCAACATGCAACCAAGAAATCAACAAGAGGTCAGTGAAAATTTCGCAGATCTAAAGTCTCCGTACAATAGAACTTTTGACCCCTCAAATCTCCATCGTTTTCTACGAATTTTTAGTATGTCATAGTACAGGACGTTAGCTTCAACTTTCATGAAGACACCGAAGCCAAAATCGAACTCCAAACCCACATGAAAACTCGAACAAGCTACTGACTTCAACAAACAGAACAAGAACAGTCACCCGGTTTACAAATAACCAACTCTTACCTTGGTTTTTCGCACAAATCACACCTAAAATCTAACATGCAAACACCACAACAAACATGCAAGGGAAGTTATGGACTCCACTTGCCTCTAAAATGGACAAACGACGGCGTACGGTGGACGGACACGGCGGCGACGGCGACTCCTTCCTTCCTCCTCCTCTCGGCCGCTTCTCCTCTCTCTCGCACACCTCTCTCTCTCGCACGGTATCTCTCTCTCTCTCTCTCACGATTTCCCTCTCTCGGCCAAATGAGCAAAGAACCGACCACCCTCTCTCTCTCCTTCCCTCTTATACTCCCTTAAAGCCCATGATTATTTCACCTCAACCATGACCAATGCAGGGCCTTCCCTTTTGCCACTTGTAATTTTTATTTTTTGAATTTTGGATGGGCTTGGGCTTAGGCCCATCCGGCCACTCCCTTGGGCTGGTCGAGATCCTCCTCTTCTTGGGCTCTAATGGGCCGACAAGCTTGGCCCACCAAGCTTTAGGCCAATGGGTCCAAGGCCCATTCCAATTTAACCTCTTTTTTTTTTTGAATTCCTTTCTATAAATATTTCCAAATTCAAATTTCATCTTGGCCAAAGTCTTGGGACACTTTGCTCATTGAAATTTAAATCATATGGCCAAGCATAGATTATTAATCTATTAAATTTAAATACACAAATCATCAAATTAAAAGACAAATTGGCTAAGGCATAAGCCAAAAGAAATTCTATCACCTAATTAGGAACTTCAACTCACCTTATGGCTTGTCATTAAATTTGGGATGCCACAATTCTCCCCACCTTAGAGAATTTCGTCCTCGAAATTCAAGCACTACTCGCACCTTCTTGAAATAAATAAGGATACTTTTCCTTCATCTGATCCTCACTTTCCCATGTGGCTTCCTCCACATTATGATGTCGCCATAACACCTTAACCAATGGGATCTTTTTAGTCCTAAGAATTTGCTCCTTTCGATCTAATATCTGCACAGGCTCCTCAATATACCTTACTTTCTCATCCATTTTGATGGCTTCATGATCGAGTATATGACCAGGATCCGGCTGGTACTTCCTCAACATCGATACATGAAACACATCGTGCAGATTTCCTAACTTAGGAGGTAACGCTAAACGATAAGCTACATCCCTATCCTCTCAAGAATATCAAAAGGTCCAACAAACCTAGGTCTTAGCTTACCCTTCATCCCAAATCGAGATATTCCTTTCATTGGAGATACCTTAAGGAATACATGGTCTCCTACACTAAATTCCAAAGGCCTTCTACGTCTATCTGCGTAACCTTTCTGTCTACTCTGAGCTGTTCTAAGTCTTTCTCTGATAATATCGACAGCTTCAGCGGTAACTTGTACCAATTCAGGTCCAGTCAGTGTCCTTTCACCCACTTCACTCCAACAGACAGGAGTCCTACATCTCCTTCCATATAATGCTTCATAAGGTGCCATGCCTATACTCTTCTGAAAACTATTATTATAGGCAAACTCCACCAAATGCAATTTTTCATCCCAATTTCCTTTGAAATCGATCACACGAGGCTCTCAACATATCCTCCGATGTCGGATTACTCTTTCCGTGACCATTTGTCGGGGATGGCTTGATACTAAGCGAAGCTTAGATCCTAACGCAACCGAAGACTTTTCCAAAAATTCGAAGTAAACCTCGAATCTCGATCGATGTAATGGTCTTTGGAAGACCATGTAAGCGTACCACTTGACTTACATACATGTCCGCATACTTATCCATTGGGTAGTCCATGCGAATCGCTAAGAAATGAGCCGAATTAGTCAAACGATCCACTATCACCCAAATTGAATCATGACCACTTGATGTCCTTGGCAATCCTTGCACAAAGTCCATCATTATATGTTCCCATTTCCATTCAGGAATGTCTAATGGTCTCAAAAGTCCTGCGGGTTTTTGATGCTCCGCTTTTACTTGCTGACACGTCAAACATTGAGAAACGTACTTAGCCGTATCTGCCTTCATACCATTCCACCAAAATTGCTGACGCAAATTTCTGTACATCTTTGTACTACCTGGGTGGATACTATAATTACTCTTATGTGCCTCTGACAGAATTTCCTTCCTCAATTCCTCATCGTCGGGAACACAAAGTCGTCCTTGACATCTCACTATTCCATCATCAGAGATCTGAAATTCTGATCTTTTCCCTAAAGATCTTGTATCTTTTACTTTCAAAATCTACGGGTCGATTCTTGCGGGATTTTAATTTTCTGGATAATCTACGGCTCAATCCTTAATGCACTAAGCATACCAGTGAGACAATCCACTTCCAATTTAAATTCGGAATTTGCCACAGATTCCAACAATTTCCATTCTGCCATCTTCAAACTAGCAATTTCTATGGCCGACTTTCGACTAAGAGCATCTGCTACTCTATTCGCTTTTCTTGGATGATATCTTATCTCACAATCATAGTCTTTTAACAACTCCATCCACCTCCTTTGTCTCATGTTCAACTCCTTTTGTGAGAACAGATACTTCAAACTCTTATGATCCGTGTAGATCTCAAACTTTTCCCCATACAAATAGTGTCTCCATATCTTCAAGGCAAACACTATAGCTGCTAGCTCTAAATCATGCGTCGGATAATTTAACTCATGGGGTTTCAATTGTCTGGATGCATAGGCTACAACCTTGCCATGCTGCATCAACACACGTCCTAGTCCTTTGTGAGATGCATCACTATACACTGTGAAACCATCAGGTCCAGTAGGTATAGTCAGAATTGGAGCTGAAGTCAATTTCATTTTGAGCTCCTGAAAACTCCTTTCACATTCTCCATTCCACTCAAATTTCACATTCTTTCGGGTTAACTTAGTTAAAGGTCCTGCTAGTCTTGAAAATCCTTCAATGAACCTCCTATAATAACCAGCCAATCCTAAGAAACTTCGTATCTCGCAGGCGTTGTCGGTCTCGGCCAATTCACTACCATTTCAACTTTTGCCGGGTCTACTTGCAATTCCTTTTCGACACCACATGTCCTAAAAATATTATCCGGTCCAACCAGAATTCACACTTACTAAACTTAGCATACAACTTATGCTCTCTCAGAGTCTGCAAAACTATTCTCAAATGCTGCTCATGCTCTTTAGGTCCTTTCGAATATACCAAAATATCATCAATAAACACAATCACAAATTGGTCCAAGTAAGGCTGAAATATTCTATTCATCAAATCCATAAATGCAGCAGGGGCGTTAGTCAATCCAAATGGCAAAACAAGGAACTCATAGTGCCCATAACGAGTCCTAAACGCAGTCTTAGGAATGTCCTCCTTCTTAATTCTCAACTGATGGTATCCCGATCTCAAGTCAATCTTAGAAAAAACCGAACTTCCCTGGAGTTGGTCAAATAAATCATCAATTCTAGGCAAAGGATACTTATTCTTAATGGTCACCTGATTCAACTGCCTATAGTCAATACACAAGCGCATCGATCCATCTTTCTTTTTCACAAACAAGGCGAGTGCACCCCAAGGTGAAGCACTTGGTCTAATGAATCCTTTGTCAAGCAGCTCCTGCAGTTGTACTTTCAACTCCTTCAATTCAACTAATGCCATCCTATATGGGGTTTTTGATATAGGTCATGTTCCAGGCATTAATTCAATTTCAAATTAAATCTCCCGTTCTGGCGGCAATCCAGGCAATTCCTCAGGAAATACATCTTGAAATCCGTTAACTACACGAACTTCCTCAAGATTAGGCTCCTTCCTTGCATAATCTCTAACTATGGCTAGGTACCCTTGACATCCTTCGTCAAGTAACTTACAAGCTTCTACTGCTGAAATAAGCGCTACAGGCAAAGGGGTCTGACCTCCTAAAAATTCACAACTAGACTGATCAGGTAAAACGAATTGAATTACTCTTCTATAACAATCCATTCTAGCCCGATACTTACGAAGCCAGTCCATTCCTATAATAACATCAAAATCATACATAGCCATTACAACCAAGTCTATTTCCATGTCCTTTCCTCCCATGGATATCTTACAATTTCCACACACCGGCGTAGACAATACCATATCCTTTAAAGGCGTGGAAACACAAAGAGGCGTCTCAAGAGGCATAACTTCTATCTTATTCAAACATCTATATCTTTCAGACACAAACGAATGCGTTGCACCCGTGTCAAACAATGCATATGCCCTTTCGCCATTAATAAGAATCGTACCTGAGATAACATTCTTGGAAGCTTCCGCTTCCTCCTGGGTAATCGCATACACCCTTCCTTGTGCAGGCGGTCTCTGAGGATTTCCTTGCGGATTCGACCTAACAGCACTCTGATATCCCTGTCGCACCGAGCCAACACTCACTTGCGACCTCTCTTGCGGGCAATTCCTCCTAAGATGACCTACTTGTCCACAACCAAAACATTTCTGCTGTCCAGTACAAGGTCCTGGGCCATGTCTCTCATTACACCTCTGACAAACACCATGCTGATAGGGTGCTTTCCCTATATTCAGACCACTCCTTGCTCCTTCAAAATTTCCAAAATTACCCTTCTTCTTCACATTCCAGGTCTGACCTTGACCAGAGTAAGGCCTCTTTCCTTTTCTCACATCACTAAAATTCAACGGTTTCTTAAATTCCGACCGCTCTCTCAACAGCTCCTGCTCCACTAACTGCGCCCTTTCATAAATCTCATTATAATCTCTTATGTTCAAAGGCACCAGCCTGCTTTCTAATGTCGAGTCCTCAGCCCTTTCGAAATCTCTTAGCCTTCTCCTCTTGATCCTCAATCAATCTAGGAGCGTATCTAGACAATTCAGAAAATCTAGCCTTATACTGATCTACAGTCAACCCCTTTTGTTCTAGCTGAACAAATTCAGTAATCTTCCTATCCTTAGCACAACCAGAGAAATGCTTCCTATTGAAAGCCCTAACAAACTCCTCCCAGCTAACATCAGTACCTGGTGGGAAGATTATGTCCTTTGAAGCTCTCCACCAAAACTTCGCATTTCCCTCCAATTGATACTCTGCTAAGACTATTTTCTCTAGCATCGGTGCGCAGTCCAACAAAGCCGGAAAATTCTTTCCATCCCATCAATCCATTGCTCTGCCTCCTCGGGACTTCCCATTCCATTAAACTTAAGTGGTTTCGGCTTCAAAAACTGCTCCACTAGTCCTTGAGTACGGCGTTCGCTCTCCGGCTTGTTTGCGCCCGCCTCTCCATCAGATTTCCAATGTTGGCTAATGCCCAGGATATCTTCCATTCGGGTTCAGCCCTTGCGCGAGGCTTCAGCCCTCGATGGATGAGCACTTCCAGCTCGCACCATGACTTTCCTGCAATTTCCAAGCATTGCCTCAGGAATAATCTGAGACTCACTGCCTCCACTCAAAGCAATTACTATCACTACATAAGTAACATATACATGTTACTGGCAATTCAAGACAACTACTGGGGATCTACGAGTGAATACCCATCACCCGTTATTCAATTATTTCGTTTTAGATCCTATGGTGTGCATTGTCATCATGTTCCTCAATTCCCAAATGAGGCTCCTTATCACTCCACCTATAACCATTCGCTCTGATGCCAAAAAGGGCTGCTGTGACACCCCGAACCCTTCGCAGGTTGTCACCAGCGCCGATGTTACACTTGATTTCCTTTTTCATCTTGTACTTGAACAAGCGTCATTAATCACATGCATTTTTTTTTTTTAAAAGCGATCGGTCCCAATGCGACTCATAGCGGAAGCAAATTAAACATCTCCATCTCTCCCCTTACTAACCATGATACAAATACACACTACTAATCATCGAATTTAAAAGATAAGCCATGCCACTTTTATTTACATATTATCATGATGGGTTTTTCATGGGTCGATACAACAAAAGGAGACCAAGATTTTCAACCACACTCGGCCTCATCCCAAAAAGATACTACGACCCCTAAAGAAAATCACATGACGTCCCCCATCCAACAAGTGGCGGCTACTCCCAAAAAGATGACACCAGCTCTCTACCCTTCACGCAACCATCACACCCATCCGGGTGCATCGGGTGGTGGTGGCGGCAACATCCCCCTAAACACTCCGTCTCGGCGGACATGAACAGAACAAAAACTCCTGGATGAGGCGGGCCCTCGGCCCGGGCCCACGTTGTACATGACCAGCACACGCACTCGCACAAATGTCGGTCCGGGGATAGTGACGCGGTCGATCTCCGTACATTCTACTTCTACATCTAACGGAATACCATAGAAGGTGCCTCGCGTGACGGTAGGAAGCGGCATCTTTCTAATCTGAAATGTTATCCCAAAAAGGGTGAGTACAACCACTCGTGCAGATAGGGAAATCCAATAACATTCCAATGCATCATATATCATCACATGTTGCAAGCATCACTTACCTTGTAATCATGCGTATCATGCATCATCACATCATATATATCATCATCATCATGGCATATCATATATCATTATCATAGATGATCATCATATCACATCACATGCCATCATCATCATGCATCATCATGCATACATTATCATAGGTGATCATCATATCACATCACATGCCATCATCATCATGCATCATCATGCATACATTATCATAGGTGATCATCATATCACATCACATGCCATCATCATCATGCATCATCATGCATACATCATCATAGGTGATCATCATATCACATCACATGCCATCATCATTATGCATCATCATGCATACATTATCATAGGTGATCATCATATCACATCACATGCCATCATCATCATGCATCATCATGTCATGAGTTAATTTTCATCTTTATCTTTCAATTTTGATCACCATATCACCATCGTTTCTCAAATCATCAATCTCATCATCAATTTCATCATCAACCCTTCGGCGAGAAACCTCCGACGGGGCTCCGGCTTTCCCGGCCATCCCATGGCCACCGGGCTTCCGGCCCCTCACATTCCGGGCATCTCGCATCTCAACTAGCATCACGAGGCATTCCCTTCGGGCAGAAACCTCCGACGGGGCTTCCGGCCTTTACCCTTCTAGCCGGGCATCCGCACCCAAATCCTGGTGTCGCGAGGCATTCCTTTCGGGCAAAGACCTCCGACAAGGGTTCCGGTCCCCCCACATTCCGGGCATCCTGAAACTCCCAGGGAATCTCTGGAATTACGCCACCAGGCCACCAAACAACATCCTCCACCACAACCTCTTTCTCATCCACATTTATCCTTTTATCTCAATTTAACATGGCAATTGGCATGGCATCAAACAAATCACACTTGCATTTCAATTCACATGTCATACACATGCCAAAGCTCAATCACATATGTATTTCAACTTAATACATGTACAAAGACCTCATCACACAATTGCCACACAAATGGAATTGAATCCATGGTCAAATAAAAATCTCTTTTATTTTATTTTATTTTTATTATTTTATTATTATATTATTATATTATTATATTATTATTATTTATTTCCATAAATATTAAATTTAATATCTATGATTTTTCCCAAAATCATGATACTCAAAAATCATTAAACAACAAGTAGAATCACAATTTTACACAAAATTCGTGGCCAAATTGAATTTCTCATAATTTCACAATTTTCACTAAATAGCACCTTATATTCGGATAATGGCCAGACTTGCACAGTTGCCAAATAAATTCGATTAAAATACTCATATGGAATTCAAAAATTACGAAATTTTACAGGGTGATAGCCAATACATTTTCGTGCATTTTTCATGAAGAACTCTAAGCCAAATTATTTTTATATTAATTTCTACAACCCTACGAAACTTCTGGAACCACTACCGCGACGTCCAGAACACACTCCTCCGAATTTCTTAGTTTTCACCCATCAATTCTCTTTCGTTTCTTCTGAAATTTGAGTATGTTATGTAACAAGGTGTCCTTTACAAGTTTCATGAAGAGATCTAGGTCAAATAACCAAAGTAGGATCACCATTTAAGTCCTTGAAGTCTCGGGTGTCTCGGTACACCTCACCAGAATCAATCATCTCAGAGATCTAGCCGATTTACTAGGCTACACTCATTCATTTCTCTTCAAATTTGAGTATGTTGTAGCTTAATGTGTTACCTTCAACTTCCAAGAATACAACAAAGTGAGATCTCCAACAGAAATCAACATGCAACCAAGAAATCAACAAGAGGTCAGTGAAAATTTCGCAGATCTAAAGTCTCCGTACAATAGAACTTTTGACCCCTCAAATCTCCATCGTTTTCTACGAATTTTTAGTATGTCATAGTACAGGACGTTAGCTTCAACTTTCATGAAGACACCGAAGCCAAAATCGAACTCCAAACCCACATGAAAACTCGAACAAGCTACTGACTTCAACAAACAGAACAAGAACAGTCACCCGGTTTACAAATAACCAACTCTTACCTTGGTTTTTCGCACAAATCACACCTAAAATCTAACATGCAAACACCACAACAAACATGCAAGGGAAGTTATGGACTCCACTTGCCTCTAAAATGGACAAACGACGGCGTACGGCGGACGGACACGGCGGCGACGGCGACTCCTTCCTTCCTCCTCCTCTCGGCCGCTTCTCCTCTCTCTCGCACACCTCTCTCTCTCGCACAGTATCTCTCTCTCTCTCACGATTTCCCTCTCTCGGCCAAATGAGCAAAGAACCGACCACCCTCTCTCTCTCCTTCCCTCTTATACTCCCTTAAAGCCCATGATTATTTCACCTCAACCATGACCAATGCATGGCCTTCCCTTTTGCCACTTGTAATTTTTATTTTTTTGAATTTTGGATGGGCTTGGGCTTAGGCCCATCCGGCCACTCCCTTGGGCTGGTCGAGATCCTCCTCTTCTTGGGCTCTAATGGGCCGACAAGCTTGGCCCACCAAGCTTTAGGCCAATGGGTCCAAGGCCCATTCCAATTTAACCTCTTTTTTTTTTTTGAATTCCTTTCTATAAATATTTCCAAATTCAAATTTCATCTTGGCCAAAGTCTTGGGACACTTTGCTCATTGAAATTTAAATCATATGGCCAAGCATAGATTATTAATCTATTAAATTTAAATACACAAATCATCAAATTAAAAGACAAATTGGCTAAGGCATAAGCCAAAAGAAATTCTATCACCTAATTAGGAACTTCAACTCACCTTATGGCTTGTCATTAAATTTGGGATGCCACACATCTCCTTCAGTTTGTGCTTCAAATAATTTTTGAAGTCTGACCAGCCCGGAGGTAGTTTCTCAATCATGGCTGCCACTTGGAATGATTCACTAAGTATCATTCCCTCAGCCGAGATGTCACTCGGAATTAATTGCAATTCTTGAACCTGACTCATGACAAATTTAGAATCCACCATCTTGTAGTCCAAGAATTTGGCAACCACAAATTTCTTGGTGCCAGCATCCTCAATCTTGTATTTCTTCTCTAAGGACTCCCATAACTGTTTAACATATTCAATATTACAATAAACGTTATATAGATAATTCACTAAACAGTTAAGAATATAATTTCGGCATAAGAAGTCCCCATGCTTCCAAGCATCCAACGCACTGAGCATTGTGACATCTTGCTCATTTGGACTAATTATCGGGCACACCTCCGATAAATATTTCGTCAGATTGAGCATAGTCAGATAGAAGAACATCTTTTGTTGCCACTGTTTAAAGCCCACTCCGGTGAATTTCTCCGGTTTCTCATTAGCTGTAACTAGAGGTGTTGCCATAACAATAGGCAAGGTTCGTTGAACTATCCCTCCAGAAATAGAGCCAAAAGCCATTTGGCTTGTACTGTTCTGAAAAACAGTCCCGGGCATACCAGTCATATGACTTGTACTCGCACCACCAAAATTGGTGCTGGCCCAAAGGCCCATAGCATTGACTGTTACAAATTCAGACCCCGAGGGTTGAACATCTTCCATAGCAACGGTCGAATTGACCATAGAAACATCTCCTGAAACAATCGGGACATTGAAAGGCACTTGATTGTTTTCAGCCATCTCAATAATCTGACAAGAATAACAAACAGGGAGTGATAATCGCCTTAAGATTGTTGGAAATTAATCCACAGAATAAGCACACTGTTTGTTGTAATAAGAACATCAATATAAAGAAGATAATAACAACTTTATAATTTCATTCCATTTACAAATCTTGAAGAAGAAGAAAATAAGATATAACATAAAATTGGAGGTGAGGTACGGATAACCGAATCTCCTTAAGGCGATTAGTTCCTACCAAAGGTGCCCCGCAGATTCACGAACTATGCCTCCCAAGATACAACACCTCGAACCTATTTGGATTAGCACTATGCAAACAGGATTCTGTCGAATCGTTCAATTGAACCAGCACACTCAGAAAAATCAGAAGAGTAGAAAGTATTTCAAAGCCTTTGGAATTGAGTCAGAAGCACCAAAACCGAAAGACCAAAAAAACCCCAATGAAGCTCTATGTTCCTATCTATATATAGAGCTTTTTAGTTCATGTATTATAGAGATACATGAATTAAATAGACGCGTGTATTCACAAGATTCATGAATAAAGAGATACGTGAATCCAAGAGATTCCTGTATCCAAAGATACATGAATTCAAGAGATTCATGAACTCAATAAATACATGAACTAAACGATACATGAATCTAAGAAATTCATGAATTCAATAGATACGTGAACATAAAAGTATAGGAAATTCATGAATCCAAAAAGAGATACGTAAAAAAAAAACGTATCTTATTTATTGGTTTCCGTTGATCCATTAACCATAATTATAACCATAATTACAACAACCGGAACACATTTGACAAACCACGAACAATAAAAACGGACGGAGGACTAAGAATAAACGCGTTCACTTCGGTCAGACATTTCGGTGAACATGCGGAGGGCGTCAG
This sequence comes from Eucalyptus pumila, assembly GCA_016097595.1. Classification (NCBI taxonomy): domain Eukaryota; kingdom Viridiplantae; phylum Streptophyta; class Magnoliopsida; order Myrtales; family Myrtaceae; genus Eucalyptus; species Eucalyptus pumila. The sequence goes on from CM027853.1 coordinate 45,655,748, forward strand.
CTAAGAGTAAGCTTCAAACTTATCCGAGACACGTAATTTAGAACATAAAAATCTGGAAAAGCAGGAAAATCTGAAAAATAAAAAAGAAATTCACTTTGGACAAATGCATGCGCCCCCATCTAAAGGAAATTGTGTACTGCTTTTTGGATTGCATTCGTTTTGCCTAAAGACTGAATTCATTCTGCAATAAAACCAAATTAATTTACGAAATTCATGAGATGCATTTGTTTCCTTTTAGTTTTGCCTAATTAAACGATTGCACTCTTTGCTCAGTCCTGTCCTCTCGCTGATGTAGCTCCTGGAGAAGCAATGAGGGCAACTGACCCTCGCCTAACATCTGAACGGAGGCCCAAAAAAAAAAAAAAAAAAAACGTACAGTTTACGAACCCAAAAAAATTGAGACATGATTGAACATGTTTTAATAATTTTTTTTATAATAATATAAGAACTCAATGCCTGCACCCCAAAAGGATTATAATATTTTTTTAAAAAAATTCCAGTTGGCCTTTATGGTCTCCCAGGGATTTTTTTTTTTTTTAATAATTTCCAAAACTTGTTGAAAAGTCTTGGACACCTTCGCCGGGCGTAGACAATTAAATTTGATTTTAAAAGGAGCCGGCCAACTTTGTTTCTTTCCTGAAACCACACTAGAAAAATCTCTTTCATTCTTTTGTGAAAGTTTCCGACTTGAATGTCGCTGGGTGCCCCTCAGTAATCTACCCCCAGGGGAAAAAAAGGATAAGTCTGTGTGACTCTATGTATTCTAGTTAACAATAATAAGACGATATAATAAATGTCTAATTTCTTATTTTTCCTTTCATCTATCACCTTGATGTCCTCTATGAATATATGTCAAACGCTAGAATCAATGGTTGTTGCTTAGTGAGGTTATGTATCTATAGATATGTCTATAGAACGCCACATATAAATTTAAGAAAGTGGGACCTCATATTCATTTCCAAGAAATGCAACACCGGACTATGGGGTTGTACATATCTTATCAAGCCAAAATGGAATCAAATTGAAAATTATTTGAATTGCAGCATATTTTCCTTTTACGCTCTTCTAAGGAGTAAAAAAAAAACAGAATTATTGAAAAGTCTGAGACACTCCATTTAAAGTCATCATCAACATTAGTTAAATAGACCTGAAAACAACATTCACGGGTTGCTACTTGCTAATACAGAGCATTAGCTGGAAAACTTTGATTTTAAAGTGAGCCGAAGCTGTTCATGGGACAATAACTTCAGCTCAGTTTTAGTTTAAGCCAAATCACATCCACATTCTTCTTTGAGGGAGGGGAGAGAGAAAGAAACTAAGGGTGTGTTTATTTAGCAGAATACTTCATAATAAAGGAAAATAGTTTCCAAGAAATCACTTTTCAGCAAAGTGGTTGTGACGGGGGCCACCCCTTACGAAAGATGTGAATGAGGAGCACAACCCTCATTGCCAGAGCGAGGAGAGCCAGTGATCCTTGTTGCTTGACTGCATTCCTCTTCACCTCCGATTTTTCTTTGGGAAAAAAGCCAGAAAATATCAAAAATTTGCCCAGTATGACAAATTTATCCTAAAATTTTGTGTAACACAAAAAATCCTAAACTTTGTCAACTTCAACACCATTTACCAAACTCTATGGCCGAATGGCATTTTCGTCTTTTACTTTTAATTCTTTGTCTTTTTCTTTCCTTTTTCTTTTCTCTTATTTTTCTTCTTCTCTCTTCCCTCTACTGGCTATGGAGGAGGGAGGCTAGACTCAAGCCAGGGCCATCATCATTGACGTCGGGCAAAGTTTGCCCTCACCTAGGCAGGCAAGGACAACCCTTCCTAGATCCAGCAAGGGCGACTCTCACCCAACGCAGGCAAGGGCGGCCCTCGCCCAGGTCAGATCTAGCGGGGAATGCCCTCGCCTGATGTTGAAGAAGGCAACCCTCACCCAACGCCAACGAGGGCAGCCTTTGCTTGAGTTCAGCCATGGTGGATGGAAGAGAGAAAAAGAAAAAAAAAAAGAATAAGAAAAAATTTAAAAAGTAAAAGACGAAAATGCCCTTAATATGGGGTAAATATGTCACATGGATACAAGTTTTGAGTTTTTTATGTCACGAAAAAATTTGGGTTAAATGTGTCACAGTTGGCAAAATTTAAAATATTTTGTGTTATAAAAAAAAGTTTTGGATAAATTTGTCACATTGAGTAAACTTTGAGATTTTTTTTGTGACTTTTTCCCTTTTTTTTCCTAAGATTTTTGTCTTTTTGAACTTTGAAAACAGCTTTTATATTATAATTATCCATTAAGTGAAACGTCAGCATGTAATGGCTATATAAAAATCTCTGTTTACAGTTTGATGAATGGACCAATTGAAACAAAATATATATAACCCAGTTGCATAATTAAAAGTTCAAAGGTCTGATTAAATATTTTGCATTAGTTTAAGAACATGGTGCCGTCATCCCAAAGGAAAAAAAAGATTCTGATTGGCCTTCATGATCTCCCAAAGCGTCTTTAAAAATTTGCCAACTTGTTAAAAAGTTTCAGTCACCTTCGCCGGCATCTACTTGATATAGTAGTGTGTTAGGTGGGAAATGGAAAATCAAATTGGACTTTGAGCGAGCCGGCAAGCCTCTTAGGTATTAGCACTTTCATATCCTAAACCTTAGCTTATTTCTTAGGTCGGCCACATCACATCAGAAACATATATAACATCTATTTATAAAGACATTATATATATATATATATATATAAAGGGGTTAGGATCGGAGTACTATATGAGAGAACAAGGAAGTATATGAGATTAACAGATCTATATGAAAGCAGAGAGATGTATCTAAAGGGCAAAATGGTATATAAGAACAAGAAAGTAAATGACTTAAATAAAGTCGCGAGAATTAAAAATAATGTAAAGACAGAAAGCAATATATAAGATATAAAGTAAGAGTATGCATAAACAAAAACCAACCATGAAGGTGGTATGAACTTGTATTAAAGCTGAAAAGCTGAAATTACATGTATTGAGAAGTGCAGAAATTAAAGCATCAAGTCATCCACTAGGGCGGTAATCCGCACTCGGGGAATATTGATGTTTGTATTACAAGAAATGGTTAACCAACTATCATGTAAGTTGGTAACCCCGTATAAAACGATGTATGTGAAAAACTAACTTACTTTGAAACCAGGGGATACAAGGTAAGAGAGCTTGGAGATGGAAGAGATGAGGATGGAGATGGAAGGGAGGATGGGTTACAAGTGAGAGAGAGAGAGAGAGAAAGAAGAAGAGAGAAATCTGGAAAATTTCGAGCCCCTTCTTCTATGTTGAGTGGGTGTATTTATAGAGGATGCTACAGTGCTGAACAGTGTAAAGTGAACAGATGCGAGTGAACGAATGTAAGTGAACGGTGTATGAACAGTGTATGTCTACTACGCTCCGTGTGTAGCCTTTGCGCCGCTTGTAATAGTATCCGCATGTGATGTCTTTGAATTTTAATCTCTGTCCAGATTGATCCCGTAGTGTCGTCTTCATTAGTGTTTCCACTTTGTGATGTGACTCGGGAGGATCCGTCTTGATCGTATTGAGATTTGGAAGATCCACATTGTGATTCTTCCGCTTCGAGAGCATTGTCCCGAGGATGTTGCAATATTCCTCTCTGTTTTTGGACCGCTGCAAGTGCTTTGCACTTGCCATGGATTTTTTCCCGTAAAAACGATGTATTTGATGGGGATGCGATTATTTGGGTTTTACGGCTATTTAGCCATGTTTTAACCGCACTTCGGATCCTTGATCAAGAAATCTGAATCCATCCCACCATTTTGTTTTGTATTTTCGGACAAGTACTGGTACACCTGGTTTATTGGATGTATTGTATTCAAATTCCCAGGCTGTTACCCAAGAGATTCTGAATATTATAAAGAAATGCATAAGGCATGGGAACCTTATATCATGAGGTGTTGGTATGAAGTGTTCACTGAAAATCTTGTATCCTTGTTTGACTGTGGGGTGTAATATTATGTCCAAAGGACCAAAGAGATCCCACCGGGGAGTCAAACCGGTTTGGTAAGCTTTGTCTTGGGAAGTTGTCTTTGAAGAATAATAACCAGGTGTGTTGGAAATTTGTATTCTGTCTGAAAAAGACGTTCCACCAAGCTTGTTGGTAGTCCCGGTATGTATAAGAGGAGGAGTATGGCAGGCTTTGGGTAAGTCTCGGGTTTGGAATTTTCTGGGTGTATGAGGTGAGGCTCCCCAATGTGAGGGGTTATGACTTTACCGATGGATATAGTGGAATAAAGGATATTTTCTGTATTGGTTTTGTCGGCAAAGTGAGTGAACCTTGCTGATTCTGTTTCCACTAAAATTTGCTCATAATAAGCAAGGGTTTTGTTTGTATTGTGAGGTTTGAAAAGCCAATTTTTGGAAATATGTTTTCTGCAAATTTGATTGGATCTTTATCGAAGAATCCATCTTCCACAGTCAATATTTTTTGAAAAGATGTTTTGGGGAAAAATTTTGATCTTTGAGAAGGAGGGGTTGCCTGAGGCTTAATAACCACCTCATTCGAAATTCTTTTGTATTCCGCTTGTTTTTGTGTAGCAAGCGGGAAGGATTGTTACTTACCTCTATGGCCTTTGGATGGCTCTTTCTTTACGTTTTGTAAAGATTGGGCAAGTAGCAATATTGTTTCTTTTGGTAGTATGTTGGCTAAGCGATTAAGGGCTAGCATGGGTTCGATGATATGGGTTTTGTTGGCGAAGGTGTTTGCTGTAAGAATGTTTGGTTGTTTTCTGCCATTTGGAGCCATGTCTTGACGGATGTTAAGCCTTTTAGCTTTGGTGGTGTATTGGAAGGTTCGGCGGTGGCTTTGCCTTTGCCTTTATCTTTGTCTTTTTTTGGATCTTGGCATATTGGTATCCCCCGTAAAAATTCTCTTGTGAGAAAATCAGGTAATGAATTTGAAGAACCATTTATGAATTCAATGTCAAAATCAAAATGCGAGAGTATGGCTTGCCATCGGCAAAAACCTGTTTTGATGCAATATTTAAAACGTCTTTTTGTAAAATGTCCTTGGCTGATTTGCAATCAATTCTCAAGAGAAATTTTTGATTTAATAAATCTCCTTGGAATTTTGATATAGACAAGACTATAGCAAGTATTTCTTTTTGATTGTCGAATAATTTTGTTGAGTGGAATTCCAATGTTTTGATATAAACTGAATAACTTGTTCTTTGCTGTTATTGACTTGTTTGAGAATGCCACCGTATCCTAATTTCGATGCGTCTGTTTCTACTATTTTGAAAGTGGAATGGTCAGCAAGATGTAGACATGGTATATCTTTTACATGCAATTTTATTTGTTTGACAATGTTTGTATGGACAGAGGTCCATGGTGGAGGATCCTTTCTTAACCTTTGATGTAAAGGTTTACAAAGGATATTTATATTGGGAAAGAAGTCTAGAATATAATTGAGACTACCCAAAAACCTTTGTAATTGAGTTTTGTCTTTAATCTCATCCGGGAATTTATCAGTAAAAGAGATTGATCTTTCTATGGGAGTGATGGTGCTTAAATGGATGTAATGGCCTAAAAATCTAATCTTGGTCTTGAAGAGTGCAATTTTAGTAGGAGAGACTACAAGACCGTTTTGTATGATTATTTTTATGAAAGTAGATAAATGTTTGACATGCTGTTCTATATTGGAAGAGAATATTAGAACATCATCTATATAAACTATGATGTATTCTGAATAAGGATTGAAAATTTCATTCATAATTCTTTGGAATTCTGAAGGGGCATTTTGAGGCCGAATGGCATAACATTCCATTCATATTGGCCAAAAGGGACTGTAAAGGCCGTCTTGTATTTATCCTTTTCACTGACTTGTATTTGCCAAAATCCTGATTTCATGTCAAATTTAGAAAATATTTTTGATCTACAAAGCCTGTTTAGCAAATCTTTTTTATTGGGTATGGGGTATCTTATCCATCTAAGAGCTGTATTAAGAGGTTTATAATTAATAACTAACCTGGGAACTCCTCTTTCTAGTTCAGCATTTTTATTGACATAGAAAGCAGAACAACTCCAAGGTGATTGGCTTTTTCTTATGAGTTTTTTATTCAAGAGATCTTGTATTTCTGCTTGACAAAATTTCAAAACTTCTTGGTTCATCTGTGTTGGTCGGGCTTTGGTAGGAATTTTGTTTTCAGAAAAGTCATGTTCATAAGGTAAATCAACGATATGCTTTTTTTCTTTCCCAAAAGGCATTGGGTAGAGTAGAGCATATAGTTTTTTCTATGTGTTTTTGTAGGGAAGCTATTTTTTCTATGATGTTAGGTTTTATAAGATTTTCTTCTATTCTTTTGAATTCTAAATCTTCTTTTAAGAATTCAAGTTGATTTTCTTTGTCTTTTATGAGGCAATTTATTTCTGAAATAGAATGTTCTTGTAAAATATTTAGGCTTCTCTTTTGTGGTTTCGTTATGAAGTTGAAGGTGATTTTTCTGTTTAGAGCATGAGTTTCAATACCTTCGTTAGTAACTGTAAAATGTTGTATTAGTTGTATGAAAGGAGTTCCAAGGATTACTTGTTGCCTCATATTTTTAACTAAAAGAAAAGAGGTTTTATAAGACATTTGATCTTTTATTATTAGAGCTTCGGGTAACTTGTATTGTATATTCAGTTTGTCTCCGAGGCTGATTTTAAGGATTCAGATGTTTTATCAAAGTATATTGTTGGAATAAGGCCTTCCTTGATACAATTGAGGTCAGCTCCGTATCAAAGAGTGCTGTTGTTTCAATAATAAACTCATTGTTGATTTTTATCATAATATTTATTATCCATTTTCTAGATGTTATTTCTGTTAATAACATAAGGAAATTTGGGTGCGGAGTATCGAGATGTATTGGTGATTTCGTTTTGGTCTTCTAATTTTGTTTTTCCTTTTATGACGAGAGATTTTATATCGAAATCTCTTTTTTCATATCTAACTGTGTTGCTTTCAAGGCTTGAATTTCTAATTTTTGTTGTTTTATTTCATTTTGGAGGTCATTTATATTAACGGGTCTAGACGGAGAGGTTTTTGTTTCTATTCAAGATGTCTTTTAAATTGTAAGAAGTATTGGGCTTAGAGGTAATATTTAGGGAAGAATGAAGTCTGTCTAAGTATTCTTTCTTGGCTTCGGGTCGATAATCTTATCAGCAGTGCTAAGGAGAAATTCTTCACCTTCCACCAGTAGAAGTAACCAAGAGACACCTCCGAACCAGAAATTAGTGGTTTAGATAATAGATCGGGGATTTCCAGGCCGTTTATCAACAAAACCAGCTGAACCAGCCCTAGAAAGTACAGATTCCCCTCATCATTCTCCTACTTATTCTCAAATGATAGATGCTGAACTTAATGTTTTAGAAAAACATTTTGAACCAAACAAAACTTTTCTTAATAAAGAATTTAATTCTGAAGACAACAAACAAATCGAGAATGGTTCTTCAAAACCTTTGCCGACAAAGCAAAAGACGTCAAACAAAAATATTACGACTACATATACGAATATGAAGTCCATATATTCTTCTTTGATTGGTTAGAAGAACAATTCCTTGAACCAAAAGAAATACTTGTTTTAGATCATCATTATAAGTGGAAACTTGATAATGGTGAAACCATAGAATCCAATCATCCACCCCTTAGAAGAATAAAAATACAACATGGAGAAAGTGAGGTTACAGCTACTCCTTTTAGGCTTCCAGATCAAGGAGACTCTCTTTATACTCACAAAGTCATTGAACAAAACAATTACACTAATCAACATTTGGCGACCATAGGAAAACAGGTTGAATAGAATAGAATCCACCATTCAGAATCCTACTCAACTCGTCACACCACAAGTAGACACTTTCAAAAAACCCATTTTCAAAGCCTTTGAATTCCCAAAAACCTTAGCCCGGAGTTTACCAAAGCCATAGAACAAAAGAAAAAACTCCTAGGAAAAGCAAAGCTAGAACCTACTCCTATTATAGACACCCCTAAATTCCAGAATCTTATCATTAAAGACACCCCGACCAACCCACTATCAGTACATTGACCAAACAATCTGGTGACTACGATAATGAATCGGTCATGAGATTAACGAGACTCAACTGGAGACAACCTCGAAGCTTTATTATAGTAGGGCTACTCCACCTGATATTGCCCAAGAAGAATCATCACAGAAAATACAAAATAAATTCTCTCCCGATGCCATTTATGAATGGAATATAGATGGTGTTGCCGAAAGCAATATCATGAATATTCTTAATAACATGGTCATGCTTGCCAATGCCTACAAAACCCAGCAAGATGTTTCTGATCATGCTGTTGCTAATCTTTTAGTAGCCGGATTTACTGGACAACTAAAAGGTTGGTGGGATAATTATTTGACTGATGAACAAAGAATACAAATTTTAACTGCCTATAAAATAGATGATTTTGGTCAACGCATGGATGATGACCAAGGACATCTCATCCAAGATGCGGTGAATACTCTTATCTATTCCATTTCACAACACTTCGTAGGAGACCCTTCACATATTAGAGATAGGAATCAAGACCTCTTATCCAATATGCGTTGCAAATCCTTAGGAAGGTTTAGAGAATACAAAGAACGTTTCCTTCAAAGGGTTCTCATCGATTCGATTGCAATCAACCCTTTTGGAAAGAAAAATTCTTAGCAGGTTTACCCCAAATTATAGGTGATCAAGTTAGGGATAAAATTAGAGAAGAATACAATGGCCAAATACCTTATGATCTTCTTTCTTATGGTGAAATAATCTCTTATGTTTACCGTCAAGGAACACAAATGTGTAATACTATCAAATTACAAAGACAGCTCAAGGAAGAACAATCTCTCACCAATAGAAGTCTAGGAGATTTCTGTGCTCAATACGACCCTTCTTATAATGAAAAAACAAAACCAAAATGTAAGGGAACTTGTCCTTTCGAGAAAGAAACAAAGAAACACCACAACAAATCTCAACCTCGAAGGAATAAACAAAGACACCAGAATAACCCAAACAGACCTCATAATGATAGGAAAAATTTTAAAGACATCAAATGCTATTCTTGTGGTAAAAAAGGTCATATTTCAAAATACTTTGTAGGATTAATAAAAAATTAAATGAACTCTCTCTTGATGACAATACTCTTAACCAGTTAAATAACATATTCATAGAAAATGGTGATACTTCTTCGATGAACTTCTTGAGGAAGAAGGTCTTCGATTAATGAAATAGATTCCTCTTCGATTACGATTATGAAGACGCCTCCCGAAAAACCCGTTCACGAAATAAACATGTTAACAAAAGATGAAGAATTTCTCCTTAGCACCGCCGATAAGAATACGACCCGAAGCCAAGAAAGAATACTTAGACAGACTTCATTCTTCCCTAAATATTACCTCCAAGCCCAATACTTCTTACAATTTAAAAGACATCTTGAATAGAAACAAAAAACCTCTGTCTAGACCCGTTAATATAAATGACCTCCAAAATGAAATAAAACAACAAAAATTAGAAATTCAAGCCTTGAAAGCAACACAGTTAGATATGAAAAAAGAGATTTCGATATAAAATCTCTCGTCATAAAAGGAAAAACAAAATTAGAAGACCAAAACGAAATCACCAATACATCGATACTCCGCACCCAAAGCCTTCCTTATGTTATTAACAGAAATAACATCTAGAAAATGGATAATAAATATTATGATAAAAATCAACAATGAGTTTATTATTGAAACAACAGCACTCTTTGATACGGAGCTGACCTCAATTGTATCAAGGAAGGCCTTGTTCCAACAATATACTTTGATAAAACATCCGAATCCTTAAAATCAGCCTCGGGAGACAAACTGAATATACAATACAAGTTACCCGAAGCTCTAATAATAAAAGATCAAATGTCTTATAAAACCTTTTTTCTTTTAGTTAAAAATATGAGGCAACAAGTAATCCTTGGAACTCCTTTCATACAACTAATACAACCTTTTACAGTTACTAACGAAGGTATTGAAACTCATGCTCTAAACAGAAAAATCACCTTCAACTTCATAACGAAACCACAAAAGAGAAGCCTAAATATTTTACAAGAACATTCTATTTCAGAAATAAATTGCCTCATAAAAGACAAAGAAAATCAACTTGAATTCTTAAAAGAAGATTTAGAATTCAAAAGAATAGAAGAAAATCTTATAAAACCTAACATCATAGAAAAAATAGCTTCCCTACAAAAACACATAGAAAAAACTATATGCTCTACTCTACCCAATGCCTTTTGGGAAAGAAAAAAGCATATCGTTGATTTACCTTATGAACATGACTTTTCTGAAAACAAAATTCCTACCAAAGCCCGACCAACACAGATGAACCAAGAAGTTTTGAAATTTTGTCAAGCAGAAATACAAGATCTCTTGAATAAAAAACTCATAAGAAAAAGCCAATCACCTTGGAGTTGTTCTGCTTTCTATGTCAATAAAAATGCTGAACTAGAAAGATGAGTTCCCAGGTTAGTTATTAATTATAAACCTCTTAATACAGCTCTTAGATGGATAAGATACCCCATACCCAATAAAAAAGATTTGCTAAACAGGCTTTGTAGATCAAAAATATTTTCTAAATTTGACATGAAATCAGGATTTTGACAAATACAAGTCAGTGAAAAGGATAAATACAAGACGGCCTTTACAGTCCTTTTTGGCCAATATGAATGGAATGTTATGCCATTCGGCCTCAAAAATGCCCCTTCAGAATTCCAAAGAATTATGAATGAAATTTTCAATCCTTATTCAGAATACATCATAGTTTATATAGATGATGTTCTAATATTCTCTTCCAATATAGAACAGCATTTCAAACATTTATCTACTTTCATAAAAATAATCATACAAAACGGTCTTGTAGTCTCTCCTACTAAAATTGCACTCTTCAAGACCAAGATTAGATTTTTAGGCCATTACATCCATTTAAGCACCATCACTCCCATAGAAAGATCAATCTCTTTTACCGATAAATTCCCGGATGAGATTAAAGACAAAACTCAATTACAAAGGTTTTTGGGTAGTCTCAATTATATTCTAGACTTCTTTCCCAATATAAATATCCTTTGTAAACCTTTACATCAAAGGTTAAGAAAGGATCCTCCACCATGGACCTCTGTCCATACAAACATTGTCAAACAAATAAAATTGCATGTAAAAGATATACCATGTCTACATCTTGCTGACCATTCCACTTTCAAAATAGTAGAAACAGACGCATCAGAATTAGGATACGGTGGCATTCTCAAACAAGTCAATAACAGCAAAGAACAAGTTATTCAGTTTATATCAAAACATTGGAATTCCACTCAACAAAATTATTCGACAATCAAAAAAGAAATACTTGCTATAGTCTTGTCTATATCAAAATTCCAAGGAGATTTATTAAATCAAAAATTTCTCTTGAGAATTGATTGCAAATCAGCCAAGGACATTTTACAAAAAGACGTTTTAAATATTGCATCAAAACAGGTTTTTGCCGGATGGCAAGCCATACTCTCAGTATTTGATTTTGACATTGAATTCATAAATGGTTCTTCAAACTCATTACCTGATTTTCTCACAAGAGAATTTTTACGGGGGATACCAATATGCCAAGATCCAAAAAAGACAAAGATAAAGGCAAAGGCAAAGCCACGCCGAACCTTCCAATACACCACCAAAGCTAAAAGGCTTAACATCCGTCAAGACATGGCTCCAAATGGCAGAAAACAACCAAACATTCTTACAGCAAACACCTTCGCCAACAAAACCCATATCATCTCGAACCCATGCTAGCCCTTAATCGGTTAGCCAACATACTACCAAAAGAAACAATATTGCTACTTGCCCAATCTTTACAAAACGTAAAGAAAGAGCCATCCAAGTGCCATAGAGGTAAGTAACAATCCTTCCCGCTTGCTACACAAAAACAAGCGGAATACAAAAGAATTTCGAATGAGGTGGTTATTAAGCCTCGGGTAACCCCTCCTTCTCAAATATCAAAATTTTTCCCCAAAACATCTTTTCAAAAAATATTGACTGTGGAAGATGGATTCTTCGATAAAGATCCAATCAAATTTGCAGAAAACATATTTCCAAAAATTGGCTTTTCAAACCTCACAATACAAACAAAACCCTTGCTTATTATGAGCAAATTTTAGTGGAAACGAGAATCAGCAAGGTTCACTCACTTTGCTGACAAAACCAATACAGAAAATATCCTTTATTCCACTATATCCATCGGTAAAGTCATACACCCCTCACATTGGGGAGCCTCACCTCATACACCCAGAAAATTCCAAACCGAGACTTACCCAAAGCCTGCCATACTCCTCCTCTTATACATACTTTGGGACTACCAACAAGCTTGGTGGAACGTCTTTTCAGACAGAATACAAATTTCCAACACACCTGGTTATTATTCTTCAAAGACAACTTCCCAAGACAAAGCTTACCAAACCTGGTTTGACTCCCGGTGGGATCTCTTTGGTCCTTTGGACATAATATTACACCCCACAGTCAAACAAGGATACAAGATTTTCAGTGAACACTTCATACCAACACCTCATGATATAAGGTTCCCATGCCTTATGCATTTCTTTATAATATTCAGAATCTCTTGGGTAACAGCCTGGGAATTTGAATACAATACATCCAATAAACCAGGTGTACCGTACTTGTCCGAAAATACAAAACAAAATGGTGGGATGGATTCAGATTTCTTGATCAAGGATCCGAAGCTGCGGTTAAAACATGGCTAAATAGCCAGAAAACCCAAATAATCGCATCCCCATCAAATACATCGTTTTTACGGGAAAAATCCATGGCAAGTGCAGCACTTGCAGCGGTCCAAAACAGAGAGGAATATTGCAACATCCTCGGGACAATGCTCTCGAAGCGGAAGAATCACAATGTGGATCTTCCAAATCTCAATACTGATCAAGACGGATCCTCCCAAGTCACATCACGGTGGAAACACTAATGAAGACGACGCTACGGGATCAATCGGGACAGAGATTAAAATTCAAAGACATCACATGCGGATACTATTACAAGCGGCGCAAAGGCTACACACCGGAGCGTAGTAGACATACACTTTGTTCACTTACATGTTCACTCGCATCTTGTTCACTTTACACTTGTTCAAAGACTTTGTAGCATCCTCTATAAATACACCCACTCAACATAGAAGAAGGGGCTCGAAATTTTCCAGATTTCTCTCTTCTTCTTTCTCTCTCTCTCTCTCTCTCTCACTTGTAACCCATCCTCCCTTCCATCTCCATCCTCATCTCTTCCATCTCCAAGCTCTCTTACCTTGTATCCCCTGGTTTTAAAGTAAGTTAGTTTTTCACATACATCGTTTTATACAGGGTTACCAACTTACATGATAGTTGTTTAACCATTTCTTGTAATACAAACATCAATATTCCCGGAGTGCGGATTACCGCCCTAGTGGATGACTTGATGCTTTAATTTCTGCACTTCTCAATACATGTAATTTCAGCTTTTCAGCTTTAATACAAGTTCATACCACCTTCATGGTTGGTTTTTGTTTATGCATACTCTTACTTTATATCTTATATATTGCTTTCTGTCTTTACATTATTTTTAATTCTCGCGACTTTATTTAAGTCATTTACTTTCTTGTTCTTATACACCATTTTGCCCTTTAGATACATCTCTCTGCTTTCATATAGATTAACATATATATATATATATATATATATATAAACACAGTTATTTCATGCTTTTACACATGGTTAATGGATATGTTTTCCACAACAAAGACATGCAATTATTTAGCATCTGATCAAGCCTTTGCTTAAGATTTCAAATTAGGGTATTAGCAAATAAGAATGATACGTAGAGTAAACTTATATTTTATATCTGAGAAATAATTATGTGACAGTCTTTAATCTATTATGAGAATAACGATATATTTTGAACCATAAAAAACTAAATATCAAATAATTATAAATTGTTATGGGATTCATTCTTTCAAGAATTTGTAACTCATAGTAACTCATAACAAGCTGTTATTCTCATAGTAGTGCAAAAGCTATTTATGCTAGCAAAACTCTTATGCTTAAAAGAAACTATTTTAAAGCCTAAACAGACGAGTAATTATTTAAAATGTAATAATTTTTTTTATTTGAATAAGAACGGAATGGTCCACCAAATGTAGGATTGCCGAAATGCCCAAACTATAAGAACTTCTCCATATCATAATTCGTGGGACAACAAATATGGGCATTAAACATTATTTTAGATGGATTTACAGAGAGAGAGAGAGAGAGAGAGAGAGAGAGAGAGAGAGCTTTTGAAATAAGCACATTAAAGTTTCTCTTGACATGTGTTTTTTCTGGAGTATTAACTTCACAATGACGTGAACAGAAAATGAAAACTGGTGCTTTCCATAGTTTGCAGATACAACGTGTATCCGGTGAGTGAAGTCCTAATGGTTGTTTTTAATTTTAATTGACTGGGGATAACAGATGAAATGTTGCACGCTGTGAAGTGCAAAACAAATGGGAATGAGAGTGAAAATCAGGTTGAAGAGTTGCATCTATTCAAAAAAGGGTGAAGGGCTATGGGTTACAACCTTTCGGTCTGAAGGGAATTTGTGGAGGGAAAAACGTTCAAAAACAAAACAGAGGAACTTCATATTTTACTTAGTGTTTAGATTACCAATTGATGAATATTCTTATTTTACATGTATGTAAGCATGCATGCATGCAGAAAAATTTCTCTATTTTCTCTCCATTTTTTATTCTACAATTCACAGCTTAGCATAAAAAAGTATTGTTTTAACATTTTGCAATAATTTATGGACCCAGTGCCTTGAATCCTAAAAGAAGCGGAAACTTAGAGTGCGTATAATAACCATTTTATTCTTGAAAACAGTTTCTACTCAAAATTGGTTTTCTTTGATTTTATTTCCTAAAAAAGTTTTTGAACATTCGAAGGTGTTTGATAACTGTATAAAATTTCTTTCCTTAGAATAAAATTGCTTTTGTTACAACCTTCAAATTTTTTTATGACTTAGAAGTTTATTTAATTTTTAAATAATTTCAGTACATTTTTCTCTTTTTTTGATTTTCCTTCCCTTCTTCTTCTTCCTCTAGTCGGCAGCCGGCCACAACAATGCCAAAGATAAAATAAATAAATAAATAAAAATTGAAGACCTTCCCAAGGAATCTTTCAAAATTTCCTAACTTGTTAAAATGTCTTGGTCACCTTCATCGACGTCTACTTGCAGAGGGGCTAGGTAGGATATAACAAGTAAAAAATTGATTTTAAAGTGAGCCGACCAAGGATTTATGGTATGGACACTCACTCACTTCGTTTATAAATACCTCAGCTCAGTTTTTAGAGAAAGCCACACACGCCAACCTTTTCTTTAGAGAGAGAGAGATCTTCCTAGCGATGGCAAACTCAGGGGTCCTAATGACTACTGATAATGCTGCACGAGCATTAGGGGGTGAGTACCAAGTATTCCTTAGTTTCAGAGGACCCGATACTCGTCATGGATTCGCAGATTTCCTCTACAATGACTTGGTAGATGCTGGAGTTCGCGTATTCAGGGACGAAGATGAACTCCGCATTGGTGAAGTTATTGATGAGAACCTTCTATGTGCTATCAATAGCTCCAAAATCTACATACCCATCTTCTCTGAGACTTATGCTTCTAGTAAATGGTGCTTTCGTGAGCTTGTCCACATAGTAGACAACGTGTCAAAGTCAGATGTTGAAAAAAGTATCCTTCCCATATTTTTTAATGTGGAACCTGAGGATGTTAAACTCAAGACTCCATTATACAATGATGCTTTTTTGGAACACGAGAAGAGGTTTCCTGAGGAAGTCGAGGCGTGGAAAAAGGCTCTTGGGCAGGTAGACGAAATCAAGGGATGGAATGTCAAAAAGAATCAAAGGTAAATTTGTAAGATCTCTACCTATTTCTTTTCTCTGTTATAGGGGATATAACTCTGCCCTGTCGAATGATTCATTTTATTCCTTGTTTCAACAGAACTATTGAAAACTACCTGCAATTGCTGCTCTCACTCTCATTCACATTTGCATCCTCACTTATCTAAATTTGTCGTTTGCATCTATAGAGAAATTTCAACCCAAAACATACACTATGCATCCTCAAGAAACACCAGTTACACCAGTAAAATTAAGATTCAGTGAAGAAAAATCACGTCTAAATATTTGATGGAGAACATCCTGAGAACATGTAAAGACTGACCGGGCCATCATCTTGGGGACGCTTAACTCTGCAAAAATCACGGATAGATTCAAATCGAGGCCAGACAACCTCGATCTGGACCGTGCCGAAATGACTGTTGCCGAACTCTGAGCATGGAGGCCTCCTAGTGCTGTGGAGATATATATATATATACGGCGTAGGGGATGCCAAAACTTAGTGCTGTACGGGCGGCTGAGGACAGGCGGCGTCCACATGTCGATGGTGGCAAGTCAAGCAGAAAGGTGAGGGTAATTTTGATAGGAAAATGGAAATTAAATTAATAAGTTCAGGTAAGAAATGCAATTAGAAAAAAATAAGGTGAAAATTGGGGATTCAATTTGTAAATTATAAATTGTGGAGATGCAAGTGGATATGCGTGGAAAATAGGAGAAGTGTTAAAAAAGCCATAAACATTTTATATTTATGTCAATTTAGTCATAAACATTTTATTAGTGTCAATTTAGTCCTAAAAATTTTTACTTGATACCGATTCAGTCATTTTTAACTAAGTTTGGCCTGATTTTGCTGATTGGTGCCAGCCGACTAACGTGGCACAATCGATGCTGACGTGAACAACTTTTAATAATATTTTAATATTTTTGAATTTTTTTCTTTTTTTTTCTCCTCCCCTTCCTTTAGCCGGTTGCTAGACCTCGACGACCAACATCGGCGAGCCTCACCAACCACCTCACTAATGGCCGTGAGGGTGGCCTTAAGCTAGGCTGGCAAGGGTTGAGCCTCACCGCATGAGCAAGGTCGGCTTGGGTGTGAGGGCAAGCCTGGCCACCCAACACCAAGCCAGCTCAAGGCCGCCCTCGCACCCATTAGCAAGGTGGGCGGCAAGGCTCGCTAGTGGCCGGTCGTCGATCGACGATTGACTAGAGGAAGGAGGAGGAGAAGGGCAAAAATAAAAAGAAAATAAAAAATAAAAAAATATTAAAATATTATTAAAAATTGTCCATGTCAGCACCGATAAGGCCACGTTAGTCAGCCGATGCCTAGTCAGCAAAATTCGGCCAAAATTGACCGCAAACGACTGAATTGGCATAAAGTAAATGTTTAAGACTTTTTTTTAACACTTCTCCCCGTGGAAAATGGCTTTTGCAAATTGTCCTTATTATTTTCCTTTTCTCCTTTCTTCAGCGTTATCTTAGGCAAACTAGAAAGTTTTGATATGGTAATTACCCGTATTATCTAATCCAATGCGATAAAGATGAAAATGAATTCTGGGAGATATGGCTCGAACATGAGGTAGTTTCGTGGCCCCACAAGGCATTTGTATATTGTTTTAAGGGTAATCGTTTGGCATTTATATTAACAACTTTATATTTTATCATCATTCGTCAATAACGACACATAATTTGGCTGTCAATTGATAAATTTGGATAAACATACGGTGAATTAACCCCTATTATGCATTACATAGCATGTGGGCGCCCATTAGCTTCTCCAATGAAAATGAGCTGTTTTTGCACGATTTGCTCGATTTGCTGGATTTGGCAGTCTCTTATGCTTCCGGGTTATGTAGTCAATGTGCCCAACATGCCGCTCCAGAATTTTTTTTGTTGTGCGCTTGATCCACGTACATATCTCCACTCCTCGTCCACCAAACTAATCCCATGGGAATCGAATCTCTCGATTTTCAATTTTGAACACATCGAAATGTGAGACAGCTCTTTAAATGCCATTATACTTGACATACTCAGATCCTTAGAAGAAATTTTGTATAAATCTCTTATTATGAGCGTTCAATTTTTCTTCTAGGTTTACCTATAAATGCCGAAATTTTATGTATGCTCGATATAGTACCCATTTTGTACTTTGGCCATCAAATAAGCCAATACTATAGTCTTCAATAATTTCTTTAATCATATATGGAAAAACATATGAAGTGATTCTACTAATTAGCCTATATTGAATATTCAGTGTATTTAAACGTTCGTGATGCATGGATATGAAATTAATCTAGTCAACTAATGAAAGCACTTATGTACATGGCAGCCAAGCAAAGATTGTCAGATCGGTTGTTGAAAAAGTATTGGAGATGCTGGAGATAAAACACAAATCAGTGACTGAACTTTTAGTTGGAGTTGATGATCGGGTAAAAGAATTGACAAATTTATTATATGTCAACCATGATGATGTGCGGCTTGTTGGAATTTACGGAATGGGTGGCATTGGTAAAACAACTCTTGCCAAACTCGTCTTTAATCAACTATCTTCCCACTTTGGAAAGTGTTGTAGCTTCCTTGAGAATGTTCGAGAAAACTCGTTGACTGAAAAAGGCATTGTCCATTTGCAGAAGAAATTATTATTTGACATTGTTGGTTGTGGATTTGTGGAAAAATTTAAGGATATTGAAAAAGGAATGAGGAGCATAGGAAGAACACTCCCAACTAAGAAGGTCTTTCTGGTTCTGGATGATGTTGATAATAAAGAGCACATTAAGAAACTAATAGGAAAATTTTCATTACATTCAGGATCTAGGATAATCATTACAACAAGAAACACAACTATTATGCAAGTTGAGGGGTTCAAAGGTGAAATTCTAGAGTATGAGATGCGAAAGATGGATTATTGTCATGCATTTAAGCTCTTTTGCCGGCATGCCTTTGGTGCAGACTTTGCTTGGGATGATTTTCATAGGCTTTCAAGTGATATTGTCTCACATATGGGAGGGCTTCCTTTGGCCATTGAAGTGGTAGGTTCACTACTTAAAGGGAAAGACAAAGCATTTTGGAAAGAGACATCAGTCAGGTTAAGGGAAGTACCAGAGAAAGAGATTCTAGAGAAGTTGAGGATTAGCTATAACAACCTAGATGAATATCAACAACAAATTTTTCTTGATATAGCATGTTTCTTTTCCCATGAGAAGAAGACCGATGCAATTTACATGTGGGCCGATTGTCAGTTATATCCCCAAAGAGGAATTGATGTCCTTACTAGTCGGTGCTTGGTAAAGATAGGGCACAACGATATGATCCAGATGCATGATCAACTAATAGACATGGGAAGGCAAATTGTGCGTGAAGAAAGTTCAAGTGACCTTGGAAGGCAAAGTAGGTTGTGGATTGCAAAAGAGGCCCTTGAAATCATAAAGACTGAAGAGGTAAGTAAGAAATGTCCCATTGCTAGTAGAATTTCTTTTTTTGTTAAGGATTTTATTTTTTTTTTTTACTACCTATTCAAGTTGTAAACATAATGGCTAGAAGTAGACAAACTTCTTCACATCATTGCAAAATTGATCTTGCAGAGAAAGGACAAGGTTCTAGCGCTTGATATAAATGGATCGGATTACCCCATAGTGATCGCAAATGATGAGTTTGAAAGGTTACGTAACCTAAGATCCCTCAAGTTAGGCACCGGAACTTTTGCTGGGGACTTTGTAAAATGCCGTTCCAAGTTGAGATGGATTTCTTGGCATTCTCCTCATCCGAATTTTAAGGCAGAAAATTTGTATTTGGATCATCTTGTTGTTTTCAAACTTGACTTGAATGGCTTCAAGGATGATTCGAAAGCATGGGACTTGATCGAGGTACATCACATGTTTTAATTCTAGTCTAATATTCGCAACTTATACTATGCAATGGTTCTTATATTTGACATGTCATCCATTTTATTAGGGGGCTCGGAATTTGAAAGTTCTATCTCTAACTAGGTGTTATGCCATAACGACAATCCCGGACTTCTCTAAATGCTTGGGTTTAGAGAGGTTGACTCTTGCACACTGCTACAACCTAAAGAGAATTAAAAGTTTCATTGGAGATCTACATTCGCTAATTGAGTTAGAGGTTGAATGGTGCACGGGTCTTGTAGATTTGCCTAAAGAAGTGGGGGCATTAGTGAAGCTTAAGCGCTTCTCATTGTGTAGATGTTTGAGGTTGAGGGAACTTCCAGACTCAGTTGGTAATTTAACCTCATTGACAGAGTTAAACTTATCAGGTAAGGGCATTGCCAAACTTCCAAACTCTATTGGAAAGTTAAAATCCAAATACATGTTATCTGAAACTTGAGATTTTTTCTTTTGACAGACACGGGGATAAGGAAACTTCCCAACACTATCGGAAAATTAAAATCATTGTGTGTCTTGTGTTTCCCAAGAGGACCATCTTTTCATCGGAAGCATCATGTTTGGCAATTACCTAGTGGCATCAGCATGTTGGTAGATCTTATAGATTTGAATCTTAGTGGGCATTACAAACTGGAAGGTGAAATTCCTGTTGAAATTGGGGAATTGTCACGTTTAAGATCCCTAGGTTTAAATTGTTCTCGTATCTCCAAAATTCTAGAGACAATCAACAAGCTTCATCACCTCCGCACACTAAATTTAGTTGGTTGTGATGGTATTCAAATGTTGCCGGAGCTTCCCACAAGTTTGGTTTGTCTACAACTTCTATCTGCATCATTGCTCTCAATTCCTAATCTGTCAAATCTTACTAACTTGATTATATTGCAACTAAGTGATTGCTCTAAAATAACAGGCGAATCTGAAATAATCACAGGATGCAACTTAAGGTGGATTGGGAGGTTATCTAGATTGAAATGTTTAGACTTGAATCTACTAAACGTCCCTGCACCTCTAGAGTTGACTTCTCTTCCTCATCTGGAAAGGCTTTGTTTGTCTTGTCTAAATTTGCAAACCCTTCCACTCGATGGACTTCCACAACTAGGGCACTTACATGTTCACGGTTGTAAACTGCTTAGGAGATTATCCATTCCTTTGGAATTGAGGAAGCTAGAGTCTATGCATGTGTTAGATTGTCTAGACCTAGTTGAGATAAAATATTTGGGTCTTTTGGAATCATTGAAATCCATCATGGTTTCTGGTTGCAAATCTCTGAGAAGATTAAGTGGGTTATCATACTTGACGAAGCTAGAGCATTTGGAAATTACACGGTGCATGTCATTGATAAAATTGATTGATGCATCTTGCACAAACACAGCCAATAATTGCATTGTCAAAATAGAGGAGTGTGGAGATTCAATGCCAAGCATCCCATATGAAATGTCTATGAAGTGCTACAGAGAAGAATTTCTCCCGGATACATCAGACATTGAATCCAAGTCAGATAAGGTATGATGTCTTCTTCATCGATATACGGTCTCATGCGTGTATGCACATGTTTAAAATTGATTTGTTCTAATTTTATTTTGATGCGATTCAATAAAACTACACAACCCTATCAAAAACTTACATAGAGGAAAATGTATTTGTTAATCAAATAAAGAAGATTTATCAAAAATGATCTTTCGATAATTTCGAATACTTTAGTATTCCTTCATTATGTCTCTTTTTAATTTGAAATTTTATCTTGTATAAATTAAATAAATACGCAAATAAAAGTATTGTGAATTGGCATTTTTTTCTTGTTATATAATCGAGTGTTGGATACATAGGGTGATGTGATATTTGCTTATTTTGAAGTCATGATGTCCTTGGAACTTTGGAACTGCTGTGCCATACCATTCACCTTCGCCATACCCAAAAAAAAAAAAGAAAAATTAAGTTTTTATTTTTTAAAATATTAAGTTATGTTGCATCCTGGATCTGGACATTCTTATTTTTTCAAAACATTAAGTTATGTATTTGCATCCATTAGCTTTTCAGTCTGCATAGCCATTAAGTACTTCCCATAACGGACTGATTCACTTTTCTTAACCGAATTTTCTTAGTTAATTCTATTAACCAGGCATCATATCCACTCATGTTAGAGGAAGCTTTGCTTTCTTTTTTGGCCAAATGTCCTCCTTTCTTTAGCCACCCAATAAAGTTGCCATTTTCGTTTTGCATGCGATTTCTTAGGTGTCTGATATTTTCAGTTCCTAATTTGAGGTTCCCATCTTCTGTTGTAATGACGGTACTTTGGTTGCATATTCTTTTCTATTTTAGTCACTTTATTTCTACTCGCCTTTTTGATGTTGGACAGATTTGGTTCTCTAATAATGCCACTAAACTAATTTTATATTCTAACCATAAGAAAAACTCATCTAATCATTCTTTAAGTATTACTTCATAAAAATAGGTTTAGATGAGATATAAGAGAATAGATTACAAAATTGTAGATTTAAAAAGACATCATATGATGTCCTATTCTACAAAACTCTTGTTTGCAATATGCATAATTAATGCACAAATTTAACATTTTATTCATATTATAATAGTTATCATGGAATATTTTATTCGATTATTGCTTTCATGAGCTTTGGGAAAAGTAATGTCGAATAATTTGATCATAGTTGTACAAAAGCAAACACAAAACCTCATTAGATTCAGCAACGTGTCTCCAAATGGAAAAATGAATGATGAACAAGGGGCAGCAAATTCGTGCATATGTTTGAAGTTGTGATGATTCTCCTCTTCTGAATTTGTGTTGGCCTCTAAAGTATATAGAACGTTTGTTTTGCCTCTTTCTTGCAAGTTAAGCACTAACTGTGTCACATATTTGCTGTTTCACTGATGCAGGTGGGCTTGAATAGTTTTCCATTTTTGGCTACCTATGGGCTTAGACTAGTTGACTATGCCTTGTTAGCATTAAAATAGGATGTGACCACGGGGAATTCGCGTCTTTGCATAGTACTGGACCATTTCAAAGTGAATTAGAGCACATATTACTTGATCAAGTAGTCATACATCATGTGGCAATGTAACTTTTACACGATTGAACATATTATTTCACTAAAAAGCGCTACTTATGATTGAAAGAGACACTAAATAATTCTTAAGCATTTTACTTTAGATTAAGAAAGAATACAACATCATATAGACTTTCATAAACTGATGTAAAACTGTCTCCCATGGTTATGGATTTTTCACTTGAAAAGTGGAAAACAAAGCCTTTTTTGAGTTCCATATTGCAAAACAATTGCACTTATGCTAGTATTGTAATTGAAATACATAAAAACCATTGAAAGATAGTAGTACATGAACTACAATAAGGTTAATAGATTAATGTAATTAAAGTGAAAATAAGATAAAAAAATTAACGTTGGCTAAACAAATAACATAAAAAGTAAAAAGAGAAACGAAACTACATATGGAATTAGAATAGCAAGACTCTTACCTTCTTTTATTTTTTATGTTTATGTTTTTCTTTACTTGGTAGGGAATGTAATAATTAGTGCGAGTAACTATTATTTTAAATAAATCAAATTAATAAATCAATCTAAAAATTAAACCATAAAGGTTGCAGTGGAAGAAAGCAAGTTGAGCTATGAGCACTTTTATTCCTAACTAATGAATGATGTTTGTGCGGTATTGAATTTCGGTAAAATATGCAAAAAGGCTTGATATACATTCAATACATATGTTGTTTGACTCTTGCGTTGAATCTGTTACATAACAGATGGAACATCCCTTCACAATCAAATTCCGTTATGGATCAAAGTCAAGTGATGGATCGGCTTGGTGTGGGTGGTGGGAGACGGAAATGAAAAATTTCACCCCTGATTCAGTGACATATGAGGGATTAATTGCTTGCGTGAAAGATTTCGGCTGTCGTGTGAAGAGAATGTGGTACGAGACTCGTTGGGAAGGCCATGAGGACATTTTTTGTGAAGACAGCAACAAGGGCGTAGAGATCAAGAGTGATGAGCAAGTGAAGGAGATGGCGCAACTAGCATCTAAAAGAGGCTTCATTATATTGGACGTCCTGGGGGCAGTAAACAGGACGGAAGGATACGACGACGATACGATAAGTATGTTAAGAGAGGTATGGACAATGGAGACTGATGTGTATTCCAATGAAGATGGGGCTGAGTGGGACGTTTCAGGTCCTGACGAAGACTTAGACTCTGCAAGTGAGGTAGAAAGCCAAACGGATAGCAACTCCTTTATTGATGATTTCGAGTCCGAGCTGGGCAATGCAGAACATTTCGAGGCCACGGGAAAGCAAATGACGGACGGAAAGGTTGGGCACCATGGTACTGTCGATGAAGGGGAAACGGCGACGAGTATAGAAAATAGGAAGGAGAAGCGGGATGAGACTGTGGAACCTGCCGTCCAAAATGTTGTCCAGTCGACTTACCAACAGTGCGAAGGAGACGAACATCATGAGATGCCCTGCAAAGCTACAACTGAAGTTGAGGATCAGATGGAAACTGCTTCTGTAAGTACTGAAGATTTTTGCATTATCTTAATTGTGCGGTGGTTAAAAACTTACGTGGAATTTCGACGTGGTCCAGGTGAAGACGGATAGAACAGCGGAGACTGACCAAGTACCTGCAAAAAAGAGAAAGACGGAGTAGGACTAGATGTGCTTTAAACCCAAGAAGGGATCCTGCCACAAGAGGTAGAGCAAGGGGCACAGCTTCAAGTTCAAGAAACAGCAAGGCTACGAAGGCGGGTAGGGATGCAGCGTCCAGTTCAGGAAAGAGTAAGGCATCAGATTCAGGAAGGGGCAGAGGTTCGAGTTCATGAAGCAGCACAGTTTCAAGTACAGGAAAGGGAAGGGGCAGAGGTTCAACTTCAGGAGAGGGCACAACTTCGAGTTCAGGAAGGGTAAGAGGTTCAAGTTCAAGAATGGGCACAACTGAAATGGGGTTGAATTTAAGATTAGGGACGGACAACGGTTCAAGCCCGGCCGTGGCTGAGCCTAAGACATCAAGGTCGTGATAAGAAGAACGAGGCAATTTATCATATTTAGTAGATGTGCAAATCATTCGGCGCCTGAGTAATCTTTGTTCTCTGTCTGATTTCTGTTACAGTAGCTTCCGGTTCTTCTTTTCTGGCCTCTCCCATAGGTTTATTTCCATTCTGTCAAGTTGTTTGCCTAATGACTGCAAGAATAATTACTATAATTACCTTGTTATGTTGCTGCATTCACTTCTTCTAAACTAGCAGGTTTACTCCAATTCTTCTTTATTGCCAGTCGCCCTTTATGATGATACTTCAGTTTTCTCTCCTAAATTCATCCAACCAAAGGAAAATTAATTTTATTTGGGGTTGCCAATTTTTCTTATTTTATTTATACTTCCTTGTTTTACTCTACCTAGAAACCAATTGAAGACTTTCTAACTTACTTTCTTTTTTGTTTATTTTGACATCCCTTTTGGAAATAATTGAAAAGTTCCATCAATTCCAATTACTGAAATTGTTATTCCAACGATTTTAATTGCATAATCTACCATATATTTAAGGGTTAATACCCTAAAAAACTCCAAACTGGTATACTTATGACAAATTTACCCCAAACTATTTTTTTGACCACGAAAAACCCAAACTGGTATAGTTTTGACAAATTTACCACAAACTGTTACATTTGTGATAAATTTACCTTCTATTAGTTTTCGTTAAATTTTACTGTCAAATTATTAAGTTAAATGACACGTGATAATTTCAATCTGGGATTTCACGCTCTGTTTATTACAGTTTACAATTTTTTGCGATTTTTTTGTGATATTAGTCTAATTTAGCGGATGGTATATTAGTAACAAATTTACTAGTTTTGGATTTTTTTGTAGTCGAATAAATTAGTTTAGGGTAAATTTGTCATAAATGTACTAGTTCAGGGTTTTTTATAGTCAGTCAAGGTAAATTTGTTACAAATGTACCAGTTTTGGAGCTTTTCATGATCAAAAAAATAATTTTGGGTAAATTTGTCATTCGTGTACCAGTTTGGAGTTTTTCAATATATTAACCCTATATTCAATGATACTCTTTTCTTATATACATGATGCACATAAGTCTATAGTACATTCTAATTTTCTTAACTTTTCTCAACATCTATTATTATCATTTTCTCATAAATTTTTAATTGATTTTGCGTATCTTTCCTAGAACTAGTACGCATCCATGTAAAAAAAATCTGACATTAAACAAATTTGCTAATATTAGTCTTGTCGTATATTGTCTATTATCTATCAAGACTTTTATGACCTTGTTTTTTGTCCTTACCCAACTGTTAAACTTCCTAAGCCCGTGCCATGATCTCCCAGAGGCTGCCCACCAGAAGCTTCAAAGCCTCCAAGTTATTGTTCTCGACGGCCATGAAACCACCGTCTCGACGACCCCATCGCAAGCTGCTCTCAGCCTCTCTCGAACCAATTCCTCAAAACGTCAGACCGACCCTTTCACGGCCACGAGATGAAGAGGATTTCTACTTTACTGGTGAAAACTGCAACATACACCTACCTCAACACTCAACAGCTTCTTCGCAGTTTGGGAGTACCCTTTAACTGCTATTTTTAGCAAGTTCAGGGTTTCGATCAAGAACCGTGTCTGAGCATTGCTGCTCTCTGTTGAGAGAGTCTCACCATGATAAGATTAAGACTCCCACCGTGAATCGATCAAGAATCAGCAGATCATCTCGTAGCAAGGCCAGGAAGAAAGCTTTATCTCCTTTAAACTTTGATTTGTAAAGTCTCCTCTCCATTTTCGAACTCGAGACAGAGCTGAGCTTCATTACAAGACTAAAATCATTGGTTACTGAGTTGCCGTTTGTTAGTCTGTAATTCTTGGGACTGCATGATTTAAGTGATTTTCTTATAAATTCTGCACAAGAATGTGAAATAATTCGCATTGTACATTCAGAATGGAGGCAGACTTTCAACCAAGACTTTGCATCAAAACTTATCGCCAGAATCTATGCACATTCATTGTTCAAATGATTCATGAGAAACATATCACTGTATGACCGAACCAAGCCTGTCATTTTTCTTCAGAAGTCTGCAGCCTAAACCTTGTCCTGCTCTGTCTAGGACTCGACTTTACAAAGTCCAATTTGTGCCATATCTTCCTTCTTCAGCCAGCATGTCACACGGATGACTTAGAGCGATTTGGAAGGCCATTGGCCTGAAAAGGTTGCATTGCTGTTCAAATTGCTAAATGATCAAACCGGATGCACTAGAATATTACCAACAGAGTCCTAAATCTATTGAAATTGTGTCAATTCAATTCTAATTTTTTTCTCTAATTTAGTCATTAACATTTTGCATTTTGTCAATTTAATCTATCAAAATAATTTTGACTAGTCGACGCTAGCCATTCAACGAGTACTGACGTTGACAATTTTTAATAATTTTTTTAATTTTTTGTTGCTTTTTCCTTTTCTTTTTTCTTTCCTTCCTTGCTAGTTGCCAACGAGGCTCATGGGCCACTGGGCAAGGCCAGCCTCGCCGGCCCTGGGCGAAGGCTGTGAGTTTGCCGAATGCCTATTAAAGAAAGATGAGGCCAATATGAGTTAGCCAGTGTTGGGGACGATCCTGGAAGTTGCAATTCTACTGCGAGACGACGTTGGAGTTCGCAAATCACCCCCTAGTCATGACACTCTTGAATTTCATTTCTTGATCACCCCCAATCAAATTTAAGTTCTTACTTTTGCATATGAATGTCAAATTCAAAATCATTATTAATATCAATGTACAGTTTGTTGAGGTGATTTTTCACTTATAAAAAAATTATAGAGGATTACACTCCATAAGGAAACATTACAATAATGGAACCGGCCGGTTCTTGAGAACCGGTCTGATCTCGAACCTCCTCAAGATCGATGCCACGACGTACTTCATCTGGATGAAGGCCATCTCCTTCCCGAGGCACACCCTCGGACCGGCCTGAAACACCGGGTATTTGTATGGACTCGCCGCTCTCAACTCCCCCTCGGCGCCACCTTCCATTCCCGGTGCCACCAGCCACCGGTCCGGTTTGAACTCGAGCCTGTCCTTCCCCCACAGCCCCTCCATCCTCCCCATCCCGTAGGGAAAGTACGTCACTCTATCGCCCTTCCTCACTGGGGTCCCGTCCGGCAACTCATCGTCCACCGCAGCGTGTTTAGAGTCCCACGCGACCGGCGGGTACAGCCGCATCGATTCACAAAGGCATGCCTTCAGCAACTTCATCTCCTCCGACGCTTCGAAGTCCAAGCACTTGTTGTAGCTCCGGTCAAGAATCGAGTTAACTTCGCTCACGATCTCTTCCTTGGCATTCGAGTTCTGAGCAAGCAGCCAGAAGAGCCACGTCATCGCCGCCAATGTGGTGTCCCTTCCGGCCATCACGAAGCTTATCACAATGTCCTGCACCATCTCTTCACTGTGCCCGGCCGCAAGGAACCGCGACAAGAGGTCGCCGTCCTATTTTATCTGCCGATCGTCATTCTCTTGGAGCAGCTTCTTCTTCCTGTTCCGGATTATATCAAGTATATCATCATGCACGAGCCTGACAGCTTCGGCAAGCTTCTTTTAGGACCCGATGTTCAACGCTCTCTAATGTAGCAAAACTCAAGGTCACCAATCTAATGAGTCCAAGACCTCACCGACCTCTGGCGACCTTATCCTTATCTGTGACCGGTCGCTAGCCGTCATCATGACCTAGCTAAGAAAAAAGAAAAAAGAAAATTGCCCTATCCATATATATTAGACGAAATCTCCCTTGTTCAAATCAAACGCTCGGTTTCTTTAATAAAACCCAGAAACCGTAACCTAATTATCGCTTAGATAAGGTCCACGAAAACGAAACCGGTCGCGCGATACTTCCTCCCGGAGCACCACGTGTCCGAACCTCGCATGCCCCCGTCTCAAATTCCCCCGTGCGAGCCCACGCATGAGGCACACGTGTCGTCCCGCGACCGCCTCCTTGCAGCACGACCTGTCGAAATTTCCCCATGCAGGCAACGGGAGTCAAATTTCCCTTCCGCAAGGATCGCCCGACGATCGGCCATTTCCGTCACCATCTCCGTCTCCACTCCCAGAAAGATCACATCAATCCACAACTTCGAAAGAGAATCGTCAGCTCTCTTTCTTCGATTTCCATCCGCCATGCTCAAAAAATCCATTCCCCTCCCTCCCTTCGCGTCGTTCCACAGCCGCCTCCCGGGGCCCTCGCCGCCGCGCTCCCGCCTGCACAAATAGCAATCCGACATTTGCTTTCAAGAATTCAAGCATGGTTTTTTTTTTTTTTTTTTTTTTTTTGCCTTTTAAGGATTTTTCACATATTTTAAGAAAAAAAAACAACTCAAAGACTATTTTTAAGCTTTTTTATGATTTTGAGAGAATATAAAATTTTTAGGGATTTTCTTTTCTAAATTTATAAAAATATATATTATATTATATTATATTATATTATATTAAAGGGTGGGAACCGACCCGGGTCGGAAACGATCCAGAGCCAATCCCGCGGCCGGACTGGACCTGATACGCAGGCTCAATTCGGTTCCTCCCAAAAATGAAGCCCATACGAGGAGGAATAAAAAAGAAGGCCATCCCAAAGCAAAGGAAGACCCCTAAACCAGCCCAAATCTTTTCTCCCTTCTTAAACCACTACGGCTAAGCTCTCATTGAGCCCAACAGAAGCCAAGTTTTTCTAAATCAAACCAAAGACTCAAATCTTTTTTAGTCGAACATGCGGAGGGCGTCAGCTAAGAGGAAGCTTCAAACCTATCCGAGACACGTAATTTAAGAACATAAAAATTTTGGAACAGAAGGAAAATCCGAAATATAAAAAAGAAATTCACTTTGGACAAATGCATGCGCCTCCATCAAAAGGAAATTTTGTACTGCTTCTTGGATTGCATTCGTTTTGCCTAAAGACTGAATTCATTCTGCAATAGAACCAAAATAGTTTTTCGAAATTCATGAGATGCATTTGTTTCCTTTTAGTGTTGCCTAATTAAACGATTGCACTCTTGCTCAGTCCTCTCCACTCGCTGATGAAGCTCCTGGAGAAGCTACGAGGGCAACTGACCCTCACCTAAGATCTGAACGAGGACCCAAAAAAAAAAAAAAATGTACAATTTAGGAACCCCAAAAAATTGAGGAACATGATTGAACATTTTTTAATAATTTTTTTTATAATAATTTAAGGACTCAATGCCTTCACCCCAAAAGAAAAAAGGAAAAATTCCAATTGGCCTTTATGGCCTCCTAAGGATTCTTTAAAAAATTTCAAAACTTGTTCAGGAGTCCTGATGACACCTTCACCGGGCGAAAGTGGGGAAATAGACAATTAAGTTTGATCTTAAAAGGAGCCAGCCAACATTGTTTCTTTTCTGAAACCACACTAGAAAAATCTCTGTGTGACTTTATGTATTCTAGTTTACTTGGATAATACCATATAATAGATATCTAATTTCTTATTTTTCCTTTCATCCATCACCTTGATGTCTTCTGGAAACATATGCCAAATGCTAGAATCAATGATTGTTTTGGAAAATTGTTCAAAAAGTCTTAAACATATCATGCTTTTACCAATTTAATCCACATTAGTAAATTTCGGCAAAAATTAGCCGAATTGACTCAATTGGTAAAAAATAAGAAGATTTGTTAGAAGTCAAAGCAAGGGACGAAGCAAGGTACGGATGAGGAAGAGAAAGACCAAAGAACATATTTGGGGAGAAATTCTCCTTTTTTTTGTATATTTAGTATATCGCCAATGTACATCATTTGAATAATTATATTACAAGGTGTATACTCAAAAAAGGCAATGTAATATCGTAAATATCAATCTAAATCAATCTAACTTTTAGATTGATTCTATAAAATCAAGATCGGATTAATTAGTATCCGAAGATCTTCTGCATATCTTCCAACACTCCCCCTCAAGCTGGTGGCTTATAGATGTCCAAGACATCTAGCTTGCTTAATAGATATGCATGTTATCTTTGACACAACGCTTAGGTAAACACATCTGCAATCTGTTCATCAGTTCCAATCCCTCTTGTCTCAATTGTTCCTTCTTCTCCCGAGTGAAATGACAATCCACTTCTATGTGCTTGGTTCTCTCGTGCATTACAAGATTCGCTGTAAGCTTCAGGGCCGATTCGTTGTCGCAGTATAACCTTGTCGGAGCTTTCAATCGTACTCCAAGGTCACTGAGCAAATCTCGTATCCACACAACTTCACATGTGGTTTTTTCCATGGCCCGATACTCTGCGTCAGATGACGATAGAGAAACTGTTGCTTGCTTCTTGGTTTTCCATGAGAGAAGAGAATCTCCAAGCTTAATACAGAAGCCAGTTATGGATCTTCGACTCATAGGACACGTCGCATAGTCTGCATCGCAATATGCTGTCATTTCCATGTTGCATTTTCTGGATAAAAGTATTCCGAGTCCTAGACATTCCTTCAAATACTTGACCACCCTCAAAGCAGCATTCATGTGAGATTCTTTCGGTTTGTGCATGAATTGACTCAGATTCTGCACCGCATATGATATATCAGGCCTAGTCATAGTCAAGTATATAAGCTTTCCAATGAGCTTATGGTAACTCATCGGATCCTATAGTATAAGATCATCCTAAAATGTTCCCCCAACATGATCTGCTGTAGTTAGCCTGACATTCTGTTCGATTGGAATGACAGCTGGCCTGCACCCTGATAAACCGACCTCTGATATAATCTCCAATACAAACTTCCTCTGACTGAGAGAAATTTCTTGGTGAGATCGCACAATCTCAATCCCAAGAAAATATTTTGGTGCTCCCAGATCCTTTATATGAAAAGTGGTATGCAAATATTTTTTAAGACTCTCTACTGCAGCTTCATCGTTTCCCATGATAAGAATGTCATCTACATAAATCATCAAGTAGATAGATGACGTACCTTTGGTCCATGTAAACAAGGCATAATCATACTTTGATTGTTTGAAGTTTGCATTAGTGAGAGCATTGGCAGATTTAGCATACCATTGTCTGGAAGCATGTTTCAGCCCATAAAGGGATTTACGAAGACGACATACTTTATCCTCCCCCTGTCTCCGTAAGCCCTGAGGAATGTCCATGTAAATTTCTTCATCCAGATCACCATGAAGAAAGGCGTTGTGAATGTCCATTTGGTGTAACGACCAATCATGGATTGCTGCAACGGATAAGAATGATCGAACAGTGACATCTTTGGCAACCGGAGAAAAAGTTTCGTTATAGTCAAAACCTTCTCATTATGTATACCCTTTCGCCACCAATCGAGCTTTGTATCGTTCAATGGATCCATCAGCTCTATATTTTATTTTGTAGACCCACTTGCATCCTATGGACTTCCTATCCCTAGGAAGATTAACTATCTCCCATGTTTGATTATTGGCCAACGCCTGTAATTCTGCTACCATTGCCTTTTGCCACCGTGAGTCTTTAGATACCTCATCATAACTAGACGGTTCTTTTTCATCGGATATACGACTAATGCAACATTTATGTTCCAACGAAAGTCTTTCAAAGGAAACATAAGAAGATGTCTGATAGTTAATACCTGGTCCATTAAGCGAGGCACAGACATAATCTTTAGTCCACGTTGGTGGTCTCGTGGCTCTCTTCAAACGTCGTGGATGGTCCGTTGGTGGTGAAGGAGGAGATATTTCTGCAGCATTGTTTTCTGCATGATTAGTAGAATCATTCTCAATATTGGATGGAGCAATGGGTATGCTTTCTAATGTCTCTATCTGTGGTGACTGATCAAATGATGGTGGGATGACTTGCCCCGGTGATGCAGTGAGAAAATATTCAGGAGATAGATTGTCTTCAATGGGGGATTGATGTGAGCTATTTGAGATATTCGAATCCCCTGTAGTTTCCTGGAATGGAAAAACTATTTCATGAAATATGATGTCCCTGCTCACGAAAAATTCCCCTGTCGATGGATCCAAAACATAATACCCCTTCTATAGGTTAGGGTAACCCATAAAGATACCTTTCCTTGCACGTGGACCCATTTTATCTCGAGGTCCCATAGTTGTAGCATAACATAAACAACCGAAAATTCATAGATGATCTATTGTTGGTTTTTTTCCATAAAGTAACTCAAAAGGTGACTTACCAGCTAATATCTAAGTAGGCATACGGTTGATGAGGTAGGCTGCAGTAAGGACACAATCTCCCCAATATATTGCTGGTATGGATCCCTGAAACTTTAAGGCACGTGTGACTTCCAGCAGGTGACGATGCTTATGTTCTGCTACTCCATTCTGTTGTGGAGCATAAACGCAAGAGCTTTCATGTAGAATGCCATGAACCAGGAAGAGTGATCTGCATTCATGACTAAAAAACTCCTTCCCATTATCAGTTCGTATTCACTGGATTGATTTCCCAAACTGATTTTTAGTCAGGATAATGAAATTCTTCAAATGAGATGCAACTTGTGCCTTTGATTGCATCAAGAATACCCATGTGGCTCGAGAGTGATCATCAACGATAGTGAGGAAATATCGTGAACCGTCACGATGTACTGTGTGATATGGCCCCCAAACATCCACATGAATTAAGAAAAGGACATTATTGGAACGTTTTGCATTGGAAGGGAAAGCTGCACGAGACTGTTTTGCTAGAGGGCAAACATGACAGTTAGGGTATGGAAAGAAGGCACTATGTCCCATTCGTGAATGCAAAAGAAAATCTTTATCATTGGCAATGATGTTATACAATGACATTTTATTGAAAGGAATTGAATCATGATGACTTGAAGTGCTGGTCCAGAAATATAAACCTTCAGAAATATTACCCAAGCCCATTAGTTTCCCAGTCGAAAGGGCCTGAAAAAGACATGTGTCAGCATCAAAGAGTATTTGACAGGAGTTTTCTCTGTAGACTTTGGACATGGAAATGAGGTTGAACTGGAATTGTGGGACATAAAGGACATTTTGCAAGACAATTTGGGGGCTTAATTGGACAGTCCCTGTCAATGTGACATGAGTAATATTTCCATTTGGAAGTTCTACAGAAATAGGTGTCTCCAATTTCCTATTCCTTTCTGAAAAAAAAAAAAAAAAAAAAAAAAAAACTCACATCACAAATGATATGATCACTTCCTCCCAAGTCAATTATCCATGCCCTTTTTGAAATTGAGTTAATCAGGCAGTGAGATATACCTAAGAAGCTTCCCCCTTTATTTCCAATGTCTACTTTCTGCAATGCCTGCATTAATTGCTGATATTGCCCATAAGTAATGGGTCGGTTACTACTTGTCCCAGTAGGTCCGGTCACCTGGTAAGCTGCAGAGTATTCTTTCCTTTTTTTCCTTTTTTCTCCTGTTTTTCCATGTAATTTCCAGCAATTATCTATGGTATGATGCGGACGTTTGCAGTGTTCACAGTACAATTTACCTTTCCCTTTTGAATTTTGGCTGAAATTTCTTATGGAAAAAATCTGGCCGTCAGATGCTTTAATTGCCGAATTATCTCCACTGTCCGATCCAGCGAATAGATCAGCTCTTTGCGAACCGTCAGATCTTCGGGGAAAATCGGAGCCATCAGATCTCCTCGAGAGATCTAAGCCATCGGATCGCCTGATCAGATCCTGGCCATAGCTTCCATCCCTTTTAAGGGTCCATTTAGCCATTTCGAACCCTAGCCCCTTGCGATTCTCCCGAGCTAGGGTTTTCGCCCCCAACTCTCTCCCGCGGCGTTCTCCGCGGAGGGTGAGGGCTACGGCGTCGCCTCCTCGTGTCTGCTCCGAAGCCGTGAGTCGCTGGCTCTCCTCTTGGACGGCCATCTAGAAGATCCGGCCGAGGGGCGGCACAGGATCCATCGCCAGAATCTACGATCTAAACGTTAGGTAAGATTCATTCAAAATCAAGAGAAATCGAGTGGATTTCTCCCTCTCCTTCATCGATCTGTACTGCCTGAGTGTTTCTGGGGGTCCCTCGAGCTTTTCCTCTGCGGCCTCGAGCTCATTCCAAAGCGATGAGAGTTTTTTGTACACCGCCATGATTGACATGTTTCCTTGTTTGAGATCTGTGAGTTCTTGCGTGAGACAAAAAAATTTTGCTCGATCTAACTTTCCGTACATCTCTTTGATGTTGTCCCACATGGTTTTCGAATCTTCCGTCGGTGGGAGGCCTACTGCGACGTTTGGGGAGACACAGTTGTCAATCCAGGTGCAGATCAGGCGGTTGCACTTTCTCTAGTGCCTTGCCAGCCTTTCGTCCGACAGGATCGGCACGGTTCCGTCGAGGAAACCGTCCTTATCCTTTGTCGCAAGAGCCCTCCGGAAGTCTTGTGACCACTTGCTGTAGTTTTTCGATCCAGTCAATTGCAAACTGATGAGTTAGACTTCTGGACCGTCGGCAGTAGACACATGCAAGGGGTCCCTGGTTCTGGTCGGCCGGTGACAGCCACAATCGGATACGGAAAGAAACCGGATGGAAAATTTGGGTTCGGGTAGGGATTCGTCTCTGTACCCGACCCATCGAATCCATATCCATGCTCCGCATTGAAGAGACCCGGGTGAATGTTTGTTCCCGATCCTGCTTCTCCAGACCCGCTTCTCGGTTATGTCTCGGTGGCTGAGTTTGCCTCACTTGCGACTAGTAGACTCCCATCGAGCTGAACACCGCTCTGGTAATTCATTACCCCCGGTAATGATGGATTCGGGCCTTGCCCAATGTACCATGGATAGGGTACCCATTGGTAAGGTTGGCCCGGAATGGGTTGCCCCACATTCGCCTGAGCCGGGAACATCTGCCATTGAATCTACGTTTGTTGCTGTG
The DNA here is from genome assembly GCA_016097595.1 of Eucalyptus pumila. NCBI lineage: Eukaryota > Viridiplantae > Streptophyta > Magnoliopsida > Myrtales > Myrtaceae > Eucalyptus > Eucalyptus pumila. The sequence continues at coordinate 45,691,429 of CM027853.1, forward strand.
TCGTAATATTTGCAGGTATCATCTTAGTGTTGCGGCCCTGTGTCTCCACCGTTGGTGTGACATTGCCTGTGGAAGGAATTCCAGTGCTGGCAAGAGGTAGGTTTTCTAGATTCATGGTAAGTAAATCCTCTCCGCTTCTTCTCCCTTCTTACAATAATCGATTCTCTCGTAACAAGACGTAGATCTGTCTTGCAGGTTCAAACAAAAGCAATCTGGTGCGGAAAATGGAGCTTAGAGCCGTAGCTCTGATACCATGTCAGAAGTCAAAGCAAGGGACGAAGCAAGGTATGGATGAGGAAGAGAAAGACCAAAGAACAGATTTGGGGAGAAATTCTCCTTTTTTTTGTATATTCAGTATATCGCCAATGTACATCATTTGAATAATTATATTACAAGGTGTATACTCAAAAAAGGCAATGTAATATCGTACATATCAATCTAAATCAATCTAACTTTTAGATTGATTATATAAAATCAAGATCGGATCAATTAGTATCCGAAGATCTTCTGCATATCTTCCAACAAGATTTAGAATTAAATTGATAAAAGTACGATTGGTTTTGGACTTTATGGATAATTTTCCCGTTGTTGTTGCTTAGTGAGGTTATTTATCTATAAAGATGTCTATAAAACGCTACATATAAATGTAAGAAAGTAGGACCCAGGTTCATTTCCAAGAAATGCAACCCTGGACTCTGGGGCTGTACATATATCTTATCAAGCCAAATAGGAAACAAAAACAAATGAAAAATTTATTTGAATTGCGGCATATTTGCCTTCACGCTCTTCTAAGGAGTCTAAAAAAATAAAATTGTTGAAAAGTCCGAGTCACTTCATTTAAAATCATCATCAACGCTAGTTAAATAGACCAGATAACAATCTTCACGGGTTGCTGCTTGCCAATACACAGCATTATCTGGAAAACTTTGATTTTAAAGTGAGCCGAACGTGTTCATGGGAATGCATTGGCTAGTTCACACCGATAACTTCAGCTCAGTTCTTAGTTTAAGCCACATCACATCCACGTTTTTCTTTTGGGGGAGGGGAGAGAGAGAAAAAAAAATTAAGAATGACTTTATTTGGCAGAAAACTTCATAGTACAAAGAAAATGCTTTTCGAAAAATCATTTTTCAGAAAAGCGGTAATAATAAGGGTCTCTCATCTTAAATCTGGGCGAGGGCCACCTCCCGCTGAAGATGTGCACGAGGAGCATAGCCGTCTTTGCCAGCGCGAGGAGAGCCAGCGGCGGCCCTTGCCGCTTGAATGCACTATCCTTCCCCTTCACCTCTTGATTTTTCTTTTTCTAAGATTTCTCTTTTTGATTTTTTTTAAAAACAACTTTTATATAATAATTATCCAATTAAGTGCAACGTCAGTATATAATGGCTATATAAACATCTCTGTTTATTAGTTAAATAAAAGGTCCAATTCAAACAGACAAATCTAACCCAATTGCACAATTAAAAGTTCAGTAATGTAATTAAATATTTTGATATAGTTTAAGAACATGGTGCCATTATGTCGGGGGTAAGAATGATGCGGGTGGGCAGTTTCCACTTTAGAACTAGGATCACCCATTGATCCCATGAACCCACCTGGGAACCAGATCGACGCACTTAGTCCAACATTTTCCAGCAATCCAAAGTAAAGCAAAAAAAAAAAAAAACTTCTCTTTTCTTAATTGGAAGATCAGTAAAAAGATTAGGCTCAAATTGAAAGTTGAGAGTCGATGGGTGTTGAACTTGAGAGTCGAGGTTATGAGTGAGAGATAGAGAGACGACTCATATGAGAAGAGCACTCAATTAATGGGTGTTGAGTTACGGATTATGAATTTTAGGGTTTTCACTTTTTTTTTTTAAATTTATTTTTTGGTGAAAATTTTTTTCTTAAAAATTATATATATATATATATTATTGATCTGATCCAGGTGGACGGGAGCAATTCCACACCTAGAACTAGGAGCTGGACCACTCCCCTTGGAAACCGCCAAATCTGGTCCGGTTTTGGACAATTCCTAGTTCCTTTGCATGCCTTTAGTTATCCCGAAGGAAAAAAAAAATGGAAAAAGGACACTAGAAATGTCATAATTTGTGTACAGCATTCATTTTAATATCAAAATTTTTTATGTGCTCCTAGGAGAAAAATTTTGTTATTCCTACTGCAATACCTCCAGCGAGAAATTCTGGCCAGAGAAATTATGTGACATTTATATTTAAAAATTTTATTTGTGATGGCATTTTTTTAGCAGTGAAGTGATTACTTTTTCGTTAAGATTATTACTAAAGTGATCACTTTTTAACAACAATTGTCATTGAAATAATCATTTTGTTAACCTATTACACAATGTTATGTAGAGGTTATATGTTGACTAGGCATGCAGGTGAATCACATAAGATCAAGAAATTAATAACAAATTGACACGATTGATTTCTGGCAGCGCCAATCGAAATTGACACTTAAGTAATTGTTTTTCAAAAATGTGATAGTTAAGTAATTTGTAAAAAAAAAAAAAAAATTGTTACTAAAAGGAGCATTGTATACAACTTATAATATTTCTAGTGTCCTTCTTCCAAAATCCGATTGGCTTTTATGGTCTTCCCATGAGTCATTAAAAATTTGCAAACCTTTTAAAAAGTTTCGGTCGCCTTCGCCGGCGTCTACTTGCTAAAGTAGTGTGTTAGGTGGGAAAAGGACAATCAAATTCGACTTTAAAGTGAGTCGGCAAGCTTTTAGGTATTAACAATTTCTTGCCTAGTTCATGTCCAAAACCTCAGCTCTTTTCTTACCTAGGCTACGTCACATCAAAAACTTATGTAACATCTACTTATAAGAACAAAGAAAAATTAAAACATGGTTCTTTCATGCTTTTACGTGTGATTAGTGGATATATTTTTCCAATATGCGATTATTTAGCATTTGAGCAAGCCTTTGCTTAAGATTTCAAATAAGGGTATTAGCAAATAAGAATTGTATGTAGAGTAAACTTATATTTTATACCTAAAAGAAACTATGTTGAAAGCCTGAACAAATGAGTAATTATTTGAAGCATACTAAGTTAAAAAAATTTGAATAAGAAGGGGATGGAATCCACCAAATGCAGGATTGCCAAATTGCCCCAGCTCTAAGAAGAACTTCTCCATATCATAATTCGTAGGATAACAAATATGTGCAATTTTAGATGGATTTAGAGAGAGAGAGGGGGGGGGGGGCGACCTTTCTCAAATGAGCGCGTTGAACTTTCTCTTGACATGTGTATTTTTTGGGGCATCAACTTCACTATGATGTGAAGAGAAAATGGAAAGTGATGCTCCCATAGTTGGCAGACACAACGTGTATCCGGTCAGTGAAGTCCTAATGGTTGTTTGAAGTTTTAATTAACTGAGGGTTACAGATGAAATGTTGCACCCGGTGAAGTGCAAAACAAATGGGAATCAGAGTGAAAATCAGGTTGAAGAGTTGCAACTATTCAAAAAAGGGTAAAAGACTAAGGGGTTACACAACCTTTTGGTCTGGAGGGAATTTTTGGAGCAAAAAACGTTCAAAAACAAAACAGAGGAACTTCATATATTCCATGGTGTTTAGATTACCAATTGATGAATATTCTATACTCTATGATTAAATATGTATGCATGCATGCATGCATGTATGTATGTATGCAGATTCTTTACTTTTCCCCCGTTTCATTTTTTATCCTGCAATTCACAGCGTAGTATAAAAAAGTCTTGATTGAACATTTTGCAATAATTTACGGACCAGGCGCCCTTCCTTCCAAGGAGAAAAGCAAAGAAAAAGAACGGAAACTTCTTATTGGCCTTTATGGTCTCCCAAGAATTCTTTAGAAATTCCCAATCTTATCTTGTTAGAAAGTCTTGGTCACCTCCACCGATGTCTACTTGCTAATGCAGAGCGTCGGATGGGAAATAGATGATCACGAGAAAAGGTTGATTTCGTGTGACTTTACGTATTCTAGTTAGATAGAATAATACAATATACTAGTTGTCTAAATTTTTCTTTTTTTCCTTCCCTCTATCACATTGACGTCCTCTGCGAAAACATGCCAAACGCTAGAGCCAACGGTTGCGGCCAATGAGTTTGTTTTGTCGATAGAGACATCTATAAAACCCTACATGATAATTCTAAGTAGGTGGGACCTCGGCTCATTTCCAAGAAATGCAACCGCAGACCAGCGGAGTTGCATATATATTGTCACGTCAAAAAAGAAAAAAAAAAAAAAACTTATGTGATTAGCAGCAGATTTGCCTTTATAGTCTACCGATCATCGATCTTAGTTAAATAGACCTGTACGGTTTGAAAATAGCAGACCTTCATCGGTTGCTGCAAGCTAATATAGAGCATTAGCTGGAGCAAAAAAAAAAACAGTGAACTTCGATTCTAAAGTAACCAGTAGCAAAACACGTTCACTGATTTAAAGACATCCATAGATAAGGCGAAATAGAGATGAAGTCATATATAAAGTGTGTGACTGAGAGTGCACTAGCAATCCGATAGTTATGACAATATGATTTGGTTGAGATAATAAGTTTTCTAGACCATAAGGTCGTCGTGGTCGTCACACAATTACTAAACACTATTTATGACTCTCTCCTCCTCAGCCACATAGTGGCTTGTCCCTATACTCCCAAAATTTTTAGACACAAGTTTCCGGTGAGCAAAGTCCTAATGGCTCTTTTAAGTTTTAATAAAACTGTTCTAATGACGAGATATGCATGGAGGGGCTACAAATGAAAAGTTGCATCCCATGAAGTGTAAAACAAATGGAAATTAGAGTGAAAATTAGGTTGAGGAGTTTGCAACTTTCTTAAAAAGAAGAAACGACTAAGGTTCCGTTTGTTTCTCGTAAAATAAAAAATTTAGAAACTATTTTCCTAAAACTAATCGTTTATATCGCTTAAAATAATTAGTTGATGAAAAATATTTTTATTATAGATAAATAATTTATATCTAAATATTTCCGAGGACACTAAAAATATTTTTTGTTCATTTGTTTTTTTAAATGATACATGCTTTTATTTTTAGGAAAATGTTTTCAAAATTATTCTTTTTTTATGAAATAAATGAAGCCTAAGGGTTACAACGTTTTGGTTCGAAGGGTATATTTGTGAAAAGACGTTCAGAAACAAAAGGAGGAACTTCATATTTTTTATGTCGTGTTTAGATTAGAATTAGATCGGATTTAGATATAGAAAAATTTCTCAAATTTTCCCCATTCCATTTTTATTCCTATAATTTTAGCGATACTATGTTTCAAATGTGGACAATATGTAAACGAAATGACTTAGGTATACAATGTGTAAACTGTCAAATATCTTTCAAATGCCTATCATACCCATTGTCTCGCCCGTTTGGATGACTAAAGGTAATTTTATCTCTTTAGTGAGAATATGGTGGATTTAATCATATAGGGATGGAAATGACTCTACTCTTTTGTATATTATGACTACCTCTGATTGGACTTTAAAAGTTGGCCTTCACCCTCTAAAGGTTTTTGAGTCAAAACTAAGGTTTTGGCAAAAAAATTTCAAAGACTTTGAACCTAGCATTTCCAAAGTCTCATAACCCAACGCCAGTTCTACCTAACTTTGATTTTGAGCATTTATGGAATGTTAATGAATTTTCTTCTATTCCAACTTTGCCCTCGCTAAATTTGGGAAATTCCAGTTTTACCCTCACCCACGTGCAACGACAGCTGGATTCATGTGGCCCGTTGCTGTGCTTCAATTCTCTTTTAGTTATTTAAAAAACATAGCTAAAGTCCTTTACAAGTAATTTTATCCAAACAACATAAAAATCAAAACTGTTCCTTGATACACTTTTCAATTGCACTTTACTAAGTATTGTTTGCATTTTGAAAAGACTGTTAAATCTAAAATCCATTACATTTTCTCAAAGGCTCTCCTAAATGCACCTTATAATCACCTCATAAGGTGCAACATTAGAATTTAATGTCCCGTTTATGATTTCAATCGAATAACCAATCTGAATAAAGAAGTATATTGCTTGGGAACCCCAATCGGGTAAAAAAATTTTAGGGAGCTGATTAAACATTTCGCAATAGTACAAAGATCCAATGACTTTATTTTAAAGGAAAAGATAGAAAAAGAAATTGAAGAATTTCTGATTCGCCTCTGTGGTCTCCCAAGGAGTCTTAAAAAATTTCGTAACTTGTTAAAAAGTCTTGGTCACCTTCATCGGTGTCTACTTGCGGTGGGTTAGGTGGGAAATGACGAAAAAAAGAATCGATTTTAAAGTGAGCCGGCCAAGGATTTAAGGTATTGGCACCCACTCACTTCGTTCATATCGAAAACCTCAGCTCAGTTCTTAGCTAAAGCCACACAGACCAACCTTTTCCTTGGAGAGAGAGAAAGGGATAGATCCGGTAGTAATAAGCTTCCTAGCTAGGGCAAACTCAGAGGCCAGAATGACTACTGATGATGCTGCGCAAGCATTAGGGGATGAGTACCAAATATTCCTGAGTTTTAGAGGATCTGATACTCGTCATGGATTCACAGACTTCCTCTATTATGACTTGATAGATGCTGGAGTCCGCGTTTTCAGGGATGAAGATGAACTCCGTGTTGGTGAAGTCATTGGTGAGAACCTTGTGCATGCTATCAATAGTTCTAGAATTTATATACCCATCTTTTCTAGGACTTATGCTTCCAGTAAATGGTGTCTTCGTGAGCTTGTCCACATAGTAGACAATTTGTCCAAGTCTGATGTTGAAAAAAGCATCCTTCCCATATTTTTTGATGTGGAACCTGAGGATATTAAACTTAAGACTCCACTATATGATGATGCTTTCTTGGAACACGAGAAGAGGTTTCCTCATGAAGTCCAAGCGTGGAAAAATGCTCTTGCACAAGTAGATGAAATCAAGGGATGGAATGTGAAAAATGATCAAAGGTAATACTCTTTTAAGATCTCTACCTATTTTTTTTCTTTTCTCTGTTATAGGGGATACAACGTCGTCCTATCAAATGATTCATTTTATTCCTTTTTTTAACAAAGCTATTGAAAATTACCTGCAATTGCTGCTCTCATTGACCTTTACATCCTCTGCTTTTAACATCCTAAAATTTTCCCCTGCATGTCGATAGCTTCAATTTGATATGCATCCTCACTTCTCTAAATTTGTAGTTTGCATCTACAAAAAAATTTCAACCCAAAACATGCTATTTGCATCCTCAAGAAACACCAGTTACACGAGTAAACTAAGATTCGGTGAAGAAAAATCACGTCTAAATATTTAATCGAGAACATCCTGAGAACATGTAAAGAATGACCGGGCCATCATCTCGGGGCCTCTAACTCCGCAAAGCTCGTGGAGACTCCAAATCAAGGCCAGGCAACCTTGATCTGGACCGGGCTGGAATGACCATTACCGACCTCTGATCTGAGGTTGGTAATGGCGTGGAGGCCTCCGAGTGGTGTGGCCGTACTCACAGTGGGGTAGGGGAGTAAGGGAGGGCCGTACATACGGGGGTGGGGAGGGAGGGAGGGAAAGAGAGAAGGGATACTTGATGTAGGAGATGCTGGAACTTAGGTTCGCATAAGCATACCAGCAGACAGCGGCCGAGGACAGGTGGTGGCCAAAGGTCAATGGTGACAGCCTAAAGGGTCGAGGAGAGTGGTGAGGGCAATTCTGATTAAAAAAAATGGAAATTGGATTAATAAGTTCTGGCGACAGATGCAATTTAAAAAAAAAAAAAAGGTGAAAATTAGAGATTCAATTTGTAAATTATAAAATGTGGTGATGCAAATTGATATGTGTGGAAAATGGTTTTTGCAAACTGCCCTTATTTTCCTTTTCTCCTTTCTTGAGGGTTGTCTTAGGCAAACTAAAAAGCATTGATATAGTAATCACTCCTATTATCTAATCCAATGTGATAAAGGTGAAAATGAATTCCTGGCCGTATGGCTCTAACATGAGGTAGTTTCGGGGCCCCGCAAAGCATTTGTAAGATCAAAGGTAAATTTGTAAGATCTCTCCCTATTTTTTTCTTTTCTCTGTTATAGTGGATACAACTATGCCCTGTCAAATGATTCATTTTATTACTTGTTTTAACAGAACTATTGAAAACTATTTGCAATTGTTGCTCTCACTCTCATTCACATTTGCATCCTCACTTATCTAAATTTTGTAGTTTGCATCTATAGAGAAATTTCAACCCAAAACATACAATTTGCATCCCCAAGAAACACCAGTTACACCAGTAAAATTAAGATTCAGTGAAGAAAAATCACGTCTAAATATTTGATGGAGAACATCCTGAGAACATGTAAAGAATGACTGGGCATCATCTTGGGGACTCTTTGTTGGAGTTTCATGAATCATGTATAGGTAAAATTAACAAAAAGAACGCAGCGGAAACAAAAATGATATATTTATACATAATTCTTCGAAGGCGTTGTTAATGCGTTTTAATCAAAAATCTGAATATAAAAAGGGAGTTAAAAGAATTACCTCTCGAAGCACGCTTTAAACGAATTGGTTCGAATGTTCCATAGTTCAAGCCTCACAAACATCGGACCTCTAGTTTAAACACACCAATAATGGACGTCGAACGGAAGAGAGAAATTTCGAATATTCACCACTATAATCGTGCTAGCAATCTCGTGGAGACAATCCGCTGTATCCTTGATGTTTTTAGTCACAGCCCGAACGAGAGAGAATCACTATTTTTCTCGCGTCTTCAAAAAAAAAAACACACACACACACAAGAACACACACTTTGCTCTATTTTCAACAACCCCTTGATTTTTCGCAAAACCAGCATTTTTAAATAAAATATAAACTGATCAGCAATGGTTGCTAATCGTGTGGGACGATCAGCAACTGTCACGATCAGCAATGTTGTTGACCGTTCATGCACAACAGCAACAGTTGCTGACCATTCCCTGCACGTTGCTTCGTGCATGTGCACGAAGCTTTACCTTTTTTTTTAGTTATCAATATTAAAAGGAAACACACATGTGATGTGCGTTGCACATGTGCACCTTAATTAATTAATCAATTCTAAAACAAAAAAATAAAAGGAACATAATCTTTGTGTGTGCAATTAGGGTACATTAACATGTATCTATTTTGGGCATGCATGTGTATCATATGCAAGTAGGCTCGTGACTATAATACAAATTAAATTAAATCTCATTTAATTTAATTTCAAATCGACTCAATTTGATTGCAGTAATTGCAAACACATTTACAACAATATTTCTCTCTTATTCCACGTTATCCTAATTGTATATGGTGTGTGACATCCCTGGGTTCATCACTAAGCTGGTCGTAAGATTTGTACTAACACATTAGTACTCCAAAAAGAATTAATTGTCACAATTAATCTTTGGGTCCTACAAGCCATGATTGACATCTAGCAATAAGTCATGGCTATCCAGATAGTGTAAATGCTTTAAGAACATAATGAACCTGTCAGTTTTGGCTATAGTATAATTCAATCCCTCTATCTTACTATGTCTCGATCAAAAAAAAGACCATGTAATATTTGTCAAGTCACTTATTCGATCATATGCACAAATCTAATTGACATGCATTTTATTTAAGACATAAACAATTTATTCTCATTCACAACCCCGGCCGAGGATTTCAATGCAATGTCATAATTAGATTGCATAAGACATCATTATTATACCTTACATGTAACAAGGAGACAAATTCCATATTGCGCATACGTGCAATTTCATATATGAACAAACTATGATTATCAAGTATAAAGACAGATCAACGACCCGGCATTACGTGCACCCGTGAACCATAGTTGTTCGACACACAAGTTAACATTGTACCTCAGGTCTAAGGATTATTTACACAGGACCAAATCATGAACAATTAGACATTGACCACTCTAAAAGCTTTCATGTCACTAATCGTTCCATATGCATCACGTTCAGTGAACTTGTCTAATACAAACACCTGTATTCTAACTCAGGCATTATAATACCCAATGACATGTGACTCACAATTTCCTTAAGTATCCAATAATTAATAGTAACGTTAAGAACACACCAGTCTCAACCATTGACTGGGAACGGTTTAAAGATCCAACCTAACTATGAACCCGTCACATATATTCTTGACGTCTCAAAAATAGGTCTAGTTGCAACTGATCTTATGAAATCATTTATAAATATAAAATAATTGGATAAATGAATGAATACATAATTGCCATTAATTAAATAATAATGATAGTACAACTTAAACCCTTAATATGTAACTATTATATAGTAACTTTAGGGCATACATCCAACACTCTTAACTCTGCAAAAATCGTGGATAGATTCAAATCGAGGCCAGACGACCTCGATCTGGACCATGCCAAAATGACTGCTGCCGAACTCTGAGCATGGAGGCCTCCTAGTGCCATATATATACTCTCGGTGTAGGGGATGCCAAAATGTAGTGCTGTACGAGCGGCTGAGGATAGGCGGCGTCTAAATGTCGATGGTGGCAAGTCAAGCAGAAAGGTGAGGGTAATTTTGATAAGAAAATGGAAATTAAATTAATAAGTTCAGGTAACAAATGCAATTTGAAAGAAATAAGGTGAAAATTGGGGATTCAATTTGTAATTATAAATTATGGAGATGCAAGTGGATATGCATGGAAAATGGAAGAAGCGTTAAAAAAGTCACAAACTTTTTTTCTATTTGTGTCAATTTAGTCATAAACTTTTTTTTAGTGCCAATTTAGTCCTAAACAGTTTTACTTGATGTCGATTCAGTCATTTCCAACTAATTTTAGCCTGATTTTGCTGACTAGTGCCAGTCGGCTAACATGGCCCATCGGTGCTGACGTGAACAATTTTTAATAATAGTTTAATATTTTTAATTTGTTTTTCTTTTTTCTTTTTTTCATCTCCTCTCCCTTCCTCCAGCCGATTGCCGGACCTTAACGACCAGCCACTAGTGAGCCTTACCGACCACCTCACCAATGGCCGCGAGGGTGGCCTTGAGCCAAGCTGGCGAGGGTCGAGCCTCACCGGCCATGGCAAGGTCAGGTTGGGCAGCGAGGGCGAGCCTTGCCGCCTAGCGCTAGGCCAACTCGAGGCCGCCCTCGCACCCACTGGCAAGGTGGCCGGCAAGGCTCGTTAGTGGCCAGTCACTGATTGACGACTAGCTAGAGGAAGGAGGAGGAGAAGGAAAAAAATAAAAATAAAAATAAAAATAAAATAAAAAATATTAAAATATTATTAAAAGTTGTTTACGTCACCGCCGATCATACCACATTAGCCGACCGATGCCTAATCAGCAAAATTCGGCCAAAATTGACCGCAAAGGATTGAATTGGCATAAAGTAAAAATATTTAGAACTAAATTGTCACTAAAAAAAAGATTTAGGACTAAATTGGCACAAATACAAAATGTTTATGACTTTTTTTAACACTTCTCCCCGTGGAAAATGGTTTTTGCAGATTGTCCTTATTATTTTTCTTTTCTCCTTTCTTCAGCGTTATCTTAGGCAAACTCAAAAGTCTTGAAATGGTAATTACCGCATTATCTAATCCAATGCGATAAAGGTGAAAATGAATTCTGGGAGATATGGCTCGAACATGAGGTAGTTTCATGGCCCCGCAAGGCATTTGTATATTGTTTTAAGGGTAATCGTTTGGCATTTATGTTAACAACTTTATATTTTATCATCATTCGTCGATAACGATACATAATTTGGCTGTCAATTGATAAATTTGGATAAACATATGGTGAATTAACCCCTATTGGCTATTATGCATTACATAGCATGTGGGCGCCCATTAGCTTCCCCTAAGCAAATGAGCTGTTTTTGCAGGATTTGCTGGATTTGGCAATCTCTTATGCTTTTGGGTTATGTAGTCAATGTGCCCAACATGCCGCTCCAGAAATTTTTTTTGTTGTGCACTTGATCCACGTACATATCTCCATTCCTCATCCACCAAGCTAATCCCATGGGAATCGAATCTCTTGATTTTCAATTTTAAACACATCGAAATGTGAGACAGCTCTTTAAATGCCGTTATACTTTACATACTCAAATCCTTAGAAGATTTTTTCTATAAATCTCCTATTATGAGTGCTCAATTCTTCTTCTAGGTTTAGCTATAAATGTCGAAATTTTATGTATGCTCGATACAGTAGCCAATTTGTACTTTGGCCATCAAAAAAGCCAATACTATAGTCTTTAAAAAGTTCTTTAATCATTTATGGAAAAACATATGGAGTGAATTCTACTAAATTAGCCTATATTGAATATTCAGGGTATTTAAACGTTCGTGATGCATGGATATGAAATTAATCAAGTCAACTAATGAAAGCACTTATGTACATGGCAGCCAAGCAAAGATTGTCAGATCGGTTGTTGAAAAAGTATTGGAGATGCTGGAGATAAAACACAAATCAGTGACTGAACTTTTAGTTGGAGTTGATGATCGGGTAAAAGAATTGACAGATTTATTATATGTCAACCATGATGATGTGCGGCTTGTTGGAATTTACGGAATGGGTGGCATTGGTAAAACAACTCTTGCCAAACTCATCTTCAATCAACTATCTTCCCACTTTGGAAAGTGCTGTAGCTTCCTTGAGAATGTTCGAGAAAATTCGTTGACTGAAAAAGGCTTTGTCCATTTGCAGAAGAAATTATTATTTGACATCGTTGGTTCTAGATTTGTGAAAAAAATTAAGGATATTGAAAAAGGAATGAGGAGCATAGGAAGAACACTCCCAACTAAGAAGGTGTTTCTGGTTTTGGATGATGTTGATAACAAAGAGCACATTAAGAAACTAATAGGAAATTTTTCATTACATTCAGGATCTAGGATAATCATTACAACAAGAAACACAACTATTCTACAAGTTGAGGGGTTCAAAGGTGAAATTCTAGAGTATGAGATGCGAAAGATGGATTATGGTCATGCATTTCAGCTTTTTTGTCGGCATGCCTTTGGTGTAGACTTTGCTTGGGATGATTTTCATAGGCTTTCAAGTGATATTGTCTCACATATGGGAGGGCTTCCTTTGGCCATTGAAGTGGTAGGTTCACTACTTAAAGGGAAAGACAAAGCATTTTGGAAAGAGACATCAATCAGGTTAAGGGAAGTACCAGAGAAAGAGATTCTAGAGAAGTTGAGGATTAGCTATGACAACCTAGACAAATATCAGCAACAAATTTTTCTTGATATAGCATGCTTCTTTTCCCATGAGAAGAAGATTGATGCAATTTACATGTGGGCCGATTGTCAGTTATATCCCCAAAGAGGAATTGATGTCCTTGCTAGTCAATGCTTGATAAAGATACAGCACAACGACATGATATGGATGCATGATCAACTAATAGACATGGGAAGGCAAATTGTGCGTGAAGAAAGTTCAAGTGACCTTGGAAGGCAAAGTAGGTTGTGGATTGCAAAAGAGGCCCTTGAAATTATAAAGACTAAAGAAGTAAGTAAGAAATGTCCCATTGCTAGTATTAAGGATTTTATCTTCTTTTTTTTACTACCTATTCAAGTTGTAAACATAACGGTTAGAAGTAGACAAACTTCTTCACATCATTGCAAAATTGATCTTGCAGAGGAAGGACAAAATTCAAGCGCTTGTTGTAAATGGATTAGATTACCCCATAGTGATCACAAATGATGAGTTTGAAAGGTTATGTAACCTAAGATCCCTCAAGTTAGGCACCGGAACTTTTGCTGGGGACTTTGTAAAATGTCGTTCAAAGTTGAGATGGATTTCTTGGCATTCTCCTCATCCGAATTTCAAGGCAGACAATTTGTATTTTGATCATCTTGTTGTTTTTAAACTTGACTTGAATGGCTTCAAGGACAATTCGAAAGCATGGGACTTGGTCAAGGTACATCACATGTTTTAATTCTAATCTAATATTCTCAATTTATACTATGCAATGGTTCTTACACTTTACATGTCATCCATTTTATTAGGGGGCTCAGAATTTGAAAGTTCTATCTCTAACTAGGTGTTATGCCATAACAACAGTCCCCGACTTCTCTAAATGCTTGGGTTTAGAGAGGTTGACTCTTGCACACTGCTACAACCTAAAGAGAATTAAAAGTTTCATTGGAGATCTACAGTCGCTAATTGAGTTAGAGGTAAACAGCTGCACGGGTCTTGTAGATTTGCCTAAAGAAGTGGGGGCACTGGTGAAGCTTAAGCGCTTCTCATTGCGTGGATGTTCGAGGTTGAGAGAACTTCCAAACTCACTTGGTAATTTAACCTCATTGACAGAGTTAGACTTATCAGGTAAGGGCATTGCCAAACTTCCAAACTCTATTGGAAAGTTAAAATCCAAATATATGTTATCCGAAACTTGAGATTTTTTCTTTTGACAGACACCGGGATAGGGAAACTTCCCGACAATATTGGAAAATTAAAATCATTGTGTGTCTTGCGTTTCCCAAGAGGACTATCTTGCAAGCATCATGTTTGGCAATTACCCAATGGCATCGGCATGTTGGTAAATCTTACAGAATTGAATCTTTTTTGGCATCACAAATTGGAAGGTGAAATTCCTGTTGAAATTGGGGAATGGTCATGTTTAAGATTCCTAAATTTAAGTTACACTCGTATCTCCAAAATTCCAGAGACAATCAACAAGCTTCATCACCTCAAAAAACTAATGTTAGATAATTGTCATTGTATTCAAATGTTGCCGGAGCTTCCCACAAGTTTGACCAGTCTAATTCTTATATCTAAATCATTGTTATCAGTTCCTAATCTGTCAAATCTTACTAACTTGTCTAAATTACATCTAAGTGATGACCTTGTCAGAACGGACAAATCAAACCTAGTCACAGGATGCAACTTAAGGTGGATTGGGAGGTTATCTAAATTGGAAGATTTAGACTTGCATCTGTTGAACGTCTGTGCACCTCCAGAGTTGGCTTCTCTTCCTCATCTGGAAAGGCTAAAAATGTCTTGCCTAAATCTGCAAACCCTACTACAGCTTCCGTCCTCCTACTTGAGTTTCAGAAGTTTGAATACTTTATGTTTCTTTGATTGTGAAGTGGAAAACATTCCACTCAATGGACTTCCACAACTAGGGCACTTACATGTTCATGGTTGTAAGCTGCTTCGGAGATTATCCATTCCTTTGGAATTGAGGAAGCTAGAGTCTATGCATGTGTTAGATTGTCTAGACCTAGTTGAGATAAAATATTTGGGTCTTTTGGAATCATTGAAATCCATCAAGGTTTCTGGTTGCAAATCTCTGAGAAGAATAAGTGGGTTATCATACTTGACGAAGCTAAAGCATTTGAAAATCACACGGTGCATGTCATTGATAAAATTGATTGATGCATCTTGCACAAATACACCCGATGATTGCATTGTCAAAATAGAGGAGTGTGGAGATTCGGTGCCGAGCAAATGGATTGATGCATCTTGCACAAATACACCCGATGATTGCATTGTCAAAATAGAGGAGTGTGGAGATTCAGTGCCGAGCATCCCATATGAAATGTCTATGAAGCGTTATAGAGAAGAATTTCTTCTGGATACATCAGACATCGAATCCAAGTCAAATAAGGTATGATGTCTTCTTCATCGATATACGGTAGCCGTGTGTGTATCCACATGTTTAAAAATTGATTTGTTCTAATTTCATTTTGATGCAATTCGGTAAAACTACACAAGCCTATCAGAAACATAGATGAAAAAGTATTTGTTAATCAATAAAAGAAAATTTATCAAAAATGGTCTTCAGATAATTTCAAATACTTTAGTGCTCCTTCATCATGTCTCTTTTTAAGTTGAAATTTTATCTTGTATAAATTAAATAAATACGCAAATAAAAGTATTGTGGATTGCCTTTTTTTTTCTTGCTATATAATCGAGTGTTGGATATAGGGTGATGTGATATTTTCTTATTTTGAAGTCATGATGTTCTTGGAACTTTGGAACTGCTGTGCCATACCATTCACCTTCGCCGTACCCAAAAAAAAAATTAAGTTCTTAAAAAAAAAAAAAACATTAAGTTATGTGGCATCCATTAGTTTTTCAGTCTGCATAGCCATTAAGTATTTCCCATAACGGACTGATTCATTTTTCTTAACCGAATTTTCTTAGCTAATTCTATTAACCAGGCAACATATCCACGCATGTTAGAGGAAGCTTTGCTTCCTTTTTGGGCCAAATGTCCTCCTTTCTTTCGCCACCCAATAAAGTTGCCATTTTCTTTTTGCATGCGATTTCTTAGGTGTCTGATATTTTCGGTTCCTAATTTGAGGTTCCCATCTTCTGTTGTACTGTAGGCACTTTGGTTGCATATTATTTTCTATTTTAGTCACTTTATTTCTACTCGCCTTTTTGATGTTGGACAGATTTGGTTCTTTAATTATGCCACTAAACTAATTTTATATTCTAACCAAAAGAAAAACTCATCTAATCATTCTTTAGGTATCACTTCATAAAAATAGGTTTCATAGATGAGATATATAAGATAATAGATTACAAATTGTCGATTTAGAAAAACATCATATGATGTCCTTTTCTACAAAACTCTTGTTTGCAATATGCATAATTAATGCACAAATTTAACATTTTATTCATATTATAATAGTTATCATGGAATATTTTATTCGATTATTGCCTTCATGAGCTTTGGGAAAAGTAATGTCGAATAATTTGATCATAGTTGTACAAAAGCAAACACAAAACCTCATTAGATTCAGCAACGTGTCTCCAAATGGAAAAATGAATGATGAACAAGGGACAACTAATTGGTGCATATGTTTGAAGTTGTGATGATTCATCTCCTCTGAATTTGTGTTGGCCTCTAAAGTAAAAGTAAATAGAACGTTTGCTTTGCCTCTTTCTTTAATAATTCTGTTAGAATGTCCATGCAATTTAATCAAGGATAATCTATCGACTTGCAAGTTAAGCACTAACTGTGTCACATATTTGCTGTTTCACTGATGCAAGTGGGCTTGACTAGTTTTCCATTTTTGGCTACCTATGGGCTTAGACTAGTTGACTATGCCTTTTTAGTAGTAAAGTAGATTGTGACCACGGGGAATTCACATCCTTGCCTAGTACTTGACTATTTCAAAGTGAATTAGAGCACATATTACTTGAACAAATAGTCATATATTATGTGACAATGTAACTTTTACATGAGTGAACATATTATTTCACTAAAAAGCACTACTTCTGATTGAAAGAGACACTAAATAATTCTTAAGCATTTTACTGTAGATTAAGAAAGAATACAACATCATATAGACTTTCATAAACTGATTTAAAACTATCTCTCCCATGGTTATGGATTTTTCACTTGAAAAGTAGAAAATAAAACCTTTTTTTGAGTTCCATATTGCAAAACAATTGCTCTTATTTTAGTATTGTAATCGAAATACATAATTACCATTGAAAGATAGTAGTACATGAACTA
This sequence comes from Eucalyptus pumila, assembly GCA_016097595.1. NCBI lineage: Eukaryota > Viridiplantae > Streptophyta > Magnoliopsida > Myrtales > Myrtaceae > Eucalyptus > Eucalyptus pumila. Next base: position 45,708,845 of record CM027853.1, read on the forward strand.
CGATAAGGTTAATAAATTAATGTAATTCAAGTGAACATAAGATGAAGAATTAACGTTGGCTAAAAAAAATAACATAAGAAGTAAAAAGAGAAACGAAACTACATATGGAATTAGAATAGCAAGACTCTTGCCTTATTTTATTTTTTATGTTTTTAGTTTTTCTTTACTTGGTAGGGAATGTAATAATTAGTGCGAGTAACTATTATTTTAAATAAATCAAATTAGTAAATCAATCTAATAATTAAACCATAAAGGTTGCAGTAGAACAAAGCAAGTTGAGCTATGAGCACTTTTATTTGTAACTAATGAATGATGTTTGTGCGGTATTGAATTTCGGGAAAATATGCAAAAAGGCTTAATATATATTCAACATATGTTGTTTGACTCTTGCGTTGAATCTGTTACATAACAGATGGAACATCCCCTCACAATCAAATTCCGTTGTGGATCAAGGTCAAGTAATGGATCGGCTTCTTGGCTGGAGAGGGTAATGGTAGATGTCACCCCTGATTCAGTGACATATAAGGGATTAATTGCTTGCGTGAAAGATTTCGGCTATCGTGTGAAGAGAATGTGGTACATGACTCGTTGTGAAGGCCATGAGCGGTACCCTTTTTGTAAAGAGAGCAACAAGAGCATAGAGATCAAGAGTGATGAGCAAGTGAGGGAGATGGTGCAACTAGCATCTAAAAGAGGCTTCATTATGTTGGACGTCCAGGTGGCAGTTAACAGTACGGAAGCATACGACGACGATACGATAAGTACGTTAAGAGAGGTATGGAGAATGGAGACTGATGTGTATTCCAATGAAGATGGGGCTGAGTGGGACGTTTCAGGTCCGAACGAAGACTTAGACTCTGCAACTAAGGGTGAAAGCCAAACGGATGGCACCTGCTCTATTGATGATTTCCAGTCCGAGATGGGCAATGCAGAATATTTCGAGGCCACGGGAAATAGGAGGCAAATGACGGACGGAGAGGTTGGGCACCATGGTACTGTCGATGAAGGGAAAACGGCGAGTATGGAAACTAGGAAGGAGAAGCGGGATGAGACTGTGGAACCTGCCGTCCAAAATGTTGTCCAGTCGACTTACCAACAGTGCGAAGGAGACGAACATCATGAGATGCCCTGCAAAGCGACAACTGAAGTTGAGGATCAGATGGAAACTGCTTCTGTAAGTACTGAAGATTTTTGCATTATCTTAATTGTGCGGTGGTTAAAAACTTACGTGGAATTTCGACGTGGTCCAGGTGAAGACGGATAGAACAGCGGAGACTGACCGAGTACCTGCAAAAAAGAGAAAGAGGGAGTGGGACTAGATGTGCTTTAAACGCAGGAGGGGTATCCTGCCATAAGAGGTAGAGCAAGGGATACAGCTTCAAGTTCAAGAAACAAACAGCAAAGCTACGAAGGCGGGTAGGGTGGCAGCTTCCAGTTCGGGAAAGAGTAAGGCATCAGATTCAGGAAGGGGCAGAGCTTCGAGTTCATGAAGAAGCACAGTTTCAAGTACAGGAAGGGGAAGGGGCAGAGGTTCAACTTCAGGAGAGGGCACAACTTCGAGTTCAGGAAGGGTAAGAGGTTTAAGTTCAAGAAAGGGCACATCTGAAATGGGGTTGAATTTAAGATTAGGGACGGACAACGGTTCAAGCCCGGCCGTGGCTGAGCCTAAGACATCAAGGTCGTGATAAGAACAATAAGGTAATTTATCATATTTAGTAGATGTGCAAATCATTCGGCACCCGAGTAAACTTTGTTCTGTCTTATTTCTGTTACAGTAGCTTCCGGTTCTTCTTTTTCTGGCCTCTCCCATAGGTTTATTTCCATTCTGTCAAGTTGTTTGCCTAATGACTGCAAGAATAATTACTATAATTACCTTGTTATGTTGCTGCATTCACTTCTTCTAAACTAGCAGGTTTACTCCAATTCTTCTTTATTGCCAGTCGCCCTTTATGATGATACTTCAGTTTTCTCTCCTAAATTCATCCAACCAAAGGAAAATTAATTTTATTTGGGGTTGCCAATTTTTCTTATTTTATTTATACTTCCTTGTTTTACTCTACCTAGAAACCAATTGAAGACTTTCTAACTTACTTTCTTTTTTGTTTATTTTGACATCCCTTTTGGAAATAATTGAAAAGTTCCATCAATTCCAATTACTGAAATTGTTATTCCAACGATTTTAATTGCATAATCTACCATATATTTAAGGGTTAATACCCTAAAAAACTCCAAACTGGTATAGTTTTGACAAATTTACCACAAACTGTTACATTTGTGATAAATTTACCTTCTATTAGTTTTTGTTAAATTTTACTGTCAAATTATTAAGTTAAATGACACGTGATAATTTCAATACGGGATTTCACGCAATTTTTGCGATTTTTTTTATTACAGTTTACAATTTTTTGCGATTTTTTTGTGATATTAATCTAATTTAGCGGATGGTATATTAGTAACAAATTTACTAGTTTTGGATTTTTTTGTAGTCGAATAAATTAGTTTAGGGTAAATTTGTTATAAATGTACTAGTTCAGGGTTTTTCCCATATAATGACTGCAAGAATAATTACTATAAATTTCACTTCTTCTAAACTAGCACGTTTACTCCAATGTATCTTTTGATGATAGCTTTTCTAAATGATCAAAAAAATAATTTTGGGTAAATTTGAATTTCTAACTTACTTTCTTTTTTGTTTATTTTGACATCCCTTTTGGAAATAATTGAAAAGTTCCATCAATTCCATTTTGGAGTTTTCAATGATTTTAACATAATCTATATTCAATGATACTCTTTTCTTATATACATGATGCACATAAGTCTGTAGTACATTCTAATTTTCTTAACTTTTCTCAACATCTATTATTATCATTTTCTCATAATTTTTTAACTTATTTTCCATATATTTCCTAGAACTAGTAGGTATCCATGTAAAAAAAAAATCTGACATCAAACAAATTTGCTAATATTAGTCTTGTCGTATATTGTCTATTATCTATCAAGACTTTTATGACCTTGTTTTTGTCCTTACCCAACTGTTAAACTTCCTAAGCCCGTGCCATGATCTCCCAGAGGCTGCCCACCAGAAGCTTCAAAGCCTCCAAGTTATTGTTCTCGACGGCCATGAAACCACCGTCTCGACGACCCCATCGCAAGCTGCTCTCAGCCTCTCTCGAACCAATTCCTCAAAACGTCAGACCGACCCTTTCACGGCCACGAGATGAAGAGGATTTCTACTTTACTGGTGAAAACTGCAACATACACCTACCTCAACACTCAACAGCTTCTTCGCAGTTTGGGAGTACCCTTTAACTGCTATTTTTAGCAAGTTCAGGGTTTCGATCAAGAACCGTGTCTGAGCATTGCTGCTCTCTGTTGAGAGAGTCTCACCATGATAAGATTAAGACTCCCACCGTGAATCGATCAAGAATCAGCAGATCATCTCGTAGCAAGGCCAGGAAGAAAGCTTTATCTCCTTTAAACTTTGATTTGTAAAGTCTCCTCTCCATTTTCGAACTCGAGACAGAGCTGAGCTTCATTACAAGACTAAAATCATTGGTTACTGAGTTGCCGTTTGTTAGTCTGTAATTCTTGGGACTGCATGATTTAAGTGATTTTCTTATAAATTCTGCACTAGAATGTGAAATAATTCGCATTGTACGTTCAGAATGGAGGCAGACTTTCAACCAAGACTTTGCATCAAAACTTATCGCCAGAATCTATGCACATTCATTGTTTAAATGATTCATGAGAAACATATCACTGTATGACCGAACCAAGCCTGTCATTTTTCTTCAGAAGTCTGCAGCCTAAACCTCGTCCTGCTCTGTCTAGGACTCGACTTTACAAAGTCCATTTTGTGCCATATCTTCCTTCTTCAGCCAGCATGTCACACGGATGACTTAGAGCGATTTGGAAGGCCATTGGCCTGGAAAAGTTGCATTGCTGTTCAAATTGCTAAACGATCAAACCGGATGCACTAGAATATTACCAACAGAGTCCTAAATCTATTGAAATTGTGTCAATTCAATTCTAATTTTTTTTCTCTAATTTAGTCATTAACATTTTGACACAATTATCAAAATAATTTTGACAACTTTTCAATTCAACGAGTCGACGTTGACAATTTTTAATAATTTTTTTAATTTTTTGTTGCTTTTTCCTTTTTTTTTCTTTCCTTCCTTGCTAGTTGCCAACGAGGCTTAGGCAAGGTTGTGCCCGGGAGGCTGTGAATTTGCCGAATGCCTATTAAAGAAAGATGAGGCCAATATGAGTTAGCCAGTGTTGGGGACGATCCTGGAAGTTGCAATTCTACTGCGGGACGACGTTGGAGTTCGCAAATCAACCCCTAGTCATGACACTCTTGAATTTCATTTCTTGATCACCCCCAATCAAATTTAATTTCTTACTTTTGCATATGAATGTCAAATTCAAAATCATTATTAATCTCAATGTACAGTTTGTTGAGGTGATTTTTCACTTATAAAAAAATTATAGAGGATTACACTCCATAAGGAAACATTACAATAATGGAACCGGCCGGTTCTGAGAACCGGTCTGATCTCGAACCTCCTCAAGATCGATGCCACGACGTACTTCATCTGGATGAAGGCCATCTCCTTCCCGAGGCACACCCTCGGACCGGCCTGAAACACCGGGTATTTGTATGGACTCGCCGCTCTCAACTCCCCCTCGGCGCCACCTTCCATTCCCGGTGCCACCAGCCACCGGTCCGGTTTGAACTCGAGCCTGTCCTTCCCCCACAGCTCCTCCATCCTCCCCATCCCGTAGGGAAAGTACGTCACTCTATCGCCCTTCCTCACTGGGGTCCCGTCCGGCAACTCATCGTCCACCGCAGCGTGTTTAGAGTCCCACGCGACCGGCGGCTACAGCCGCATCGATTCACAAAGGCATGCCTTCAGCAACTTCATCTCCTCCGACGCTTCGAAGTCCAAGCACTTGTTGTAGCTCCGGTCAAGAATCGAGTTAACTTCGCTCACGATCTCTTCCTTGGCATTCGAGTTCTGAGCAAGCAGCCAGAAGAGCCACGTCATCGCCGCCAATGTGGTGTCCCTTCCGGCCATCACGAAGCTTATCACAATGTCCTGCACCATCTCTTCACTGTGCCCGGCCGCAAGGAACCGCGACAAGAGGTCGCCGTCCTATTTTATCTGCCGATCGTCATTCTCTTGGAGCAGCTTCTTCTTCCTGTTCCGGATTATATCAAGTATATCATCATGCACGAGCCTGACAGCTTCGGCAAGCTTCTTTTAGGACCCGATGTTCAACGCTCTCTAATGTAGCAAAACTCAAGGTCACCAATCTAATGAGTCCAAGACCTCACCGACCTCTGGCGACCTTATCCTTATCTGTGACCGGTCACTAGCCGTCATCATGACCTAGCTAAGAAAAAAGAAAAAAAGAAAATCGCCCTATCCATATATATTAGACGAAATCTCCCGCGTTCGAATCAAACGCTCGATTTCTTTAGTAAAACCCAAAAACCGTAACCTAATTATCGCTTAGATAAGGTCCACGAAAACGAAACCAGTCGCGCGATACTTCCTCCCGGAGCACGACGTGTCCGAACCTCGCATGCCCCCGTCTCAAATTCCCCCCGTGCGAGCCCACGCATGAGGCGCACGTGTCGTCCCGCGACCACCTCCTTGCAGCACGACCTGTCGAAATTTCCCCATGCAAGCAACGGGAGTCAAATTTCCCTCCCGCAAGAATCGCCCGACGATCGGCCATTTCCGTCACCATCTCCGTCTCCACTCCCAGAAAGATCACATCAATCCACAACTTCGAAAGAGAATCGTCAGCTCTCTTGTCTTCGATTTCCATCCGCCATGCTAAAAAATTCCATTCCCCTCCCTCCCTTCGCGTCGTTCCACCGCCGCCTCCCGGGGCCCTCGCCGCCGCGCTCCCGCCTGCACAAATAGCAATCCGACATTTGCTTTCAAGAATTCAAGCATGGTTTTTTTTTTTTTTTTTTTTTTTTTTTTTGCCTTTTAAGGATTTTTCACATATTTTAAGAAAAAAAACAACTCAAAGACTATTTTTAAGCTTTTTTATGATTTTTAGAGAATATAAAATTTTTAGGGATTTTCTTTTCTAAATTTATTTAAAAAAATATTATATTATATTATATTATATTATATTATAGGGTGGGAAACGATCCAGAGTCGGAAACGATCCAGAGCCAATCCCGCGGCCGGACTGGACCTGATCTGCAGGCTCAGTTCGGTTCCTCCCAAAAATGAAGCCCATCCGAGGAGGAATAAAAAAGAAGGCCATCCCAAAGCAAAGGAAGACCCCTAAACCAGCCCAAATCTTTTCTCCCTTCTTAAACCACTACGGCTAAGCTCTCATTGAGCCCAACAGAAGCCAAGTTTTTTCTAAATCAAACCAAAGACTCAAATCTTTTTTAGTCGAACATGCGGAGGGCGTCAGCTAAGAGGAAGCTTCAAACCTATCCGAGACACGTAATTTAAGAACATAAAAATTTTGGAACAGAAGGAAAATCCGAAATATAAAAAAGAAATTCACTTTGGACAAATGCATGCGCCTCCATCAAAAGGAAATTTTGTACTGCTTCTTGGATTGCATTCGTTTTGCCTAAAGACTGAATTCATTCTGCAATAAAACCAAAATAGTTTTTCGAAATTCATGAGATGCATTTGTTTCCTTTTAGTGTTGCCTAATTAAACGATTGCACTCTTGCTCAGTCCTCTCCACTCGCTGATGAAGCTCCTGGAGAAGCTACGAGGGCAACTGACCCTCACCTAAGATCTGAACGAGGACCCAAAAAAAAAAAAATGTACAATTTAGGAACCCCAAAAAATTGAGGAACATGATTGAACATTTTTTAATAATTTTTTTATAATAATTTAAGGACTCAATGCCTTCACCCCAAAAGAAAAAAGGAAAAATTCCAATTGGCCTTTATGGCCTCCTAAGGATTCTTTAAAAATTTTCAAAACTTGTTCAGAAGTCCTGATGACACCTTCACCGGGCGAAAGTGGGGAAATAGACAATTAAGTTTGATCTTAAAAGGAGCCAGCCAACATTGTTTCTTTTTTGAAACCACACTAGAAAAATCTCTCTGTGTGACTTTATGTATTCTAGTTTACTAGGATAATACCATATAATAGATATCTAATTTCTTATTTTTCCTTTCATCTATCACCTTGATGTCCTCTGCAAACATATGCCAAATGCTAGAATCAATTGTTGTTGGAGAAAATTGTCTAAAAAATCCTAAACGTGTTGCACTTTGCCAATTCAGTACTAAACATGTTCAATTTTTGCCAATTAAGTCAATCTGGCTAATTTTGCCCAAAAATCTCTCATGTGAGATAGTTGGTGCTGACAGGAACAAATTTTTTAATTTTTTAATATCATTTTCGAATTTTTTTAATTATTTTTTCTTTTTTCTTTTCTTTCCTTTTTTATTTTTTGCCTTTTCTTCCTATGGTCGGTCGCCCAACATCCGATGACCGCCCAAAGGCTATGACTAGCGAGGGTTGACCTTGTTGGCCTTGGACGAGACTCACCCTTGCCAAATCTGGCGAGGTTCACCCACATCGAAGGCCGGCGAGGGCAACCTTGCTAGCCGCAAACGAGGTTCGGCCTCACCAGATTCGACAAGGGTGAGCCTCGCCTAAGGCCAATGAGGCCAACAAGGTGAGGCTGACCTTCATTGGCCTCTGGCGAGGACAAGCCTTTTCTAAGGCCAACAAGGCTGCCCCTCGCCAAATCCTAGCGAGGGTAACCTCATTTGAGGCCAGCAAGGCTAACCCTTGCTAGCGTAACCTTTGGCCGGTCGCCGGAGGTTGGGCAACCCACCAAAGGAAGAAGAGGGAAAAAAAAAAAAAAAAAAAGAAGAAGAAGAAGAAGAAGAAAGAAAAATAAAGAATAATTTAAAATTTGGAGAAGATATTAAAAACTTAATAAATTTTATCAACATCAGCGTCGACTGTGCCACGTAGAATAGTTGGCCTCTACATCGGCAAATTCAGGTAAAAATGAATCGGATTGACTCAATTGACAAAAAATGAAAAGGGATTTAGAAGTGAATTGGTAAAAGTAAAATAGGTTTCGGACTTTATGGATAATTTTCCCATTGTTGTTGCTTAGTGAGGTTAATTATCTATAAAGATGTCTATAGAATGCTACCTATAAATGTAAAAAAGTGGGACCTCAGGTTCATTTCCAGGAAATGCAACCCCGGACTCTGGGCTGTACATATCTTATCAAGCCAAATAGGAAAAAAAAAATTAAAAATTTATTTGAATTGCGGCATATTTGCTTTCACGCTCTTCTAAGGAGTCTAAAAAAAACAGAAATTGTTGAAAAGTCCGAGGCACTTCGTTTAAAATCGTCATCAACGTTAGCTAAATAGACCAGGTAACAATCTTCACGGGTTGCTGCTTGCCAATACACAGCATTAGCTAGAAAACTTTGATTTTAAAGTGAGCCGAACGTGTTCATGGAAATACATTGGCTAGTTCACACCGATAACTTCAGCTCAGTTCTTTAGTGTAAGCCACATCACATCCACGTTCTTCTTTGGGGGAGGGGAGGGGAGACAGAGAAAAAAATTAAGAGTATCTTTATTTGACGGTAAATTTCATACTAAAAGAAAATGTTTTTTGAGAAATCATTTTTCAGAAAAGTGGTAATAATAAGGGTCTCCCATCCTAGATCTGGATGAGGGCCACCCTCTCGCTGAAGATGTGCACGAGGAGCATAGCCATCTTTGCCAACGCGAGGAGAGCCAGCGGCCCTTGCCGCTTGAGTGCACTATCCTTCCCCTTCACCTCTTGATTTCTCTTTTTCTAAGATTTGTCTTTTTGATTTTTGAAAACAACTTTTATATTATAATTATCCAATTAAGTGCAACGTCAGCATATAATGGCTATATAAACATCTCTGTTTATTAATTAAATGAAAGGTCCAATTCGAACAAACAAATCTAACCCAATTGCATAATTAAAAGTCCAGTGATCTGATTAAATATTTTGCTTTAGTTTAAGAATATGGTGCCATTATTTCGGGGGTGAGCATGATGCATATGGGCGGTTTTCACTTTAGAACTGGAAACTGCTCGTTGGTTCCATGGACTCACCTGGAAACTAGATCAACACACTCAGTCCAACTTTTTCTAGCAAGCCAAAGTAAAGCAAAAAAAAAAAAAAATCTGTTTTTTTAATTGGAAGATTAGTAAAAAGATTAGGCTTATATTGAAAGTTGAGAGTCAATGGGTGTTGAACTTGAGAGTGGAGATTGTGAGTGAGAGATAGAGAGACAACTCAAACGATATAAGAGTGAGACGAGACGAACACTCAATTAATGGGCATTGAGTTTTAGATTATATATTCTCGGGTTTTCATTTTTTTAAATGTGGTCAAAAATTATTCTTAAAAATTATATTTATTTATTACCAATTTGGTCCGGGTGGACGGGAGTGGTTCCACACCTAGAACTAGGAACTAGACCACTCCCCTTGGGAACTGCCGATTTTGGTTTGATTTCGGACGATTCCTAGTTTCCTTTGCACATATTTAGTTATCCCAAAGGGAGAAAAAATTTGGAAGAAGGACACTAGAAGTGCCATAAGTTATGTACGACGCTCACTTTAGTGCCAAAATTTTCCACCGACTCATTTAAGTGCCAAAATTGGAGAAAAACGATCACTTAAGTACTTCCGGCAAGAAATTCCAACCAAAAAAATTATGTGGCATTTATATTTTAAAAAAAATTATATGTGATGGTATTTTTTTGGTAGTGAAGTGATTACTTTTTCATTAAAATTGGTATTGAAATGATCACTTTTCAATAACGATTGTCACTGAAATGATCATTTTTTTAACCTTTTGCACAATGTTGTTTAGGGATAGTATGCTAACTAGGCACACTGGTGAACCACATAAGATCAAAAAAATTAATAAAATATTGCCACGTTGGATTTCCGGTGACTCAAATTGAAGTTGACACTTAAGTAATCGTTTTTCAAAAAATTGACACTTAAGTGATCTGAAAAAAAAAAAAACTTTTGGTACTAAAATAAGCGTTATATATAACTTATGATATTTGTAGTGTCCTTCTCTCGAAAAAAATCTGATTGGCTTTTATGGTCTTTCTAGGGTCATTAAAAATTTGCAAACCTTTTAAAAAGTTTCAATCACCTTCGCCAATGTCTACTTGCTAAAATAGTGTGTTAGGTAGGAAAATGACAATCAAATTCGACTTTAAAGTCAAGCTTTTTAGGTAGGATTAATACTTTGAAAAATCCCAAACTGATATACCTTTGACAAATTTATTTCAAACTGGTACACTTGTGACAAATTTACCCTTTGTTAATTTCCATTAAGTTTTATTGTCAAATTACTAGGTTAAATGACACATGGCAATTGATTGGTATATCAAGTTGAGATTTTTCTCTCTGTTTGTCATAGTTGTATAATTTTTGTGATTTTTTGTTGTATTAATCTAATTAAAGAGAGGGTATATTTGTTACAAATATACCAATTTAGGTTTTTTTGCGGTCAAATAAATTAGTTTAAGATATATTTGTTACAAGTGTACCAGTTTGGGGTTTTTTTATAATTAGTTGGGGTAAATTTGTCACGGGTGTATTAATTTAAGATTTTTCTGGTCAAAAAATCAGCTTGGGATAAATTTGTCATATGTGTACCAATTTGAGATTTTTCTGGTCAAAAAATTAGCACTTTCTTGTCTAGTTCATGTCCAAAACCTCAGTTCTTTTCTCAACTAGGCCACATCACATCGAAAAGTTATGTAACATCTACTTATAAGGACACAAATAAATAAATAAATAAATAAAAGCATGGTTCTTTCATGCTTTTACATGTGATTAGTGGATATATTTTTCCACAACAAAGATATGCGATTATTTAGCATTTGAGCAAGCCTTTGCTTAAGATTTCAAATAAGGGTATTCACAAATAAGAATTATACATACAATAAACTTATATTTTATACCTAAAAGAAACTATGTCAAAAGCCTAAACAGACGAGTAATTATTTAAAGCATACTAAGTTAAACATTTTTAAATAAGAAGGGGATCGAATCCACCAAATGCAGGATTGCCACTATGCCCATGCTTTAAGAAGAACTTCTCCATATCATAATTCGCAGGATAACAAATATGTGCAATTTTAGATGGATTTAGAGAGAGAGAGAGAGAGAGAGAGAGAGAGAGAGAGAGAGGGGAAGGGGGGGGGGGGGGGGACGACCTTTTTCAAATGAGCGCATTGAACTTTCTCTTGACAGGTGTATTTTTTGAAGCATCAACTTCACTATGATGTGAAGAGAAAATGGAAAATGATGCTCCCATAGTTGGCAGACACAACGTGTATCCGGTCAGTGAAGTCCTAATGGTTGTTTGAAGTTTTAATTAACTGGGGATTACAGATGAAATGTTGCGTTCGGTGAAGTGCAAAATAAATGGGAATTAGAGTGAAAATCAGGTTGAAGAGTTGCAACTATTCAAAAAAGGGGTAAAAGACTAAGGGCTTACGCAACCTTTTGGTCTGAAGGGAATTTTTGGAGCAAAAAACGTTCAAAAACAAAACAGAGGAACTTTATATATTTCATAGTGTTTAGATTACCAATTGATGAATATTCTAATCTCTATAATGTATGTATGTATGTATGCAGAAAGATTTCTCTACTTTTCCCCCGTTTCCTTTTTTATTCTACAATTCACAGCGTAGCATAAAAAAGTCTTGATTGAACATTTTGCAATAATTTACGGACGGGGCGCCTTTCCTTCCAAGGAGAAAAACAAAGAAAAAGAACGGAAACTTCTTATTGGCCCTTATGGTCTCCCAAGAATTCTTTAGAAATTCCCAATCTTATCTTGTTAGAAAGTCCTGGTCATCGTCACCGATGTCTACTTGCTAATGCAGAGCGTCGGATGGGAAATAGACAATCACGAGAAAAGGTTGATTTCGTGTGACTTTATGTATTCTAGTTAGATAGAATAATACAATATAATAGGTGTCTAAATTTTTTATTTTCCTTCCCTCTATCACCTTGACGTCCTCTGCGAAAATCTTCCAAACGCTAGAGCCAACTGTTGCTGCCAATGAGTTTGTTTCATCTATAGAGACATCTATAAAGCCCTACATGATAATTCTAAGTAGGTGGGACCTCGGTTCATTTCCAAAAAATGTAACCCCAGACCTGCGGAGTTGCATGTATATTTTCACGTCAAAAATGAAAACTTATGTGATTAGCAGCAGATTTGCCTTTATAGTCTACGGATCATCGATCTTAGTTAAATAGACCTGTGTGGTTTCAAGATAGGAGACCTTCACCGGTTTCTACTAGCTAATGTAGCATTAGCTGGAAAAAAAAAAAAAAACAGTGAACTTCGATTATAAAGTAACAATTAGCAACGCATTCACCTATTTAAAGACATCCATAGATAAAAGAGAAATAGAGATGAAGTCATATATAAAGCATGCGACTGAGAGTGCTAACAATCTGATAGTTAAGACTATATGATTTGGTTGAGATAACAAGTTCTCTGGACCATAAGGTCATTGTAGTCGTTGTGGTCGTTGCGCAATTACTAAACACTATTTATGAATCTCTCCTCCTCGGCCACATAGTGTCTTGTCCCTCTACTCCCAAAATTTGTAGACACAAGTTTCCGGTGAACGAAGTCCTAATGGCTCTTTTAAGTTTAAATGATGCTGTTCTAACGACGAGATATGCATCTAGGGGCTACAAATGAAAAGTTGCATCCCATGAAGTGTAAAACAAATGGAAATTAGAATGAAAATTAGGTTGAGGAGTTGCAATTTTTTGGAAAAGGGGAAAGGACTAGAATTCCGTTCATTTCGCGTAAAATGAATGATTTAGAAAATATTTTCATAAATATAATCATTTATATCGCTTGAAATAATTAGTCGATGAAGAATGTTTTCATTATAGATAAATAATTTATATTTTAATATTTTTATGGACAGTAAAATATTTTTTGTCCATTTGTTTTTTTAAGTGATACAAGTTTTTATTTTTAGCAAAATTTTTTTAAAATTATTTATTTTTTGCGAAACAAACGGAGCCTAAGGGTTATTATGTTTTGGCTTGAAGGGTGTTTTTGGGAAAAGACGTTTAAAAACAAAAGGAGGAACTTCATATTTTTTTATGTAGTGTTTAGATTAAAATTAGATCGGTTTTAGATATAGAAAAATTTATCAAATTTTCCCCATTCCATTTTTTATTACTATGATATTAGCGATACCATTTTTCAAATGCGGACAATATGTAAACGAAGTGACTGAGGCATACAATATGTAAACTGTCAAATATGTTTCAAATGCCTATCATACCCATTTTCTTGCTCATTTTGATGACTAAAGGCAATTTTATCTCTTTAGTGAGAATACGGTGGATTTAATCATATAGCGGAAATGACCATACTCTTTTGTATATTATGACTGCATCTGGTTGGACTTTTAAAGTTGGCCTTCAGCCTCTAGAGGCTTTTGAGTCAAAACTAAGGTTTTCAGCAAAAATTTTTTTAAAGGTTTTGAGGCAAAACTAGCATTTCCAAAGCCTCATGACCAATGCAAGTTCTACCCAGTTTTGATTTTTGAGCATTTCTGGAATGTTAATGAATTTTCCTCTATTCCAACTTTGCCCTCGCTAAGCGGCTGGATGCATGCTGCCGGTTGCTGTGCTTCAATTTTCTTTTATTGACTTGAAAAATATAGCTAAACTCCTTTACAAGTGTAATTTTATCCAAACAACTTATAAATCAAAATTGTTCTTCAATACACTTTTCAATTGCACTTTGAAAAAACCGTTAAATATAAAATCCTCTACATTTTCTCAAAGGCTCTCCTAAACGCACCTTATAATCATCTCATAAGGTGCAACATTAGAATTTGATGTCCTGCATATGATTTCAATCGAATAACCAATCTGAATAAAGAAGTGTATTGCTTGGAACCCAAATCGCATAAAAAAAAATCGGGAGCTGCTTAAACATTTCACAATATTATAAAGATCCAATGACTTTATTTTAAAGGAAACAATAAAAAAAAAAAAAATCGAGGAACTTCTGATTCGCTTTTATGGTCTCCCAAGGAGTCTTAAAAAATTTCGTAACTTATTAAAATTTCTCGGTCACCTTCATCGGTGTCTTCTTGCGGTGGGTTAGGTGGGAAATGACGAAAAAAAGAAATGATTTTAAAGTGAGCCGGCCAAGGATTTAAGGTATTGGCACCCGCTCACTTCGTTCAAATCGAAAACCTCAGCTCAGTTCTTAGCTAAACCATACAAACCAACCTTTTCTTTAGAGAGAGAGAGATCTAGTAGTTATAAACTCCCTAGCTATAGCAAATTCAAAGGCCAAAATGACTACTGATGATGCTGCAAAAGCATTAGGGGATGAGTACCAAGTATTCCTAAGTTTTAGAGGACCTGATACTCGTCATGGATTCACAGACTTCCTCTATCATGACTTGATAGATGCCGGAGTCCGTGTATTCAGGGACGAAGATGAACTCCATGTTGGTGAAGTCATTGGTGAGAACCTTCTATATGCTATCAATAGTTCCAAAATTTATGTACCCATCTTCTCTAGGACTTATGCTTCCAGTAAATGGTGTCTCCGTGAGCTTGCCCACATAGTAGACAATGTGTCTAAGTCCGATGTTGAAAAAAGTATCCTTCCTATATTTTTTGACGTGGAACCTGAGGATATTAAACTTAAGACTCCACTATATAATGATGCTTTCTTGGAACATGAGAAGAGGTTTCCTTATGAAGTCCAGGCATGGAAAAAAGCTCTTGCACAGGTAGATGAAATCAAGGGATGGAATATGAAATAGGATCAAAGGTAATACTATTTTAAGATATTTACCTATTTTTCCTTATCTCTGTTATAGGGGATACAACGTTGTCCTATCAAACAATTCATTTTATTCCTTTTTTAATAGAGCTATTGAAAATTACCTGCAATTGCTGCTCTCATTCACCTTTATATCCTCCGCTTTTAACATCCTAATATTTTCCCCTGCATGTCGATAGCTTCAATTTGATATGCATCCTCACTTAACTAAGTTTATAGTTTACATCTACAGAAAAATTTCAACCCAAAACATGCAATTTGCATTTTCAAGAAACACCAGTTACACAAGCAAACTAAGATTCAGCGAAGAAAAATCACGTATATTTAATAGAGAAATTCCCGAGAACGTGTAAAGAATGACTGGGCCATCATCTCTGCGCCTCTAACTCTGCAAAGCTCACGGAGAGTCCAAATCAAGGCCAGACAACCTTGATCTGGACCGAGCCAGAATGACCATTGCCGACTTCTGATCTGAGGTCGGTAGTGGCATAAAGGCCTCCGAGTGGTGTGGCCGCACGTACAAAGGGGTGGGGAAGGGAAGGGGGAAGGAACGGACTCGGTGTAGGAGATGCTGGAACTTAGCAGTGTACGAGCATACCAGTAGACAGCGGCCGAGGACAGGCGGCGGCTAAAGGTCGATGGTGACAGGTCAAGGAGAGTGGTGAGTTTAATTTTGATAAGAAAATGGAAATTGGATTCATAAGTTCCGGCCAAAGATGCAATTTGACCAAAAAGAAAAAATAAAATTAGGGATTCAATTTGTAAATTAGAAAATGTGGAGATGCAAGTTGATAAGTATGGAAAATGGTTTTTTCAAAGTATCATTATTTTCCTTTTCTCCTTTCTCGAGGGTTGTCTTGGGCAAATAAAAAAGTCCTGACGTCGTAATCACCCAGATTATCTAATCCAGTGTGATAAAGGTTGAAATGAATTTTGGGCCACATGGCTTGAGCATGAGGTAGTTTCGTGGACCAGCAAGGCATTTGTATCTTGTTTTGATGGTAATCACTTGGCATTTATATAAACAACTTCATATTTTATCATCATTCATCAATAACAACATATAAATTGGCTGTCAATTGATAAATTTGGATAAATATATGGTGAATTAACCCCTATTATACATTATATAGCATGTGGGCGCCCATTGGCTTCTCCATTGCAAATGAGCTGTTTTTGCACAATTTGCTGGACTTGGCAATCTCTTTTACTTCTGGGTTATGTAGTCACTGTGCCCAACATGCCGTTTGAGAATTTCTTTTGTTGTGCGCTTAATCCACATACATGTCTTCATTCCTCATCCACCAAGTTAATCCCACGGGAGTTGGATCTCTTGATTTTCAATTTTGAAGACATCGTAATGTGAGACAGCTCTTTACATGCAATTATACTTCACATAATCAGACCCATAGAAGAAATTTTGTATATATATCCTATTATGAGCGCTTAAATTTTTTCCTAGGTTTAGCTATAAATACCAAAATTTTACGTATGCTCGACATAGTAGCTATTTTGTAACTCTGGCCATCATATAAGCCAATACTAGTCTTCAGAAATTTCACGAATCATGTATGGAAAAAATATCAAGTAAATTCTACTAAATTAGCCTTTGTTGATTATTCAGTGTATTTAAACGTTGGTGATGGGTTTCAATTTTTTCAAGTTAAGATTTTGACAGTCCCAACGGTGATGCATGAATATGAAATTAATCTAGTCACTAATGAAAGCGCTTGCGTACATGGCAGTCAAGCGAAGATTGTCAAATTGGTTGTTGAAAAAGTATTGAAGATGCTGGAGATAAAACACAAATCAGTGACTGAACTTTTAGTTGGAGTTGATGATCAGGTAAAAGAATTGACAAACTTATTATTTTTCAACCATGACGATGTGCGGCTTGTTGGAATTTACGGAATGGGTGGCATCGGTAAAACAACTATTGCCAAACTCGTCTTCAATCAATTATGTTCCCACTTTAGAAAGTGTTGTAGCTTCCTTGAGAATGTTCGAGAAAACTCATTGACTAAAAAAGGTGTTGACACCTATTTAAATTTAATTTTTAGAAATAAAAAATAATCTTTTATTAGAGGGAAATTTAAAAAAAAAAATTGAAAAATTGAATTCAAAAACTCAACCGTGTGATTTTGGAGCCATTTTGTTGTTAAGAGGTTGAGCGAAAATCTCCACCGGCGAGAGGTTGAGCAAAAATCTCCACTGGCGAAATAAACTCGAATTTTCGCTTTATGAATAGAGGGCTTCCTCTTCACCTTTCGGGGGGGGGGGGGGGGGGGGGGATAGAAAATTGAAAGAGAAAGAAAAAGTGTGGGGGGTTTCTCTTCATTGTTCGTTGAAGATAAAATAGCAAAGTGAAGAGAAAGAGAGAAAAGTTTTCGATTGTCCTTTTTGCTGAAAAGAGGAGGTGTGCAGAGAGGGATAGAAGGAGGAGACATGAAAGTGACGTGAGAGTGAAAGGTGAGAGCCAAAAAAAGAAAAGAGAAAAAACAAAGGAAAAGGAAAAACACTGTTCATCTTTCTTCCTCGCTGGACCCTCCGCTCCGCTGCTGCAGACCCGCGATCGCTCCACTGCGCCTCTGCCACCGCCGCTTTCGTTCGCCGCCTCTGAGCACCGCATTTCCGTCTGCCGTTCGCCGGTCTCTTCGCTGCGCGCATCCCCCGCCGCACATCACTTCCGCCCTTGCTCCGACGGCCCAAGTGCCCTTTTGCCGCTGGTTGCTGCTACCGACCACCCGTGACGCCACCTGAGGTCGATTTGCTGCACGCTCGAGCAACCGACGCTGCCGTGCCCAACCACCCGAAGCCCACGACCTGCATTTTGCGCCCAGCAACCCGGTGGTCTGCCTCCGCTGCGACTCGCGAGATCGGACGCCCCTGCTCCACCTCTGCAGCGCCTAGACCTCCCGCGCTGCTCTGCCCCGACACTTACAGCACCTCCGATCAGCGACCCGACGCCAGCTTGCCGTTCCGCACTGACCCGCGAAGCCACCGCCGTTCTGCTGATCTCGCCTCTGCAGTGCCCAGACCTCCCGCGCTGCTCTGCCCTGACGCCGCGTCACCTCTGCTCGACCCGGTGCCCGACGCTCTCGCCCGCTCCAAGGCGCCAGCCCCGAGTCCTCCGCCTGAGCGAGCTGCTCTGCACGTCCGAGTGACCTCCCTGCTGCTGAGTTTGCTGCTCTGCTCGCTGCTGCACGCCCGAACAGAGCCACCTGTTGCCTTCTCTGTTTTGTTGTAGGTGTGCTTACTGCCAAACCTAGCCGGAGCTCCGACGGACAGTTCTTGTTCCGAACGGCGACCCATCACCGAACCACCAGCTGCTCCTCGCCATTCCTCAAGCCAACCGTGAGTTGGACTAGGTGATTTTTCTAGATATTTGATTTCATTTTTTTTTATATATTCTAACTTGATTTGTTTTGACTTATTTTTATCACTAGGAAATTTGTCATATTAAGTTATGATAATAAAAAATATTGACCGCGAGACGTCGGGTTAGATTTTTTATTATTTCGACTTTTTATGGCGAAATTCATGAATTTCTTTGCATCATTAATTCATATTAAAATGCCATTGATTTACATGGATGGATTTTTATTTTAGCGCATGTTATTATTATTTGCTCATCACATATATCATGTATCATATTAGATATTTAGGTCTATACACATTTCACATTTGAAGCAACGTATTTTAGTTTTTTTTAGATTCATGTAGAATTAGGATGATTTTCCTTTAATAAAATCAAAACAAAAAAAATGATGTTATTTAAGTTATATAGATTTTATAATGCACACATTACATGTGCGTTTTAATTAGAAGGTTATAGGTTAATGTTTTAACATTCTCATTATGTAGTATTTTTTTTTTATAATAAAAATGAAAAATGCCAAAAATTAGCATTGCATCATTATGTCACCTTTTTTTTAATAAAAATTACTAGGTCATTTCAAATAAAAAAAAAAACACAAAAGTCTTTCCTTGGTTAATTAATAGGTTAGTTCATAATTAATCCAATGTCATGTCATCATTGTTTAATATAGGTTGCATATGTATAATAAAAAAAATCATTAAAAAAAATCAAAAAGAACATGCATATAGAATTATTATGTCATTCATATCATATCATGAAACACATGCATATTTAGGATTATATAAATAAGATTGCATACATATAGTGATAAAGTTTAAGTCATACCATATGAATTGCATTTCCATATCATTAAAATAAAATCATGCATATTAAATTTAGATTAAGATTGCATATAATTAACATTTTTTAACAAAAAAAAAAAAGAAAAATTAGGTGTCATGTCATTTAGAAATCATGTTCAAGGCATGCATTTTTATTAGCATTTTTTTTGAATGTTATTTTATTGATTGTGCACCCGCATGACCACCATTTGCATGTTAGTAGCTTAGGTTTAAATTAATCAACATTGCCTGCAAAATATTTTTAAAATTAAAATAAAAGGTACCGAAAGGGCGTTAGACTAATCTAGCGTAACCATGTCCCCGGACCTATTGAATCTACGGTTCGTAAAAAGTAAAGTATTCTCCCATACTTTACTTGGGTTTCTAATCAACCCTAATTGGTTAGTGGCGGCTCCAAATTGAATATAATTGCATGTTTTAATTTCATCAAGTCGCAATTGGTAGGACTTGGGAGGGTCCGTGCCAAGTCTTAGGACGTAGTAATCCATTAACCTAAACTTTAGGATTGCCCTGAAAATTTAGGTCGCGACAGCTTGACGACTCCACTGGGGAAAGAGTTAAAACTCATAGTGGACATAGGCCTGTTTTATTTTTTTTAGAAAAATATTTTGTTTGGCAGCATGGAAACCAGGTACGCTCCTAACATGAAGTGTTAAATGTTTTTACAGATGGGAGGTATAAGGGGAGTAGTCTTTGCTAACCCTTGTTTTGCAGGTTGGAGTTAATGATGAATGGTTGAACTATAGAAGTGTTGTTTGCAATTAAACTATTGTGTATGTTTTATTGTTTTTAGCACTACACTATTGCACACACAACCTGCTGCCGGACCTGGGCTGCAATAAGATTCTTAGGATAGTGTTGAGAATGATACTTCCTCTAAAGCGAGACTGCTATATAGAGGTTGACCTTCTCTTCCCCGAAAGTTCTTCATGGTGTCGAATGTGTTTGTCCATATTCGCGAGACTGCGTAATATTAGACATTCCATTCGATCGAGCCGGGGTTAGGAGGACGACACGTTAATGCGAGGCGCAACGGTCAGATCATCCTCTTAACTCCATTTTGTTAAGCCATCTAGATAGAAATTGAGCCCCATATTTCATGTGTGTGTCTATGTGATTGACATCTCTTCCCAGTAAAAGTAAGTTGTTTAAATTCTCGCTATTGCAATTTATTTACTTGCAATTTCGTTGGTCCATGACATTAGGTTTCGTCGTCGGTCTTATTTATATGCAATGGGGAGATCCGATGTTCAATTCGTTCCAACTCCCAAGATTGAGCTCAGAGAGTGGTGGAACAATTTAAGTAAAGAAGGTCAAGATTATGTGGAGTCGATCTTGGGACGGCTCATCCCCTTTTGGATATCGGAGTCCATAGTGGTGTTTTGCAAGCTATATCACACTTTTGGTGTCCCGAGACAGCTACATTTATTTTCGGTAAGAATGAGCTAACTCCAACACTGGAAGAGTATAGCATCATCATAGGAATGCCCCTTGAGATTGAACTTGTTAGGCCACCTCTTGGTATGGAACCCACATCAATTTTATCCCAATTTTTAAGAATTAAAATTGATGAGGTTAAGAAAGTTTTGAAAGCTAATTGTAATGCATACCCTTTCTCCTTTTTGGCTAATCATTTTTTAAATCAGTCTTCAATGCGCCAAAACGGTAGGATATTCATCTTAGCATTCTTTGGACTTATAATATTTCCTTATCGAAGAAATGCTATTAATCCTTCGATTGCATGGGTGGTCAGACAAGCATGTGCTGGCATGAATTTTATAAACATGATCTTAGCTGAGACATTTTTATCCCTCAACCGTTTTAAACAAAATGGAGAAAAAGTCATGAATGCCTCTCCTGAGCTTTTACAGATTTGGTTTCTTTCTCACATGAAGGAGTTTGGTCATTTCATGCGTCGAGGTGAAATTGATGATTCTAGTTACCCAATAAAGAGATTTTCAATCTTAGAAAAAAAGTATACCGGAAAATCATTTTCCGATTGGGTGACTTTTCTTAAAAATCCAGATCTCAAGGGCTTCCTATGGTATGCTAAATGGTTCCATGTTAGCGTGGCTCGTTTCTCTCACAAGACAGATAATCCAATTCCACTGATGGGAATTACTGGTGCAACATCTTACTATCCTTATAGAGTGGCCCGCCAGTATCGAGTGCTCCAAGATATCCCACCTCCTCTCCGAGTGGATCTGTTTCAAACCCGCTTCGTGCACAAAGATCACGAATACCTCGATGAGATCGAGCATCTTGAAAATGCATGGAAGGAATGCCATCCCAAAAAGATAGTGGTGCCTAGAAGATTGAAAGGAAAAGAGAGGATTTTTCATGCCTCGGATTATTATATCCACCATCACGAGATCCCTCAAGCTCTACTTCCCGTGATACCTAAAGTGACCATGAAGCCCACTCGTAAAGCACAAATTGAAAATCTTGAAGAAACGGTGGAAAGGAAAGAAGCTCGTATTTCTGAGTTGGTTCGACAGAACAAGAAGCTTCGAAAGACTGTGATCTCCCAATTGTATATAGAAAAGAGTCGCTAGATTTAGGAGTTTAATTCAAGCTTTATGATGTTATTTCAATTTCTTAGATTGATGTTTTAGGAATTTAATTTCCTAGGGAGTTATGTTAGCATTTTAAGTTGATGTCTTTGGAATTTGATTTCACTTAATAAAATAAGCGATTGACCGTTGTCATGGACCAATCTCATTTGTTATGATACTTACTGTATTATTTTACATTGATAGGTGACAACACGGCTCACCCAAGATCGCCAATCCGTACTCGTTCCAGAGCAACAATGGCTGATAACACCGAACAAACACGTGTTGCTGAACAAACTCGCATCGCCTGTTCTGAATCGGAGATGAAGCAAGTCTTGAATGTTCTTGAGCAGCTTTCTAAGCAAATCGATTCTCTTCAAACAAACACTGCTCCACCAGCTCCGCAAGTCGAAGTGGTGTTACCACAACATGCTCCTGTGGTTGATCCAAAAGATAAAGGCAAGAATACGACTGCAGTTGGGCCATCAAGCTCTAAGGATGTCTCAAGGGAGAAAATTACTGACGTGCCTCAAATTGTTGTTGATGAGGAGGTACAAGTGATACACTCGGCTGTACCGAAGACAGAACAAGAAAAACGCATGGCAAAAATCGAAGAGAAACTCAAACAGTTGCAGGGTTCGTTTATCCAAGGCCCAACTGATTTGTCCCACTATGCAAAGGTCAAAATGCCGAAGAAGTTCAAAATGCCGGACTTTGAAAAGTATGATGGCACTTCTTGCCCGAAGATCCATTTGCAGACATATGTGGTCAGGATGACCCAATATGTTGATAACATCCCTTTGATGATTCAACAATTTCAGGCAAGCCTGACAGGACCGGCACTACAGTGGTACATTATGAAGAAAATTAATCTTCTGGAGACTTGGGAGGATTTGACCGATGCCTTCTTTAAGCAATATAAGTATAATATTGATGTCACTCCATCTCGAGAGGATTTACTTCGCACTGAGAAGAAGAGGACGGAATCTTTCAAGGCATATGTCACGAGATGGAGGACCGTAGCTGCTCAGATTACTCCGGAGCCGACATAAAAAGAGTTGATGGATTTGTTCATGAAGACACTCCCGCCTGAATATCGAAATCGGATGTTAGGATCGACTGCCGAGTCGTTCAATTAGCTAATCCCTGTTGGCGAGCGAATTGAAGTAGCATTACGTGATGGATGGGCATCTGATCAAACCAGCTCGTATAGGAGAGTCTCAGTCAAGAAGGATAAGGAGCCTGTAACGGAAGTTAATACAGCATATGTTCAACCCCTCGCCCCGTCTTGAACACTCATCGGGGAGGAGCACGACCATTCTTCGGCCAGCAGAAGAACTCTCCCAGCGTCAATTTACGCCTCTTCCTAAGCCATTGTCAAAGATCTTGCCAACCCTTCGAAGAAAGGATTACTCGCTAAGGAGCCTAAGCGACCTAATCCCGAGCGTTTCCCCAACTATGATCCTTCCAAGACATGTACTTACCATATGGGGGAAATGGGGCATTCTGTTGACGATTGCTATACACTGCGACACAAAATCCAGAATCTGTTGGATGCCAAGGTGGTTTCATTCCGTGATGCACAGCCAAACATCCAGAATAATCCACTCCCTGATCACCCAGAAGCTGTAAACGCCATTTTCAGTTTTGATGATGGTCGAAAGAGGAGCTTGAGAGTACATGTGAACGATGTTTATAATGGTTTAGTTCGAGCTGGATACTACTCAGATGTAGAAGAGCCTACCATGTCTCAGAAGGTGCAAAGAGTTAAAGCAATGTCCAAGAAGGGAATGATTGTCTACGCAGATCCTGTTGACACCGTTTCGACCATCACTCCAATCATTATTGACCTGGAAGAAGAGGTTTCTGATTTTGAAGATGAGTTTACTGGTTTAAACATTGGAGCTAATGATCCCCTAGCTCTTGACATGCCACCGTTGGAGGATGCGTCGGATGAAGATGGATTAATCATCAACGATGTGCCACCACCAGATGATGAAGAATTGATTCTTGATGTTACGCAACCCTATGCTTACACGAATAATAAGGCGGTACCATGGTGTTACGATGCGGAGATAGATGTGGTCACTCGATCGGGACGTACTTACGCTCAGGCCAACTCACAACCCGTCAAGCCGATCCACGATGAAGAGGCTAAGGAATTCTTAGCTATAATTAAGGCAAGTGAGTATAGCGTAGTGGACCAACTTCGTAAAATGCTGGCACAAGTCTCCATATTAGAGTTACTGTTGACATCGGAGAAACATCAAAAGGCCTTGATGAAAGTCCTTAACGAAGTACATATCCCAGAGTCCATTGAACCTGAGAAGTTAGGGGAATTCGTGGGGGCATTTGTTAAACGACCAGATTACCTTCTCAGATGATGAAATCCTAGAGGAAGGAAGGGGACATGGCAAAGCCCTTTATATCTCAACCAAGTGTCGAAATACCTTGGTGTCCCGTGTGCTCATTGATAATGGATCGGCTTTAAACATATGCCCTCTTGCAACTCTAAAACGTCTTGGGTATGATTTGGGGAAAATTCGCACGGCTAAAACCTCTGTTCGAGCATTTGATGGAACCAAAAAGAAGCGGTTGGGGAAGTTGATTTGGACTTGCAAATAGGGCCGGTGGTATTTAATGCAGTTTTCAGGTCTTGGACATACCTACTGACCTTCAACTTTTTGTTAGGTCGTCCATGGCTTCATGCAGCAGGGGCAGTTTCTTCAAGTCTTCATCAGAAAGTGAAGTTTGTGACGGAAGGGAAGCTTATTACCGTTCGAGGAGAGGATGAGTTCAAGATTTATCATGAGACGGCTATCCCTTATATTGAACCAGATTGTAAAGAAGAATCCAGTTTTCAAGCATTTGAGTTGGTTTCGACCATTCATGTCTCTCAAGGCACTACCTTACCCACTCCAAAGTTATCAAAGTCGGCGATCATGGTAGGCAAGACCATGGTCGGATGTGGTTTTGTTCCAGGTAATGGTTTAGGCCGGCATGGTCAGGGCACTCGCCAACCAATTGAGGCCGGGCGGAATTCATATACTACTGGATTGGGCTATCGTGGTAGAAGTGGACGATCCTATAGAGGAAGAGGACAAGGACGAATTGGTTTAATTATACCCCATATTAGGTCCACATTCCCTGGGCCTGCGAAAATGATGCATGAGGAAGAAGGGGCGATCGATACCTATGTTCAATACCCCAAGCCTCCAGGTGTTGATATTATTCATGTCGGATGGAGAGAGGCAGATAAGCCAGTTGCAAACACCATTCGATCCACTGGAAAAGACGACGCACTCGGAGGAATGGCCGAATTATTCAAAGAGAATTTCGTGTTTGCCATCGACGAAGTTCGAGAGTAGGAGAATTTTAATTATTTGCACACTCCTTTACGCAGGAGTTTTTATTGCTTTCCGTATTTGCATTTTCATTCCTAGGTTTTTTATCATTTCAATAATGTAATTTGCTTTTTCATCCAATAAAATTTTCATGTTTTGAGGGCATGTTGAAGTACACCAAACCGGCCCGGTGATGATATCCAGCCGATAAAAGAAAAGAAAATCCAAGGAGAATTCTGAGGCCTGGGCTTCATCATGCTTCCTCGTGTCAAAAATTTTAAAATAAAAGGGGTTTTCGCCAAAGAATTTCGTAAAAAGAATTTCAAAAAAATCTAGGTGACCCTTTTTGTTTTTCTGATCCATCTACATTCCGTTTCAGGGATGATCGTATAGCATGCAAAGGCATGGAAATGATCCAATCCAATGCGACATGTGCCAATAATAATGATCCCGAAGACTCGATCAAAGATTCCATTGAGTGCAACGTAGCTGGGAGCAGCATGAAAAAGCCAAGGCTCTCACATCCGAGCAAACCGTCACTATTAATTTAGGTGACACTGAAGAAGCCAGAGAGGTGAAAATTGGGGCAAGTCTCCCCAAAGATGAGGCCAAGCACTTAATTCAGCTACTGAAGGAATATCAGGATATCTTTGCATGGACCTATGCTGATATGCCTGGTTTAGACCCGTCAATTGTGGAGCATTGCCTACCTACTAATCCGGATGTGCCACCTAAGAAGCAAAGGTTGCGGAGAACTAAGCCCGAGCTTTCAAAGAAGATAGAGGAGGAAGTGATGAAGCTATTGAAGGTGGGATTCATTGAAGTCTCACAATACCCCGAATGGGTGGCCAACATTGTTCCAGTAATGAAGAAGGACGGTCGGGTTCGAGTTTGTGTTGATTATCGGGATCTGAACAAGGCTAGTCCGAAAGATGATTTTCCGTTACCACACATAGACGTCCTTGTGGATAGTACCGCTGGTTTTGAACTATTCTCATTTATGGATGGTTTTTCCGGATACAATCAAATAAGGATGAAGGAGGAAGACAAGGAAAAGACTGCCTTTATCACCCCATGGGGAACCTTTCATTATAAGGTTATGCCCTTCGGACTAAAAAATGCTGGGGCAACTTACCAGCGAGCCATGATAGCATTGTTTCATGACATGATGCATCAAGAAATTGAGGTCTATGTTGATGATATGATTGCAAAGACTCGACCTGGAAAAAGCCACGTCGAGACCTTGAAGAAGCTGTTTGATCGGCTCCGTGAGTTCAAGCTTCGACTAAATCCCGCTAAGTGCGTGTTCGGAGCAACATCTGGTAAATTACTTGGATTCATTGTGAGCAGTAAAGGGATTGAAATTGACCCGGCTAAAGCTAAGGCCATTTGTGAGCTGCGACCTCCGTCAACGGTGAAAGAAGTCCGGAGCCTTTTAGGGAGGTTGAATTACATTGCTCGATTCATTTCTCAACTTTCTGAAACCGCCAAGCCGTTCTTCAAGCTTCTAAAGAAGAATGCACGAGTCAATTGGGATGATGAATGTCGAGAAGCGTTCGACAAGTTGAAGTGTTACTTGATGAATCCACCAATGCTTGTCCCGCCATCACCGGGGCATCCTTTAATTCTCTACCTCACCATTCATAGTGAGTCACTAGGGGCAATGTTGGCTCAAGAAAGTCCCGTTGACAGAAAAGAACAAGCCATTTATTACTTGAGCAAGAAGTTCACTGTATCAGAGCTGAAGTATCCTGATGTCGAAAAGACTTGTGCAGCTTTGGTGTGGGTATTGCATAGATTGCGACAATACACATTGCATCACCAGACTTTCCTCGTGACTGAGAACGACCCCATCAAGTACTTACTTGATCGACCCGCTTTGGTGGGTAGGATGGCCAAATGGCAAATTTTAATTTCCGAATTTGATGTGCAATTCATGCCACAAAAGTCGGTTAAGGGACGAGTGATCGCTGACCTATTGGCCGAGAATTCAGGAATCTTTAATGACAATGATAGTCTCCTTGATGACCGTGTCTTGAATGTGAATGAAGACTTGTGGAAGATGTTCTTTGATGGAGCTGTAAACTTGTCTGGTTCTGGTACTGGGGCGGTTCTGATATCCCCAGATGGACAACACCATCCAGTGGCTGCAAAATTGATATTCCCATGCACTAACAATGTGGCTGAGTATGAAGCTTGCATCCTCGGGCTTCAGGCTGCAATTGATATAGGCGTGGACAAGTTAAAAGTGTTCGGAGATTCCACACTAATCATAATGCAGACCGTAGGTGAATGGAAGACCAAGGAGGCCCATTTGCTCCCATACCACAAGTATTTAGAAGATCTGGTTGAAAAGTTTGAGGAAGTTTCGTTTGAGTACTTGCCAAGGTCTCATAATCAATTTGCAGACGCACTTACGACGTTGTCTTCTATGCTGCAAGTCACTAATGGGTTAGAGGTCGAGCCTCTGAAAATAGAGGTTTTGCCGAAGCCAGCTTATTGCATGGTAGTGATAGAGGAATCGGATGGAAAACCATGGTACCATGACATCATGACCTATATTCAAAAGCAAGAGTTCCCAGAAGGTAGCAATCCAGCTGACCGAAAGCATCTCATGAAACTTGCCTCCAAATTCTTTATTAGTGGGGATACATTGTACAAACGATCCTTCGACTCTGTCCTACTTAGATGTGTCAATGCTAAGGAAGCCACTCAGTTGATGGAAGAAATACATGAAGGAGTGTGTGGTCCTCACATGAGCGGCCACATGTTAGCAAAGAAGATTATGAGACTAGGCTATTTCTGGCTGACCTTGGAGACTGATTGCATTCAACATGTCCGGAGTTGTCACCGTTGTCAGATTTATGCAGACAAGATAAATGTTCCTCCAAATGAGCTGCATCAATTGTCAGAATCATGGCCTTTTTCGATGTGGGGCATCGATGTAATCGGCCCAATTAATCCGAAAGCCTCGAATGGTCATCGTTTCATCCTTGTCGCTATCGATTATTTCACAAAATGGATAGAAGCAGCATCCTATGCAGTTGTCACCGCAAAGAATGTCATGAAATTTATGCGGAAGGATATTATTGCCCGTTATGGCGTGCCTGAAGCCATCATCACAGATAATGGGACAAACCTAAACAACAAACTTGTCAATGATTTGTTCAAGGAGTTCAAAATCCGTCATTTGAATTCATCGCCCTATCGCCCTCAGATGAATGGTGCGGTTGAAGCAGCAAATAAGAACATCAAGAAAATTCTGGCAAAGACAGCTGATAATTATCGTGACTGGCATGAGCGGCTTCCTTACGCTTTGATGGCGTATAGGACTTTAGTTCGCACCTCTACTGGGGCAACTCCTTTTTCTCTGGTGTATGGCATGGAAGCAGTCTTGCCAGTTGAAGTAGAAATCCCTTCTCTAAGAGTATTGTCTCAGTCTAAGCTGACGGAAGCTGAATGGACACAACAGAGGCATGACCAACTCAATTTGATTGATGAAAAACGATTGAAGGCCATATGTCATGGTCAATGTTATCAACAGCGGGTGGCCAAGTCCTTTAATCGGAAGGTTTGTCCAAGGCGTTTCAAAGTCCATGATTTGGTGCTACGCAAGATGCTACCAATTATCCTTGATCCTCGTGGCAAGTTCACTCCAAATTACAGTGGGCCATACATTGTGAAGAAAGTACTTCCCGGAGGTGCTTTAATCTTAGCAGAAATGGATGGGCGTGAATTCACAAATCCTGTAAATTCTGATGCTGTAAAGAAATACTATCCATGAATAAAAGGGCTTGTAAAAAAACCTTTTCCTCACTCAAAGTTGGTCGAATCTCTAGTGTATAATGTTGCATGTTCTATTTTTGCAGGGGCAAAGGATGGATATTAGCAACGGTGTCTTTTATCTTTGTAAGGAACCTCTACGAGCTCTCTTGCAAAGAGAGGCAAGACATGGGCATTTAACAGCTTTGACTTTATGATTTGGTCTTTTTGTCGTTATAGAATGCTTTCACATGATGTGCAATCCACCAATTCCACTTGAAATTTATCAAAATGGATAATTCAGTGAAGGATGTTAAGTTACTTGAACATGTTAAATGATGCTAAATGAGGTGTGAAAGGCAAGCCTAATCCCATACACAGTCCCTTGTTTATACATTGTGAGGTGAGTATGGAAACATTTTGTACTTCAAGATGAAGAGTTTTCTTGCAAGAAAAGTACGACAACTAAAATGACGAGAGGCAATTCATTTGTCTATCCCAAACACTACAAATAATCCATTGTTTAACCCTTTTGAGCCCAAATACTTGAAGAATTTCTTTCATACTACCCCTGTCAAGGACCACCCCACATCGGGGCAAATGGAGGTAAGTTGACATTGAAGGAGAGTGAAATGGTTTGAAATTTTCTTGTTCTCACTTGCATTAATCTTCAAGTCATGCTATTACATTAAATTCATGTGGTAATTTAAGTGCCTTAGGATGACGAAGAGCGTTTCTTTCACTATCTATACACTTATATCCTTTGCATAGCCCACTTGAGCCTATGAATTCATTTCATGTCAAACCTAGTTGGTGATTATCCCCCACACTGGGGCAAAATGAAAGACAATCATTCGAATAGCATGGTCTAAAATGCTGATGAAAGAAGACTGTGTGAGTCCAAAGAAAATAAGTGCAAAAAAATAAGGGGCATGAAAAAGCAGTGTGCCTAGTAAAAGCAAGGCCAATGCCTGTGAAAAGAAGAGGAAAATGACTGATGAATTGGGGGACATAAAAAGCGGTGTGCCCATCATCAAAGAAATTGATTTTGAGAAAAGATCTCCAGTTGAATAATCATTGGCATTAGTGACAAACTCTTGAGCCAATAAAGAAATCTGTCAAGAAGACAATCCGTGGCGAAGAAAACTGGTGGTAATGTCCAGATGATCACCAACTCTCACCCTTTACACACATCTTTGAGCCTAACGATCCTTTCGTTTCTCAAACCCAAGAACCAAGCCTATGTTATGTCCCTTACAAAGTCTCTTCAGATTAGGGCACTTGAATTAACATAGGAATTCATATGTTTTAAGCATTGCTCGAAGAAGTGCGAGCAAGATTATTTCTTTCTCATTTTGCAGGGTTCTTGACTTGTAAACCCGGAGATGATTACAGAATGGTTCTTTCAATAGCCTTGACTCAAAGAGTCCATTTTGCTAAGCCATTGACCAGACCCACATTACAATCCTTGTCAAAGACCTCTCAGATTAGTAAGGTTGTACTGCTTGCAAGAAAATTCGAACTCTTGTCGACAAGATGATGATAAGATTGAGTGATATATTCCCGCATCAATGGTCGGGACAAATAACCCCTCCTAAATGAGAGTGAGTGAAAAAGTCTTTCACACCAAAAGTGTCTCGTTTAGCATGTTCAAGAAATTCACAGCTTAGTGAAAGTTGTCTTGATAATTTTTCCTGGTGGAAGTTTGAAAAGCCATCATGTATGGATGTTCATTGAATAAAATGAATTTTTCCTCAGAAAAAAAAAAAAATTTCTTTGAAACCTTGAGTTTGATCAGTCATCTTGGTACTTGATGAGAATTCCAAGTACCCATTTATAAAATGTTTCAAATGTCTAGTTTGAGTTCTTGATGTTTGAACCTTTAAACACTTGATGTGACTTCCAAGTATTTGTCTTTTCGAGCGTCTGATGTGATTTCCAGATGTTTAGAATTTTTAAGTACTTGATGCAATTTCCAGGTGCTTGGGATTTGATGAGAGTCTCAAATCCCCCAAAGATTTTTCTTGATTCAGTTTGATTTAGGCGACCGTAGAATGTTTACGGGTCATAAACAACATTTATTGCTCTAACAGCGACCGTAGAATGGTACGGTCCCGGAAAAGCAGTTTCCCCATTCAAAGGGCGACCGTAGAATGGTATGGGTCCTGAAAAATCAATTTTCCGTCAAGGCGGGTCCCGTAGAATAGAATGGTACGGGTCCTAGAAAGTGAATCTCGGGTCGTAGAATCGACGGGTCCTAAAAAAACCTATTCCCTATTTAGGCGACCGTAGAATGGTACGGGTCCTAGAAAGTGAATCTGTTTAGGCAACCGTAGAATGGTACGGGTCCTAGACACAACCAAACACCGTCTTGTCATCGGGCGACCGTAGAATGGTACGGGTCCTAGGAAAGCAGTCTCTTTGTAAAAGTTATGTTACTATTTTAGGCGACCGTAGAATGGTACGGGTCCTGGACATGTAACACCGACTGCCTAGAACTACTCTATCTTTCTTGAAGGTGGGTTATTCCGGGTGCTTGGGATCTAATGAGAGTTCCTAAAGACTTTGAGCCTTTCAATTATCGAAGAGATTTCCAGATGTTTGTAGGTCTCATAGGAATCATTTCACACCGATAATACTTTTTGAATCTCCAGATAAGTATGACAGGTACGTGTTCTTCTTTGCATTTGCATTTCATTAAGCATGGAGACATTGATATATGCTCTTGACAAAATCATTGCATTTACATTGCATTATTGCATGACCTTGCATTTCAAAAAGAATTAAATTTATTTGAAAAAGAGGTCATTAACATTACCAAAAAAAAAAAAAAAAAAAAAAAACATTTGCATATGCATTTCATATTCATTTTGCATTCATTTTGCATTTGCATTCCATTAAGCAAGAACACATTGAAATATATGTTTTTGACCAAATCATTGCATTTACATGGCATTCTTTATTGCATGACATTGCATTTATTTGAGTCCATTTCTTTTAAAAAAAAAGGGTCATTACAATTAACATTTGCATTTGCATATTCATTTTGCATTCATTTATGGTTTTAATTTAGGTGTCATTTATCTTTGAAAGAAACCTCTACGAGCTTCCCTTCAAAGAGGGGCAGCTGTTGACACCTAATTTAAATTTAATTTTTAGAAATAAAAAATAATCTTTTATTAGAGGGAAATTTAAAAAAAAATTTTGAAAAAATAATTCAAAAACTCAACCGTGTGATTTTGGAGCCATTTTGTTGTTGGAGAGGTTGAGCGAAAATCTCCACCGGCGAGAGGTTGAGCAAAAATCTCCACCGGCGAAACAAACTCGAATTTTCGCTTTATAAATAGAGGGGTTCTTCTTCACCTTTCGGGGGGGGGGTTTCTCTTCATCTTTCATCGGAGAAAAAAATAGAAAATTGAAAAGAGAAAAGAAAAAGTGGGGAGGTTTTCTTCATTGAGAGTTGAAGATAAAATAGCAAAGTGAAGAGAAAAAGTAAGAAAAGAAGATTGTCCGTTTTTCTGAAAAGAGGAGGAGAACAAGGGATAGAAGGAGGAGACATGAAAGTGACGTGAGAGTGAAAAAGGTGAGAGCCAAAAAAAAAAAGAGAAAAAACAAAAGGAAAAGGAAAAACACTGTTCATCTTTCTTCCTCGCTGGACCCACCGCTCCGAGTTTTTTGCTGCAGACCCGTGATTGCTGATTGCGCCTCTTCCACCGCACGCTTTCGTTCGCCGCCTCGGACCCACCGCATTTCCAACGTCTGCCGTTCGCCGGTCTCTTCGCGAGCGCATCCCCCGCCGTGATCATCACTTTCGCCCTTGCTCCGACGGCCCAAGTGCCCTTTTGCCGCTGGTTGCTGCTACCGACACCCGTGACCCGTGCGCCACCTGAGGTCGATTTGCTGCACGCTCGAGCAACCTTTGCTCGCCGTGCCCAACCACCCGAAGCCCACGACCTGCATTTTGCGCCCAGCACCACCGGTGGTCTGCCTCCGCTGCGACTCGCGAGATCGACGCCCCTGCTCCACCTCGCAGTGCCCAGACCTCCCGCGCGCTCTGCCCCGACGTTCCGCGTCGACCTCTGCTCGACCCGGTGCCACGACGCCGTGAGACGCCCGCTCTGCCGGAGGCATCACCGTCGACCCGGTGGAGTCCTCCGCCAGGCGTGCGAGCTGCTCTGCACGTCCGAGTGACCTCCCTGCTGCGAGTTTTGCTGCTCTGCTCGCTGCTGCACGCCCGAACAGAGCCACCTGTTGCCTTCTCTGTTTTGTTGTAGGTGTGCTTACTGCCAAACCTAGCCGGAGCTCCGACAGACAGTTCTTGTTCCGAACGGCGACCCATCACCGAACCACCAGCTGCTCCTCGCCATTCCTCAAGCCAACCGTGAGTTGGACTAGGTGATTTTCTAGACATTTGATTTCATGTTTTTTTTTTATATTCTAACTTGATTTGTTTTGATTTATTTTTATCATTAGGAAATTTGTCATATTAAGTTATAATAATCAAAATTTTTGACCCGCGAGACGTCGGGTTAGATTTTTTATTATTTCAACTTTTTATGGCGAAATTCATGAATTACTTTCCATCATTGATTCATATTCAAATGCCATTGATTTACATGGATGGATTTTTATTTAGCATGTTATTATTATTTGCTCATCATATATCATGCATCATATTAGATATTTAGGTCTATACACATTCACATTTGAATGCAACGTATTTTAGTTTTTTTAGATTCATGTAGAATTAGGATGATTTTCCTTTAATAAAACCAAAAAAAAAAATATATAAAAAAAAAAATGATGTTATTTAAGTTATATAGATTTTATAATGTTTAACATTACATTTGTTTATTAGTAAAATATTTATATTAGAAAGGTTATATGGTTAATGTTTTAGATATTTTCAGATTAGTATTTTTTTATAATAAAAATGAACAAAAAAAATGCCATAAGTTATAGTTTTAAAATAAAAGATGATCATTATGTCACCATTAAGTTTTTTTCCAATAAAAAAACAGGTCATTTCAAATAAAAAAGAAAAAAAAAGTCTTACCCTTGGTTAGTTAATAGGTTAATTCATAATTAATCTCATATCATCATTATTTAATATAGGTTGCATATGTATAATAAAAAAATCATCATTAAAAAAAATCATAAAAGAACATGCATATAGAATTACAATGTCATTCATATCATATCATGAAACACATGCATATTTAGGATTATATAAATTAGATTGCATACATATAGTGATAAATTTAAGTTACCTATGAATTGCATTTCCATGTCATTAAAATAAATTCATGCATATTAAATTTAAATTAAGATTGCATATAATTAACATTTTTTTAAAAAAAAAAAAAGAAAAATTAGGTGTCGATGTCATTTAGAAATCATGTTTAGGCATGCATTTTTATTAGCATTTTTTTTAATGTTATTTTATTGACTGTGCATCCGCATGACCACCATTTGCATGTTAGTAGCTTAGGTTTAAATTAATCAACATCGCCTGCAAAATATTTTTAAAATTAAAATAAAAGGTACCAAAAGGGTGTTAGACTAATCTAGCGTAACCATGTCCCCAGACCTACTGAATCTCTGGTTCGCAAAAGTAAAGTATTCTCCCATACTTTACTTGGGTTTCTAACCAACCCTAATTGGTTAGTGACGGCTCCAAATTGAATATAATTGCATGTTTAAATAGATTTCTTGGGATCAAGTCTTAGGCGTAATCCATTAACCTAAACTTTAGGAGGATTTGGGAGGCATAGTCCATTTGCAGAAGAAATTATTATTTGATATTGTTGGTTCTGGATTTGTGGAAAAATTTACAGATATAGAAAAAGGAATCCATTAACCTAAACTAGATGATGATAATAAAGGATTAAGAACCTAATGGGTAAAAATTCTGGATAGGATAATCGCGACAATGCACTTCAGCGATTTTGTCAACATGCTTTTGGTACAGACTTTCCTTGGGATGATTTTTGCGGGCTTTCAAGTGAAATTGTCTCACGTATGGGAGGGCTTCCTTTAGCCATTGAAGTGGTAGGCTCGTTACTTAAAGGGAAAGACAAGGCATTTTGGAAAGAGACATTAGTCAGATTAAGGGAAGCACCGGAGAAAGAGATATTAGAGAAGTTAAGGATTAGCTATGACAACCTAGACAAATATCAGCAACAAATTTTTCTTGATATAGCATGTTTCTTTTCCCATAAGAAGAAGATCGATGCAATTTACATGTGGACCGATTGTAAGTTATATCCCGAAAGAGGAATTGATGTCCTTACTAGTCGATGCTTGATAAAGATATCGCACGATGACATGATCTGGATGCATGATCAACTAATAGACATGGGAAGGCAAATTGTGCATGAAGAAAGTTCAAGTGAATTTGGAAAGCAAAGTAGGATGTGGATTGCAAAAGAGGCCCTCGAAATCATAAAAACTAAAGAGGTAAGTAAGAAATGTCCAATTACTAGTAGAATTTCTTTTTTGTTAAGGATCTTTTTCTTTTTATTTTTTTACTACATATTCAAGTTGTAAACATAATGGTTTGAAGTAGACAAACTTCTTCACTCATTGCAAAATTGATCTTACAGAGGAAGGACAAGGTTCAAGAACTCAATATAAATGGATTGGATTTCCCCATAGTGATCACAAATGGTGAGTTTGAAAGGTTACATAACCTAAGATTCCTCAAGTTAGGCACCGGAACTTTTGTTGGAGACTTTTCAAAATGTCATTCAAAGTTGAGATGGCTTTCTTGGCATTCTCCTCATCTGAATTTTAGGGCGGACAATTTGTATTTGGATCATCTTGTTGTTTTTAAACTTGACTTGAATGGCTTCAAAGATGATTCGAAAGCATGGGACTTGATTAAGGTACATTACATGTTTTAATTCTAGTCTAATAGTCCCAGTTTGTATTATGCAATGGTTATTACACTTGACATGTCATCCATTTTAACAGGGGGCACAAAACTTGAAAGTTCTTTCTCTAACTAGGTGTTATGCCATTACAACAATTCCAAACTTCTCTAAATGCTTGGGTTTAGAGAGGTTGACTCTTGCACACTGTTATAGCCTAAAGAGAATTGAAAGCTTCATTGGAGATCTACAATCGTTGATTGAGCTAGAGGTTGAATGGTGTAAGGGTCTTGTGGATTTGCCTGATGAAGTGGGTGCATTGGTAAAGCTTAAGCGCTTCTCATTGCTTAACTGTTTGAGGTTGAGAAAACTTCCAGACTCACTTGGGAATTTAACCTCATTGACAGAATTAGACTTATCAGGTACGAGCATTGCCAAACTTCCAAACTCTATTGGAAAGTTAAAATCCAAATATATGTCATTTCAAACTTGAGATTTTTTTCTTTTGACAGACACAATGATATGGGAACTTCCCAACATCATCAGAAAGTTAAAATCATTACGCATCTTGCGTTTTCCGAAAAGAGCATTTTTTCCTTGGGAGCATCATGTTTGGCAATTACCTCATGGCATCAGCATGATGGTAAATCTTGCAAAGCTGGATCTCAGTAGGTGTTATAAAATGGAAGGTGAAATTCTTGTAGAAATTGGAGAATTGTCATGTTTAAGATTCCTAAATTTAAATAACACTCGCATTTGTGGAATTCCAAAGACAATCAATAAGCTTCATCACCTCGAAACTCTATATTTAAGGAATTGTCATGGTATTCAAGTGTTGCCGGAGCTTCCCACAAGTTTAACCCGTCTTTTTTTGAATCTAAATCATTGCTCTTACTTCCTGATCTGTCAAACCTTACTAATTTGTTTGAACTCAATCTAAGTGATGGCTCTAGAACAACATGCAAATCAAACCTAATTGCAGAATGCAACTTAAGGTGGATTGGGAGGTTATCTAGATTGGAATGGTTAGATTTAAATCTGCTAAACGTCCCTGCACCTCCAGAGTTGACTTCTCTTTCTCATCTGAAAGTGCTTCAATTATCTCGCCTAAACCTGCAAACCCTGGTGCAGCTTCCGTCCTCCTACTTGAGATTCAGATATTTGAATTCTTTAAGTTTCTCTTATTGTGAAGTGGAAGACATTCCACTCGATGGACTTCCACAACTAGGGCGCTTAAATGTTTACGGTTGTAAACTACTTCGGAGATTATCTATTCCTTTGAAATTAAGGAAGCTATGGTCTGTGCATGTGTTAGATTGTCCAGACCTAGTTGAGATAAAATATTTGTGTCTTTCAGAATCATTGGGATACTTCTCGGTTTGTGGCTGCAAATCTCTGAGAAGAATATATGGGTTATCATCCTTGACGGAACTAAAGCATCTGGAAATCACACAGTGCACATCATTGTTAAAGTTGATTGATGCATCTTGCACAAATATACCAGATTGTTGCATCGTCAAAATAGAGGAGTGTGGAGAATCTGTGCCAAGCGTCCCATACAGAATATCTATGAAGCATTACAGAGAGGAATTTCTTTTGGATACATCAAGCTTTGAATCCCTGTCAAATAAGGTGTGAAGTCTTCTTCATCAATGTACTGTA
The DNA here is from genome assembly GCA_016097595.1 of Eucalyptus pumila. Classification (NCBI taxonomy): domain Eukaryota; kingdom Viridiplantae; phylum Streptophyta; class Magnoliopsida; order Myrtales; family Myrtaceae; genus Eucalyptus; species Eucalyptus pumila. The sequence continues at coordinate 45,746,155 of CM027853.1, forward strand.
GACGTGTGTGTATGCACAGGTTTGAAAATTGATTTGTACAAATTTCATTATGATCCTACTCGGTAAAACTACGCATTTCTATCTGAAATTGACGTGGATGAAAATGCATTTGTTAATCGAATGAAGAAAAATGATCAGAAATGATCTTTAGATAATTTAAAATACATTAGTGTTCCTTCATCATATTCTTTTAATTTGAAATTTTGTTTTGTATAAATATAAATACGCAAATAAATGTATTGTGAACTGTAATTTTTTTTTTCTCTTGTTATATAAATGAGTGTTGGATATAAAGTGATGTGGTATATGCTTATTTTGAAGTGATAATGTTCTTGGAACTTTGGAACTGTTGTGTCATACACCTTCGCCGCACACACAAAAAACTTTAAGTTATCTTTTTTTACTTTAAGTTTTTTTTATTTATTTTTATTTATTTTATATTTTTTATAACTTTAAGTTATGTTGCATCCATTAGTTTTTCAGTCTGCATAGCCATTACGTATTACCTATAGTGTACTAATTCATTTTCTTAACCGAATTTTCCTAGCTAATTCTATTAACCGGCCATCATATCCACTCATGTAAGAGGAAGTTTTTTTTTTTTTTTGGCCAAATGTCCTCCTTCCTTTAGCCACCTAATAAAGTTGCCGTTTTCCTTTTTCGGTTCCTAAAAGTAATCTTTCCTTCCTCTTGAGGCTCCCATTTTCTGTTGTACTGTAGGTACTTTGGTTGCGTATTCTTTTCTATCTTAGTCACTTTATCTCTACTCGCCTTTTTGGTGTTGGACAAATTCGGTTCTTTAATAATTCCACTAAACTCATTCTATATTCTGACCAAAAGAAAAACTCATTTGATCATTCTTTAAGCATTACTTCAAAGAAATGGATTTCATAGATAAGATATCAGATTATATATTACAAATTGTAGATTTGAAAAACGTCATATGATGTCCTTGTCTACTAAACTTTTGTTTGCAATATTCATAATTAATGCACGAATTAATATTATATAAGTATAATAACAGTTATCATGGATTATTTTATTGGATTATTGCTTTCATGAATTTGATAAAAGTAATGTCGAATGATTTGATCATAGTTGTACAAAAGCAAACGCAAGACCTCATTAGATTTAGCCACGTGTTGCTTCATGGAAAAATGAGTGATGAACAAGGGGCAGCTAATTCTTGTATATGTTTGATGTTGTGATGATTCATCTCCTTTGAAATTGTTGTTGGCCTCTAAAGTAAAAGTAAATAGAACGTTTGTTTTGCCTCTTTCTTGTACAATTCTGTTAGAATGTCCATGCAATTTAATCAAGGCTAATCTAAACACTAATGCATGCATAGATAGAGGGCTTGACTAGTTTTCCATTTTTGGCTACCAATGGGCTTAACTAGTTACTGTGCGTTTTGAGTAATAAAGTAGATTGCGACCATGGGGGATTTACATCATGGCGTAGTACATGACTATTCAACGTAAATTAGAGCACATATTACTTGAACAAATAGTCATATATTATGTGGCAATGTAGATTTTCCTCGAGGTGGAAATATTATTTCACTAAAAAGTGCTACTTATGATGAAAAGAGACACTAAATAATTTTTAAGCATACTACTATTTATTAAGAAAGAATAAAACAACATATAGACTTTCATAAACTGATTTGAAACGATCTCTCCCATGGTTATGGATTTCTCACTCGAAAAGTAGAAAAAACATAAAACCCCCCTTTTTTGAGTTTCATATTGCAAAAGAATTGTACTTATGTTAGTATTTAATTCGAAACACATAATTAACATTAAAATATAGTAGTAAATGAAGTACGATAAGATTAATAGATTAATGTAATTAAAGTGAAAATAAGATAAGGAATTAACATTCGCTAAAAACATAGCATAAAAAGTAAAAAGAGAAACGAAATTACCTATGTAATTAAAATAGCAGGACTCTTACCTACTTTTATTTTTAATTTTTAATTTTTTTTACTTGGTATGGTATGTAATAATTAGTGCTAGTAACTAAAATTTTAAAGAAATCAAATTAGTAAATCGATCTAATAATTAAACCATAAAGGTTGCAGTGGAACAAAGCATGTTGAGCTATGTGCACCTTTATTCCTAACTAATTAATGATGTTTGTGCGGTATTGAATTTCGAGTAAATATGCAAAAATGTTTAACATATATTCAATACATATATTGTTTTACCCTCGCGTTGAACCTGTTCTATAACAGATGGAACGTGCCTTCACAATCAAATTCCATTTTGGGTCAATGCCCGATGAGGATACGCTTAGTTCATGGGAGGAGGAAATGAAAGGTGTCACCCCTGATTCAGTGACATATAAGGGATTGATTGCTTTCGTGAAAGATTTCGGCTATCACGTGAAGAGAATGTGGTACAAGACTCGTGGTGAAGTCCACGAGACACTGGAGGAAGTTTTTTGTGAAAAGAGCAACGAGGCCATAGAGATCAAGAGTGATGACCAAGGGAAGGAAATGGTGCGACTAGCATCTAAAAGAGGATTCATTGAATTGGCCGTCCTGGTGGCAGAGGAAAGTGATTGGGAGAAAGCATACGACGACGATACGATAAGTAGGTTAAGAGAGGTATGGACAATGAAGACTGATGTGTACTCCAATGAAGATGGGGCTGAGTGGGACGTTTCAATCCCTAACGGAGACTCAGACTCTGCAACTGAGGGTGAAAGCCAAACGGATGGCACCACCTCTATTGACGAAATCCAGTCCCACCTGGGCAATGCAGAATATTTCGAGGCCTCAGGAAATAGGAGACAAATGGGGGACGGAAAGGTGGGGGCGCCATGGTATTGTCGATGGAGGGAAAACCGCGAGTGCGGAAAATAGGAAGGAGGAGCGGGATGAGACTGTGGAACTTGCCGTCCAAAATGTTGTCCAGTCGATTTACCAACAGTGCGAAGGAGTCGAACATCATGAGATGCCCTGCAAAGCTACGACAGAAGTTGAGGATCAGATAGACATTGCTTCTGTAAGTCTTGAAGATTTTTGCATTATCTTAATTGTGCAGTCGTTAAAACTGATGTGGAATTTCGACGCGGTCCAGGTGAAGACGGATAGAACTGTAGAGACCGACCAAAGTACCTTCAAGGAGAGGCAGAGGAAGTGGAACCAAATGTGCTGCAAACCCAGGAAGGAATCCTACGATAAGGGGCAGAGCAAGCGGTACAGCTTCAAGTCCAAGAAACAGCAAAGCTACAACGTCGGATAGGGATGCTGCTTCCAGTTCAGGAAAGAGTAAGGCATCGAATTCAGGAAGGGGGAGAGCTTCGAGTTCACGAAGGAGCGCAGTTTCGAGTACAGGAAGGGGAAGGGGCAGAGGTTCGACTTCAGGAGAGGGCGCAACTTTGAGTTCAGGAAGAGGGAGAGGTTCGAGTTCAAGAAAGGACACAACTAAAACGAGCTCAAATTTAAAATTAGGGATGGACAAAGGTTCAGGCTCGGCCGCAGCGGAGCCTAAGACGTCATCAAGGTCGTGATAAGAACAAGGTAATTTAACATGTTTAGTAGATGCGCAAATTATTCGGCGCCCACCCAAGCCATAGACAATGCATCATATATCTCCTTCCAAGAACCAATCTGCTGTCTCATTTCTGTCATGGTAGTTTCCGGTTCTTCTTTTCTGGCCTCTTCCATAGGCTTATTTCCGTTTTGTTAAGTTGTTTACTTATGACTGCAAGAATAAATCCTATAAATTACCTTGCTCTGTTGCTGCATTCACTTCTTCTAAACTAGAAGGTTCACTCCATTCTTCTTTATTGCCACTCGCCTTTGATGATGATACTTCAGTGTTCTCCCCTATATTTATCCAACCACAGGAAAATGAATTTTCTTTGGGGTTTTCCATATGACTTAATTTAATTTGTATAATTTTTTCTGTTTTATTTATGCTTACTTGTTTTTCTCGATGTAGAAACCAATTGAAGAATATTTGATTTACTTTCTTTTTTGCATAATCTATCCTATATTCAAAGATTCCTCTTTTCATATATTCATGATGCACTTTAGTTTGTGGTATATTCTAATTTTCTTAGCTTTTCTAATATCTATTATTACCATTTTATCATAATTGTTAAACTTATTTTGCATATCTTTCCTAGAACTAGAACCTATCCATGTAAAAAAACTGCCATTAAACAAATTTGCTAATATTAGTCTTGTCGTATATTATGTATAATCTGTCAAGACTTTTATGACCTTTTTTCGTCCTAACACAACTCTTAACTCCCCAAGCCCATGTCATGATCTCCCAGAGCCTCTCCACCAGAAGCTTGAAAGCCTCCAAGTTATTGTTCTCGACGGCCATGAAATCGCCGTTCAACAGCCCCATCACATGCCGCGCTCAGCCTCTCTCAAAACCAATTCCTCAAGACGTCGGACGAACCCTTTCACGGCCGCAAGATGAAGAGGATTTCTACCTTACTGGTGAAAACTGCAACACATATCCGCCTAACAGTCAACAGCTTCTTCGCAGTTTGTGAGTATCCCTGTAACTGCTATTTAGCAAGTTTGGGGTTTCGATCAAGAACTGTCTGAGCATTGCTGCTATCTGTTGATGAGTCTCGCCATGATAAGATTAATCAATCGAGAATTAGTGGATCATCTCGGAGCAAGACCAACATGAAAGCTTTATCTCCTTTAACTCTCCTATTTGTAAAGTCCCCTATCCATTTTCGAACTCAAGGGATACCTGAGCTTCATTACAAGACTTGATTACCGAGTTGCTGTTTGTTGGTCCGTAATTCTTGGAGCTGCATGAGTTAAGTGATTTTCTTTTAACTTCTGCACTAGAATGTGAAATAATTCGCATTGTACATTCAGAACGGAGGCAGACTTGCTATCTGAGGAAGTCAACCAAGACTTTGAATCAAAACTTTTCTCCAGAATCTATGCACAGTCATTGCTTAAATGATTCATGAAAAACATGATATCACTGGTATGGTGGAACGAGCCTGTCATTTTTCTTCAGAAGTCTGCTCGTCCCGCTCCGTCTAGGACTCGACTTCACAAGTCCATTTTGGCTGTTGTTGCCATGTGTCATCCTATTTCAGCCAGCAAATCGCACAGATGACTAGAGCGATTTGGAAGACCATTGGCCTGAAAAAGTTGCATTGCCGTTGTCACTGTATGATCAGACCAGATCCGCAAGATACGTGAGAGAATATTACCAAGCGAATCCTAAACCTATCACCCGAAACACTATGCTTGTGTCATGGGCCTAAAGAGAGTCAACCCGAGAGGTTCCCAAGGGGCGATCACGACTCACCCATGGACCTCCTGCTCTCACTCGGGATTCCCACCAAGCCTGCTCCCCGAAGTTCCCAAGAGCGGGCGACACCGTCATTTCGCCTGATTTTAGAAGTTTTCCTTTCATTAATGTCGGTAGACAGTAATTGAATATTTATGTCGGTAGTTGAGGCAGTGCGATCTCGCCCGCCGGATGAAAAGTTGATCAACGGATGTAATCCGAGACTCTCAACTATAAAAGGGGTGTCCTCCTTCATTTGTAATCATCCAATCAAATCCAATCCATTTTAGTAATATCAAAGCTGTCCCTTCCTTTCAGAGCTCCTCTCTCTAACTTTCTGGGTAAGCGAGCGGGTAAGCGTTCGATCGAGCAAGGCTTGACTTGGGTGATCCAAAGTTGCCCGAGTCGCCACGCGGTCACGATCCCAATCGATCGGCCCGTGACAAGTGGTATCAGAGCAAAAGAGAGATCCGTTCGAGAGACCAAGGAGCGCCAACTATTCGAAGGAATGTCGAGCCAAGAAGCTGTCATGGATGGAGAGGCCGTGCAAGTTAAAGAGACCCGAGGCCGATCAAAGAAAAGGGAAGCCTCGGTAGATGCTGTGGCTGCGTTCGATGAGGAGATCGGGAAGGTCCGGAGTGCCGTGCTCGAACTCATGGAAGGTCTTGACGATGTGCGAGACCGGATCATGGAGGTTGAGACTTCGCTCCGTGAAGACTTCACGACAGGCCTCAACGAAGCTACCACACCATTACATGACAAGGACGAAGCCCTTGAAGCATCGATCGATGTGTTGAAGGAGCGCGTCCAAGTGGTCGAGGAAGAAGCTCCGCGTAGGGACGAGGTCGAAGCCATGAAGGCCGAGCTCGCCTTGTGCAAGCTAAGCATCACCAACGGTGCTGTGCCTACCCAAGCGGTGCCCAAAATTGAGGTGCCGAAGCCAAAAGAATTCAAAGGCGAATGATCCGCAAAGGAAGTGGACAACTTCGTCTGGAGCATGGAGCAATACTTTGGCACCGTCAACATACACGACGAGTCAATCAAGGTACGAACCGCTTCCATGTTCTTGTCTGATACGGCAATGCTTTGGTGGCGTAATAGGTCTGATGAGGTTAGACGCGGCCCCGATCCCGTGCGCACATGGGACGACTTCGTGAGAGAGTTCCGAGACTACTTTTTCCCCGAGTTCGCTCAACAAGAAGCCTGTAGCAAGCTCCATCGCCTCGAGCAAAGAGGCGCAATCCGAGAGTACGTGAAGGAGTTTACGGAGCTCAAACTCCAAATTCGCAACCTAAGCGAAGAGGAGGCTTTTGGAGCGTTCATGGATGGGTTGAAGCCATGGGCACTTCTCGAGCTCAAGAGACGGGACGTGAGTAGTCTTGCGTGAGCGCTAAGCATGGCTGAGTTGCTCGTCGACCTCACCAAGACCGAACCAAGGAGTCGAACAAGGGATTGGAGGTCGGATCGACCTTGCAAGGATGAAGCACGAAGCACTCCCCGGGGCGCACATGAGCAAAGCGGCCGAGCCAAAGCATGGGGAGAAGGAACTTCCAAGCCATCCTTCCAAAGGGGTCGACCACCGACGGACTACATGAGTAAGTTCGATCAACCCCCGCCTTCTCCTTACTTCATTTGTCAACGTCCGCATTGGACCCAAAAGTGCCCGAAGAAGGGTTGAATCAATGCCCTCCTTGCCATCAAGGAAGAAAAGGAGGAGCCCAAAGAAGAAAAGAGACAAATTCGACTTGGAGCCGTGAAGATGATCAACTCCGTCCAAGCTCGATCCCCAACCAAAGAAAAAGTAGCTGTGCCGGACTTAGAAATGTTCTTCCTGCAAGTCGACGTGTGCGGCCAACCGCTATATGCCTTGGTCGACACGGGTGCGTCGAACATGTTCATGTCAAAGGAAGTGGCAAAGGCCTTGAACCTTCGCGTGGAGCCAACCGGGAATACCTTCAAGCCGGTCAATTCGGAGGGTGTCCGTGGCGTAGGATCGACTTTGGATGTGGACGTCAAAATTGGTGATTGGAGGGGCAAGATGGATTTCGAGGTAATCCCTCTTGATCATTATGATCTCATCCTTGGTATGCAATTCTTCAATAGTGTGAGATCCTTGATTGACATGAGGACCAAGTGCCTCGTGATCCTCGATCCGGAGTACCCAACGATGGTCCCCATGATCAAAGGGGTGGTCGACACCAAGACCATCGCGTCGATCCGACACCTCGACAAGAGCTTGAAGGCCGTGATGCGCATCAACAAGCTGTCCGAGGTAAAGTTGAAGGTTAAGTTGGATCATACTCCAACACACACCATGCCTATCCAAGCGCTCTTTCCCGAAATTGAGTGCTCACTGCACGCCATGCCTAGGCCAAAGGTGGAGCCGCATGCCAAGCCCGAGCTGACCATAGAAGGATGTGGTCCTTCGTTTGTGAGCATCCGAGCGAAGCAAAAGAAGAACAAGAGAGCCCGTGCTAAAGCCCGCGCTCGTGCCAAGAAGGCTAACCGTCAAGCTGTGAGCGACGAGGGCGTTGCTCGAATGAGTGGGGGAGAATGTCACGGGCCTAAAGAGAGTCAACCCGAGAGGTTCCCAAGGGGCGATCACGACTCACCTGTGGACCTCCTGCTTTCACTTGAATTCCCACCAAGCCTGCTCCCCGAAGTTCCCAAGGGAGGGCGACACCGTCATTTCGCCTGATTCTAGAAGTTTTCCTTTCATTAATGTCGGTAGACGGTAGTTGAATATTTATGTTGGTAGTTGAGGCAGTGCGATCTCGCCCACCGGATGAAAAGTAGATCAACGGATGTAATCCGAAGCCCTCAACTATAAAAGGGGTGTCCTCCTTCATTTGTAATCATCCAATCCAATCCAATCCATTTCAGTAATATCAAAGCTGTCCCTTCCTTTCAGAGCTCATTTCTCTAACTTTCTCTCTCAACGATCCGGGTAAGTGAGCGGGTAAGCATTTGATCGAGCAAGACTTGGCTTGGGTGATCCAAAGTTTCCCGAGTCGCCGCGCCATCACGATCCCAATCGATCGGCCCGTGACACTTGCATATGGGAACCCAACGTTGGTTCCTAGGTAACGTTCAGGACTAGATCTCTGACGCCCGCGGTCGGGTCCATCAAGGCTGAGCCCAAGTTGCCAACACTGACGCCCGGAATTATTGAGGCCAGGCCCAAAGCCCTGGGACCTATCTTTATTCCCAGCAAGATCAGCCATTTATGTCACCATCTCCATCTTGACTCCCAGCAAGATCTCACAACCCATAACTTCGAAAACGAATCCTCAGGTCCATCTTCGATTTCCATCCGCCATGCTCAGAAAATCCATCCCTCTCCCTCCCTTCGCGTCATTCCACCACCGCCTCCCGGGACCCTCGCCACCATACTCTTGCTTGCGCTTCCCTTCCATCCGCATGTATGAGGTAAAGCTGGCCCAAGACCCACCGCCTGGCCCGGAAATCACGCTCGAGAGGACCCTGCCAGAGTTCCAGCTGCTGTGGCCGCCCCCCAAGCTACGGGCCGGGCAACGCGCCCCAAGTTTTAATCAGAGTAGCTCGGGCACAATACAAGCCACGTCGAGGTACTGCGCGGCTGTCATATGTGGCCACAGCCACCCCACTAGTCTTCGCCAATCGAGAACCGGCCACTGCAAAAACATGTCGCACGCCGAAAGAAACAACAACACAGGGGTATTCAATGCAAATGCTAGCGGTGGAAATTTACCGGAACACATTTGACAGACCACGAACAATAAAAACGGACGGAGGACTAAGAATAAACGCGTTCACTTCGGTCAGACATTTCGGTGAACATGCGGAGGGCGTCAGCTAAGAGTAAGCTTCAAACTTATCCGAGACACGTAATTTAGAACATAAAAATCTGGAACAGCAGGAAAATCTGAAAAATAAAAAAGAAATTCACTTTGGACAAATGCACGCGCCTCCATCTAAGGGAAATTTTGTACTGGTTTTTTGGATTGCATTCGTTTTGCCTAAAGACTGAATTCATTCTGCAATAAGACCAAAATAGTTTTTCGAAATTCATGAGATGCATTTGTTTCCTTTTAGTTTTGCCTAATTAAATGATTGCACTCTTTGCTCAGTCCTCTCCACTCGCTGATGAAGCTCCTGGAGAAGCTACGAGGGCAACTGACTCTCATCTAAGATCTGAACGAGGACAAAAAAAAAGGTGTACAATTTAGGAACCCCAAAAAATTGAGGGACATGATTGAACATTTTTTAATAATTTTTTTAATAGTAATTAGGACTCAACGCCTTCACCCCAAAAGGAAAAAGGAAAAATTCCAATTGGCCTTTATGGTCTCCTAAGGATTCTTTAAAATTTCCAAAACTTGTTCAGAAGTCTTGAGGACACCTTCACCGGGCGAAAGCGGGCAAATAAACAATTAAATTTGATCTTAAAAGGAGCCAGCCAACATTGTTTCTTTTCTGAAACCACACTAGAAAAATCTCTCCGTGTGACTTTATGTATTCTAGTTTACTAGGATAATACCATATAATAGATATCTAATTTCTTATTTTTCCTTTCATCCATCACCTTGATGTCCTCTGCAAACATATGCCAAATGCTAGAATCAATGGTTGTTGGGGAAAATGATTCAAAAAGTCCTAAACATATTACACTTTTGCTAATTCAGTCATAAATCTTTTTACTTTTTATCAATTGAGTCAATTCAGCTAATTTTGGCCGAAAATCGCTGACATAACACGGTTGGCGTCGAGTGAACAGAATTTATTAATTTTTTAATATTCTTTTCGATTTTTTTTTTCCTTTTCTTCCTCTGGTCGAACGCCTAACATCCAACTACCAGCCAGAGGCTATTACTGGCGAGGGTCAGCCTCACCGGCCTTGGGCGAATCTCACCCTTGCCAAATCTGGCGAGGTTCACCCATGTTGAAGGCTAGTGAAGATAACCTCATCGACCACAAGTGAGGCTCACCCTCACCAAATTCGGCAAGGGTGAGCCTCACTCGAGGCTAGCAAGGCCAGCGAGGCAAGGCTGACCCTCGTTGGCCTTTGGCGAGGATGATCCTTGCCTAAGGCCGGCAAGGATGCCCCTCCCTAGATCCCTGTGGCCGGCGAGGCTGACCCTCATCGGTTGTAGCCTTTGGCCGGTTGCTAAAGGTTGGGGGACTGATCAGAGGAAGAAAAGGGGAAAAATGAAAGAAAAAAAAAATTTAAAAACTAGAGAAAACGTTTAAAAATTAATAAATTTTATCCATGTCAACATCAATCGTGCCATGTAAAACAGCCGGCATCCATGTTAGCAAAAATTGGTAAAAATTGGTCGGATTGACTCAATTGGTAAAAAGTGAAAAGATTTAGAACTATATTAACAAAAGTACAATATATTTTGGACTTTATGGATAATTTTCCCGTTATTGTTGCTTAGTGAGGTTATTTATCTATAAAGATGTCTATAGAACGCTACATATAAATGTAAGAAAGTGGGACCCCAGGTTCATTTCCAAGAAATGCAACCCCGGACTCTCCGGCTGTACATATCTTATCAAGCCAAATAGGAAACAAAAACAAATGAAAAATTTATTTGAATTGCGGCGTATTTGCCTTCACGCTCTTCTAAGGAGTCCAAAAAAAACTTAAATTGTTGAAAAGTCCGAGGCACTTCATTCAAAATCGTCATCAAAGTTAGTTAAATAGCCCAGATAACAATCCTCACGGGTTGCTGCTTGCCAGTACACATCATTATCTGTAAAACTTTGATTTTAAAGTGAGCCGAACGTGTTCATGGGAATGCATTGGCTAGTTCACACCGATAACTTCAGCTCAGTTCTTAGTTTAAGCCACATCACATCCACGTTCTTCTTTTGGGGAGGGGAGAGAAAAAAAAATTAAGAATGTTTTTATTTGGCAGAAAACTTCATAATAAATAAAAATTATTTTTCAAAAAATTATTTTTCAGAAAAACGGTAATAATAAGGGTCTCTCATCTTAAATCTGGGCAAGGGTCACCCTCCCACTGAAGATGTGCACGAGGAGCATAGCCATCTTTGCCAGTGCGAGGAGAGCCAGCGGCCCTTGCCGCTTGAATGCACTATCCTTCCCCTTCACCTCTTGATTTTTCTTTTTCTAAGATTTCTCTTTTTGATTTTTTTTAAAAACAACTTTTATATTATAATTATCCAATTAAGTGCAACGCAGTATATAATGGCTATATAAACGTCTCAATTTATAAATTAAATGAAAGGTCCAATTCGAACAAACAAATCTAACCCAATTACACAATTAAAAGTTCAGTAATGTAATTAAATATTTTGCTATAGTTTAAGAACATGGTGCCATTATCTCGGGGGTGAGTATGATGCGGATGGGCGGTTTCCACTTTAGAACTGGGATCGCCCGTTGATCCCATGAACCCACCTGGGAACCAGATTGACACACTCAGTCCAACATTTTCCAGCAATCCAAAGTAAAGCAAAAAAACAGAAAAACTTCTCTTTTCTTAATTGGAAGATCAGTTAAAAGATTAGGCTTATATTGAAAGTTAAGAGTCGATGGGTGTTGAACTTGAGAGTTGAGGTTATGAGTGAGAGATAGAGAGATGACTCATACAATATGAGAGTAAAATGAGATGAGCACTCAATTTAATGGTTGTTGAGTTTCAGATTATGAATTTTAGGGTTTTCACTTTTTTTTTAAATTTCTTTTTTGGTGAAATTTTTTTCTTATGTATTACTGATTTGGTCCGGGTGGACCGGAGGGATTCCACACCTAGAACTAGAAGCAGGACCGCTCCCCTTGGAAACCGCCAGTTTTGGTTCAATTTTGGACAATTCCTAGTTCCTTTGCACACCTTAAGTTATCCCAAAGGGAAAAAATATTGAAAAAAAGACACTAGAAATGTTATGATTTGTGTATGGTACTCATTTTAATATCAAAAAATTTCGTCGGCTCCTAGGAGAAAATCGATCAATTTAGTGCCTCCAACAAAAAATTCTAGTCAGAGAAATTATGTGACATTTATATTTAAAATTTTTATTTGTGATGGCATTTTTTTAGCAGTGAAGTGATTAATTTTTCATTAAGATTAGTATTGAAGTAATCACATTTTAACAATGACTATCATTGAAATGATCATTTTGTTAACCTACTACACAATGTTATTTAGAGGTTATATGCTGACTAAGCATGCAAGTAAACCACATAAGATCGAGAAATTAATAACATATTGACACGTCTGATTTTTGGTAGCTCCAATCGAAATTGGCACTTAAGTAATCGTTTTTCAAAAAAGTGACAGTTAAGTAATTCGAAAAAACTTTTGTTATGCAAGTGAGTGGTGTATACAACTTATAATATTTCTAGTGTCCTCCTCCCAAAAAAAAATCCGATTGGCTTTTATATTCTTCCCAAGAGTCATTAAAAATTTGCAAACCTTTTAAAAAGTTTCGTTCGCCTTCACCGGCATCTACTTGCTAAAGTAGTGTGTTAGGTGGGAAAAGGACAATCAAATTCGACTTTAACGTGAGTCGGCAAGCTTTTTGGGTATTAGCACTTTCTTGCCTAGTTCATGTCCAAAACCTCAGCTCTTTTCTTACCTAGGCCACGTCACATCAAAAACTTATGTAACATCTACTTATAAGAACAAAGAAAAATTAAAACATGGTTCTTTCATGCTTTTACGTGTGATTAGCGGATATATTTTCCCACAACAAAGATATGCTATTATTTAGCATTTGAGCAAGCCTTTGCTTAAGATTGCAAATAAGGGTATTAGCAAATAAGAATTCTAAATAGAGTAAACTTATATTTTATACCTAAAAGAAACTATGTTGAGAGCCTAAATAGATGAGTAATTATTTGAGGCATACTAAGTTAAAAAATTTTGAATAAGAAGGGGATGGAATCCATCAAATGCAGGATTGCCAAATTGCCCATGCTCTAAGAAGAACTTCTCCATATCATAATCCGTAGGATAACAAATATGTGCAATTTTAGATGGATTTAGAGAGAGAGAAGATTATTTTAGATGGATTTAGAGAGAAAGGGGAGGGGAGGGGGGGGGGGGGGAACCTTTTTCAAATGAGCGCGTTGAACTTTCTCTTGGCATGTGTATTTTTTGGAGCATCAACTTCACTATGATGTGAAGAGAAAATGGAAAATGATGCTCCCATAGTTGGCAGGCACAACGTGTATCCGGATCAGTGAAGTCCTAATGGTTGTTTGAAGTTTTAATTAACTGGGGGGTTACAGATGAAATGTTGCGCCCAGTGAAATGCAAAACAAATGGGAATCAGAGTGAAAATCAGGTTGAATAGTTGCAACTATTCAAAAAAGGGTAAAAGACTAAGGGGTTACACAACCTTTCGGTCTGAAGGGAATTTTTGGAGCAAAAACCGTTCAAAAACAAAACAGAGGAACTTCATAAATTTCATAGTGTTTAGATTACCAATTGATGAATATTCTAATCTCTATGATTAGATATGCATGCATGCATGTATGTATGTATGTATGTATGTATGCAGAAAGCTTTCTTTACTTTTCCCCCGTTTCGTTTTTTATTCTGCAATTCACAGCGTAGTATAAAAAAAGTCTTGATTGAACATTTTGCAATAATTTACGGACCAGGCGCCTTTCCTTCCAAGGAGAAAAACAAAGAAAAAGAACGGAAACTTCTTATTGGCCTTTATGGTCTCGCAAGAATTCTTTAGAAATTCGCAATCTTATCTTGTTAGAAAGTCTTGGTCACCTCCACCGATGTCCACTTGCTAATGCAGAGCGTCAGATGGGAAATAGATAATCACAAGAAAAGGTTAATTTCGTGTGACTTTACGTAATAATACAATATAATAGTTGTCTAATTTTTTTTTATTTTCCTTCCCTCTATCACATTGACGTCCTCTGCGAAAACATGCCAAACGCTAGAGCCAACGGTTGCGGCCAATGAGTTTGTTTTATCGACAGAGACATCTATAAAACCCTACATGATAATTCTAAGTAGGTGGGACCTCGGCTCATTTCCAAGAAATGCAACCGCAGACCTGCGGAGTTACATGTATATTATCCCGTCAAAAAAGAAAATAATTGAAAACTTATGTGAGTAGCAGCAGATTTGCCTTTATATTTTACCGATCAAACATCTTAGTTAAATAGACCTGTACGGTTTGAAAATAGCAGACCTTCACCAGTTGCTACTAGCTAATATAGAGCCTTAGCTAGAGAAAAAAAAAACAGTGAACTTCGATTCTAAAGTAACAATTAACAACACGCTCACTGATTTAAAGACATCCATAGATAAGGCGAAATAGAGATGAAATCATATATAAAGTGTGTGACTGAGGCCCCGTTTGGTTTAGCATTCCCAAGGGGTTTTCAACCCTAAAAGCCCATTGGAAAAAAAATTTAGGTGTTTGGATTAGCATTTGGAGGTGTCTTTGGCCAAATACTGGCATTTGAAATGCTGAAAGTCCAAAGCAGGTGGGGACCTGCTTTGGGCTTTCAGCATTTTGGAAATGCAAGTCCACCTCTACTGTTCATCCGTTGACTTATTTTTTTTTTTAACCGATCATCTTCCCCATACCCCAACTGCCGTTGATTGGCGACGGAGTTTCATCGCATTTTTTTTTTAAATAATAAAAACCCTTTGCAAATGTTGGGTTCACCTTCTTTTTTTTGTCATTTTTATCTTTTGACAATCAATAACCCAACTTTTTATCAATATACTGGAATGATTATTAATTAACGAAGATGATTAATACTACAATAATTAAAAAAAAATTATTCAAAGTTGAGAACAAACCTAAAAGAACTCAGGCCAAAAGTTGAGCTTTGCATCTAATCTATAATCAAATTTTTTTAATATAATTTTTAAATAAATTTACTAATATATATCTTTTACATTGCTCTTAACATGAAAATGTAAAAATGTTATATAGTCATTGTTTCTTTTTTGCAATTTTAAAAATACTAAAACTAAAAAACTTAATTTTTTGAGCTTTGCATCTAATCTATAATCAAATTATTTTAATATAATTTTTAAATAAATTTACTAATATATATATCTTTTACATTACTCTCAATATGAAAATGTAAAAGGTTATATAGTTATTGTTTTTTTTTTTTTTGCAATTTTAAAAATACTAAAACTAAAAAACTTAATTTGGACACACTAAAGGGCTTTTCAAATATATGTTTACCAAGTAGTCTTGCATTTCCCTAAAGCACTTTTCAGTTATAGTTTACCAAATAGTCTAGCATTTCGGAAAACCCATTTACCTCAAAGGTATTTGCATTCTCCCAAAGGCATTTCCTCAAAACTGAACTAAACGGGCCCTGAGAGAGTGCTAGCAATCCGATAGTTATGACAATATGATTTGGTTGAGAAAATAAGTTTTCTAGACCATAAGGTTGTTGTGGTCGTTGTCATGTAATTACTAAATAGTATTTATGAATCTCTCCTCCTCAGGCACATAGTGTCTTGTCCCTATACTTCAAAATTTTTAGACACAAGTTTCCGGTGAGTGAAGTCCTAATGGCGCTTTTAAGTTTTTATAAAACTGTTCTAATGACGAGATATGCATGTAGGGGCTACAAATGAAAAGTTGCATCCCATGAAGTGTAAAAGCAAATAAAAATTAGAGTGAAAATTAGGTTGAGGAGTTGCAACTTTCTTAAAAAGGAGAAATGACTAATGTTCCGTTTGTTTCTCGTAAAATAAATGATTTAGAAAATATTTTCCTAAAACTAATCATTTATATCACTTGAAATATTAGTTGATGAAAAATATTTTCATTATAAGTAAATAATTTATATCTAAATATTTTCGAGGACGCTAAAAATATTTTTTGTTCATTTGTTTTTTTAAGTGATACAAGCTTTTATTTTTAGGAAAATGTTTTTGTAAATCGTTCATTTTTCACGAAATAAATGAAGCCTAAGGGTTACAACGTTTTGGTTCAAAGGGTATATTTGTGGAAAGACGTTCAGAAACAAAAGGAGGAACTTCATATTTTTTATGTAGTGTTTAGATTAGAATTAGATCGGATTTAGACATAGAAAACTTTCTCAAATTTTCCCCATTCCATTTTTTATTCCTATAATTTTAGCGATACTATGTTTCAAATGCGGACAATATGTAAACGAAATGACTTAGGTATACGATGTGTAAACTGCCAAATATCTTTCAAATGCCTATCATACCCATTTTCTCGCCCCTTTGGATGACTAAAGGCAATTTTATCTCTTTAGTGAGAATATGGTGGATTTAATCATATAGGAGTGGAAATGACTACTCTTTTGTATATTATGACTACATCTGATTGGACTTAAAAGTTGGCCTTCACCCTCTAAAGGCTTTTGAGTCAAAACTAAGGTTTTCGGCAAAAAAAATTCAAAGACTCTGAACCTAGCATTTCCAAAGTCTCATAATCCAATGCAAATTCTACCTAACTTTGATTTTGAGCACTTATGGAATGTTAATGAATTTTCTTCTATTCCAACTTTGCCCTTGCTAAATTTGGGAAATTCCAGTTTTACTCTCACCCACGTGCGATGGCGGCTAGATTCATGCCGCCGGTTGCTGTACTTCAATTTTCTTTTGTTTATTTGAAAAACATAGCTAAAGTACTTTACAAGTGTAATTTTATCCAAACAACATAAAAATCAAAGTTACTCCTCAATAGTTTTCAATTGCACTTTACTAAGTATTATTTGCATTTTGAAAAAACCATTATATCTAAAATCCTTTACATTTTCTCAAAGCTCTCCTAAATGCACCTTATAATCACCTCAGAAGGTGCAACATTAGAATTTAATGTCCAGTTTATGATTTCGATCGAATAACCAATCTGAATAAAGAAGTATATTGCTTGGGAACCCAAATCTTGTAAAATTTCTTTAGGGAGCTGATTAAACATTTTGCAATAGTATAAAGATCCAATGAATTTATTTTAAAGGAAAAGATAAAAAAAAAAATTGAAGAACTTCTTATTCGCCTCTGTGGTCTCCCAACGAGTCTTAAAAAATTTCGTAACTTGTTAAAAAGTCTTGATCACCTTCATCGGTGTCTACTTGCGGTGGGTTAGGTGGGAGATGACGAAGAAAATAATTTATTTTAAAGTGAGCCGGCCAAGGATTTAAGGTATTGGCACCCACTCACTGCGTTCATATTGAAAACCTCAGCTCAGTTCTTAGCTAAAGCCACACAGACCAACCTTTTCTTTAGAGAGAGAGGAAGGGATAGATCCGGCAGTAATAAGCTCCCTAGCTAGGGCAAACTCAGAGGCCAGAATGACTACTGATGATGTTGCATGGGCATTCGGGGATGAGTACCAAATATTTTTGAGTTTTAGAGGACCTGATACTCGTTAGGGATTCACAAACTTCCTCTATCATGACTTGGTAGATGCTGAAGTCCGCGTTTTCAGGGATGAAGATAAATTCTGTCGTGTTGGTAAAGTCATTGGTGAGAACCTTTTGCATGCTATCAATGGTTCTGAATAAACAAGTATATTACTTGGGAACCCAAATCGTGTAAAATTTTTTTAGGGAGCTGATTAAACATTTCGCAATAGTATAAAGATCCAATGACTTTATTTTAAAGGAAAAGATTAAAAAAAAAAAGAAATTGAAGAACTTCTGATTCGCCTCTGTGGTCTTCCAAGCAGTCTTAAAAAATTTCGTAACTTGTTAAAAAGTCTTGGTCACCTTCATCGGTGTCTACTTGCGGTGGGCTAGGTGGGAAATGACGAAAAAAAGAATTGATTTTAAAGTGAGCTGGCCAAGAATTTAAGGTATTGGCACCCACTCACTTGGTTCATATCGTAAGCCTCAGCTTAGTTCTTAGCTAAAGCCACACAGACCAACCTTTTCTTTAGAGAGAGAGAGAAAGGGATAATTCCGATAGTAATAAGCTAAGTAGCACGGACACGCGACACGACATGACATGACACGTCGACACATCATTTCTCAAAAATAGAGAATTCCAAAATGTTGGAACACGTTATATATTAAATGAATATTTTATTTTTAATTAATTTGATTCAAATTTACAAATAAATAAATAATAAAAAAGAGCTTACAATGAATTTGCACTAATAATATTAATAAATGTATTCGTAGGAAATTTGGAAGACATATCAATAGTTAATGTGTATCCATATTTGAAAACATATTTCCAACTTTAACAAAAATTATAGATGAAACTAATGACTAACAAAAAATTATAATTAACTTATTTAAAAAAAATCTATGATCTTCTATAATAATTAAAATTTATCATTATTTAACTTGTAGTATTTTCATTGTTGAAAATTATTTGTAGCTAATTTATTTATTTTTTTAACAAATATAACATCGCTGTCCAAATATTATTTTCCTCTCTTTTTTTTTTTTCCCAAACCCTCATTCCCCAAAATTTATTTCCCTCCCTCATTCCTCTCTACCCTCGAAGGAGCACATCGGAACAGCAGCCAACCCTCTTTCCTTTCATGTGCAATTTCGTTGTTTTCCGACGGATGGTGAGAGAGTGACGATGAAAGACAAGTTGAGAGAGAGGCTTCAATGCTATTTCTTGGATTCAAGATAGAGTTTAAGGAGGCAGGTGGACTCACTTTAGTGAGAAGAAGGAGAGAGAGATTCTCTCTTAGAATGCATTGGGAACTTCTCAATCCTGGCCTCCACGCCTCTTCTTGATAAAAAGAAGACAAATAGGTTTTTCGTCATTTGCAGTGCACTAGGACGAAGGGTGGGTTGGGAACATGCCCTGCTTTTGCAGTGCATTGAGCTTTTCAGGTTGTCATGCTATCATTTCCCTAGATTCTCTCTCCCACCCCAAGTTGAGAGAGAGGCTTTAATGTTATTTCTTGAATTCAAGGTAGAATTTAAGGAGGCAAGTGGACTCACTTTAGTGAGAGGAAGGAGAGAGAGATTCTCTCTCAGAGTGCATCAGGATCTTCTCAATCCTAACCTCCATGCATGTTCTCGATAAAAAGAAGACAGAGAGGTTTTCACTCTCGTCTCTTGCAATGCATTGGGACGGAGGGTGCGTTGCGAACACGCCCTGCTTTTGCATTGCATTGAGCTTTTCAGGTTGTCGTATTATCATTTCCCTAGATTCTCTCTCCCACCCCCACGCCACTCCTTTGATTTTTTTCCCTCATTCCCACCCACCCACCCACCCACCCACCTATCATCATTTCTCTCTTCCCCCCTTCCCCTCACGCCACCCCCACCCCTTGCCCCCCCCTTCATTAGTCACCTCACCCATTGTTTCTCTCTCCCCCCTCACCCCCACGCCACCCCAACCCCCAGCCCCCCCTCCACCTCATTTCTTCCCCTTTCTTCCACCCCTCCCATCACCCATTATTTCTCCTCCCCCCTCCCTCCTCTCCGCCTTCAGTTCTTTCCCTTCCTTCCCCTCCCCCCCCATCACCTGCTAACCACGACCTCCTCCTCCTCTTTCTCACACGATCCTCTCTGCCTCACCGCCTCTCCTCCAACCCTTCCTCCTTTGTAGCTGGAGCTTTAGCCTCATCGCCAGCCCTCCATCGCAGTAGGTCCTCCCTCACTATCACAGCGTTGTCTTTGCTCCTTCGCCCTCGTCTCTCGTCTCCACCCTCCATTGTCCTCTTCAACAAACTTTTCTCAAACATGCATGTCGGAACGTGTCGAAAAAAGTTAACCAAGTGTTGAAAAGTCCAACATGCAATCAACGCGTGTCCGAGCGTGTTGAACACGACACGGAAAGCTCGAGGCCTGTGTCCGTACTTCATAGGTAATAAGCTCCCTAGCTAAGGCAAACTTAGAGGCTAGAATGACTACTGAGCCAGAAAATGTTCAGACAAACAATTCTGCTCAGCATGTGTCCATAGCATCAAAACAATTCTTCACCATCGATGATATTCCTTATCATAAATGGCCACAAAGACTTGAAGACTTTCATACATGGTTGAATACTCAGTCCATTACCAACCATGATATGAATGATGTTCTTTACAACTTTGTTACAAGGTTCACGGGCAGCTTCAAACTTTGGTGGCAATCAATTTCTGAATAGGACTAGATTCATTTCCTGATGTCACCAAATTTCGACCATGCCATCACTCTCTTATACTATGTAGCATCGACACGCGACACGCGACACGTGACACGACACGACACGACACGCGACACGTCATTTCTAAAAAAATAGAGATTTCCGACATGTTCCGACACGTTAAATATTAAATAAATATTTTTATATATACATATGATTATTTCAAAAATAAAGAGTAGAGTCAATTTATTTAAATAATTTATAATTTTTCATGGTGATCATAATTTATTATAATTCAACATTATTTTTTTTTCTTTTTTGAAATCACCCTCTACTCTCCCTCCAAAAAAGAAAAGAGAAAAAGGACAAATCCCGCCCAAGCATCCCATTTTTTTTTTTTTTTTTGGCTCTTCATGGCACCATCATTTTTTATTTTTATTGCTACCTATTATTTCTCCTAGGCGTGTCCTCCTTGCACACGGTAAATCATTTTTAAATTTTTTTCTGCCCTCCTTGGAAACCAAACCTAGCTGCCTCATCCTCCTTTGACTCCTCCTTTAAGGCACCCCCCTCCTTGGAAAACTAAATCGTAGCCTCCCTCCTCCTCCTCCTTTTGTGCTCATCCTCCTTGCACGGCACCCATTCTTAATCTTTTAGAAACCCTTCAAGAGCAGGCTTGAAAACTCTCGGAAAATGACCGTTCCCTCCTCCATTGCACAATCCTCTTCCTCTCAATCCCTACTATCTCTTGGTCATCTCGTTGTAGTTGCTCGCTGCCTTGCCTCTGGTCCTCTCTCTTTTGCGGTCGTAGCCTTGTCTCCGGTCCTCTGTCGCGGCCATCTCGGTCGCCTGGTTCTCTCTTCCTCCAGCCTTCTCCCACCGTCGCGGCCTCACCGTTGCGGCCTCACTGCTGCTGCCTCGCCTCCGCAGCCTTGCTTCCTCTCCCTCGCCTCGTCTTCACCCTCCATCGCCAACGATTCACTCTCCCTTCACGCTTGCAAATCTGCTCTAGAAACCCAGCCTCTTGCTCGGACACGCTCCGACTCACATGTCGAGAAAAGTTAACACGTGTCGGAAAATCTGACACGTGTTGACCGTGTGTCCGAGCGTGTCCGACACACCGACACATGTCCAACACGACACGGAAGGTTCCCGAGCGTGTCCGTGCTTCATAGCTCTTATATCATGTCTTTTTGGGAAAACCCACTCATCTCATAGAGATGAAAAGAAGAGAATTTTTCGAAAGAAAATGCTGCTCCCTCCAGAAGAAGCATCTTGATAAGCATTATCGAGTGATGCTTCAGCTTTTTTACCAAATTGGCACAGATCCAAATTTAAAACATGTTTTCCTTACTTCCATCCCTAAGGAACTATCCCAGATGGTTGAAAGATCCTTTTTTGGAAAACAAAGGAGAGTACAAGATATTCCCTTGGGAGAAATATAGCAAGAAGTCCATCTATGCCTAGAAGAATTATGCTTAAAGCGCCAGATGGTCTGTACATACATCACAGATGACAAACGCCTTGAATCAGCTTACTCTCGCCAGAAATTAAAAATCAAATGCTCCAAGCAAGACTGTGATGATACTTGTGGTAAGTACTCTCGGAAAAAGAAACATTACAAGAATTTTTGGATAAACAAATCCAAACATGGTTCCAAGCATTTCTGGAAAAAGAAGAAATGGCGATACCTATACAAAAAGAAGGATCGCACAGGCCACAAGAAATCAAACCGTTGCTACATCTGCAACTAGAAAGGACATTTTGCCAAAAATTATCCTCAAGCAAGAAAAAGTCAGAATCGTCTAATCCATCACATTGAGAATGAAACAGGTATTTCTCTTGAAAATGATGATATTTAATCCTTATTCTCTGCTAACGAAGAACCATCTAAACAAACTCTCTGTGTCATTCCCTCTTACCAAACTTCCAGTGAGACTGAGTCAGACTCAGAGTCTGAAGATATTTTTCATATAACATCTTCATCTCCAGAACCTAACTTTAACATATTTTCAAGTCAAACTCACTGTCCACATTTCCCTGTAAAAATCCTCACTTCAAAGTTTGCCAAACCCATCACTGTTATTGCCCTCATTGACATAGGAGCAAGTTGTTCAATATTGGACACCAAAGTTCTTCCGGAAGAATTCTGGACTCCTTACATCCGATATTTCAATTCTGCATCATGAGATACTTTCTCCACAAATGTCAGAACCACTCCTGTAATAGTCAAGTTCTTTCCTCAATGTTCTATAACCACAAAAATCTTTGGATCAAGCCTCCCCAATAAAGACCTGATAATTGGGTGGGATATCATGATTCAAATCTCTCAACTTCGTATCATTCCTGGAAAAGGTCTTAGATATAAAGACCAATTCTCTGAGTTCGTCAATATTCAGAAACTCTTTTCCATTCAGATGAGTCTATTAGATCCAATCATGCAAAAGTTGTTAGAATCTTGTTCGGAATCCCATTCAGAATTCACTTAGAAATGTTCCCATCCTTTATGGAAAAATCCAGAGTTCTTTGTTCGACTTCCCTTCAAGAAGAATGAAGATATAAATCCAACTAAGGTGAGTCACATGGGAATGAAGCCAGAACATTTGGCGTTAGCTCAAAGGGAATGCTCAAAATTATTGCAACAAGACCTTATTGAAACCTCTGATTCTCAATGGGCCTGCGAAGCCTTTTACGTCAATAAGCGTTCCGAGCAAAACAAGGGAAAAATGAGATTGGTAATCAACTACTAACCTCTCAACCTTTTTCTCCAAGATGATAAATTCCCTTTACCATCCAGAGACTCTCTTTACTGGTCTAACCAAGGCCCATATCTACTCCAAATTCGACCTCAAAGCTGGATTTTAGCAATTGGGCATACATCCTGAAGACAGATCCAAGACAGGATTCTGTATCCCAAACCAGCACTTCTAGTGAGAAGTACTTCCTTTTGGCTTAAAGGTAGCACCATCCCTTTTCCAAAAAGGCATGTGTCGTATTTTCCAACCAATCTTATCAAGTGCAGCCGTATACATTGACGACATTCTGCTTCACAATCCTGACAAGCAATCACACTGCCAACTCCTTGAGCAATTCGCAGAAATCGTTAAAAAGCATGGCATTATGCTTTATCAAAGGAAAATGAATATTGCCCAAACAGAGATTGAATTTCTTGGTATGCACCTCAACAAAGGTACGTACTACCCAAGGCCACATATTGCTTAAGAATTATTGAAATTTCCTGAAGATAAGTTCACTACAAAACAATTTTAGCAATTTCTTGGGATAATTAATTATCTCAGGGATTTTGTCCCAAACATTGCAAAGCTCCTGATTCCTTTGCAATCCATGCTAAATAAGAATCCCCCACCTTAGGGAAAAGCCCAGACTAAAGCAGTTGTTGAGCTTAAGGAGATTATGCAGAATTTCCCACCATTGCAAATACCATCAACAGGAAAAAGAATCTTCAAACTGACGCCAGTGATGAATACTGGGCAACCATCCTGTTCGAAGAAATTGATGGTAAGAGACACCTTTGTGCTCATAAAAGTGGAAAGTTTTCTCCCGCTGAAATGCATTACCATTCCACTTTCAAAGAAATCTTAGCAGTAAAAAATGGAATAAAAAAGCTTGAGTTTCATCTCATCGGCCATCACTTCCTGGTAGAATTAGATATGGCATCTTTCCCTCAGATGACCAAGTTTAAACAGAAGCAGATTCCAAATTCCCAACTCCTTCGATGGCTGAATGGTTCTCAAAATACTC
Source organism: Eucalyptus pumila (assembly GCA_016097595.1). NCBI lineage: Eukaryota > Viridiplantae > Streptophyta > Magnoliopsida > Myrtales > Myrtaceae > Eucalyptus > Eucalyptus pumila. The sequence continues at coordinate 45,770,228 of CM027853.1, forward strand.
ATTTGAAACCAAACATATTCCTGGGAAGAAGAATGTGTTTGCTGACTTCTTATCAAGACCAAAAGCACCAGCCGAAATCAACATGTACATCAAGAGGCCTGCTTTCCATATGCTCAATCATGGAGTGAAATACAAGATTGAGAAGATCAAAGATTTGCAAAGCTGGAAATATCCCCAGGAGATTATTCAGCAAATCCAGAATGACAGCCTCGCTGAGAACTTGGAGAATCTCATATGGCAAAGCCACACAGACCTATTCAAATTCAATGGAGGTTCGATTCTTTATCCTTTTAGGTTAAATATGAATTATCCATTCATTCATCCTCTTATTTGGAAGGAAGATGATTTCCCTGAACAGCTCAAGACGTTATTGTGGTACTTAACCAATAAGTACTTGATAGCCATTGAAATTCCAATCAGAATGTTTATTGCCAACCTCACCAGGATATTCTTACTTGAAAAAAATGTTGAAAAAGAAAGTGATAAGAATCTCTTAGACTTTCTTAACGAGTTCTATTCTCCTACTTACTGGAAACAACTCTTGGAAAAGGAACTGAGAACCATGACACCGAATCCTAAAGTCCATACTATCCTGTTTTTCAGACGTCCATGTCATTTTTTCACAAACAATGAAAGGATCATTGATGCCCCCATAGGAAATAGGAACAACATCCGATAAACCTCACTTGGATAACCGAGAAGCTTAGATTCACAAATCTTATCCAAGATCTGTTAGATTTTGTGAACACGAATACCGAGAACTCTAGAGAATCCTGTGCCAGGAAAACAAAACAATTCCCGAAGATGTTTGGAATAATGTACCCACTACGTGGGATCATTATGTGTGGCATCCCAAAATTTAAGTCATCCTCTAGAGGAATTAAAGCCTATAATTAGGTAATGAAATTACCTATGGTTTATGTTTTAGCCATTAGTTTTCTTAAGGCTATGTGTTATTGTGCTTGTGATCGTAAGTTTTTAAATTAGTATTAAAGGATAAATTTATGAGGATGATTTATTCTTTGGCCATGTGAATTTTAAAATTTAAACTCTATAAAAGAAATGATTAAAGATAAATAATTGAGAGTGAAATTGTGGGTTTAATTAGGTTGGGCCTTAGGCCCATTGGCTTAAGCTTTAATGGGCCAAGCTAGTCGGCCCAATTAGAGCCGTGGATGGGGCTGCTATCGCCGGCCCATTGAGGCCCAAGGAAGAGTGGCCGTCAGCCACAAAGGAGGCCCAAACCCAAAGCCCAAGCCCATCTTGCATGGGTGGTGACAAGTGGCAAGAAGGGTGGCATGCATTGGCCAATTGAAAGGCAAACTAATCATTTGCAGAAATGGGGGAATAAAAGGGAAGAGGAGAGAGAGAGGTGGCCGGTTGAGCTACCGCCCAAAGAGAGAAAAAGAGGGCATGATAAATGGACTATTTTAAATTGTATCATGGTTGTTGGGGGGAGAGACGACGATGTTATATTTTGCTTCTGCTAATGAGTCGAGCTAGGACCGTTTTAAATATATATATATATATATATATATATATATATATATGTCTATGATTTACGACGCTTCGGCTAAGAAATGTAATTAGGTGTAACGCCAGGTGCCTGTGGCGACCCTAGGTGGTTCAGGGTGTCACAGTGCCCATTTTTGGTATTAGAGCGAATGGTTATAGGTGGAGTGATAAGGAGCCTCATTTGGAAATTGAGGAACATGATGACAATGCACACCATAGGATCTAAAATGAAATAATTGAATAACGGGTGATGAGTATTCACTCGTAGATCCCTAGTAGTTAATTTTGAATTGCCTTTAGGTACCAGTAACATGTATGTGTTACTTATGTAGTAGTAGTGGTTGCTTTGAAAGAAGGCAGTGAGTCTCAGATTATTCTTGAGGCAATGCTTGGAAATTGCAGGAAAGTCATGATGCAAGCTGGAAGTGCTCATCCATCGAGGGCTGAAGCCTCTGCTGCAATGGTTAAACCCCGGATGGAAGACATCCTGCAGGCATTGGCCAATATTGGAAATCTGATGGAAAGGCAGGCGCAGCAACAGCCCGGAGCAGAACGCCGTACTTAAGGACTAGTGGAGCAATTTCTAAAGTTAAAGCCACCTAAGTTCAATGGAATGGGAAGTCCTGAGGAGGCGGAGCAATGAATTGATGGGATGGAGCGAATTTTCCGACTGTTGGACTGCACTAATGCTGAGAAAATAGTTTTAGCAGAGTACTAGCTTGAGGGAAATGCAAAGTTTTGGTGGAGAGCTTCGAAGGACATAATCTTTCCACCAAGTATTGATGTTAACTGGGAGGAGCTTGTGAGAGCTTTCAATAGAAAGCATTTTTCTGACTGTGCTAAGGATAGGAAGATTACAGAATTTGTTCAATTAGAAGAAAAGGAGCTGACAGTAGATCAGTATGAGGCTAGATTTTCTGAACTGTCTAGATATGCTCCTAGATTGATTGAGGATCAGGAGGAAAAGGCTAAGAGGTTTCTGAAAGAGCTGAGGACTGACATCAGAAAGTAACTAGTGCCTTTGAACATAAGAGATTATAATGAGATTTATGAAAGTGCACAATTAGTGGAGCAGGAACTGTTAAGACAGCGGTCGGAGTTTAAGAAATCGTTGAATTTTAATGATGTGAGAAGGGGTAAGAGACCCTATTCTGTTCAAGGTCAGACTTGGAATGTGAAGAAGAAGGGTAATTTTGGAAATTTTAGGGGAGTAAGAAGTGGTCTGAATATAGTGAAAGCACCTTATTAGCCTGGTGTTTGTCAAAAGTGTAATGGGTGACATGGCCCAGGACCTTGTAATGGACGACTGAAATGTTTTGGTTGTGGACAAGTGGGTCATCTTAGGAGAAGTTACCCACAAGAAAGGTCGCAAGTGAGTGTTGGCTCGGTGTGACAAGGATATCAGAGTGTTGTTAGATCGAACTTACAAGGAAATCCTCAGAGACCACCAGCACAAGGAAGGGTGTATGCGGTCACCCAAGAGGAAGCGGAAGCTTCCAAGAAAGTTATCTCAGGTACGATCCTTATCAATGGTGAAAAGGTATCTGCATTGTTTGATACGGGTGCAACGCATTCATTTGTGTCTGAGAGATATAGACATTTAAATAAGATAGAAGTTATGCCTCTTGAGATGCCTCTTTGTGTTTCCACGCCTTTAAGGATATGGTATTGTCTACGCTGGTGTGAGGGAATTGTAATATATCAATAGAAGGAAAGGATATGGAAATAGACTTAGTTGTAATGGCCATGTATGATTTTGATGTTATTATAAGAATGGATTGGCTTTGTAAGTATCGGGCTAGAATGGATTGTTATAGGAGAGTGATCCAATTCGTTTTACCTTATCAGTCTAGTTGTGAATTTCTAGGAGGTCAGACCCATCTCCCTGTACCACTTATTTTGGCAGTAGAAGCCTGTAGGTTACTCGACGAAGGATGTCAAGGATACCTAGCCATAGTTAAAGATTATGCAAGGGAGGAGCCTAGACTTGAGGAAGTTCGTGTAGTTAACGAATTTCAAGATGTATTTCCTGAGGAATTGCCTGGATTGCCACCAGAGCGAGAAGTTGAATTTGAAATTGAGTTAATGCTTGGAACGGGACCAATATTAAAAGCCCCATATAGGATGGCCTTAGTCGAATTGAAGGAATAGTGCAACTGCAGGAGTTGCTTGACAAAGGATTGATTAAACCAAGTGCTTCACCTTGGGGTGCACCAGTCTTATTTGTGAAAAAGAAAGATGGATCGATGCGCTTGTGCATTGACTATAGGCAGCTAAACCAAGTGACCATTAAAAATAAGTATTCTTTGCCTAGAATTGATGACCTATTTGACCAACTTCAAGGAAGTTCGGTCTTCTCTAAGATTGACTTAAGGTCAGGATACCATCAGTTGAGAATTAAGAAGGAGGACATTCCTAAGACTGCCTTTAGGACTCGTTATGGACACTACGAGTTTCTTGTTATGCCATTTGGATTGACTAACGCACCGGCTGCATTTATGGATTTAATGAACAGGATATTTAAGCCTTATTTAGACCAGTTTGTGATTGTATTCATTGATGATATTCTAGTATATTCAAAAGGGCCTAAAGAGCATGAGCAACATTTGAGGATAGTTTTGCAGACCCTGAGAGAGCATAAGTTGTATGCCAAGTTTAGTAAGTGTGAGTTTTGGCTGGACCAGATAATATTTTTAGGGCATGTGGTATCAGGAGAAGGAATTGCAGTAGACTCGGCTAAAGTTGAGATGGTAATAAATTGGCTGAGACCGATGACACCTACTGAAATATGAAGTTTCTTAGGACTGGTTGGTTATTATAGGAGGTTCATTGAAGGATTTTCGCGACTGGTAAGACCTTTAACTAAGTTGACCCGAAAGAATGTGAAATTTGAAAGGAATGGGGAAGGTGAAAGGAGTTTCCAGAAGCTCAAAAGGAAATTGACTTCAGCTCCAATCCTGACTATACCGACTGGACCTGATGATTTTACAGTGTATAGTGATGCATCTCACAAAGGACTGGGATGTGTTTTGATGCAACATGGCAAGGTCGTAGCCTATGCATCTAGACAATTGAAATCCCATGAACTGAATTACCCGACGCATGATTTAGAGCTAGCAGCTATAGTGTTTGCCTTGAAGATATGGAGACACTATTTGTATGGTGAAAAGTTTGAAATTTATACGGATCATAAGAGTTTGAAATACCTGTTCTCACAAAAGGAGTTGAACATGAGACAAAGGAGGTGGATGGAACTACTAAAGGACTATGATTGTGAGATAAGATATCATCTAGGGAAAGCGAATAGGGTAGCGGATGCCCTTAGTCGTAAGTTGGCTATGGAGATGGCTAGTTTGAGGATGGCAGAATAGGGGTTGTTAAAGTCTGTAGTAGACTCAGAATTTAACCTGGAAATGGATTGTCTTACTGGTATGCTTAGTGCATTAAGAATAGAACCGGAAATTATTCAGAAAATTAAAATCTTGCAAGAATCTGACCCAGAGATTTTGAAAGTGAAGGATGTGGTGTCTTTAGGAAAAAGACCGGAATTTCAAGTCTCTGATGATGGAATAGTAAAATGTCAAGGACGACTTTGTGTTCCCGACAATGAAGAATTGAGGAAGGAAATTCTGTCGGAGGCACATAAGAGTAATTATAGTATTCATCCGGGTGGTACAAAGATGTACAGGAATTTGCGTCAACAATTTTGGTGGAATGGTATGAAAGCAGATACAGCTAAGCATGTTTCTCAATGTTTGACGTGCCAGCAAGTAAAAGCAGAGCATCGTAAACCCGCGGGACTCTTGAGACAATTAGACATTCCAGAATGGAAATGGGAGCATATAACGATGGACTTTGTTCAAGGATTGCCAAGGACATCAAGTGGCCATGATTCTATCTGGGTAATAGTGGATCGTTTGACTAAATCGGCTCATTTCCTAGCGGTTCGCATAGACTACCCAATGGATAAATATGCGGATATGTATGTGAGCCAAGTAGTACGCTTACATGGTGTTCTAGTGACTATTACTTCAGATCGGGATTCGAGGTTTACTTCGAACTTTTGGCGAAGTCTTCAAATTGCATTAGGGACTAAGCTTCAATTTAGTACTGCTCTTCATCCCCAAACAGATGGTCAATCAGAAAGAGTAATCTAGACATTAGAGGATATGTTGAGGGCTTGTGTAATTGATTTCAAAGGAAATTGGGATGAAAGATTGCATTTGGTAGAGTTTGCCTATAATAATAGTTTCCAGAAAAGTATAGGCATGACTCCCTATGAAGCATTATATGGAAGGAGATGTAGGACTCCTGTCTGTTGGAATGAAGTAGGTGAAAGGAAATTGACAGGACCTGAACTGGTACAAGTTACCACTGAAGCTGTTGAAATTATCAGGACAAGACTTAAAACAGCTCAGAGTAGGCAGAAGGACTACGCAGATAGGCGTAGAAGGCCTTCTGAATTTAGCGTAGGAGATCATGTATTCCTTAAGGTATCTCCAATGAAAAGGATATCTCGATTTGGGATGAAGGGTAAGTTAAGCCCTAGATTTGTTGGACCTTTTGAAATACTCGAAAAGATAGGGGATGTAGCTTATCGCTTAGCGCTACCTCCTAAGTTGGGAAATTTGCATGATGTGTTTCATGCATCGATGTTGAGGAAGTACCAGCTGGATCTTGGTCACATACTCGATCATGAAGCCATCAAAGTGGATGAGAAAGTGAGGTACATTGAAGAGCCTGTGCAGATATTGGATCGAAAGGAACAAATTCTTAGGACTAAGAAGATTCCTCTGGTTAAGGTATTATGGCGACATCATGACATGGAGGAAGCCACATGGGAAAGTGAAGATCAGATGAAGGAAAAGTACCCTTACTTGTTTAAAGAAGGCACGAGTGGTGTCTAATTTCAAGGACAAAATTCTCTAAGGAGGGGAGAATTGTGGCATCCCAAAATTCAAGTCACCCTCTAGAGGAATTAAAGCCTATAATTAGGTAATGAAATTACCTATGGTTTATGTTTTAGCCATTAGTTTTCTTAAGGCTATGTGTTATTGTGCTTGTGATCGTAAGTTTTTAAATTAGTATTAAAGGATAAATTTATGAGGATGATTTATTCTTTGGCCATGTGAATTTTAAAATTTAAACTCTATAAAAGAAATAATTAAAGATAAATAATTGAGAGTGAAATTATGGGTTTAATTAGGTTGGGCCTTAGGCCATTGGCCTAAGCTTTAATGGGCCAAGCTAGTCGGCCCAATTAGAGCCGCGGATGGGGCTGCTGTCGCCGACCCATTGAGGCCCAAGGAGGAATGGCCGTTGGCCACAAAGGAGGCCCAAACCCAAAGCCCAAGCCCATCTTGCATGGGTGGTGACAAGTGGCAAGAAGGGTGGCATGCATTGGCCAATTGAAAGGCAAACTAATCATTGCAAATGATTAGGAAATGGGGGAATAAAAGGGAAGAGGAGAGAGAGAGGTGGCCGGTTGAGCTACCGCCTAAAGAGAGAAAAAGAGGGCATGATAAATGGGCTATTTTAAATTGTATCATGGTGGTTTGAGGGAGAGGCGACGATGTTATATTTTGCTTCCGCTAATGAGTCGCGCTGGAACCGTTTTCAAATATATATATATATATATATATGTCTATGATTTACGACGCTTCGGCTAAGAAATGTCATTAGGTGTAACGTCAGGCGCCTGTGGCGACCCTAGGTGGTTCGGGGTGTCACATTATGACCTAACACCAGAAGCTGAGGAAGCACTCGGGCAATACAGACAAGCTACATCGTCCCAAGAGCATGAAATGATAAGCGAAGATGACATTGTCCAATCCACCCAGGACCCTTATGCACGCTTTGGAGGCCCTTTATCCCAGGATCCCTACGAATAGGGACCTTCGTCTTTATTCCAAAGCATGAACACATCTTTCTATGAACAGCCATCCAACTGGCCTTAGCCAAGAATTCCTGCCGACACTCAAGAAAATGAAAACATAAACTGGGTTGAAGAAGAAGCATCACATTGGGCTCATGAAGAAGCATCCTCATCACGAAGACTGAACCAAATCCTCTCACCTGAAGACCTTGAAGCCCTTGAACATAAATACGAGGCACATCTCCTAGAAGACAGCTCAGATGACTCAGTCTGTAGCTACAATGCTCATGACGAACAAGACTACTGAATCCGTACAACTTCACTGTAGCAAGTTACTGTTCACTTTTACTGTAGCACTAGGCTAGGGAAGGTACTGTTCATAGTACAATTACTGTTCATAGTGTGCGAATAATTCCCTCCCAGAAGTTTCCGGTGCCTCTGTTTGTATCTGGACCCGTGAACTTGGTCCTTTTTTGTTGCTTTGTGACCTCTAATCATCTATAAAAGGCGAGGAGGATGTATTGTGTTGGGCAGAGTCCCTTGAAGTAAAGTGTGTGCTTTGTGAAAAACCTCTCTATGGCTTTCTAAATTTCTCTTCTTCTCCAGCCTGGTAGGATCCTCTAAGAAATGCAGCTTGGGTAGGTTAGAAACGATTCAATCATGGAATGTTTTGGTGTCTCTAGGCTCTGAAATAAATGGCTGAGTGATTTTCTGCTAAAAGGCTGTCCCTGAACGGGGTTGTTCGCCCACTGTGGGATGCATACCTACAGGAAATTTACATGCATTAGGGGATGAGTACCAAATATTCCTGAGTTTTAGAGGACCTGATACTCGTCATGGATTCACAGACTTCCTCTATCATGACTTGGTAGATGTTGGAGTACGTGTATTTAGGAACGAAGATGAACTCCGTGTTGGTGAAGTCATGGGTGAGAACCTTTTGCATGCTATCAATGGTTCTAGAATTTATATACCCATCTTTTCTAGGACTTTTGCTTCCAGTAAATGGTGTCTCCGTGAGCTTGTCCACATAGTAGACAATTTGTCAAAGTCTAATGTTGAAAAAAGTATCCTTCCCATATTTTTTGATCTGGAACTTGAGGATATTAAACTTAAGACTCCACTATATGATGATGCTTTCTTGGAACACGAGAAGAGGTTTCCTCACGAAGTCCGGGCATGGAAAAAAGCTCTTGCACAAGTAGATGAAATCAAGGGATGGAATGTGAAAAATGATCAAAGATAATACTCTTTTAAGATCTTTACCTATTTTTTATTTTCTCTGTTATAGGGGATACAACATTGTCCTGTCAAATGATTCATTTTATTCCTTTTTTTAACAGAGCTATTGAAAATTACCTGCAATTGCTACTCTCATTGACCTTTACATCCTCTGCTTTTAACATCCTAAAATTTTCCCCTGCATGTCGATAGCTTCAATTTGATATGCATCCTCACTTATTTAAATTTGTAGTTTGCATCTACAGAAAAATTTGAACCCAAAACATGCAATTTGCATCCTCAAGAAACACCAGTTACACGAGTAAACTAAGATTCGGTGAAGAAAAATCACGTCTAAATATTTAATCGAGAGCATCCTGAGAACATGTAAAGAATGACCGGGCCATATCTCGGGGCCTCTAACTCTGCAAAGCTCGTGGAGAGTCCAAATCAAGGCCAGACAACCTCGATCTGGACCGGGCTGGAATGACCATTGCCGACCTCTTATCTGAGGTTTGTAATGGCGTGGAGACCTCCGAGTGGTGTGGCCTACTCACAGAGGGGTAAAGAGTAAGGGAGGGCCGCCCACACAAGGGTGGGGAGGGAGGGAGGGAAGGAGATAAGGGATACTTGGTGTAGGAGATGCTGGAACTTAGCGCTACATGAGCATACCAACAGGCAGCGGCCGAGGACAGGCGGTGGCCAAAGGTCAATGGTGACAACCTGACGGGTCGAGGAGAGTGGCGAGGGCAATTTTGATTTTAAAAAAAAACGGAAAGTGGATTAAAAAGTTCCAGCGACAGATGCAATATAACAAAAAAAAAAAAGAAGTGAAAATTAGGCATTCAATTTGTAAATTATAAAATGTGGAGATGCAAGTTGATACGTGTGGAAAATGGTTTTTGCAAACTGTCCTTATTTTCCTTTTCTCCTTTCTTGAGGGTTTTCTTAGGCAAACTAAAAAGCCTTGATATAGTAATCACCCGTATTATCTAATCCAATGTGATAAAGGTGGAAATGAATTCTTGGCCGTATGGCTCGAACATGAGGTAGTTTCGGGGCCCGGCAAAGAATTTGTATCTTGCTTTAAGATTAATCACTTGCATTTACATTAACAACTTTATATTTTATCATCATCGATAACAAAAACATAATTTGCTATCAATTGATAAATTTGGAAAAACACGTGGTGAATTAACCCCCATTACGCATGTGGGCGCCGATTGGCTTCTCCAATGCAAATGAGTTGTTTTTGCACAATTTGCTGGATTTGGCAATCTCTAATGCTTCTAATTTATGTAGTCAATGTGCCCAACATGCCGCTTGAGAATTTTAATTTTTTTTTGTGCCGCTTAATCCACGTACATATCATCATTCCTTATCCACCAAGTTAATCCCACGGGAGTCGGATCTCTTGATTTTCAATTTTGAACATATCGTAAAGTGAGAAGCTCTTTAAAAACAATTATACTTGACATAATCAGATCCGTAGAAGAAATTTTGTATAAATCTCCTATTATGAATAGTAGGCATTTTGTAACTTTGGCCATCATGTAAGCCAATTCTATAGTCTTCAGAATTTTCTCTAATCATATATGAAAAACATATCGAGTGAATTCTACTAAATTAGCCTATATTGATTATTCAATGTGTTTAAATGTTCGTGATTATTTCAATCTTTTCAAGTTAAGAATTTGATAATCCCACCGGTGATGCATGGACATGAAATTAATCTAGTCAACTAATGAACCGCTTACATACATGGCAGCCAAGCGAAGATCATCAAATCTGTTGTTGAAAAATTATTGGAGATGATGGAGACAAAACACAAATTAATGACTAAACTTTTAGTTGGAGTTGATGGTCGGGTAAAAGAATTGACAAATTTATTATTTGTCAAGCATGATGATGTGCGGCTAGTTGGAATTTACAGAATGGGTGGCATCGGTAAAACAACTCTTGCCAAACTCGTCTTCAATCAATTATCTTCCCACTTTGGAAAGTGTTGTAGCTTCCTTGAGAATGTTCGAGAAAACTCGTTGACTGGAAAATGGCATAGTCTATTTGCAGAAGAAATTATTATTTGACATTATTGATTCTGGATTTGTGGAGAAATTTAAGGATATTAAAAAAGGAATGAGGAGTATTGGAAGAACACTCCCAATCAAGAAGGTCTTTGTTGTTCTAGATGATGTTGATAATAAAGAGCACATTAAGAAACTAATAAGAGATTCTCCATTACATTCAGGATCTAGGGTAATCATTACAACGAAAAACATAACTATTTTGTGAGCCGAAGGGTTCATAGGTGAAATTCTAGAGTATGAGATGTCAAAAATGGATGATGGTCATGCACTTCAGCTTTTTTGTCAACATGCCTTTGGTAATGACTCTCCTTGGGATGATTTTCATGGGCTTTCAAGTGAAGTTGTCTCGTGCTTGGGAGGGCTTCCCTTGGCTATCGAAGTGGTAGGTTCATTACTTAATGGGAAAGACAAAGCATTTTGGAAAGAGACATCAGTCAAGTTAAGGGAAGTACCAGAGGAAAGGATTCTAGAGAAGTTGAGGATTAGCTATGACAACCTAGACAAATATGAGTAACAAAATTTTCTTGATATAGCATGCTTCTTTTCCCATGAGAAGAAAACCGATGCAATTTACATGTGGACTGATTGTCAATTTTATCCCAGAAGGGGAATTGATGTCCTCACTAGCCGTTGCTTGATAAAGATATGTCATAGTGATGTGATTCGGATGCATGATCAACTAATAGACCTAGGAAGGTAAATTGTGCGTGAAGAAAGTTCAAGTGACCTTGGAAAGCAAAGTAGGTTCTTTTTCTTTTTCTTTTTTTTCTTCTCCTCCCCCTTCCTCCAACCAGTCGCTGGACCTCGACAACTAGCCACTAGTGAGCCTCGCCAGCCACCTCGCCAATGGTTGCGAGGGCAGCCTTGAGCCAGGCTAGCGAGGGTCGAGCCTCACTGACCATGGGCAAGGCCAGCTTGGGCGGCAAGGGCGAGCCTTGCCGCCTAACGCTAGGCCAGCTCGAGGCCACTCTCGCGACCACTAGTAGGGTGGCTAGCGAGGCTCGCCAGTGGTCGATCGCCGACCAGCGATCAACTGGAGGAAGGAGGAGGAGAAGGAAAAAAAAAAGAAATAAGAAAATTAAAATTAAAATATTAAAATATTAAAATATTAAATATTATTCAAAGTTATCAACGTCAGCGCCGATTAGGCCATGTTAGCCAGCCAATACCCAATCAGCAAAATTCAGCCAAAATTGACCACAAATGACTGAATTGGTATAAACTAAAAATATTTAGGACTAAATTGTCACTAAAAAAATATTAATGACTAAATTGAAACAAATGTAAAAGATTTATTATTTTACTTTTCTCCTTTCTTCAGCGTTATCTTAGGCAAGCTAGCAAGTCTTGATATGGTAATCACCTGTATTATCTAATCCAATGGGATAAAGGTGAAAATGAATTCTGGGAGATATGGCTTGAACATGAGGTAGTTTCGTGGCGCCGCAAGGCATTTGTATCTTGTTTTAAGGGTAATCATTTGGTATTTATATTAACAACTTTATATTTTATCATCATTCGTCAATAACGATACATAATTCGGCTGTCAATTGATAAATTTGGATAAACATATGGTGAATTAACCCCTATTATGCATTACATAGCATGTGGGCGCCCATTAGCTTCTCCAATGCAAATGAGCTGTTTTTGCACGATTTGCTGGATTTGGCAATCTCTTATGCTTTTGGGTTATGTAGTCAATGTGCGCAACATGCCGCTCCAGAACTTCTTTTTTTTTTTTTTTTGTGCACTTGATCCACGTACATATCTCCATTCCTCATCCACCAAGCTAATCCCATGGGAATCGAATCTCTCGATTTTCAATTTTAAACACATCGAAATGTGAGACAGCTCTTTAAATGCCATTATAATTTACATACTCAGATCCTTAGAAGAAATTTTGTATAAATAAACTATTATGAGCGCTCAATTTTTCTTCTAGATTTAGCTATAAATGTCGAAATTTTATGTATGCTCGATATAGTAGCCATGTTATACTTTGGCCATCAAATAAGCCAATACTATAGTCTTCAAAAATTTCTTTAATCATATATGGAAAAACATATGAAGTGAATTCTACTAAATTAGCCTATATTGATTATTCAATGTATTTAAACGTTCGTGATTCATGGATATGAAATTAATCTAGTCAACTAATAAAAGCACTTATGTACATCGCAGCCAAGCAAAGATTGTCAGATCGGTTGTTGAAAAAGTAATGGAGATGCTGGAGATAAAACACAAATTAGTGACTGAACTTTTAGTTGGAGTTGATGATCGAGTAAAAGAATTGACAAATTTATTATACGTCAACCACAACGATGTGCGGCTTGTTGGAATTTACGGAATGGGTGGCATTGGTAAAACAACTCTTGCCAAACTTGTCTTCAACCAACTATCTTGCCACTTTGGAAAGTGTTGTAGCTTCTTTGAGAATGTTTGAGAAAACTCATTGACTGGAAAAGGCATTGTCCATTTGCAGAAGAAATTATTATTTGACATTGTTGGTTGTGGATTTGTGGAAAAATTTAAGGATATTGAAAAAGGGATGAGGAGTACAGGAAGAACACTCCCAACTAAGAAGGTCTTTCTGGTTCTAGATGATGTTGATAATAAAGAGCACATTAAGAAACTAATAGGAAATTTTTCATTACATTCAGGATCCAGGATAATCATTACAACAAGAAACACAACTATTCTGCAAGTTGAGGGGTTCAAAGGTGAAATTCTAGAGTATGAGATGCGAAAGATGGATTTTGATCATGCATTTCAGCTTTTCTGTCGGCATGCCTTTGGTGCAGACTTTGCTTGGGATGATTTTCATAGGCTTTCAACTGATATTGTCTCACATATGGGAGGGCTTCCTTTGGCCATTGAAGTGGTAGGTTCCCTACTTAAAGGGAAAGACAAAGCATTTTGGAAAGAGACATTAGTCAGGTTAAGGGAAGTACCAGAGAAAGAGATTCTAGAGAAGTTGAGGATTGGCTATGACAACCTAGACAAATATTAGCAACAATTTTTTCTTGATATAGCATGCTTCTTTTCTCATGAGAAGAAGACCGATGCAATTTACATGTTGGCCAATTGTCAGTTATATCCCCAAAGAGGAATTGATGTCCTTACTAGTTAGTGCTTGATAAAGATAGGGCACAACGATATGATCTGGATGCATGATCAACTAATAGACATGGGAAGACAAATTGTGCGTGAAGAAAGTTCAAGTGACCTTGGAAAGCAAAGTAGGTTGTGGATTGCAAAAGAGGCCCTCGAAATCGTAAAGATTGAAGAGGTAAGTAAGAAATGTCCTATGGTTAGAAGAATTTCTTTTTTGTTAACGATTTTATCATTTTATTTTTTTACTACCTATTCAAGTTGTATACATAATGGCTAGAAGTAGACAAACTTCTTCACATCATTGCAAAATTGATCTTGCAGAGGAAGGACAAAGTTCTAGCACTTAATATAAATGGATTGGATTACCCCATAGTGATCACAAATGATGAGTTTGAAAGGTTACGTAACCTAAGATCCCTCAAGTTAGGCACCGGAACTTTTGCTGGGGACTTTGTAAAATGTCATTCGAAGTTGAGATGGATTTCTTGGCATTCTCCTCATCCGAATTTTAAGGCAGAAAATTTGTATTTGGATCATCTTGTCATTTTTAAACTTGACTTAAATGGCTTCAAGGATGATTCGAAAGCATGGGACTTGATCAAGGTACATCACATGTTTTAATTCTAGTCTAATATTCTCAGTTTATACTATGCAATGGTTCTTACACTTGACATGTCATCCATTTTATATAAACCTTGGATGTTTATTAAGGCTTGTTTTGTACTAAACGATACATGAATCTAGGAAATTCATGAATTCAATAGATACGTGAACATAAAAATATAGGAAATTTATGAATCCAAAAGGAGATACGTGAACAGAAAAAACGTATCTTAATTTATTGGCTTCCGTTGATCCATTAACCATAATTATAACCATAATTACAACACCTTCCGGCCATCACGAAGCTTATCACCATGTCCCGCACCATCTCTTCACTGTGCCCGGCCGCAAGGAACCGCGACAAGAGGTCGCCATCGTATTTTATTTGCTGATCGTCATTCTCTTGGAGTAGCTTCTGTTAGGGAAATCCCTTATGATGTTTTGAAGATGACAAAATAAATCAAAGGCTACTAACATGTTTAATAGTTGAGTAATAGACCATGCAGATGATAAAACATGTAAAGGATATTGTCAAAGTGCGAAGACGACCAGAAGACTGAACGTAACATATGTCCAAAGTATATTATGAAGATTTCCAGACTTCTGTGTCAAAGTCTGAAGACTGCCAGACTTTAGTGTCAAAGTTTGTTCTACATCAGAAGTCTGCTCACTCTGACAAATTCCAGACTGAACGTGAATGATGAACCAGAAGACAGACTCTATGCTGAAGCTGAACTGGGTACAGACCTTAAAGCTAAATCTGTTCAGAAGCAGAATATGTTCAGACTCAGATTGCAAAGTCTATCGCACTCAGACTCAGATTGTAAAGTCTACAGACTCAAATTGTAAAGTCTATTGCTCTAAGACTTTACATCCAGATTCGATGAATCGTAACTCAAGCCCAATCATATAACGGCTAGTGATCTGGTTTGGATTCCACATCAAGATTGATTGATTCAATCTAATTGATTGACGATTGGATCTTGAAGACAAGAACTTTCTATACGAAGAAGCTTTACTTATGGAAACCAAGATTTCATTTGTATGGGCGATCGGAATCAATTTGGGATTTTACCTTTGTCACTCAACGGCTACCAAATCTTCTAGATACAAGAGCTGTCCAATGGGTATATTGGAAGACGATTCTCCGGGATACTGTCCAACAGCTAGTTTGGAAGTGGAGGAGTATTTAAGGAGATGAAGGATCGATGAGCAAGTAAGAGACGGAACGTAGAATTTATAATTCCAAAGTCTAAGCGACTTTCGATCATATACTTGTCTCTTGAGAGCTTAAACGTTTGTGATCATGAGAGAAATACCAAAAGAGTGACTTAGTGAGATAGTGTGATCTACTACTAAGTGTTTGCACTCGAAGTTGTAATCTCTTGTTGATTACATAGTGGAATCTAGCCAAGAAGGCTGTTAGCGTGGGAAAGTGGACGTAAGCTTGGATTAAGCCGAACCACTATAAATCTTGTGTTCTTATTCTCTTCCCTAACTCCTTTATTTTAGTCGAAGTTTATTTTATTCCGCATATATTTGCCAAGATTTATTTTATACACCTATTTACTCCCTCTAGGTGTTCATACTAGCACTCTCAATTGGTATCAGAGCCAAGTGCTCGGTTTATAAAAGTGTTTTTACTTTTGAGCTAAAGATTCTTTATGGCTAGTATGTTGGCACCAGGACTTATGGAAGGGCAAAGCAACACAAGGCCACCATATTTCGATGGAAGAAAATACAAGCAGAATGACCAGAAAAGAACAATAAAAGAAAATGATGAGCAAGGAAATCTATGCTTGATGGCACATTCAGAATTTGAGTCTGACTCAGACACAGACTCAGAATCAAGGTCTGACTTAGACACAGACTCAGAATCCGATGAGGAAATCGAGGAAATAAAGGAAAAGAAGAAGTTGCTGATGCAGGGGGAGAAATCAAATCCAAAAGAAAAGGAAAAGAATCGTGATCATCTCAAAAAGGCAACAAATTGAGGGGGAGCTTTGATCAATTATGGAAAGATCTTTTTGGATTGATCGTGATCTTATTACCTTTTGTCATTAACAAATATTTTATTGATATTATCATTTTATTATGACAAAAAGTGTACTTGAATTTCATGATGCATCTGTGATTTTTATTGGATATTTGCTGATATATATGATCGAAGTGAGCTATATTGCATATCTTTAATATTCGACTTGCTTTATAAAAGCTGATTTTTTGAAATTGTGATTCATGCGAGATATTTGTTATAATTCTCTACGTGATGCTTTTTTCCATTATTATCGCTTTTTGATTATGACAAAAAGGGGGAGAAGATATGAATATGCATATGTGTTGATTGGTTGATATTATCTATGGCATAATATTGAGCTGCGATTATTTTTCTATATATTGTTATGCTTAATTTATTTGCTATCTTATGATATCCTTTGATTAAATTAATATTTTTAAAAGCGTGTTTACAAATCTGCATATTCAGAGATTGTTTTGTCATCATCAAAAAGGGGGAGATTGTTAGGGAAATCCCTTATGATGTTTTGAAGATGACAAAATAAATCAAAGGCTACTAACATGTTTAATGGTTGAGTAATAGACCATGTAGATGATAGAACATGTAAATGATATTGTCAAAGTGCGAAGACGACCAGAAGACTGAACGTAACATATATCCAAAGTATATTATGAAGATTTCCAGACTTCTGTGTCAAAGTCTGAAGATTGCTAGACTTCTGTGTCAAAGTCTGAAGACTGCTAGACTTTAGTGTCAAAGTCTGTTCTACATCAGAAGTCTGCTCACTCTGACAAAATTCCAGACTGAACGTGAATGATGAACCAGAAGACAAACTCTATGCTGAAGCTGAACTGGGTACATACCTTAAAGCTAAATCTGTTCAGAAGCAGAATATGTTCAGACTCAGATTGCAAAGTCTAACGCACTCAGACTCAGATTGTACAGTCTACAGACTCAAATTGTAAAGTCTATTACTCTCAGACTTTACATCCAGATTCGATGAATCGTAACTCAAGCCCAATCATATAACGGCTAGTGATCTGGTTTGGATTCCACATCAAGATTGATTGATTCAATCTAATTGATTGACGATTGGATCTTGAAGACAAGAACTTTCTATACGAAGAAGCTTTACTTATGGAAACCAAGATTTCATTTGTATGGGCGATCGGAATCAATTTGGGATTTTACCTTTGTCACTCAACGGCTACCAAATCTTCTAGATACAGAGCTGTCCAATGGGTATATTGGAAGACGATTCTCTGGGATACTGTCCAACAGCTAGTTTGGAAGTGGAGGAGTATTTAAGGAGATGAAGGACCGATGAGCAAGTAAGAGACGGAACGTAGAATTTACAATTCCAAAGTCTAAGCGACTTTCGATCATATACTTGTCTCATGAGAGCTTAAACGTTTGTGATCATGAGAGAAATACCAAAAGAGTGACTTAGTGAGATAGTGTGATCTACTACTAAGTGTTTGCACTCGAAGTTGTAATCTCTTGTTGATTGCATAGTGGAATCCAGCCAAGAAGGCTGTTAACATGGGAGAGTGGACGTAGGCTTGGATTAAGCCGAACCACTATAAATCTTGTGTTCTTATTCTCTTCCCTAACTCCTTTATTTTACTCGAAGTTTATTTTATTCCGCATATATTTGCCAAGGTTTATTTTATACACCTATTCACTCCCTCTAGGTGTTCATACTAGCACTCTCAGCTTCTTCTTCCTAACCCGGATTATATCAAGTATATAATCATGCACGAGCTTGACAGCTTCGGCAAGCTTCTTTTAGGACCCGATGTTCAACGCTCTCTAATGTAGCAAAACTCAAGGTCACCAATCTAATGAGTCCAAGACCTCACCGACCTCTGGCAACTTTATCCTTACTTGTGACTGGTCATTAGCCGTCGTCATGACCTAGCTAAGAAAAAAGAAAAAAGAAAAAAAAATGGCCCTATCCATATATATTAGACGAAATCTCCCGCGTTCGAATCAAACGCTCAATTTCTTTAGTAAACCCAAAACCGTAACCTAATTATCGTTTAGATAAGGTCCACGGAAACGAAACCGTGTCGTCCCTTGACCGCCTCCTTGCAACACGACCTGTCAAAATTTCCCCATGCAGGCAACAGGAGTCAAATTTCCCTTCCGCAAGAATCGGTCGACAATCGGCCATTTCCGTCACCATCTCCGTCTCCACTCCTAGAAAGATCACATCAATCCACAACTTCAAAAGAGAACCGTCAGCTCTCTGCCTTCGATTTCCATCCGCCATGCTCAGAAAATCCATTCCCCTCCCTCCCTTCGCGTCGTTCCACCGCCGCCTCCCGGGGCCCTCGTCACCGCGCTCCTGCCTGCACAAATAGCAATCCAACATTTGCTTTCAAGAATTTAAGTATGGTTTTTTCTTTCTTTTAAGGATTTTTCACATATTTTAAGAAAAAACCACTCAAAGACTATTTTTAAGCTTTTCTTATGATTTTTAGAGAATATAAAATTTTTAGGGATTTTCTTTTTTTAATTTATAAAAATATATATTATATTATATTATATTATATTATATTATATTATATTATATTATATTATATTATATTATATTAAAGGGTGGGAACCGACCCGGGTTGGAAATGATCCGGATCGCCAATCCCGCGGCCGGACTGGGCCTGATACGCAGGCTCAGTTTGGTCCCTCCCAAAAAGGAAGCCCATCTGAGGAGGAATAAAAAAGAAGGCCATCCCAAAGCAAAGGAAGACCCGTAAACCAGCCCAAATCTTTTCTCCCTTCTTAAACCACCCCGGATAAGCTCTCATTGAGCCCAACAGAAGCCAAGTTTTTTCTAAATCAAACCAAAGACTCAAATCTTGTTGAGCCCAATAGACCCCTATCAACAAACAAGCCCACTCTAGCCATTGCCAATCCCACGTCTTCCCACTCGCGGCTCCACAGAAGCATGTCCTTTGCCCGAACGCGAGCATCGTTCTTTCCCAAAGACCGGGATCAATGGCTGATGCAAACAGCTAAAGGGCCCAAGTTTTTGTAATATATGGGCTTTAAAACAAGAAAATAAAATAAAATAAAATAAAACTAAAGGGTTGAAAAGTCAAAAAGGGAGGCTGAAGGAAAGTGGAAGAAGCTTCGGCTAAGTTTAAAAAGAGAGAAAGAGGGAGAGAAAGAGAAGAGCAGCGGGCAGAAACAGGGGAAGACGCGAAACAGGGGAGGAGAGAAAGAAGAGAAAGGAAAAAGAAAAAAAGAAAAAAAAAATTGGCGCGCTTGTGGTCCGGACGCCTCATCAAGCCGACTCAAGGGTGTTTTGCAAGGCCGGTAAGAAATTGAAGCCTTTAATCACTTACTCGAAGCAATCGCCGTAATTAGGGCTCGAAATTCGGATTTCTTGGGTATTTGTGTGGTGAAGCCCGATTTTTGAGTCGTTAAGCTGTATATTTTTCAGAAATAGTACTTTGGGATGTTGTGAAGCTATGGCATCTTACGGATTGTGATTTGAGCTTGCGGTTTGTTCGGAACGGAATTTTGAAGTTGGTGGCACAATCTGGTACTGTAGCGATCAGTGGCTTCGAGTCTCCTTTTTTGTCGTTTTCGGTACTATTTTGGAGTGGCTGAGTTGGGGTTGTTGTTGTATGTTAAGAGAGCTTTCTAAAGACTATAAGATGGCTTGAAACGGAATTTTGTGGAGGGAGTTATGGCGTGATGAAGTTGGCGCATGGGCCGCGCCTAGCTGAAAATGATGGGTTGCTGTTAAATTGTGAGCTTTTGGGGCGCGTAGGTGTCGTTTTATCGACTAATAGGCCTAGTATAGGCGAATCGTTATAAGAATATTCTTTTTACTCGGCCTTTTGATATTTTTTTTCCGTTAATTGTTAGGAATCCGAATGCGTTGGTTCGTATGAGCGTCGTAGTTGATTTTTGGCTTTTCCCAGGTGAGTGACACTATTTCTTCTTTGTATTTTAAACTCATGTTTTGATAAACGTGGTGGATTATATATTTCATGAGTTAATTAAAAGCATATTTTGTTGCATAAAACAGGATCGAGTTATTACTGCTATTTTTGTTGTTTGAAGGGAGTTATATTCTGACTTCGATTTGAATGGTTGTTTGAAAAATGACTTGTGAAATTCTTTGTGAAAGAATCTTGAAATGTTGGAGAATGCTTTGATATTTATATATCAAATTTTGAGTTGTGATATGACTTCCTTTCTGATGTTGGATTACTGGATATTGTGATTGGTGGTTGGTGCTCAATGTTGCTGTGAACCCTGAGGGGTGTGTGAGTATGCGCATACTATTCCAGGATATCCTTGTGGGCCGAGCCACCGGCTAATAATAAGTGGAGACCTTGCCAAGGGGGAAATCTTGGTCGTCTTGTCACGGGCGTTAAGCGTGACCATGGTTAGACATTTGAGCATGAATTGGTCAATGGAGTGGACTATTGACGTGTGATTTAAGTTTGATCGATGGAATGGACCATCGATGTGATTTGATGAAATTAATCAATGGAATAGACCATTGATACATGTTTTATGAGATTGACTAATGGACTGGACCATTGGTATTTTGGTATTTGAGTTATGATTATGTATTTGAGTTATGTTTTAAATGTGCATAGTGATTTCTCGATCCGCTTAGAAGAAATGTGTTACTCACTGAGCCGTAGTAGCTCACTCATTTCTTATACTTGTTTTTCGGGTTCTTCAGCGAGTCACGAATAGTCGTGAGCGTTTCCTCGGGGAAGACTTTTGTGGTAGAACTTTTTGGTATGACTTGTGCATAATTAATAGGTTTATAAGTTAGTCCTTGTAGAAGATTTGTGTTTTGATTTTTTGTGGATTATAGATATACTCTGATATAGATATTGTAACCAAGTGCCCCTTTTTGTCAAATATATATATATATATATATATATATATATATATATGTAGATGTATATATGTTGATATCGGGTTGAATTGTTGATTACGTTGAGGCTGCGTCCTTTGGTAAAAGGATGGCCGTGTCATGTCCCTTTTTCTTGTAAATCGGGGTGTGACAATTTTAATCAGAGCAGTTCGGGCACAACAAAGGCCACGTCGAGGTACTGTGCGGCTGTCATATGTGGGCACACCACAACCACCACTACCCCTTGTCTTCGCCAACCAAGAACCGGCCACCGCGGTAACATGTCGCACGCCTAAAGAAACCACGACACAAGGGATTTCAAAGCAAAGGCTAGCGGTGGAAGTTTACCGGACCGCATTTGACAAGCTAGGAACGATAAAAACGGACGGAGGACTAAGAATGAACGCATTCATTTCAGTCAGATATTTTGTCGAACACGTGGAGGGCGTCAGCTACGAGGAAGCTTCAAACCTATCCGAGACACGTAGTTTAAGAACATAGAAATTTTGGAACAGAAGGAAAATTCGAAAAATAAAAAAGAAATTCACTTTGGACAAATGCATGCGCCTCCATCAAAAGGAAATTTTGTACTGCTTCTTGGATTGCTTTCGTTTGGCCTAAAGACTGAATTCATTCTTCAATAAAACCAAAATAGTTTTTCGAAATTCGTGAGATGCATTTGTTTCCTTTTAGTTTTGCCTAATAAAACGATTGCACTCTTTGCTCAGTCCTCTCCGCTCGCTGATGAAGCTCCTGGAGAAGCTACGAGGGCAACTGACCCTCACCTACGATCTGAACGAGGACCAAAAAAAAAAAAGAAGTGTACAATTTAGGAACCCCAAAAAATTGAGGGACATGATTGAACATTTTTTAATAATTCTTTTTTATAATAAATTAAGGACTCAATGCCTTCACCCCCAAAAAGGACCAAAGGAAAATTTCCAATTGGCCTTTATGGTCTCCTAAGGATTCTTTAAAAATTTCCAAAACTTGTTCAGAAGTCTTGAGGACACCTTCACCGGGCGAAAGGGGGGAAATAGACAATTAAATTTGATCTTAAAATGAGCCAGCCAACATTGTTTCTTTTCTGAAACCACACCAGAAAAGTCTCTCTGAGTGACTTTATGTATTCTAGTTTACTAGGATAATACCATAAAATAGATATCTAATTTCTTATTTTTCCTTTCATCCATCACCTTGATTTCCTCTGTGAACATATGCCAAATGCCAGAATCAATGGTTGTTGGGGAAAATTGTTCAAAAAGTCCTAAACATATTGCACTTTTGTCAATTCAATTCTAAACATTTTTACTTCTTGCCAGTTGAGTCCATATAGCTGACGTAATATGGTTGGTGCTAACGTAAACAAAATTTATTAATTTTTTCATATTCTTTTTGAATTTTTGAATTTTTGAATTTTTTTTCCTTTTCTTCCTTTGGTCGGTCGCCCAACATTTGACTACCGTCCAGAGGCTACGACGGGCAAGGGTCGGCCTCACGGCCTCGGGGGAGTCTCACCCTTGCCAAATCCGACGAGGTTCACCCACTTTGAAGGCTAGTGAGGGTGACCTCGTCGGCCACAAGCGAGGCTCGCCCTCACTAGATTCGGCAAGGGTAAGCCTCGCCCGAGGCCAACGAGGCAAGGCTAACCCTCGTTGGCCTTTGGCGAGGACAAGCCTTGATAGATCCCTGAGGCCTGCAAAGCCAACCCTTGTCGATCGTAGCCTTTGGCCAGTTGCTAGAGGTTGGGCGACCGACCAAAGGAAGAAGAGGGTTAAAAAAAAAACATAAAAATTAATTTTAATAATTAGAGAAAAAGTTTAAAATTTAATAAATTTTGTCCACGTCAGCGTTAACTGTGTCACGTAAAATAGTTAACATCCACATCAGCAAAGTCAAGCAAAAATTGGCCGGATTAACGCAATTGGCAAAAAATTAAAAGATTTAGAATTGAATTAGCAAAATTATAATAAGTTTCGGACTTTATTGATAATTTTCCCGTGGTTGTTCCTTAGTGAGGTTTTTTATTTATAAAGTTGTCTATAGAACGCCACAAATAAATGTAAGAAGGTGGGACCCCAGGTTCATTTCCAAGAAATGCAACCCCGGACTCTGGGGCTGTACATATCTTATCAAGCCAAATAGGAAACAAAAACAAATGAAAAATTTATTTGAATTGCGGCATATTTGCCTTCACGCTCTTCTAAGGAGTCTAAAAAATAATTAAAATTGTTGAAAAGTCCGAGGCACTTCCTTTAAAATCATCATCAACGTTAGTTAAATAGACCAGATAACAACCTTCACGGGTTGCTGCTTGCCAATACACAGCATTATCTGGAAAACTTTGATTTTAAAGTGAGCCGAACGTGCTCGTGGGAATACATTGGCTAGTTCACACAGATAACTTCAGCTCAGTTCTTAGTTTAAGCCACATCACATCCACGTTCTTCTTTTGGGGGAGGGGAGAGAGAGAAAAAAAATTAAGAATATCTTTATTTGGCAGAAAACTTTATAGTAAACGAAAATGCTTTTCGAAAAATTATTTTTCAGAAAAGCAGTAATAATAAGGGTTTCTCATATTAAATCTGGGCGAGGGCCACGCTCTCGCTGAAGATGTGCACGAGGAGCATAGCCATCTTTGCCAGCGCGAGGAGAGCCGGCGGCCCTTGCCGCTTGAATGCACGATCCTTCCTCTCCATCTCTTGATTTTTCTTTTTCTAAGATTTGTCTTTATGATTTTTTTTTTTAAAAAACTTTTATATTATGATTATCCAATTAAGCGCAACGTCAGTATACGATGGCTATATAAATATCTCTGTTTATAAATTAAATGAAAGGTCCAATTCGAACAAACAAATCTAGCCCAATTGCACAATTAAAAGTTCAGTAATCTAATTAAATATTTTGCTATAGTTTAAGAACATGGTGCCATTATCTCGGGGGTGAGCATGATGCGGGTGGGCGGTTTCCACTTTAGAACTGGGATCGCCCATTGATTCCATGAACCCACATGGGAACCAAATCAATGCACTCAGTCCAACGTTTTCCAGCAATCCAAAGTAAAGCAAAAAAGCAAAAAAAACTTCTCTTTTCTTAATTGGAAGATTAGTAAAAAGATTAGGCTTATGTTGAATGTTAAGAGTCGATGGGTGTTGAACTTGAGAGTTGAGGTTATGAGTGAGAGATAGAGAGACGACTCATACAAGATGAGAGTAAGACGAGACGAGCACTCAATTAATTGGTGTTGAGTTTCAGAATATGAATTTTAGGGTTTTCACCTTTTTTTAAATTTCTTTTTTGGTCAAAAATTTTTCTTATATATATTACAGATCTGGTTTGGGTGGATGGGAGCAATTCCACACCTAGAACTAGGAGTTGGACCACTCCCCTTGGAAACCGTCGGTTCTGGTCCGATTTCAGATGATTCCTAGTTCCTTTGCATGCCTTTAGTTATCCCAAAGGGGAAAAAATTTGGAAAAATGACACTAGAAATGCCATCATTTGTGTATGGCGCTAATTTTAGTGTCAAAATTTTTCTTCGACTCACTTAAGTATCAAAATAGGAGAAAAACAATTACTTAAGTGCTTCCAGCGAGAAATTCCGACTAGAGAAATTATGTGACATTTATATTTAAAAATTTTATTTGTGATGGAAATTTTTTTGATAGTGAAATGATTTACTTTTTCATTAAGATTGATACTGAAGTGATCACTTTCTAACAACAATTGTCATCGAAATGATCATTTTTTTAACCTGCACAATGTTGTTAAGGGATGCTAATTAGGCATGCAAGTGATTCACATAAGATCAAGAAATTAATAAAATATTGCCATGTTTGATTTCCAGTGGCTCCAATCAAAACTAGCACTTAAATAACCGTTTTTCAAAAAAGCGACAGTTAAGTAATTAGAAAAAACTTTTGTTACTAAAACGAGTATTGTATACAACTTATAAT
Organism: Eucalyptus pumila; assembly: GCA_016097595.1. Lineage (NCBI taxonomy): Eukaryota > Viridiplantae > Streptophyta > Magnoliopsida > Myrtales > Myrtaceae > Eucalyptus > Eucalyptus pumila. The sequence continues at coordinate 45,795,507 of CM027853.1, forward strand.
ATTTTTAGTGTCCTTCTCTCAATAAAAAAATCCAATTGGCTTTTATGGTCTTCCCAAGAGTCATTAAAAATTTGCAAACCTTTTAAAAAGTTTCGGTCACCTTCGCCGGTGTCTCCTTGATAAAGTAGTGTGTTAGGTGGGAAAACAATCAAATTCGACTTTAAAGTGAGTTGGCAAGCTTTTTAGGTATTAGCACTTTCTTGCCTAGTTCATGTCCGAAACCTTAGCTCTTTTTCTTAGCTAGGCCACCCACGTCACATCAAAAACTTATGTAACATCTACTTATAGGGAAAAGTGCCAAAAAATTCCTAATTTTTTGTCTTTGTGCCGATTTAGTCCTAAATATTTTTACGTTGTGCCAATTTAGTCCTTTCCGGCCAATTTTGGTCAGATTTTGCTGATTGGACGCCGGTCGGCTACGTGGCCTAATTGGCATTGACGTGAACAACTTTTAATAATATTTTAATATTTTAGATTTTTTTTTCTTTTTTTCTTCTCCTCTTCTTCCTCCAGCCGGCCGGCAACCGGCTAGAGTAAAAAGAGGAGAAGAAAAAAGAAAAATAAAAAATATTAAAATATTATTAAAAGTTGTTCATGTCAACGCTAATTAGGCCATGTAGCCGACCGGCGTCTAGTCAGCAAAATCTGACCAAAATTGGCCGGAAAGGACTAAATTGGCACAACATAAAAAGGTTTAGGATTAAATCGACACAAATATAAAAGGTTTATGACTTTTTTGGCACTTTTCCCTCTACTTATAAGGACCAAAAAAAAAAAAAACATGGTTCTTTCATGCTTTTACGTGTGATTAGTGGATATATTTTTCCACAACAAAGATATGCGATTATTTAGCATTTGAGCAAGCCTTTGCTTAAGATTTCAAATAAAGGTATTAGCAAATAAGAATTCTATGTAGAGTAAAATTATATTTTATACCTGAAAGAAACTATGTTGAAAGCCTAAACAGACGAGTAATTATTTGAAGCATACCAAGTTAAACAATTTTGAATAAGAAGGGGATGGAATCCACCAAATGCAGGATTGCCAAATTGCCCATGCTCTAAGAAGAACTTCTCCATATCATAATTCGTAGGGTAACAAATATGTGCAATTTTAGATGGATTTAGAGAGAAGGTTAGTTTAGATGAATTTAGAGAGAGAGAGAGGGGGGGGGGGGGGCGACCTTTTTCAAATGAGCGCATTGAACTTTCTCTTGACATGTGTATTTTTTGGAGCATCAACTTCACTATGATGTGAAGAGAAAATGGAAAATGATGCTTCCATAGTTGGCAAACACGTGTATCTGGTCAGTGAAGTCCTAATGGTTGTTTGAAGTTTTAATTAACTGGGGGTTATAAATGAAATGTTGCGCCTGATGAAGTGCAAAACAAATGGGAATCAAAGTGAAAATCAGGTTGAAGAGTTGCAACTATTCAAAAAAAAGGTAAAAGACTAAGGAATTACACAACCTTTCGGTCTGAAGGGAATTTTTGGAGCAAAAAGCGTTCAAAAACAAAATAGAGGAACTTCATATATTTCATAGTGTTTAGATTACCAATTGATGAATATTCTAATCTCTATAATTAGATATGCATGCATGCATGTATGTAGGTATGTATGTAGAAAGCTTTCTTTACTTTTCCCCCGTTTCATTTTTTATTCTGCAATTCACAGCATAGTATAAAAAACTTTGGGAAAATTGTCCAAAAAGTCCTAAACCTATTGCACTTTTGCTAATTCAGTCATAAACATTTTAACTTTACCAATTGAGTCATAAAACTTTTCACTTTTTGCCAATTTAATCCATCCTGCCAATTTTGGCCAAAAAATGCTAAAATGGATGCCACGTAGGACTATCGGTACTAACGTGGATAATTTTTAATAATATTTTTGAATTATTATTATTATTATTATTATTATTATTATTATTATTATTATTATTATTATTATTATTATTTTCTGTTTTTTCCCTTTTTTTCTTTTTAGCTTTTTCCTTGGCCTTTTCCAATGGCCGGCCATCAACCACTGGCCACAGTAGGCCGGCTGGTCTCGCCTGCCACAGGCGAGGCCCGGCCGAGCGAGGAGGAGCACCGGCAAGGGGAGCCCTCGTCCAGGCGGCTTGGCAAGGGTCACCTGGGCAATGCCGACCCTCCCCCAGGCCAGGGAGGCCTCATCGGGCAAGGCCACCTTGGCCTCGGCAAGGGCCAACCTTGCCAAATCTGGCGAGGGGAGCCCTCGCCGGGGCTCACCCTCGCCTAGGTGAGCGTTGACCTCGCCCAAACCAAATCTAGCGAGGTTGACTCTTGCCCCTAGTCGAGCGAGCATCAGCCTATGGCCGATGGCCAGCCGTCGCTTGCCCGATCAGGGGCGAGGCCGATGCTCGCCTGGGCGAGGGTGAGCCCCGATGAGGACTCCCCTCGCCGGTGCTCCTCCTCGCCCAGCCGAGCCTCCCTTGTGGCGAGCAAGGCCAGCTGGTCAGCTGTGGCTAGTGGCCGGCCACCGAAAAAGGCCAAAAAGAAAAAAAGAAAAAAAAAAGAAAACGGAAAAAAATCAAAAAAATTCAAAACAATTCATTTTAAAAAAAAAATTAAATAAATAGTGAAATATTATTAAAAATTGTCCATGTCAGCACTGGCAGTCCTATGTGGCACCGTCGGCGTCCATGTCAACATTTTCCGGCCAAACTTAGCCAGATAGATTGAATCGGCAAGAAGTGAAAATATTTAAGATTCAATTGGCAAAGTTAAAAGGTTTAAGGTTGAATTGCAAAAGTGCAATAGGTTTAGGACTTTTTGGACAATTTTTCCAAAAATCTCTTGATTGAACATTTTGCAATAATTTATGGACCAGACGCCTTTCCTTCCAAGGAGAAAAACAAAGAAAAAGTGTGGAAACTTCTTTTTGACCTTTATGGTCTCCCAAGAACTCTTTAGAAATTCCCAATCTTATCTTGTTAGAAAGTCTTGGTCACCTTCACCGATGCCTACTTGCTAATGCAGAGCATCGGATGGGAAATAAACAATCACGAGGAAAGGTTGATTTCGTGTGACTTTACGTATTCTAGTTAGATAGAATAATACAATATAATAGTTGTCTAATCTTTTTATTTTGCTTTCCTCTATCACGTTGACGTCCTTTGCGAAAATATGCCAAACCTAGAGCCAACGATTGCGGCCAAAGAGTTTGTTTTATCAATAGAGACATCTATAAAAACCCTACATGATAATTCTAAGTGGGTGGGACCTATGAAGCACGGACACACGTTCGGACACATTGGGACACACTCGAACACGCGTTGGCGTTGACTGCATGTTGGACTTTTCGACACGTGGTTAACTTTTTTCGACATGTTCCGACACGCGTGTCTGAGAAAAGATTGTTGAAGAAGACGATGGAGGGTGGAGACAAGAAACGAGGGCGAAGGAGCGGAGGCAACACTGTGATGGTGAGGGAGGGCCTACTAAGATGGACGGCTGGCGATGAGGCTGAGGCTACAACTACGAAAGAGGAAGGGCTGGAGGAGAGGCAGTGAGGCAACTGAAAGAGAGTAGAGAGGATCGTGTGAGAAGGAGGAGAATGAGGTCTTGGTTAGCAAGTGATGGGGGGGAGTGTGACATCCTGAAAATTTAGATCTGTTTTCAATTGAATGAATCGGGCCTTTTATCGACACGCCTATAGTGTTATTCTCTGAAGATCACTCATGAGATAACTAGACTATCTGGGGAAGTCATTAAGGGATTTTAACGTAATAGACTTGAGAATTCAAATAGGAATCGACTGCTCAACTGTGCTAATCTGCAAGGGTTATTATGGCATAGTCGACGATCTATCGGAGACCGGAGATAGGTTGATTCGACTAAGGTATGTGATCAGAGTGTGGACGATTTCACTAGATGCAAAATTCTCATCGATCGGCATTAGACCGATTTTTCTGTCATTTTGGTACCCTATGCCCGTATTTGAAACTACGAGATTTTCACAATAACCAAGAGTCGTCAATAAGTCGAAGATGTATCTTGTGACTCGAGATAAATCGATCATGGGTCAATTGCACTAAAAATTCCTAAAAGCTACCCGGTATGTTAGGTCACGCTAAAATCGCGTCAGATTGAAATTAACTGCAAATTTGAACCCGATTTCAGAAATTGAAAGTTCTATCATGTCACGATTTATTTTAAGAATGTAGACTCATCATTCGAAGATTTTTCGGCGAGTTCAGGATTTTTATGAAATATCAATTCAGACGATTCAGAAAAGAACGAAAATTCGAACGGGTCAAATTGAAGGGATTTTTGACTTCCAAACCGAGCTACTTGGTGAAAGGAAACTATAGAAATTGTGTGGGCTTTTTCTTCAACAAAATTTGACATCAAATTGAGGAATTTTATAAAGAAATTGAAGCTTAAGGTTGAGAAAATTCTTAGGCTTGATGGGGGGGTGCAACATTGGACATCAAAAATTGTTATTTGTGGGAAATTTTAGGCAAAAAAGTAATTGGGGACAAGAAGGATAAGCTTGGAGACTTTTGAGGCCAAAGAATGATGAAAATGAGATATTTTTTCCTTGACTTTTGACTCCCTCATCCTCAGCTTCTCCAGCACTCTTCAACCTGTTCCCTCCTCCTTTGTGCCTTCTACTTCTCCATTTTTTTTATTTGCTCATTCGGTCGTTGTTTTCCCATCATTTCGTTCTAGCGAATTCTTCCCCACATCCTCTCTCTCTCTCACCGCCAACACATATGCACACCTGCATTTCCCTCCACTCACGTCAACCGATGCTCCCTCCACCATCGTTTATTGCCCCCCCCCCCCCCCCCCCGAGTCAACTTCCCCAGCAGATTTCGTTTGTTGACTCCCCTCACGCCAGTGAAGCCGCAGTTTGCCCATCTTCTCCACCAAAGACTCACGCTGCAGCTCCTTCATTGAATTAAGCAGCCCACCATATTTTGTTCCCTCAACCGAAGCAATCCCCCTATCATCTCTCTCTCTCTCTCTCTCTCTCTCTCTCTCTCTCTCGCTACCAGTGTCCACGAATCAACCCCCCACTTGGTCAACACTCCATTGAAACCTCTTCTTGTTGACTCTAGCAGCCCTGTCCAAAGCGGCTTCATTTCATTCGGCCGCCAAGTCAGCAAACCACTGAATTTCCTATAGCTGCCATGATGTCAAAGTCCACTGAAGCTGCTGGCTGCTTCTGCCTTTGACTCTGCCACGCGTCCTTCAAGCGTCCACTTCCCTTGCACGAAGCCGAGCCCAATAGCACGCAAATTCTAGTTAGCTTTTGTGGCCAATTTCGGCCTCGGTTTGACTCCCGTTGGTGTCTCCACTTTGGAATTCATCACCCGCCATTGTGCCGTTGTCGCCGTGGACTCACCGGCTCGCAAATCCGGTGAGTTTACCGGCTAAAATTTGCTTAGAGAGTTAATTATGCTTAGAGGGTAATTGTTTAAGTTAATTAACGTTTAGGTGGTTAGTTAGATTAGATTAGTAATTTAATTATCCAATTTTGCATGTTAGGTTGTTAGATTAGATTAATTAGAGACTAGACAGGTTGTATTAATTATCTAAATTGGTTCAAAAATTTTCCGGACCCATTTCAGTATTTAATTTAGCATTTCTGGCCTAAGTTTGTATTTTTGGCATTTAATGATATTTAATTAATTAATTTTTTAATTATTGAATTAATTATTATTTTCTGGAAATTAGACTAAGATAACCAGTGCCTGAAATTTTGTGTTGATTACAATGATATGCATGGTTTATTTGATTGAATAATATATTTGAGTGAAAGTTGTAATTTTAGATAATTATCCCCAAATTGAATAATTTCAGTAATTAATTAAAAATTATTGGAGCGTTGGTTTACAATGCAAAAAATGTTTTTAGGCACTGTATAAATAGTGGGATTTTCTAAATTAAAGATATTATAGTTTTTGCTCAAGCTGACCGTATACCCACACATGCTTATTTTTATTGGGTACATTTTAACACGATGAAATTAGGCCAAGTTGGGTATTTAATTGGGGAGTTGATGTGCAAAGTACAAGATCTTTGGTCAGGAGTAATTCATTGTAGTTCAGCTTCGGTGAGCAAGATTATAGTAGCTTCGGTGAGCACTATAGATATCACCTTCGGCGAGCATTAAAGTTCTCTAGTAGCTTTGGTGAGCAATAATTGATATAACAACTTCGGTGAGCAATACAGACATCAACTTTGGTGAGCAATGAGATATGGATATATCTATCAGCTTCGGTGAGTTAAACCATCTATTTCAGCTTAAGTGAGCATCAATAGAGTTTATGGATGATATCGATGGTATTGAGTCAAATGAGTCGACTGATTGATGGTTGAATTGAATTGTAATGATTGGATGATTATATGAATTGTACTGACTTGTAGGAAGGATTTGAAGCAAAGGTAAGTCCTTTGACTTGTGTTTGTGCTTAAATAGCCCTTGAGGCGTATTTCCTTCCTAATCGGAGTTTAGGGGATAAACTTGCTAGGACATTATCTCACCCTATCGTGGGCTCAATATTTTCAGGTCCTTAGTTAGCGGTCATGGAGAACCCGAAGTCTCGGAGTCTGGGGAGGTGGAGATCGAAGGATCGGCAAATGTGTCTAACTAATTGGTCATAGGACAATTCCCTTTTTGTTGAGCCGGTCTTCTGTAGATAGCCCGGTATTATATATAAACCTTGGATGTTTATTAAGGCTTGTTTTAGATGTGAATGATTTCCCGCTTTCCTATCCCAAGCTTTTGGTTTTCAGGGGATTTGTTTCGCTTACGCATGCACATTAAAATTGAATGGATTGGCGACGCGTCTTGGGACATCGCATATTTATCAACCACCGAGGAATGGATACATGCTCGAGGGTCGGGGCATGACATCCTTGCCCGAAGTGGTATCAGAGCTGGTCGATAGTTGGAGTAATAAGGTGCAATAGGTTCTTGGGATAATTAGTAGAAAATGCCTTTATTTCATGCTGGTGCATGTAATTGATAGTTGATTAGTAGATTGTTTATGTGGATCATTCAGTTTTTAATTTTGTATGGAATTGGGAACTAATTTTGTAGAAAGTCTACATCATGAGTGATTAGGAGCAAATGACTCCTAGAAAGAGAACCAGCGAACTGGTAACTCGGGGTAGGACGCCGACAAAGGTCAGTGCCCGAGGTAGTCGTGGTAGAATGCTGGCTCAGGCTAGCGCTAGTGGAGTAGCACCACCTCCAGTCGGTGCCTAGGTAATAGCCCCTAGTGATCCAAGAGTGGATAGGATCATGCATATGCTAGAAACGATGGGAAATCGGATAGAGCAGCAAGCTTAGAATCAAGCTGCCACCACCACTACTTTAGCCACCGCTACAACTGCCACTACTATCGCCAATGCCGCCATTGATATCACTGCTGCTGCCGCAACTGTTGCCGCACCTGTTGTCACTGCGGCACCTGCCGAAGTTCCACCTAGGAACGTGGTCGCTGGGAGACTAATGCATAACCTGGTGGAACGATTCCTGAAGTTTAACTCATCAAAGTTCATTGGTGTAGGAAATCTAGAGGCTGCAGCCCTCTAGATCCAGGAGTTGAAAAATGCCTTTGCATTGCTGATGTACACCAAGATAAAGAAGGTTGTCCTCGTAGTCTATCAACTGAAGGGAATTACAAGCACATGGTAGAGAGCCACCAAAGGGATAGTGTTTTCGGAAGGTGTGGTCCTGAAGTGGAGCGCTTTTGTTGAAGTATTCAATGGCAAATACTTCTCTGACTGTGCCAGAGAGCTGAAGATGGCAGAATTCCAGTGCCTTCGCCAAGGTATAATGCCTATAGATCAGTACGAGGCGAAGTTTGCTGAACTGTCGCAGTATGCCCCTAAATTGGTCAAAGATCCGGTAGATCGAGTTAGGAGATTCAGAGATGGGCTTAGACAAGAGTTGAGAAGTTCAATAGTACCGTTCAATTTGAAAGATTACAACGACCTGTACAAACGAGCCCAGCTAATAGAGAGAGACCTAAACAAACAAGCTGCTGCATTTAGGTCGTGGTTTGGTTCTAATAAAGATGGAAATCAATTTGGAAAAAGACCTATTACCGAACGAAGATACCCTGTTCCGCCCAATAAGAAGGGTAGAATAGGAAAGTCAACACCAAGGCAGAATGGTGCGTGCTGCTTTTGTGGAAGGCGATATGGATCAGCCCCATGTCCCTTAAGAATGGGTGCTTGTTTTGAGTGTGGCCAACACGGTGACTTGGCCAGAGATTGTCCCAAAAGGTCGAGGGGACCAACGCAGTTATCCCGCCACCACCATTGGGTTATAATAGGGGGTTTGCGCCGCATATTGCACAGCAGGGTGGACTGAACAGACCTCCAACTCAGGGAAAGACATACGCTATCACGAGAGGATAGGCTGATGATGCGCCTAATGTGATTACAGGCACAGTCTCGTTGAATGACCATGTTGCATATGCTTTGTTTGACCTTGGCGCCACTCATTCCTTTATAGCTGAGCAATTTGTTAAGTTGGTAGGATTAAGTCCTGAATTGTTGAAGTAAGTGGTTAACATATCTATATCGTTAAAAGATAAGATGTTAGTTGCATTAGGTTATCCTGGTTGCGAGTTAGTGATTTGTGAGCAAGAGGTGATGATAGATTTATTAGTTCTAGCCATGTATGATTTTAATATAATAATTGGCATAGATTGACTCACTAAGCAAAGAGCTAAGATGGACTGCTATCGCAAAACGATTCAGTTTAACTCGTTAAGGGGTGAGAGCTTCGAGTTTGTTGGAAGTCGCGGAGAACCCTTGATTACCTTAATCTTGTCGCTAGAAGTAACCCATTTGTTAGATAGGTGTTGTCAAGGTTACTTGGCAAATGTGGTGAATATGATAGTTGAAGAGCTGAAGATCGAGGACATATCAGTAGTCCAAGAATTCCCAGATGTATTTCCGAAAGAATTGCCAAGTCTGTCACTAGAGAGGGAAATTGAGTTTGTGATCGAGTTAGCACCTGGGACAGAGCCAATCTCAAAAGCTCCTTACCGGATGGTGTTGTTTGAGTTGAAAGAACTGAATGTGCAGATGCATGAATTGTTGGATAAGGGATTTATATGTTCTAGTACATCACCTTAGGGAGCACTAGTTCTGTTCATGAAAAAGAAAGATGGTTCGTCGCGCTTGTGCATTGACTATTGTCAACTTAATCAAGATACAATCAAGAACAAATATCTATTGCCAAGGATTGACGACTTGTTTGACCAGTTGCAAGAAGCGTCGATATTTTTTAAGATCGACTTGAGGTCGGGACATCATCAATTGAGGATCATAAATGAGGACATACCAAAGTCAGTGTTTCGTACTCAATACGGTCATTATGAGTTCACTGTAATGCTGTTTGATTTGACGAATGCTCCAGCTGCTTATGGATCTGATGAACTGTGTGTTTAAGGAATATTTGGATCAGTTCGTGATCGTGTTCATCAACGAAATCCAACTATACTCAAAAAGTCCTAAGGAACACGAGAGTCATCTGAGGATGGTACTCTAGACTTTGAGGATTCACGAGCTATACACTAAATTCAACAAATGCGAAATTTGGTTGACTCATGTTGCTTTTCTAGATCACGTGATTTCAGGCACAGGAATCTTCGTGAATCCGTCCAAGATAGAAGTAGTGATCAACTGGCCAAGACCGACTACAGTGAGAAAGATCAGAAGCTTTCTGGGTTTAGCAGGGTATTACAAACGATTAGTGGAGGGATTTTCAGCATTAGCATCGCCGTTGACTCGACTACTGAAGAAGGAAGAGAAATTTGTCTAGATAGACAAATGCATGTGTAGTTTCCAAGAGCTTAAGTAGAAGCTGATTACCGCACCTGTGCTGACTATTCCATTTGGTCCTGGAGGATACGAGATCTATAGTGATGCGTTTTTTAAAAGATTGGGTTGCGTGTTGATGTAACATGGTAGAGTTGTTGCATACACGTCCCGTTAGTTGAGACCTCATGAACTGAATTACTTAATGCATGACTTGGAACTCGTAGCGATCATTTTCACTCTGAAGATTTGGATATATTAATTATGTGGAGAAAGATTTCAGATTTTTACTGACCATCAAAGTCTCAAGTACTTATTCTCTCAAAAGGAGTTGAACATGAGACAACATCGTTGGATGGAACTCTTGAAGGATTACGATTGTGATATTTTGTATCACCCAGGAAAGGCAAATAAGGCCACAATGTGCTAAGTCAAAAGTCCTCAGTTGCACAGATGATACTCAAGGAATGGACCTTACTTGAGAATGCTCGAGATTTGGTTTTCAAATTTGAGATAGGCAATCTTTCAAATCTTATGGTTACCCTTAGATTTGAGCCGAAAGTGTAGATCAGAATTAAGACACTTTAATGGACAGACCCAGAGATTCAAAAGATTCTGCTAGAGAATACTAAAAAGAAGAATGCTGACTTTCAAGTTTCTAAGGATGGAGCACTGAGGTTCCGAGAACGATTATGTGTACGTGACGATGCAGCGCTTAAAGAAGAGATTTTATCAAAAGCTCATCGTAGCAGTTATAGCATTCATTTTGATAGTATGAAAATGTATTAGAACCTATGTCAACATTATTGGTGGTCTGGTATGAAGGCGGATATTGCCAAGCATGTCACCAAGTGTCTGACATGTTAGCAAGTAAAGACACAACACTGTAAACCAGGAAGACTTTTGCAACCTTTCGAGATTCCCAAGTGGAAATGAGAACACATCACAATGGATTTTGTAACAAGCTTACCAAGGAGTTACAGGGATAATGATTCAATTTGGGTAGTGGTCAATAGATTGATGAAATCGGCTCACTTCATCGCAATACGAAATGACCTTGATTTAGACAGGCATGCCAAGTTGTACGTGCGTCAGATTGTTTGTCTACATGGAGTGCTAGTGATGATTATCTCAAACTGAGACCCGAGATTTGCAGCTACATTTCCGAAAAGATTGCAGAGTGTTTTAGGAACGAAGTTGCAGTATAGTATGACATATCATCCTCAAACGGATGGCCAATCTAAGAGGACGATTCAAACCCTCGAAGACATGCTACGAGCTTGCGTTTTGGATTTCAAGAGAAGCTGAGAAGAACAGTTTCATCTTATTGAATTTGCCTACAACAACAGCCACCAGCAGAGCATTCAGATGGCTTATTTCGAAGCATTGTATGACAGAGTGTGTAGAACACCAGTGTGTTGGGATGAGGTCGAATAAAGAAAGACCATAAGTCTAGAGTTAGTCTAGCAATTAATGGATGCAGTTGCCATCATCAGAGACAAATTGAAGACCGCTCAGAGCCACCAGAAAAGCTATGCAGATAAGCATCGAAGGCCTTTGGAATTCCAAGCTGTTGGTCACGTTTTTCTAAAGGTGTCACCAATTAGGGATACTTCGTGCTTTGGCAAGAAAGGGAAACTGAGTCTGAAGTACGTAGGTCCATTTGAGATTCTTGAAAGAATCGGGATCCTAGCGTATCGTCTTGCATTACCACTGAGATTGACGCAAGTGCATGATGCCTTTCATGTGTTGATGTTGAGAAAGTATGAGCTTAACCCGACCCACGTGCTGAATTTTGAGGATTTAGACGTGAATGACAAAGTGTCGTACGTAGAAAGCCCGGTTTAGATTGTGGATCGGAAAGAACAGATTTTGTGCACCAAGACCATTCCATTGGTCAAAGTGGTCTGGCAACACCACAGCACTAAAGGAGCAACTTAGGAAAGTGAAGAGTCGATGAGACGACTATACCCCCACCTTTTTGTTTAAATATTGTAATGGTTTATATTTCGAGTATGAAATTTTTATAAGAGAGGAAGAGTTGTGACATCCTGAAAATTTAGTTCTGTTTTCAATTAAAGGAATCGGGTCTTTCATCGACGCGCTTATAGTGTTATTCTCTAAGCTGATCATTCATGAGATAACTAGACTATCTAGGGAAGTCATTAGGGGATTTTAACGCAATAGACTTCATAATTCGACCATGAATTGACCGCTCAATTGTGCTAATCTACAAGAGTCATTATAGCATAGTCGAAAATCTATCAGAGATCGGAGATAGGTTAATTCGACTAAAGTGTGTGATTAGAGTATGTATGATTCCACTAGATTGCAAATTTCTCGTCGATCGGCACTAGACCAATTTTTCTGTCGTTTTGGTATCATGTGTCCGTATTTAAAATCTCGAGATTTTCACGACAACCGAAAACCACCAATAAGTCGAAGATGTATCTTGTGACTCGAGATAGATCGATCACTGATCAATTACACTAAAAATTCCTAAAAGCTACCTAGTATGTTAGGTCAAGCTAAAATCGCGTCAGATTGAAGTTAACTACGAATTTGAACCCGATTTCAGAAATTGAAAGTTCTATCATGTTACGATTTATTTTAGGAACGTCGACTCATCCTTCAAAGATTTTTGGATGAGTTCGGGAGATTTATGAAAAATCGATTCAGATGATTCGGAAAAGAACGGAAATTCAAACGAGCCAAATCGAAGGGATTTTTGACTTCCAAACCGAGCTGCTTGGTGAAAGGAAACTATAGAAATTGTGTGGGATTTTTCTTTAACAAAATTGGACATCAAATTTGGGAATTTAATAAAGAAATTGAAGCCTAAGGTTGAGAAAATTCGTAGGCTTGATGGGGGTGTAGCATTGGGCATCAAAAATTGTTATTTGTGGGAAATTATAGGCAATAAAGTAATTTGGGATAATAATGATAAGCTTGAAGGCTTTTGAGGCCAAAGAATGATGAAAATAAGATATTTTTTCCTTGACTTTTGGCCTCCTCATCCTTAGCTTCTCTAGCACACTTCAAACGGTTCCCTCCTCCTTCATGGCTTCTACTTCTCCATTTTTTTTATTTGCTCATTCGGCCGTTGTTTTCCCTTCATTTCGTTCCCGCGAATTCTTCCCCACATCTTCTCTTTCTCACCACCAACACATACGCACACCTGCATCTCCCTCCACTCACATCAACTGTTGCTCCCTCCACCATCGTTTGTTCCCCCATTAGTCAACTTCCCCAACAAATTTCGTTTGTTGACTCCCCTCACGCTAGGAAGCCGCGGTCTGCCCATCTTCTCCACCGAAGACTCACGCTGCAGCTCCTTCATCAAATTCGACAGCCCACCATATTTTGTTCCCTCAACCGAAACAATCCTCAATCGTTTCTCTCTCTCTGCCGCTACCAGCGTCCACAATTCAACCCCCCACTCGGTCAACACTCCATCGAAACCTCTTCATGTTGACTCTAGTAGCCCTGTCTGAAGTAGCTTCATTTCATTTGGCCGCTGAGTTAGCAAATCACTGAATTTCCTACAGCTGCCATGACGTCGAAGTCCATTGAAGCTGCTCGCTACTTCTGCCTTTGACTCTGCCGCACGTCTCTCAAGTGTCCACCGCCCTTACATAAAGCCAATCCCAACAACCCGCAAATTCCAACTAGCTTTGTGACTACTTTCGGCCTCGGTTTGACTCTCGTTGCCGTCTCCGCTTTGGAGTTTATCGCCCGTCGTTGCACCGCAGTCGCCGTGGACTCACCGACCCGCAAATCCGGTGAGTTTATCGACTAAACTCTGCTTATAGAGTTAATTATACTTAGAGGGTAATTAGTTTAAGTTAATTAATGTTTATGTGGTTAGTTAGATTAGATTAGTAATTTAATTATCCAATTTTGCATGTTAGGTTGTTAGATTAGATTAATTAGAGACTAGACAGGTTGTATTAATTATCTAAATTGGTTCGAAAATTTTCTGGACTCGTTTCGGTATTTAATTTAGCATTTCCGGCCTAGGTTTGTATTTTTGGCATTTATTGGTATTTAATTAATTAATTTTTTAATTATTGAATTAATTATTATTTTCTGAAAATTAGACCAAGATAGTCGATGATCGAAATTTTGTGTTGATTGCAATGATATGCATGGTTTATTTAATTGAATGCTATATTGTGCAATTTGAGTGAAAGTAATTATCCAAAAATTGAATAATTTTAGTAATTAATTAAAAATTATCGGAGCGTCAGTTGACAACGCCAAAAATGTTTTTAGAAACTATATAAATAGTGGGATTTTTTAAATTAAAGATATTATAGTTTTTGCTCAAGCTATCCGTGTACCCAAACGCAATTATTTTTATCGAGTACATTTTAACATGATGAAATTATGCCAAGTTGGGTATTTAATTGAGGAATTGAGTGCAAAGCACAAGATCCTTAGCCAGGAGTAATTCATCATAGTTTAGCTTTGGTGAGCAAGATTATAGCAGTTTCGATGAGCATTATAGATATCAACTTCGGTGAGCATTATAGTTATCTAGCAGCTTTGATGAACAAATATTATTTAGCAACTTTGATGAGCAATAATTGATATAACAGTTTCGGTGAGTAATATAGACATCAGCTTTGGTGAGCAATGAGGTATGGATATACCTGTCAGCTTCGGTAAGTTAGACCATCTATTTCAGCTTAGGTGAGCAGTATTCAAATCAATAGTGTTTATGGATGGTATCGATGGTATGGAGTTGAATGAGTCGACTGATTGATGGTTGAATTGAATTTAATGATTTGATGATTATATAAATTGTACTGACTTGTAGGAAGAATCTGAGACAAAGGTAAATCCTCTAACTTGTGTTTGTGTTTAGGTAGCCATTGGGGCATATTTCCTTCTTAATTGGAGTTTAGGGGGTGAACTATTGAGACATTATCTCACCTCATCGTTGGCTTAACATTTTCAGGACCTTAGATGGTGGTTGTGGAGAACCTGAAGCTCCAGAGTCTGGGGAGGTAGAGATTGAAGGATCAGCAAACGTGTCTAACTAGTTAGTTATAGGACAATTCTCTTTTTGTTGAGCCGGTCTTCTGTAGATAGCCCAGTATTGTATATAAACCTTGTGTGTTTATAAAAGGCTTGTTTTGGATGTGAATGATTTCATGCTTTCCTATCCCGAGCTTTTGGTTGTCAGGGGATTTGTTTCGCTTTTGCATGTGCATTAAAATTGAATGGATTGGTGACGCGTCCTAGGACATTGTATATTTATCAACCACCGAGAAATGGGCACGCACTCAAGGATCAGGGTGTGATAGGGAGGGGGAAGGAAGGGAAAGAACCGAAGGCGGAGAGGAGGGAAGGGGAAGGAGAAGGAGAAACAAATGGATGATGGGAAGGGTGGAAGAAAGGGGAAGAAATGAGGCCCCGGGGGAAAGGGGCGTTGGGGGTTGGGGTGGCATGGGGGTGAGGGGGGGGAGAGAGAGAAACAACAGGTGAGGTGATTGATGAAGGAGGGCCAGAGGGGTGGGGGCTGGCGTGAGGGGAAAGGGGGAAGAGAGAAATGATGACAGGTGGGTGAGTGGGTGGGGGGCGGGGGGGGGGGGGAGACAAGGGAAAAAAATTAGAGTGGCGTGGGGTGGGAGAGAGAATCTAGGGAAATGATATCATGACAACTTGAAAAAAAAAAAATTAGAGGAGTGGGTGGGTAGGAGGGAATGAGGGGAAAAAATCAGAGGAGTGACGTGGGGTGGGAGAGAGAATCTAGGGAAATGATAGCACGACAACCTGAAAAGGGTGGGTGGGTGGGTGGGTGGGGGGGGGGGGAGAACGAGGGAAAAAAAATCAGAGGAGTGGCGTGGGGTGAGAGAGAGAATCTAGGGAAATGATAGCACGACAACTTGAAAAGGGTGGGTAAGGGGGGGCACAAGGGAAAAAATCAGAGGAGTGGTGTGGGGTGGGAGAGAGAATCTAGGGAAATGATAGCAAGACAACTTGAAAAAAAAAAAAAAATTAGAGGAGTGGGTGGGTAGGAGGGAATGAGGGAAAAAAATCAGAGGAGTGACGTGGGGTGGGAGAGAGAATCTAGGGAAATGATAGCACGACAACCTGAAAAGGGTGGGTGGGTGGGTGGGTGGGGGTGGGGGGGAGAACGAGGGAAAAAAATCAGATGAGTGGCGTGGGGTGAGAGAGAGAATCTAGGGAAATGATAGCACGACAACTTGAAAAGGGTGGGTAGGTGGGGCACGAGGGGAAAAAAATCAGAGGAGTGGTGTGGGGTGTGAGAGAGAATCTAAGGAAATGATAGCAAGACAACTTGAAAAAAAATTAGAGGAGTGGGTGGGTAGGTAGGGGGTGAGAACGAGGGAAAACAATCAAAGGAGTAGCATGGGGTAAGAGAAAGAATCTAAGGAAATAATAGCACGACGACTTGAAAATGGTGGGTGGGTGGGTAGTGGGGAACAAGGGAAAAAAAATCAGAGTGGCGTGAGGTGGGAGAGAGAATCTAGGGAAATGATAGCACGACAACCTGAAAAAGCTCAATGCACTGCAAAAGCGAGGCATGTTCCCAACACACCCTCAGTTCCAATGCACTGTAAGAGACGAGAGTGAAAACCTCTCTATCTTTTTCTTTTTTTTCTTGAGAACATGCATGGATGCCAAAATTTGGAAAGTTCTCGATACACTTTGAGAGAGAATCTTTCTCTCCTTCCTCTCATTAAAGTGAATCCACCCGCCACCTTAAATTCTATCTTGAATTCAAGAAACAGCATTGAAGCCTCTCTCTCAACTTGGGGTGGGAGAGAAAATCTAGGGAAATGATAGCACAACAACCTGAAAAGCTCAATGCACTGCAAAATCGAGGCGTGTTCCCAACGCAGCCTCCGTCCTAGTGCACTACAAGAGACGAGAGCGAAAACCTCTCTAGAGCGAAAACCTCTCTATCTTCTTTTTATCGAGAACAGGCGTGGACGCTAGGATCAGGAAGTTCCCAATGCACTCTGAGAGAGAATCTCTCTCTCATTCCTCTCACTAAAGTGAGTCCACCTGCCTCCTTAAATTCTATCTTAAATTCAAGAAATAGCATTGAAGTCTCTCTCTCAACTTGGGGCGGGAGAGAGAATCTAGGAATATGATAGCATGACAACCTAGAAAGCTCAATGCACTGCAAAAGCGGGGCGTGTTCCCAATGCACCCTCCGTCCCAGTGCACTGCAAGAGACGGGAGTGAAAACCTCTTTGTCTTCTTTTTATCAAGAACAGGCATGGAGGCCACGATCAGGAAGTTCCCGATGCACTCCGAGAGAGAATCTCTCTCTCTCCTTCCTCTCACTAAAGTGAGTCCACCTGCCTCCTTAAATTCTATCTTGAATTCAAGAAACAACATTGAAGCCTCTCTCTCAACTTGTCTTTCATCATCACTCTCTCACCATCTATCGCAAAACGACGAAATTACAAATGAAAGGAAAGAGGGTTGGCTGCCGTTCCAATGTGCTCCTATGGGGGTAGAGAGGAATGAGGGAGGGAAATAAATTTTGGGGAATGAAGGTTTGGGAAAAAAAAAGAGAGGAAAATAATTTTTGGACAGCGAAGTTATATTTGTTAAAAAAATAAATAAATTAGCTAAAAATAATTTTCAACAATGATAATACTAAAAGTTAAAAAATGATCAATTTTAATTATTATAGAAGATCATAATTTTTTAAAATAAGTTAATTATAATTTTTTTGTTAGTCTTTAGTTTTTATCTATAATTTTTGTTAAAGTTAGAAATATGTTCTCAAATATGGATACGCATTAACTATTGATATGTCTTTCAAATTTCTTATGAATACATTTATTAATATTATTAGTGCAAATTCATTGTAAGCTCCTTTTTATTATTTATTTATTTGTGAATTTGAATCAAATTAATTAAAAATAAAAATATTCATTTAATATATAATGTGTTCCAACGTGTCGGAATTCTCTATTTTTGATAAATGACGTGTCAGCATGTCGTGTCACGTCATGTCCCCTGTCCGTGCTACTTAAGGTGGGACCTCGGCTCATTTCCAAGAAATGCAACCGCGGACCTGCGGAGTTGCATGTATATTATCACGTCAAAAAAGGAAAAAAAAAAAAGTGAAAACTTATGTGATTAGCAGTAGATTTGCCTTTCTAGTCTACCGATCATCGATCTTAGTTAAATAGACCTGTACGGTTTGAAAATAGCAGACATTCACCGGTTGCTACTAGCTAATATAGAGCATTATCTGGAGAAAAAAAAAATAGTGAACTTCGATTCTAGAGTAACAATTAGCAACACGTTCACTGATTTAAAGACATCCATAGACTAGGCGAAATAGAGATGAAGTCATATATAAAGCATGTGACTGAGAGAGTGCTAGCAATCCGATAGTTAAGACAATACGATTTGGTTGAGATAATAAGTTTTCTAGACCATAAGGTTGTCGTGGTCGTCATGCATTACTAAACACTATTTATGAAGTCCTAATGGCTCCTTTAGGTTTTAATAAAACTGTTCTAATGACGAGATATGCATGTAGGGGCTACAAATGAAAAGTTGCATCCCATTAAGTGTAAAACAAATGGAAATTAGAGTGGAAATTAGGTTGAGGAGTTGCAACTTTCTTAAAAGGGAGAAACGACTAAGGCTCTGTTTGTTTATCGTAAAATAAATGATTTACAAAATATTTTCCTAAAACTAATTGTTTATATCGCTTGAAATAATTAGTTGATGAAAAATATTTTCATTATGAATAATTAATTTATATCTAAATATTTTCGAGGACGGTGAAAATAGTTTTTATTCATTTGTTTTTTTAAGTGATACAAGCTTTTATTTTTAAGAAAATGTTTTCAAAATTATTCATTTTCTATGAAATAAATGATGCCTAAGGGTTACAACATTTTGGTTTGAAGGGTATATTTGTAAAAAGACGTTCAGAAACAAAAGGAGGAACTTCATATTTTTTATGTAGTGTTTAGATTAGAATTAGATCGGATTTAGATATAGAAAACTTTCTCAAATTTTCCCCATTCCATTTTTTATTCCTATAATATTAGCGATACTATATTTCAAATGCGGACAATATGTAAACAAAATGACTTAGGTATATAATGTGTAAACTGTCGTATCTTTCAAATACCTATCATACCCATTGTCTCACCCGTTTGGATGACTAAAGGTAATTTTATCTCTTTAGTGAGAATATGGTGGATTTAATCATATAGGATGGAAATGACTCTACTCTTTTGTATATTATGACTACATCTTATTGGACTTTAAAAGTTGGCCTTCACCCTCTAAAGGCTTTTGAGTCAAAACTAAGGTTTTCGGCAAAAAAAATTTCAAAGACTTTGAACCTAGCATTTTCAAAGTCTCATAACCCAATGCAAGTTCTACCTAACTTTGATTTTGAGCATTTATGGAATGTTAATGAATTTTCTTCTATTCCAACTTTGCCCTCGCTAGATTTGTGAAATTCCAGTTTTACCCTCACCCATGTGCAACGGCGGCTAGATTCGTGTGGCTGGTTGCTGTGCTTCAATTTTCTTTTATTTATTTGAAAAACATAGCTAAGGTCTTTTACAAGTGTAATTTTATCCAAACAACATAAAAATCAAAATTGTTCCTTGATACACTTTTCAATTGCACTTTACCAAGTATTATTTGCATTTTGAAAAAACCGTTAAATCTAAAATCCTTTACATTTTCTCAAAGGCTTTCCTAAACACACCTTATAATCACCTCATAAGGTGCAACATTAGAATTCAATGTCCCATTTATTTCGATCCAATAACCAATAAAGATCCAATGACTTTATTTTAAAGGAAAAGATAAAAAAGAAAAAAGAAAAAGAAATTGAAGAACTTTTAATTCGCCTCTGTGGTCTCCCAAGCAGTCTTAAAAAAATTCGTAACTTGTTAAAAAGTCTTGGTCACCTTCCTCGGTGTCTGCTTGCGGTGGGTTAGGTGGGAAATTAAAAAAAGAAATGATTTTAAAGTGAGTTGGCCAAGGATTTAAGGTATTGGCACCCACTCACTTTGTTCATATCGAAAACCTCGGCTCAGTTCTTAGCTAAAGCCACACGGACCAACCTTTTCTTTAGAGAGAGAGAGAAAGGGATAGATCCGGGAGTAATAAGCTAGGTAGCACGGACACGTGACACGACACGACACGACACACCGACACGTCATTTCTCAAAAAAAAAAAAAAGAATTCCGATATGTTGTGATATGTTATATATTAAGTGAATATTTTTATTTTTACTTAATTTGATTCAAATAAACAAATAAATAAATAATAAAAAAAGCTTACAATGAATTTGCACTAATAATATTAATAAATGTATCCATAGGAAATTTGAAAGACATATCAATAGTTAATGCGTATCCATATTTGAAAACATATTTCTAACTTTAACAAAAATTATAGATGAAACTAATGATTAACAAAAAATTATAATTAACTTATTTAAAAAAATCTATGATCTTTTATGATAATTAAAATTTATCATTATTTAACTTTTAGTATTTTCATTGTTGAAAATTATTTTTAGCTATTTTTTTTAAACAAATATAACATCGATGTCCAAAAATTATTTTCCTCTTCTTCTTTTTCCCAAACCCTCATTCCCCAAAATTTATTTCCCTCCCTTATTCCTCTCTACCCTCGAAGGAGCACATCGGAACGACAGCCAGCCCTCTTTCCTTTCATGTGCAATTTCATCGTTTTGCGGATGGTGAGAGAGGATGATGAAAGACAAGTTGAGAGAGAGACTTCAATGTTGTTTCTTGAATTCAAGATAGAATTTAAGGAGGCAGGTGGACTCACTTTAGTGAGAGAAATGAAAGAGAGATTCTCTCTCAGAGTGCATCGGGAACTTCCCAATCCTGGCCTCCATGTATGTTCTCGATAAAAAGAAGACAGAGAGGTTTTCACTCTCGTTTCTTGCAATGCATTGGGATAGAGGGTGCGCTGGGAACACACCTCGCTTTTGCAATGCATTGAGCTTTTCAGGTTATCGTGCTATCATTTCCCTAAATTCTCTCTCCCACCCCATGCCACTCCTCTGATTTTTTTCCCTCGTTCCCCCCGCCCCCACTCCTATGGTTTTCACTCTTGTCTCTTGCAATGCACTGGGATGAAGGGTGCATTGGGAACACGCCCCGCTTTTGCAGTGCATTGAGCTTTTTAGGTTGTCCTTCTATCATTTCCCTAGATTCTCTCTCCCTCCCCACGCCACTCCTCTGATTTTTTTTTCCCTCGTCCCCACCCACCCACCCACCCACCCACTTGTCATCATTTCTCTATTCCCCCTTTCCCTCACGCCGCCCCCTTGCCCCCCCCCCCCTTCATCAGTCACCTCACCTGTTATTTCTCTCTACCCCCTCACCCCCACGCCACCCCAACCCCTAGCCCCCCCCCTCCCTCCCTCCTCTCCGCCTTTGGTTCTTTCCCTTCCTTCCCCCTCCCCACCATCACCTGTTAACCACAACCTCCTCCTCCTCCTTCTCACACGATCCTCTCTGCTCTCTTTTAGTCGCCTTACCGCCTCTCCTCCGGCCCTTCCTCCTTTGTAGCCGCAGCCTTAGCCTCATCGCCAGCCCTCCATTGCAGCAGGTCCTCCCTCACCATCACGGTGTTGCCTCCGCTCCTTCGCCCTTGTCTCTCATCTCCACCCTCATCGTCTTCTTCAACAATCTTTTCTCAGACACGCGTGTCGGAACGTGTCGAAAAAAGTTGACCAAAAGTTAAAAAGTTCAACACGCAGTCAACGCATGTTTGAGCGTGTCCCAACATGTCCGAGTGTGATGGACACATCGACACATGTCAGACACGACACGGAAGCTCAAAGCGCTTGTCCGTGCTTCATAGGTAATAAGCTCCCTAGTTAAGGCAAACTCAGAGGCTAGAATGACTACTGATGATGCTGCACAGGCATTAGGGGATGAGTACCAAATATTCCTAAGTTTTAGAGGACCTGATACTCGTCATGGATTCACAGACTTCCTCTATCATGACTTGGTAGATGCTGGAGTCCGTGTATTCAGGGACGAAGATGAACTCCGTGTTGGTGAAGTCATTGGTGAGAACCTTTTGCGTGCTATCAATGGTTCTAGAATTTATATACCCATCTTTTCTAGGACTTATGCTTCCAGTAAATGGTGTCTCCGTGAGCTTGTCCACATAGTAGACAATTTGTCGAAGTCTGATGTTGAAAAGAGTATCCTTCCCATATTTTTTGATGTGGAACCTGAGGATATTAAACTTAAGACTCCACTATATGACGATGCTTTCTTGGAACACGAGAAGAGGTTTCCTCACGAAGTCCAAGCATGGAAAAAAGCTCTTGCACAAGTAGATGAAATCAAGGGATGGAATGTGAAAAATGATCAAAGGTAATACTCTTTTAAGATCTCTACCTTTTTTTTTTCTCTGTTATAGAGTATATAACATTGTCTTGTCAAATGATTCATTATATTCCTTTTTTTTAACAGAGCTATTGAAAATTACCTGCAATTGCTGCTCTCATTGACCTTTACATCCTCTGCTTTTAACATCCTAAAATTTTCCCCTGCATGTCGATAGCTTCAATTTGATATGCATCCTCACTTATCTAAATTTGTAGTTTGCATCTACAGAAAAATTTCAACCCAAAACATGCAATTTTCATCCTCAAGAAACACCAGTTACACGAGTAAACTAAGATTCGGTGAAAAAAAATCACGTTTAAATATTTAATCAAGAGCATCTTGAGAACATGTAAAGAATGACCGGGGCATCATCTTGGGGCCTCTAACTCTGCAAAGCTCGTGGAGAGTCCAAATCAAGGCCAGGCAACCTTGATCTGGACCGGGCTGGAATGACCATTGCCGACCTCTGATCTGAGGTTGGTAATGGCGTGGAGGCCTCCGAGTGGTGTGGCCGTACTCACAGAGGGATAAAGAGTAAGGGAGGGCCGCCCCACACGGGGGTGGGGAGGGAGGGAGGGAAGGAGATAAGGGATACTTGGTGTAGGAGATGCTGGAACTTAGCGCTGCATGAGCATACCAGCAGGCAGCGGCCGAGGACAGGCGGTGGCCAAAGGTCAATGGTGACAGCCTGACAGGTCGAGGAGAGTGGCGAGGGCAATTTTGATTAAAAAAAAGGAAAGTGGGTTAAAAAGTTACGGCGACAGATGCAATTTAACAAAAAAAAAAAAAGTGAAAATTAGGCATTCAATTTGTAAATTATAAAATGTGGAGATGCAAGTTGATACGCGTGGAAAATGGTTTTTGCAAACTGTCCTTATTTTCCTTTTCTCCTTTCTTGAGGGTTTTCTTAGGCTAACTAAAAAGCCTTGATATGGTAATCACCCGTATTATCTAATCCAATGTGATAAAGGTGGAAATGAATTCTTGGCCGTATGGCTCGAACATCAGGTAGTTTCGGGCCCCGCAAAGAATTTGTATCTTGCTTTAAGATTAATCACTTAGCATTTACATTAACAACTTTATATTTTATCATCATCAATAACAAAAACATAATTTGCTATCAATTGATAAATTTGGATAAACGCATGGTGAATTAACCCCCATTACGCATGTGGGCGCCGATTGGCTTCTCCAATGCAAATGAGCTATTTTTGCACAATTTGCCGGATTTGGCAATCTCTAATGCTTCTAATTTATGTAGTCAATGTGCCCGACATGCCGCTTGAGAATTTTTTTTTTGTTGTTGTGCCGCTTAATCCACGTACATATCATCATTCCTTATCCACCAAGTTAATCCCATGGGAGTCGGATCTCTTGATTTTCAATTTTAAACACATTGTAACGTGAGACAGCTCTTTAAATACAATTATACTTGACATAACCAGATCCGTAGAAGAAATTTTGTATAAATTTCCTATTATGGATAGTAGTCATTTTGTAACTTTGGCCATCATGTAAGCCAATTCTATAGTCTTCAGAAATTTCTCTAATCATATATGAAAAACATACCGAGTGAATTCTACTAAATTAGCCTATATTGATTATTCAGTGTGTTTAAATGGTCGTGATTATTTCAATCTTTTCAAGTTAAGAATTTGATAATCCCACCGGTGATGCATAGACATGAAATTAATCTAGTCAACTAATGAAACCGCTTGCATACATGAAATGAGCCAAGCTAGCAAGGGTCGAGCCTCACTAACCATGGGCAAGGCCGGCTTGGGCAGCAAGGGCGAGCCTTGCTGTCTAGCATCAGGCTAGCTTAAGGCCGCTCTCGCGACCACTAGCAAGGTGGCCAGCGAGGCTCGCTAGTGGTTGGTTGCCAACTGGCAACCGACTGGAGGAAGGCGGAGGAGAAGGAAAAAAAGAAAAAAGGAAATAAAAATAAAAATAAAATCAAAAATGAAATCAAAAATAAAATCAAAAATATTAAAATATTATTAAAAGTTGTATATGTCAACACTGATTAGGCCACATTAGCCAGCCAATGCCCAATCAGCAAAATTCGGCCAAAATTGACCACAATGGACTAAATTTGTATAAAGTAAAAATATTTAGGACTAAATTGTCACTAAACAAATATTTATAACTAAATTGACACAAATGTAAAAGGTTTATGACTTTTTTAACACTTCTCCCCATGGAAAATGGTTTTTGCAAATTGTCCTTATTATTTTCCTTTTCTCCTTTCTTCAGGGTTATCTTAGGCAAACTAGAAAGTCTTGATATGGTAATCACCCGTATTATCTAATCCAATGGGATAAAGGTGAAAATGAATAATGGGAGATATGGCTCGAATATGAGGTAGTTTCGTGGCCCTGCAAGGCATTTGTATCTTGTTTTAAGGGTAATCATTTGGCATTTATATTCACAACTTTATATTTTATCATCATTCGTCAATAACAATACATAATTTGGCTGTCAATTGATAAATTTGGATAAACATATGGTGAATTAACCCCTATTATGCATGACATAGCATGTGGGCGTCCATTAGCTTCTCCAATGCAAATGAGCTGTTTTTGCACGATTTGCTGGATTTGGCAATCTCTTATGCTTTTGGGTTATGTAGTCAATGTGCCCAACATGCCGCTCCAGAATTTTTTTTTCTAGTGCACTTGATCCACGTACAGATCTCCATTCCTCATCCACCAAGCTAATCCCATGGGGATCGAATCTCTCGATTTTCAATTTTAAACACATCGAAATGTGAGACAGCTCTTTAAATGCCGTTACACTTTACATACTCAGATCCTTAGAAGAAATTTTGTATAAATCTCCTATTATGAGCGCTCAATTTTTCTTCTAGGTTTAGCTATAAATGTCGAAATTTTATGTATGCTTGATATAGTAGCCATTTTGTACTTTGTCTTCTAAAATTTCTTTAATCATATATGAAAAAACATATGGAGTGAATTCTACTAAATTAGCCTATATTGATTATTCAGTGTATTTAAACGTTTGTGATGCATGGATATAA
This sequence comes from Eucalyptus pumila, assembly GCA_016097595.1. Classification (NCBI taxonomy): domain Eukaryota; kingdom Viridiplantae; phylum Streptophyta; class Magnoliopsida; order Myrtales; family Myrtaceae; genus Eucalyptus; species Eucalyptus pumila. The sequence goes on from CM027853.1 coordinate 45,820,775, forward strand.
ATTTAATCTAGTCAACTAATAAAAGCACTTATGTACATCACAGCCAAGCGAAGATTGTCAGATCGGTTGTTGAAAAAGTATTGGAGATGTTGGAGATAAAACACAAATCAGTGACTGAACTTTTAGTTGGAGTTGATGATCGGGTAGAAGAATTGACAAATTTATTATATGTCAACCATGACGATGTGCGGCTTGTTGGAATTTATGGAATGGGTGGCATTGGTAAAACAACTCTTGCCAAACTCATCTTCAATCAACTATCTTGCCACTTTGGAAAGTGTTGTAGCTTCCTTGAGAATGTTCGAGAAAACTCATTGACTGAAAAAGGCATTGTCCATTTGCAGAAGAAATTATTATTTGACATTGTTGGTTGTGGATTTGTGGAAAAATTTAAGGATATTGAAAAAGGGATGAGGAGTATAGGAAGAACACTCCCAACTAAGAAGGTCTTTTTGGTTCTGGATGATGTTGATAATAAAGAGCACATTAAGAAACTAATAGGAAATTTTTCATTACATTCAGGATCCAGGATAATCATTACAACAAGAAATACAACTATTCTGCAAGTTGAGGGGTTCAAAGGTGAAATTCTAGAGTATGAGATGCGAAAGATGGATTATGGTCATGCATTTCAACTTTTTTGTCGACATGCCTTTGGTGCAAACTTTGCTTGGGATGACTTTCATAGGCTTTCAAGTTATATTGTCTCACATATGGGAGGGCTTCCTTTGGCCATTGAAGTGGTAGGTTCGCTACTTAAAGGGAAAGACAAAGCATTTTGGAAAGAGACATCAGTCAGGTTAAGGGAAATACCAGAGAAAGAGATTCTAGAGAAGTTGAGGATTAGCTATGACAACCTAGACGAATATCAGCAACAAATTTTTCTTGATATAGCATGCTTCTTTTCCCATGAGAAGAAGACCGATGCAATTTACATGTGGGCCGATTGTCAGTTATATCCCCAAAGAGGAATTGATGTCCTTACTAATCAGTGCTTGATAAAGATAGGGCACAACGATGTGATCCAGATGCATGATCAACTAATAGACATGGGAAGGCAAATTGTGCGTGAAGAAAGTTCAAGTGACCTTGGAAGGCAAAGTAGATTGTGGATTGCAAAAGAGGCCCTCGAAATCATAAAGACTGAAGAGGTAAGTAAGAAATGTCCCATTGCTAGTAGAATTTCTTTTTTGTTAAGGATTTTATCATTTTTTTTTTTTACTTCCTATTCTAGTTGTAAACATAATGGCTAGAAGTAGACAAACTTCTTCACATCATTGCAAAATTGATCTTGCAGAGGAAGGACAAGGTTCTAGCGCTTGATATAAATGGATTGGATTACCCCGTAGTGATCGCAAATGATGAGTTTGAAAGGTTACGTAACCTAAGATCCCTCAAGTTAGGCTCCGGAACTTTTGCTGGGGACTTTGTAAAATGTCGTTCAAAGTTGAGATGGATTTCTTGGCATTCTCCTCATCCGAATTTTAAGGCAGAAAATTTGTATTTAGATCATCTTGTCGTTTTTAAACTTGACTTGAATGGCTTCAAGGATGATTCGAAAGCATGGGACTTGATCAAGGTACATCACATGTTTTAATTCTAGTCTAATATTATTAGTTTATACTATGCAATGGTTCTTACACTTGACATGTCATCCATTTTATCAGGGGGCTCGGAATTTGAAAGTTCTATCTCTAACTAGGTGTTATGCCATAACAACAATCCCAAACTTCTCTAAATGCTTGGGTTTAGAGAGGTTGACTCTTGCACACTGCTACAACCTAAAGAGAATTAAAAGTTTCATTGGAGATCTACAGTCACTACTTGAGTTAGAGATTGAATGGTGCACGGGTCTTGTAGATTTGCCTAAAGAAGTGGGGGCACTAGTGAAGCTTAAGCGCTTCTCATTGTGTGAATGCTTGAGGTTGAGGGAACTTCCAGACTCAGTTGGTAATTTAACCTCATTGACAGAGTTAAACTTGACAGGTAAGGGCATAGCCAAACTTCCAAACTCTATTGGAAAGCTAAAATCCAAATACATGTTATCTGAAACTTGAGATTTTTTTCTTTTGACAGACACAGGGATAAGGAAACTTCCCAACACTATCGGAAAATTAAAATCATTGTGTGTCTTGCATTTCCCAAGAGAACCAACTTTTCATGGGAAGCATCATGTTTGGCAATTACCTAGTGGCATCATCATGTTGGTAAATCTTGTAGATTTGAATCTTGGTGGGCATCGCAAACTAGAAGGTGAAATTCCTGTTGAAATTGGGGAATTGTCTCGTTTAAGATCCCTAGTTTTAAGTTGTTCTCGTATCTCCAAAATTCCAGAGACAATCAACAAGCTTCATCACCTTAACACACTAGATTTACTTGGTTGTCATGGTATTCAAATGTTGCCGGAGCTTCCCACAAGTTTGACCTGTTTAAATCTTCTATCTGCATCATTGCTCTCAGTTCCTAATCTATCAAATCTTACTAACTTGATTATATTGCAACTAAGTGATTGCTCTAAAATAACAGGCAAATCAAAAATAATCACAGGATGCAACTTAAGGTGGATTGGGAGGTTATCTAGATTGGAATTTTTAGACTTGGATTTGCTAAACATCCCTGCACCTCCAGAGTTGACTTCTCTTCCTCATCTGAAAAGGCTTTGTTTGTCTCAATTAAATTTGCAAACCCTTCCACTCGATGGACTTCTGCAACTAGGGTCCTTACGTGTTCACGGTTGTAAACTACTTCAGAGATTATCCATTCCTTTGGAATTGAAGAAGCTAGAGTCTATGCATGTGTCAAATTGTCTAGACCTAGTTGAGATAAAATATTTGGGTCTTTCGGAATCATTGAAATCCATCATGGTTTTTGGTTGCAAATCTTTGAGCAGAATGAGTGGGTTATCATACTTGACGAAGCTAGAGCATTTGAAAATCACACGGTGCATGTCATTGATAAAATTGATCGATGCATCTTGCACAAACACACTCGATGATTGCATTGTCAAAATAGAGGAGTGTGGAGATTTAGTGCCGAGCACCCCATATGAAATGTCTATGAAGTGTTACAGAGAAGAATTTCTCCTGGATACATCAGACATTGAATCCAAGTCAGATAAGGTATGATGTCTTCTTCATCGATATATGGTAGCCATGCGTGTATGCACATGTTTAAAAATCAATTTGTTCTAATTTTATTTTGATGTAATTCAGTAAAACTACACAACCCTATCAGAAACTTACATAGATGAAAATGTATTTGTTAATAAAATAAAGAAAATTTATCAAAAATGATCTTTCGATAATTTCAAATACTTTAGTGTTCCTTCATTATGTCTCTTTTTAATTTGAAATTTTATCTTGTATAAATTTAATAAATACGCAAATAAAAGTACTGTGAATTGCCATTTTTTTTCTTGTTATATAATCGAGTGCTGGATATATAGGGTGATGTGATATTTGCTTATTTTGAAGTCATGATGTCCTTGGAAATTTGGAACTGCTGTGCCATACCATTCACCTTCGCCGTACCCAAAAAAAATTTAAGTTTTTATTTTTTAAAACATTAAGTTATGTTGCATCCATTAGTTTTTCAGTCTGCATAGCCAATAAGTATTCCCCATAACGGACTGATTCATTTTTCTTAAGCGAATTTTCTTACCTAATTCTACCGGGCATCAAATCCACGCATGTTAGAGGAAGCTTTGCTTCCTTTTTGGGCCAAATGTCCTCCTTTCTTTCGCCACCCAATAAAGTTGCCATTTTCTTTTTGCATGCGATTTCTTAGGTGTCTGATATTTTCAGTTCCTAATTGGAGGTTCCCATCTTCTGTTGTACTGTAGGCACTTTGGTTGCATATTATTTTCTATTTTAGTCACTTTATTTCTACTCGCCTTTTTGATGTTGGACAGATTTGGTTCATTAATAATGCCACTAAACTAATTTTATATTCTAACCAAAAGAAAAACTCTTCTAATCATTCTTTAGGTATCACTTCATGAAAATAGGTTTCATAGATGAGATATAAGATAATAGATTACAAATTGTCGATTTAAAAAGAAACATCATATGATGTCCTTTTCTACAAAACTCTTGTTTGCAATATGCATAATTAATGCACAAATTTAACATTTTATTCATATTATAATAGTTATCATGGAATATTTTATTCGATTATTGCATTCATGAGCTTTGGGAAAAGTAATGTCGAATAATTTGATCATAGTTGTACAAAAGCAAACACAAAACCTCACTAGATTCAGCAACGTGTCTCCAAATGGAAAAAATGAATGATGAACAAGGGGCAGCTAATTCGTGCATAAGTTTGAAGTTGTGATGACTCATCTCTTCTGAATTTGTGTTGGCCTCTAAAGTAAAAGTAAATAGAACGTTTGTTTTGCCTCTTTCTTGCAAGTTAAGCACTAACTGTGTCACATATTTGCCGTTTCACTGATGCAAGTGGGCTTGACTAGTTTTCCATTTTCGGCTACCTATGGGCTTAGACTAGTTGACTATGCCTTTTTAGTAGTAAAATAGACTGACCACGGGGAATTCACGTCTTTGCATAGTCATATATCATGTGACAATATAACTCTTACACGAGTGAACATATTATTTCACTAAAAAGCGCTACTTATGATTGAAAGAGACACTAAATAATTCTTAAGCATTTTACTTTAGATTAAGAAAGAATACAACATCATATAGACTTTCATAAACTGATTTAAAACTATGTCTCCCATGGTTATGGATTTTTCACTTGAAAAGTGGATAATAAAACCTTCTTTGAGTTCCCTATTGCAAAACAATGGCACTTACGTTAGTATTGTAATTGAAATACATAAAAACCATTGAAATATAGTAGTACATGAACTACAATAAGGTTAATAGACTAATGTAATTAAAGTGAAAATAAGATAAAAAAATTAACGTTTGCTAAAAAAATAACATAAAAAGTAAAAAGATAAACGAAACTACATATGGAATTAGAATAGCAAGACTCTTACCTTCTTTTCTTTTTCATGTTTTTAGTTTTTCTTTACTTGGTATGGAATGTAATAATTAGTGCGAGTAACTATTATTTTAAATAAATCAAATTAGTAAATCAATCTAATAATTAAACCATAAAGGTTGCAGTGGAAGAAAGCAAGTTGAGCTATGACCACTTTTATTCCTAACTAATGAATGATGTTTGTGCGGTATTGAATTTCGGGAAAATATGCAAAAAGGCTTGATATACATTCAATACATATGTTGTTTGACTCTTGCGTTGAATCTGTTACATAACAGATGGAACATCCCTTCACAATCAAATTCCGTTATGGATCAAAAACAAGAGCTGATGGATCGCCTGGGTGGGGGTGGACGGAAAGGAAAAATTTCACCCCTGATTCAGTGACATATGAGGGATTAATTGCTTGCATAAAATCCCGCTGTCGTGTGAAGAGAATGTGGTACGAGACTTGTTGGAAAGGCCATGAGGACATTTTTTGTGAAGAGAGCAACAAGGGCATAGAGATCAAGAGTGATGAGCAAGTGAAGGAGATGGCGCAACTAGCATCTAAAAGAGGCTTCATTATATTGGACGTCCTGGGGGCAGTTAACAGTAGAACAAGATACGACGACGATACGATAAGTATGTTAAGAGAGGTGTGGACAATGAAGACTGATGTGTATTCCAATGAAGATGGAGCTGAGTGGGACGTTTCAGGTCCGAACGAAGACTTAGACTCTGCAAGTGAGGGTGAAAGCCAAACGGATAGCACCTCCCCTATTGATGATTTCGAGGCCACGGGAAATAGGAGGCAAATGACGGACGGAAAGGTTGGGCACCATGGTACTGTCGATGAAGGGAAAACGGCGAGTATAGAAAATAGGAAGGAGAAGCGGGATGAGACTGTGGAACCTGCCGTCCAAAATACTGTCCAGTCGACTTACCAACAGTGCGAAGGAGACGAACATCATGAGATGCCCTGCAAAGCTACAACTGAAGTTGAGGATCAGATGGAAATTTCTTCTGTAAGTACTGAAGATTTTTGCATTATCTTAATTGTGCGGTGGTTAAAAACTTATGTGGAATTTCGACGTGGTCCAGGTGAAGACGGATAGAACAGTGGAGACTGACCGAGTACCTGCAAAAAAGAGAGAGGTAAGTGGGACAAGATGTGCTTTAAACCCAGGAAGGATTCCTGCCATAAGAGCTAGAGCAAGGGGTACAGCTTCAAGTTCGAAAAACAGCAAAGCTACGGGATCGGGTAGGAATGCAGCTTTCAAGGTTGGGCACCATGGTACTGTCGATGAAGGGAAAACGGCGAGTATGGAAAATAGGAAGGAGAAGCGGGATGAGACTGTGGAACCTGCCGTCCAAAATGTTGTCCAGTCGATTTACCAACAGTGCAAAGGAGACGAACATCATGAGATGTCCTGCAAAGCTACAACCGAAGTTGAGGATCAGATAGAAATTGCTTTCGTAAGTACTGAAGATTTTTGCATTATCTTAATTGTGTGGTAGTTAAAAACTTATGTGGAATTTCAACGCGGTCCAGGTGAAGACTGATAGAACAGTGGAGACTGATAGAGTACCTGCAAAAAGGAGAGAGGTAAGTGGGACTAGATGTGCTTCAAACCCAGGAAGGGATCCTGCCATGAGAGCTAGAGCAAGGGGTACAGCTTCAAGTTCAAGAAACAGCAAAGCTACGGGGTCGGGTGGGGATGCAGCTTCCAAACTAGGAAAGAGTAAGGCATTGGATTCAGGAAGGGGCAGAGCTTTGAGTTCACGAAGCATCGCAGTTTTGAGTACGGGAAGGGGAAGGGGCAGAGGTTCAGCTTCAGGAGAGGGCGCAACTTCGAGTTCAGGAAGGGGGAGAGGTTCGAGTTCAAGAAAGCACACAACTAAAACGGGCTCGAGTTTAAGGTTAGGGACAGACAAAGGTTCAACTTCAGCCACGGCTGAGCCTAAGACATGAAGGTCGTGGTAAGACCAACAAGGAAGGTAATTTAACATATTTAGTAGATATGCAAATTATTCGGCGTCCGAATAAACTTTATTCTTTGTCTCATTTCTGTTACAGTAGTTTCCAGCTCTTCTCTTCTGACCTATTCAGTAGGTTTATTTCCATTATATTAGGTTGTTTACCTAATGACTGCAAGAATAATTACTATAATTACCTTGTTCTATTACCGCATTCACTGCTTCTAAACTAGCAGGTTTACTCCATTCTTCTTTTTTGCCACTCACCTTTTACGGTGATACTTTAGTGCTCCCTCCTAAAATTATCCAACCACAGAAAAATGAACTTTCTTTGGGGTTTTACATATGCCATAATATAAGTTGCATTAATTTTTCCTTTTGTTTTTATTTATTTAAACTTACTTGTTTTACTTTACACAGAAACCAATTGCAGAATTTCTGATCTACTTTTTCTTTGTTTATTTCGACATCCCTCTCGGAAATAGTTGAAAAGTCCCATCATTTCCAATTAAATAAATTGTTTTCCCAACTATTTTAATTGCACAATCTTTCCTATATTCAAAGATCCCTCTATTCTTATATTCATGATGCACATTAGTTTGTGGTATATTCTAATTTCCTTAACTTTTCTAACAGCTTTTATTATCCTATTTTCATAATTCTCAAACTTATATTGCATATCTTTCCTAGAACTAGAACCTATCCAGGTAAAAATCTGTCATTAAACTTTGCTAATATTAGTCTTGTCGTATATTATCCATTATCTGTCGAGACTTTTTATGACCTTTTTTTTGTCCTGACACAACTCTTTAACTACCTAAACCCATGTCATGATCTCCCAGAGGCTCTCCACCAGAAGCTTCAAAGCCTCCAAGTTATTGTTCTCGACGGCCATGAAATCGCCGTTCAACAACCCTACCGCACGCCGCGCTCAGCCTCTCTCGAACCAATTCCTCAAAACGTCAGAGCGACCCTTTCACGGCCGCAAGATGAAGAGGATTGCTACCTTACTGGTGAAAACTGCAACACGTATCCGCCACAACACTCAACAGCTTCTTCGCAGTTTGTGAGTACCCTTTAACTGCTATTTAGCAAGTTCAGGGTTTCGATCATGAACTGTGTCTGAGCATTGCTGCTATCTGTTGATGAGTCTCGCCATGATAAGATTAATCTATCAAGAATTAGCAGATTGTCTCGGAGCAAGACCAACATGAAAGCTTTAACTCCTTTAACTCTCCTATTTGTAAAGTCCCCTATCCATTTTCGAACTCGAGGCATTCCTGAGCTTCATTACAAGACTTGATTACCGAGTTGCTGTTTGTTGGTCCGTAATTCTTGGAGCTGCATGAGTTAAGTGATTTTCTTTTAACTTCTGCACTAGAATGTGAAATAATTTGCATTGTACATTCAGAATAGAGGCAGACTTGCTATCTGAGGAAGTCAACCAAGACTTTGAATCAAAACTTATCTCCAGAATCTATGCAGAGTCATTGCTTAAGTGATTCATGAGAAACATGATATCACTGGTATGATGGACCGAACCTGTCATTTTTCTTCAGAAGTCTGTTTGTCCCGCTCTGTGTAGGACTCGACTTCACATGTCCATTTTGGCTGTTGTTGCCGTGTATCATCCTATTTCAGCCAGCAAATTGCACAAATGACTAGAGCGATTTGGAAGAGCATTGGCCTGGAAAAGTTGCATTGCTGTTTGAGTCACTGTATGATCAAACCAGATCTGCAAGATACATGAGAGAATATTACCAAGCAAATCCTAAACCAATCAGCCGAAACTCTATGCTTGCATATGGGAACCTGGTTCCTAGGCAATGTTCAGGACTAGATCTCTGACGCCGGGGTCGGGTCTATCAAGGACGAGCCTGTTGAGAATACAGCGCTGCAAATGCTTAAAAGGAAGCAGCAACAAGAAACTCAGAACAGAAAGCCAACTGGAACAGAGGAAACAGAGGATTGGTGCGAAGAAGGAGCAGTGTAAAGCTACACCGTTTGCTTTAGCAGAGTTATTTCTTGTACACTTGTGCTTGAGTTTTATTTTTCTGTTATGTGTGTGTGCTGAGCTGTCATTCAAGGAGTGGTTGGTTTAGATCTAGAAGTTTTTCCTATAAAAGCTTGTAAAAACAGAACAGATGAAAAATTGAGCTCCCAGATGAAAAAGATCAGTGAAAGAGAGAAGAAGATGAGCTCGACAGAAAGCTCTCTTCTCATTCAGCTTCATCTACTTGCTTCTGTGTTGAGTTTTCTTCAGAGCCCACGTTGCCAACAGCGACGCCCGGAATTATTGAGGCCAGGCCCGAAGCCCCGGTACCTATCTTCACTCCCAGCAAGATCAGCCATTTATGTCACCATCTCCATCTTGACTCCCAGCAAGATCTCATCAATCCATAACTTCGAAAACGAATCCTCAGGTCCATCTTCGATTTCCATCCGCCATGCTCAGAAAATCCATTCCTCTCCCTCCCTTCACGTCATTCCACCACCGCCTCCCAGGACCCTCGCCACCACACTCTCGCTTGTGCTTCCCTTCCGTCCGCACGTACGAGGTAAAGCTGGCCCAAGACCCACCGCCCGGCCCGGAAATCGCACCCGAGAGGACCCTGCAGGAGTTCCCGCTGCTGTGGCCGCCCCCAAGCTATGGGCCAGGCGACGCTCCCCAAGTTTTAATCAGAGTAGCTCGGGCACAATACAAGCCACGTCGAGGTACTGCGCGGCTGTCATATGTGGCCACAGCCACCCCCCCTTGTCTTCGCCAACCGAGAACCGGCCAGTGCAAAAACATGTCGCACACCCAAAGAAACCACAACACAGGGGTATTCAATGCAAAGGCTAGCGGAGGAAATTTACCGGAACACATTTGACAAACCACGAACGATAAAAACGGACGGAGGACTAAGAATAAACGCGTTCACTTCGGTCAGACATTTCGGTGAACATGCGGAGGGCGTCAGCTAAGAGGAAGCTTCAAACTTATCCGAGACACGTAATTTAGAACATAAAAATCTGGAACAGCAGGAAAATCTGAAAAATAAAAAAGAAATTCACTTTGGACAAAAGCATGCGCCTCCATCTAAAGGAAATTTTGTACTGCTTTTTGGATTGCATTCGTTTTGCCTAAAGACTGAATTCATTCTGCAATAAAACCAAATTAATTTACGAAATTCATGAGATGCATTTGTTTCCTTTTAGTTTTGCCTAATTAAACGATTGCACTCTTTGCTCAGTCCTCTCCTCTCGCTGATGTAGCTCCTGGGGAAGCTATGAGGGCAACTGACCCTCGCCTAAGATCTGAACCGAGGCCAAAAAAAAAAGTACAGTTTAGGAACCCAAAAAAATTGAGGGACATGATTGAACATTTTTTAATAATTTTTTTATAATAATATAAGGACTCAATGCCTTCACCCCAAAAGGATTATTAAAAAAAAAAAAAAAACTTCCAGTTGGCCTTTGTGGTCTCCCAAGGATTTTTTTTTTTAAATTTCCAAAACTTATTGAAAAGTCTTGGACACCTTCACCGGGTGTTAGACAATTAAATTTGATTTTAAAAGGAGCCGGCCAACTTTGTTTCTTTCCTGAAACCACACTAGAAAAATTTCTCTTATTAAAAATCTCTTTTATTCTTTTGTGAAAGATTCCGACTTGAATGTCGCTGGGTGCCCCCTCAGTAATCTACCCCAAGGAAAAAAAAGGAGAAGACTGTGTGACTTTATGTGTTCTAGTTAACTATAATAAGACCATATAATAAATGTCTAATTTCTTATTTTTCCTTTTATATATCACCTTGATGTCCTCTACGAATATATGTCAAACGCTAGAATCAATGGTTGTTGCTTAGTGAGGTTATGTATCTATAGAGATGTCTATAGAATGCCACATATAAATTTAAGAAAGTGGGACCTTCTATTCATTTCCAAGAAATGCAACACCGGACTATGGAGTTGTACATGTCTTATCAAGCCAAAGTGGAATTAAATTGAAAATTATTGGAATTGCAGCATATTTTCCTTTTACGCTCTTCTAAGGAGTAAAAAAAAAATTAAAATTATTGAAAAGTCTGAGACACTTCATTTAAAGTCATCATCAACATTAGTTAAACAAACCTGAAAACAACCTTCACGGGTTGCTACTTGCTAATACAGAGCATTAGCTGGAAAACTTTGATTTTAAAGTGAGCCCAAGCTGTTCATGGGATGATAACTTCAGCTCAGTTCTTAGTTTAAGCCCCATCACATCCACATTCTTCTTTGAGGGAGGGGAGAGAGAAAGAAACTAAGGTTGCGTTTATTTAGCAGAATACTTCATAATAAAGGAAAATAGTTTCCAAGAAATCATTTTTTCAGCAAAGTGGTAGTGATAGGGGCCACCCCTTACTAAAGATGTGAATCAGGAGCACAGCCCTCATTGCCAGAGCGAGGGGAGCTAGTGATCCTTGCCGCTTGACTGCACTATCCTTCCTCTTCACCTCCTGATTTCTCTTTGGTAAAAAAGCCAGAAAAAAAAAAACCAAAAATTTTCCTAGTATGACAAATTTACCCCAAAATTTTTTGTAACACAAAAAATTCTAAATTTTGTCAACTTTGACACCATTTACTCCAAACTCTATGGCCGAAGGGCATTTTCGTCTTTTATTTTTAAATTTTTTCTTATTCTTTCATTTTCATTTTCCTTTTTCTTTTTTCTTTTTTCTTTTCTTCTTCTCTCTTCCCTCCACCATGGCTGGTGGAGGGAGGCCGGACTCAGGCAAGGGCCACCATTGCCAGCGGCGGGCGTGGACAGCCCTCCCTAGATTCGGCAAGGGCGACCTTACCCTGACGCAAGCAAGGGTAGCCCTCGCCCACGTCAGATCTAGTGAGGAATGCCCTCGCCTAATGTTGAAGAAGGCGCTTCTCGCCCAACGCCAACGAGGGTGGCCCTTGCCTAAGTTCGGCCATGGTAGAGGGAAGAGAGAAAAAGAAAAAAAATTCAAAAAGTAAAAGACGAAATGCCCTTAGTTTGGGGTAAATATATCACATAGATACAAGTTTTGAGTTTTTTATGTCACAAAAAAAAAATTAGGGTAAATGTGTCACAATTGGCAAAATTTAGGATTTTTTTATCATAAAAAAATGTTTTAAATAAATTTGTCACAATGGGTAAACTTTGGGATTTTTTTGTGACTTTTTCCCTTTTTTTTTCCTAAGATTTTTGTCTTTTTGAACTTTGAAAACAACTTTTTGTTAGGAAAATCCCTTATGATGTTTTGAAGATGACAAAATAAATCAAAGGCTACTAACATGTTTAATGGTTAAGTAATAGACTATGCAGATGATAGAACATGTAAATGATATTGTCAAAGTCAGAAAACTGCCAGAAGACTGAATGTAACACATGTCCAAAGTATATTTTAAAGATTTCCAGACTTCTGTGTCAAAGTCTGAAGACTGCCAGACTTTAGTGTCAAAGTCTGTTCTACATCAGAAGTCTGTCAACTCTGACAAATTCTAGATTAAATGTGAATGATGAACCAGAAGACAGACTCTATGCTGAAGCTGAACTGGATACAGACTTTAAAGCTAAATTTGTTCAGAAGCAGAATACGTTCAGACTCAGATTGCAAAGTCTATCGCACTCAGACTCAGATTGTAAAGTCTGTTGCTCTCAGACTTTACATCCAGAACTTGATAGAACGTAACTCAAGCCCAATCATATAACAGCTAGTGATCTGGTTTGGATTCCACATCAAGATTGATTTGATTGACGATTGGATCTTGAAGATAAAAACTTTCTATACGAAGAAGCTTTACTTATGGAAACCAAGATTCCGTTTGTATGGGCGATCGGAATCAATTTGGGATTTTATCTTTGTCACTCAACAGCTACCAAATCTTCTAGATACAGAGCTGTCCAATGGGTATATTGGAAAACGATTCTCTGGGATACTGTCCAAAGGCTAGTTTGGAAGTGGAGAAGTATTTAAGGAGATGAAGGACCGATGAGCAAGTAAAAGATAGAGCGTAGAATTTATAATTCAAAGTCTGAGCTTAAACGTTTGTGATCGTGAGAGAAATACCAAAATAGTGACTTAGTGAGATAGTGTGATCTACTAAGTGTTTGCACTCGAAGTTGTAATCTCTTGTTGATGGCATAGTGGGATCCAGCTAAGAAGGCTGTTAGCGTGGGAGAGTGGACGTAGGCTTGGATTAAGCCGAACCACTATAAATCTTGTATTCTTATTCTCTTCCCTAACTCCTTTATTTGAAGTTTATTTTATTTCACATATATTTGTTAAGATTTAGTTTAAACACCTATTCACCCCCCTCTAGGTGTTCTTACTAGCACTCTCACTTTTATATTATAATTATCCATTAAGTGCAACGTCAGCATGTACTGGCTATATAAAAATCTCTATTTACAGTTTGATGAATGGACCAATTCAGACAAAAAAAAATGTAACCCAGTTGCATAATTAAAAGTTCAAAGATCTAATTAAATATTTTGCATTAGTTTAAGAACATGGTGCCAACATCCCAAAGGGAAAAAAAGATTCTGATTGGCCTTTATGATCTCCCAAAGCATCTTTCAAAATTTGCCAACTTATTAAAAAGTTTCGGTCACCTTCGCCGGCATCTACTTGCTAAACTAGTGTGTTAGGTATCGACCAAAAAGAAAAACTAGTGTGTTAGGTACCGACCAAAAAGAAAAACTAGTGTGTTAGGTACCGACCAAAAAAAAAAAAAAAGTAGTGTGTTAGGTGGGAATGGAAAATCAAATTGGACTTTAAGCGAGCCGACAAGCTTTTTAGGTATTAGCAATCATATCCTAAACCTAAGAAATAGGCCAAGTCACATCAAAAACGTATATAACATCTATTTATAAAGACATATAAAAAAAACATAAAAACACAATTTTTTTTTTTTTTATGATCGAGGGACCGTTGATGATCACCCTTCGGGGATCACACGATTCTCCGATGCACTGGTGGGGCCTCGCTGTAAGCTGATATTTAGCTGTAAATCCTCAGGGGGGCTAGCCTAGTAAACCACCCCTGAAACCCCCACTTAAGTCGCGAGCATCCGAAAATTCGAACTCGTTCCTTCTGCGATGAAGTAATAAAGCCTCAACCATCACGGCTACCTATAGGTGGATAAAAACACAGTTCTTTCATCCTTTTACATGTGGTTAATGGATATATTTTTCCACAACAAAGACATGCGATTATTTAGCATTTGAGCAAGCCTTTGCTTAAGATTTCAAATTAGGCTATTAGCAAATAAGAACGATACACAGAGTAAATTTATATTTTATATTTGAGAAATGATTATGTAACAGTTTTTAATTTACTTACGTTATTCACAACAATCAGATTTTCATCAAGACATAATCAAAGGCTCTATGCGTGCTCAAAGACGTAAAACAGTTATTTGTGAATTGTTTCAAGCAAATGTGCATTCTCCTCTTTTTTTGGACAGAATAGGCAAACCCCTTTTTTCTTTTGATATCTCCGGGATGATAAAATTCATTTTGAAAAAATGGATGTATAAAAAAACAACAGAATTAAGAATCTCGGATTATACCGAGGAAAAGAAAAAAGAAAATGAGAAAAAAAGAAAGAGGAAGACAAAAGAGAAGAATGCAAAAGACAAGAGAAAGCATGATATATTTTGGACCATAAAAAACTAAATATCAAACAATTATAAATTGTTATGAAGTCTATTCTTTCAAGAATTTGTAATTCATAATAAGATGTTATTCTCACAGTAGTGTAAAAGCTATTACGCTAGCAAAACTCTTATACTTAAAAGAAACTATTTTAATGCCTAAACAGACAAGTAATTATTTAAAGTGTAATAAATTTTTTTTTTTTTAATAAGAACGGAATGGTCCACCAAATGCAGGATTGCCGAAATTTCCAAACTATAAGAACTTCTCCATATCGTAATTCGTAGGACAACAAATATGGGCATTAAACATTATTTTAGATGGATTTAGAGAGAGAGAGAGAGAGAGAGAGAGAGAGAGAGCTTTTTCAAATAAGCACGTTAAAGTTTCTCTTGACAAGTGTTTTTTCTGGAGTATCAACTTCACAATGACGTGAAGAGAAAATGAAAACTGGTGCTTTTCATAGTTTGCAGATACAACGTGTATCCGGTCAGTGAAGTCCTAATGGTTGTTTTTAATTTTAATTAACTGGGGATTACAGATGAAATGTTGCACGCTGTGAAGTGCAAAACAAATGGGAATAAGAGTGAAAATCAGGTTGAAGAGTTGCAACTATTCAAAAAAGGGTGAAGGGCTATGGGTTACAACCTTTCGGTCTGAAGGGAATTTGTGGAGGAAAAAAACGTTCAAAAACAAAACAGAGGAACTTCATATTTTACATAGTGTTTAGATTACCGATTGATGAATATTCTTATTTCTATAATTAGAAATATATATATATATATATATATGTATGTATGTATGTAAGCATGCATGCATGCAGAAAATTTCTCTATTTTCTCTCCATTTCATTTTTTATCCTACAATTCACAGTGTAGCATAAAAAAGTATTGTTTTAATATTTGCAATAATTTATGGACCCAGTGCCTTTCCTCCTAAGGAGGAAAAGAAAAAGAAATGGAAACTTAGGGTGCATATGATAATCATTTTATTCCCGAAAATAGTTTCCGCTCAAAATTGATTTTC
This sequence comes from Eucalyptus pumila, assembly GCA_016097595.1. Classification (NCBI taxonomy): domain Eukaryota; kingdom Viridiplantae; phylum Streptophyta; class Magnoliopsida; order Myrtales; family Myrtaceae; genus Eucalyptus; species Eucalyptus pumila. The sequence continues at coordinate 45,836,420 of CM027853.1, forward strand.
TCTGATTCTATTTCCTGAACGAGTTTTTAAGCATTCAAAGGTATTTGATAACTGTATAAAATTTCTATTCTTAGAATAAAATTGCTTTACCTTCAAATTTTTTTATGACTTAGAAGTTTTTTTTAAAATAATTTTAGTACATTTTTCTCTTTTTTTCGTTTTCCTTCTCTTCTTCTTCTTCCTCTAGCCAGCAGCTAGCCATAATGATGCCAAAGATTAAAAAAATAAAACAATAAATAAACCAATAAAAAAATAAAACAATAAATAAACCAATAAAACAATAAAACAATAAATAAACCAATAAAAAAATAAAAATTGAAGACCTTCCATTTAAAAATTTCCTAAGTTGTTAAAATGTCTTGGTCACCTTCATCGATGTCTACTTGCAGAGGGGCTAGGTAGGAAATAACAAATAAAAATTGATTTTAAAGTGAGCAGGCCAAGGATTTATGGTATGGACACTCGCTCACTTCCTTTATATTGAATACCTCAGCTCAGTTTTTAGCTAAAGCCACACACCCCAACCTTTTCTTTAGAGAGAAAGATCTTCCTAGCGATGGCAAACTCAGGGGTCACAATGACTAATGATAATTTTCCACGAGCATCCGGTGATGAGTACCAAGTATTCCTTAGTTTTAGAGGACCTGATACTCGTCATGGATTCACAGACTTCCTCTACAATGACTTGGTAGATGCTGGAGTTTGCGTATTCAGGGATGAAGACGAACTCCCCATTGGTGAAGTCATTGGTGAGAACCTTCTATGTGCTATCAATAGCTCCAAAATCTACATACCCATCTTCTCGAAGACTTATGCTTCTAGTAAATGGTGCCTCCGTGAGCTTGCCCATATAGTAGACAACATGTCAAAGGCAGATGTTGAAAAAAGTATCCTTCCCATATTTTTAATGTGGAACCTGAGGATGTTAAACTTAAGACTCCCCTATACAACGATGCTTTCTTGGAACACGAGAAGAGGTTTCCCGAGGAAGTCAAGGCGTGGAAAAAGGCTCTTGCGCAGGTAGATGAAATCAAGGGATGGAATGTCAAAAAGGATCAAAGGTAAATTTGTAAGATCTCTACCTATTTTTTTCTTTTCTCTGTTACAGGGGATATAACTCTGCCCTGTCAAATGATTCATTTTATTCCTTGTTTTAACAGAACTATTGAAAACTACCTGCAATTGCTGCTCTCACTCTCATTCTCATTTGCATCCTCACTTATCTAAATTTGTAGTTTGCATCTATAGAGAAATTTCAACCCGAAACATACAATTTGCATCCTCAAGAAACACCAGTTACACCAGTAAAATTAAGATTCAGTGAAGAAAAATCACGTCAAAATATTTGATGGAGAACATCCTGAGAACATGTAAAGACTGACTGGGCAATCATCTTGGGGACGCTTAACTCTGCAAAAATCGTGGATAGGTTCAAATCGAGGCCAGACAACCTCGATTTGGACCATGCCGAAATGACTGTTGCCGAACTCCGAGCATGGAGGCATCCTAGTGCTGTGTGTGTGTGTATATATATATATACATGTCGTGGTGGCATATATATACGGCGTAGGGGATGCCAAAACTTAGTGCTGTACGGGCGGCTGAGGACAGACGGCGTCTACATGTCGATGGTGGCAAGTCAAGCAGAAAGGTGAGGGTAATTTTGATAAGAAAATGGAAATTAGATTAATAAGTTCGGGTAACAAATGCAATTTGAAAAAAATAAGGTGAAAATTGGGGATTCAATTTGTAAATTATAACTTGTGGAGATGCAAGTGGATATGTGTGGAAAACGGGAGAAGTATTAAAAAAGTTATAAACTTTTTGCATTTGTACCAATTTAGTCATAAACATTTTTTTAGTATTAATTTAGTCCTGAACATTTTTACTTGGTGCCGATTCAGTTCTTTCCAACTAATTTTAGCTTGATTTTGCTGACTTGGTGCCAGCCAGCTAACATGACCCAATTGGTACAAACTTAAATAACTTTTAATAACATTTTAATATTTTAGAATTTTTTTTTCTTTTTCTTTTTTTCTTCTCCTCCCCTTTCCTCTAGTCGATCATCAGACCTTGATGACCGACCACTAGCAAGCCTCGCCGGCCACCTCACCAATGGCTACAAGGGTGGCCTTGAGCTAGGCGGGTGAGGGTCGAGCCTCACCGGCCATGGGCGAGTCAGGCTTGGGTGGCGAGGGCAAGCCTAGCTACCCAACACCAAGCTAACTCGAGGCCGCCCTCGAGTCCACTGGCAAGGTGGCCAGCAAGGCTTGCTAGTGGCCGGTCGCTGGCAACCGGCTAAAGGAAGAAGGAAGAGAAGGAAAAAAAGAAATAGAAATAGAACTCAAAAAATAAAAATAAAATTAAAATATCATTAAAAATTGTTCACGTCAGTGTCGATCAAGCTAGGTTAGCCGGCCGACGCCAAGTTAGCGAAATTAGGCCAAAATTGACCGCAAAGGACTAAATTGGCATAAAGTAACAATGTTTAAAACTAAATTGTCACTAAAAAAAGGTTTATGACTAAATTGACACAAATACAAAAGGTTTAGGACTTTTTTTTAACACTTTTCCCCATGGAAAATGGTTTTTGCAAATTGTCCTTATTATTTTCCTTTTCTCCTTTCTTCAGCGTTATCTTAGGCAAACTAGAAGGTCTTCATATGGTAATCACCCGTATTATCTAATCCAATGCAATAAAGGTGAAAATGAATTATGGGAGATATGGCTCGAACATGAGGTAGTTTCGTGGCCCCGCAAGGCATTTGTATATTGTTTTAAGGGTAATTGTTTGGCATTTATATTTAAAACTTTATATTTTATCATCATTCGTCGATAACGATACATAATTTGGCTGTCAATTGATATATTTGGATAAACATATGGTGAATTAACCCCTATTATGCATTACATAGCATGTGGGCGCCCATTAGCTTCTCCAATGCAAATGTGCTATTTTTGCACGATTTGCTGGATTTGGCAATCTCTTATGCTTTTGGGTCATGTAGTCAATGTGCCCAACATGCCGCTCTAGAATTTTTTGTTGTTGTGCGCTTGATCCACGTACATATTTCCATTCCTCATCCGCCAAGCTAATCCCATGGGAATCGAATCTTCCGATTTTCAATTTTGAACACATTGAAATGTGAGACAGCTCTTTAAATGCCATTATACTGGACATACTCAGATCCTAAGAAGAAATTTTGTATAAATCTCCTATTATGAGCGCTCAATTTTTCTTCTAGGTTTAGCTATAAATGTTGAAATTTTATGTGTGATCGATATAGTAGCCATTTTGTACTTTGGCCATCAAATAAGCCAATACTATAGTCCTAAAAAATTTCTTTAATCATATATGGAAAAACATATGGAGTGACTTCTACTAAATTAGCCTATATTGATTATTCAGTGTATTTAAACGTTCTTGATGCATGGATATCAAATTAATCTAGTCAACTAATGAAAGCACTATGTACATGGCAGCCAAGCGAAGATTGTCAGATCTGTTGTTCAAAAAGTATTGGAGATGTTGGAGATAAAACACAAATCAGTGACTGAACTTTTAGTTGGAGTTGATGATCGGGTAAAAGAATTGATAGATTTATTATATGTCAACCATGATGATGTGCGGCTTGTTGGAATTTACGGAATGGGCGGCATTGGTAAAACAACACTTGCCAAACTCGTCTTCAATCAACTATCTTTCCACTTTGGAAAGTGTTGTAGCTTCCTTGAGAATGTTCGAGAAAACTCGTTGACTGAAAAAGGCATTGTCCATTTGCAGAAGAAATTATTATTTGACATTGTTGGTTTTGGATCTGTGGAAAAATTTAAGGATATTGAAAAAGGAATGAGGAGCATAGGAAGAACACTCCCAACTAAGAAGGTCTTTCTGGTTCTGGATGATGTTGATAATAAAGAGCACATTAAGAAACTAATAGGAAATTTTTCATTACATTCAGGATCCAGGATAATCATTACAACAAGAAACACAGCTATTCTGCAAGTTGAGGGGTTCAAAGGTGAAATTCGAGAGTATGAGATGCGAAAGACGGATTATGGTCATGCATTTCAGCTTTTTTGTCGGCATGCCTTTGGTGCAGACTTCGCTTGGGATGATTTTCAGAGGCTTTCAAGTGATATTGTCTCACATATGGGAGGGCTTCCTTTGGCCATTGAAGTGGTAGGTTCACTACTTAAAGGGAAAGACAAAGCATTTTGGAAAGAGACATCATACAGGTTAAGAGAAGTACCAGAGAAAGAGATTCTAGAGAAGTTGAGGATTAGCTATGACAACCTAGACGAATATCAGCAACAAATTTTTCTTGATATAGCATGCTTCTTTTCCCATGAGAAGAAGACCGATGCAATTTACATGTGGGCCGATTGTCAGTTATATCCCCAAAGAGGAATTGATGTCCTTACTAGTCGGTGCTTGATAAAGATAGGGCACAACGATATGATCCAGATGCATGAGCAACTAATAGACATGGGAAGGCAAATTGTGCGTGAAGAAAGTTCAAGTGACCTTGGAAGGCAAAGTAGGTTGTGGATTGCAAAAGAGGCCCTCGAAATCATAAAGACTGAAGAGGTAAGTAAGAAATGTCCCATTGCTAGTAGAATTTCTTTTTTGTTAAGGATTTTATCATTTTTTTTACTACCTATTCAAGTTGTAAACATAATGGCTAGAAGTAGACAAACTTCTTCACGTCATTGCAAAATTGATCTTGCAGAGGAAAGACAAGGTTCTAGCGCTTGATTTAAATGGATTGGATTACCCCATAGTGATCGCAAATTATGAGTTTGAAAGGTTACGTAACCTAAGATCCCTCAAGTTAGGCACCGGAACTTTTGTTGGGGACTTTGCAAAATTTCCTTCGAAGTTGAGATGGATTTCTTGGCATTCTCCTCATCCGAATTTTAAGGCAAACAATTTGTATTTGGATCATCTTGTTGTTTTTAAACTTGACTTGAATGGCTTCAAGGATGATTCGAAAGCATGGGACTTGATCAAGGTACATCACATGTTTTAATTCTAGTCCAATATTCTCAGTTTGTACCATGCAATGGTTCTTACACTTGACATGTCATCCATTTTATTAGGGGGCTCGGAATTTGAAACTTCTATCTCTAACTAGGTGTTATGCCATAACGACAATCCCAGACTTCTCTAAATGCTTGGGTTTAGAGAGGTTGACTCTTGCACACTGCTACAACCTCAAGAGAATTAAAAGTTTCATTGGAGATCTACAGTCACTAAGTGAGTTAGAGGTTAAATGGTGCACGGGTCTTGTAGATTTGCCTAAAGAAGTGGGGGCACTAGTGAAGCTTAAGCGCTTCTCATTGTGTAGATGTTTGAGGTTGAGGGAACTTCCAAATTCAGTTGGTAATTTAACCTCATTGACAGAGTTAAACTTATCAGGTAATGGCATTGCCAAACTTCCAAACTCTATTGGAAAGTTAAAATCCAAATACATGTTATCTGAAACTTGAGATTTTTTTCTTTTGACAGACACAGGGATTAGGAAACTTCCCAACACTATCGGAAAATTAAAATCATTGTGTGTCTTGAATTTCCCAAGAGGACCATGTTTTCATCGGAAGCATCATGTTTGGCAATTACCTAGTGGCATCAGCATGTTGGTAGATCTTATAGATTTGAATTTTGGTGGGCATTACAAACTGGAAGGTGAAATTCCTGTTGAAATTGGGGAATTGTCACGTTTAAGATCCTTAGTTTTAAGTTGTTCTCGTATCTCCAAAATTCCAGAGACAATCAACAAGCTTCATCACCTTAACACACTAGATTTACTTGGTTGTCATGGTGTTCAAATGTTGCCGGAGCTTCCCACAAGTTTGACCTGTTTAAATCTTCTATCTGCATCATTGCTCTTAGTTCCTAATCTATCAAATCTTACTAACTTGATTATATTGCAACTAAGTGATTGCTCTAAAATAACAGGCAAATCAAAAATAATCACAGGATGCAACTTAAGGTGGATTGGGAGGTTATCTAGATTGAAATTTTTAGACTTGGATTTGCTAAACATCCCTGCACCTCCAGAGTTGACTTCTCTTCCTCATCTGAAAAGGCTTTGTTTGTCTCATCTAAATTTGCAAACCCTTCCACTCGATGGGCTTCTGCAACTAGGGTCCTTACATGTTCACGGTTGTAAACTACTTCAGAGATTATCCATTCCTTTGGAATTGAAGAAGCTAGAGTCTATGCGTGTGTCAGATTGTCTAGACCTAGTTGAGATAAAATATTTGGGTCTTTCGGAATCATTGAAATCCATCATGGTTTTTGGTTGCAAATCTCTGAGCAGAATGAGTGGGTTATCATACTTGACGAAGCTAGAGCATTTGAAAATCACACGGTGCATGTCATTGATAAAATTGATCGATGCATCTTGCACAAACACACTCGATGATTGCATTGTCAAAATAGAGGAGTGTGGAGATTTAGTGCCGAGCACCCCATATGAAATGTCTATGAAGTGTTACAGAGAAGAATTTCTCCTGGATACATCAGACATTGAATCCAAGTCAGATAAGGTATGATGTCTTCTTCATCGATATATGGTAGCCGTGCGTGTATGCACATGTTTAAAAATCAATTTGTTCTAATTTTATTTTGATGTAATTCGGTAAAACTACACAACCCTATCAGAAACTTACATAGATGAAAATGTATTTGTTAATAAAATAAAGAAAATTTATCAAAAATGATCTTTCGATAATTTCAAATACTTTAGTGTTCCTTCATTATGTCTCTTTTTAATTTGAAATTTTATATTGTATAAATTTAATAAATACGCAAATAAAAGTACTGTGAATTGCCATTTTTTTCTTGTTATATAATCGAGTGCTGGATATATAGGGTGATGTGATATTTGCTTATTTTGAAGTCATGATGTCCTTGGAAATTTGGAACTGCTGTGCCATACCATTCACCTTCGCCGTACCCAAAAAAAAAAATTAAGTTCTTATTTTTTAAAACATTAAGTTATGTTGCATCCATTAGTTTTTCAGTCTGCATAGCCAATAAGTATTCCCCATAACGGACTGATTCATTTTTCTTAAGCGAATTTTCTTACCTAATTCTACCGGGCATCAAATCCACGCATGTTAGAGGAAGCTTTGCTTCCTTTTTGGGCCAAATGTCCTCCTTTCTTTCGCCACCCAATAAAGTTGCCATTTTCTTTTTGCATGCGATTTCTTAGGTGTCTGATATTTTCAGTTCCTAATTGGAGGTTCCCATCTTCTGTTGTACTGTAGGCACTTTGGTTGCATATTATTTTCTATTTTAGTCACTTTATTTCTACTCGCCTTTTTGATGTTGGACAGATTTGGTTCATTAATAATGCCACTAAACTAATTTTCTATCCTAACCAAAAGAAAAACTCATCTAATCATTCTTTAGGTATCACTTCATAAAAATAGATTTCATAGATGAGATATAAGATAATAGATTACAAATTGTCGATTTAAAAAGAAACATCATATGATGTCCTTTTCTACAAAACTCTTGTTTGCAATATGCATAATTAATGCACAAATTTAACATTTTATTCATATTATAATAGTTATCATGGAATATTTTATTCGATTATTGCTTTCTTGAGCTTTGGGAAAAGTAATGTCGAATAATTCGATCGTAGTTGTACAAAAGCAAACACAAAACCTCATTAGATTCAGCAACGTGTCTCCAAATGGAAAAATGAATGATGAACAAGGGGCAGCAAATTCGTGCATATGTTTGAAGTTGTGATGATTCATCTCTTCTGAATTTGTGTTGGCCTCTAAAGTAAAAGTAAATAGAACGTTTTTTTTTTTTTTTTTTTGCCTCTTTCTTGCAAGTTAAGCACTAACTATGTCACATATTTGCTGTTTCACTGATGCAAGTGGGCTTGACTAGTTTTCCATTTTTGGCTACCTATGGGGCTTAGACTAGTTGACTATGCCTTTTTAGTAGTAAAATAGACTGTGACCACGGGGAATTCACGTCTTTGCATAGTCATATATTATGTGACAATATAACTCTTACACGAGTGAACATATTATTTCACTAAAAAGCGCTACTTATGATTGAAAGAGACACTAAATAATTCTTAAGCATTTTACTTTAGATTAAGAAAGAATACAACATCATATAGACTTTCATAAACTGATTTAAAACTATGTCTCCCATGGTTATGGATTTTTCACTTGAAAAGTGGATAATAAAACCTTCTTTGAGTTCCCTATTGCAAAACAATGGCACTCACGTTAGTATTGTAATTGAAATACATAAAAACCATTGAAATATAGTAGTACATGAACTACAATAAGGTTAATAGACTAATGTAATTAAAGTGAAAATAAGATAAAAAAATTAACGTTGGCTAAAAAAATAACATAAAAAGTAAAAAGATAAACGAAACTACATATGGAATTAGAATAGCAAGACTCTTACCTGCTTTTATTTTTCATGTTTTTAGTTTTTCTTTACTTGGTATGGAATGTAATAATTAGTGCGAGTAACTATTATTTTAAATAAATCAAATTAGTAAATCAATCTAATAATTAAACCATAAAGGTTGCAGTGGAACAAAGCAAGTTGAGCTATGAGCACTTTTATTCCTAACTAATGAATGATGTTTGTGCGGTATTGAAGTTCGGGAAAATATGCAAAAAGGCTTGATATACATTCAATACATATGTTGTTTGACTCTTGCGTTGAATCTGTTACATAACAGATGGAAAATCCCTTCACAATCAGATTCCGTTATGGATCAAAAACAAGAGCTGATGGATCGCCTGGGTGGGGGTGGACGGAAAGGAAAAATTTCACCCCTGATTCAGTGACATATGAGGGATTAATTGCTTGCATAAAATCCCGCTGTCGTGTGAAGAGAATGTGGTACGAGACTTGTCGGGAAGGCCATGAGGACATTTTTTGTGAAGAGAGCAACAAGGGCATAGAGATCAAGAGTGATGAGCAAGTGAAGGAGATGGCGCAACTAGCATCTAAAAGAGGCTTCATTATATTGGACGTCCTGGGGGCAGTTGACAGGACGGAAGCATACGACGACGATACGATAAGTAGGTTAAGAGAGGTATGGACAATGAAGACTGATGTGTGTCCCAATGAAGATGGAGCTGAGTGGGACGTTTCAGGTCCTGAGGACCTGAGGAAGACTTAGACTCTTCAGGTCCTGAGGAAGACTTAAGACTCTGCAAGTGAGGGTGAAAGCCAAACGGATAGCACCTCCTCTATTGATGATTTCGAGGCCACGGGAAACAGGAGGCAAATGACGGACGGAAAGGTTGGGCATCATGGTACTGTCGATGAAGGGAAAACGGCGAGTATAGAAAATAGGAAGGAGAAGCGGGATGAGACTGTGGAACCTGCCGTCCAAAATGTTGTCCAGTCGATTTACCAACAGTGCAAAGGAGACGAACATCATGAGATGTCCTGCAAAGCTACAACCGAAGTTGAGGATCAGATAGAAATTGCTTTCGTAAGTACTGAAGATTTTTGCATTATCTTAATTGTGTGGTAGTTAAAAAATTATGTGGAATTTCGACGTGGTCCAGGTGAAGACGGATAGAACAGTGGAGACTGACAGAGTACCTGCAAAAAGGAGAGAGGTACGTGGGACTAGATGTGCTTCAAACCCAGGAAGGGATCCTGCCATAAGAGCTAGAGCAAGGGGTACAGCTTCAAGTTCAAGAAACAGCAAAGCTATGGGGTCGGGTAGGGATGCAGCTTCCAATTTAGGAAAGAGTAAGGCATTGGATTCAGGAAGGGGCAGAGCTTCGAGTTCACGAAGCATCGCAGTTTTGAGTACGGGAAGGGGAAGGGGCAGAGGTTCAGCTACAGGAGAGGGCGCAACTTCGAGTTCAGGAAGGGGGAGAGGTTCGAGTTCAAGAAAGGACACAACTAAAACGGGCTCGAGTTTAAGGTTAGGGACAGACAAAGGTTCAACTTCAGCCACGGCTGAGCCTAAGACATGAAGGTCGTGGTAAGAACAACAACATAATTTAACATATTTAGTAGATATGCAAATTATTCGGCGTCCGACTAAACTATATTCTTTGTCTCATTTCTGTTACAGTAGTTTCCGGTTCTTTTCTTCTGGCCTATTCAATAGGTTTATTTCCATTCTGTTAGGTTGTTTACCTAATGACTGCAAGAATAATTACTATAATTACCTTGTTCTATTACCGCATTCACTGCTTCTAAACTAGCAGGTTTACTCCATTCTTCTTTATTGCCACTCACCTTTTATGGTGATACTTTAGTGCTCCCTCCTAAAATTATCCAACCACAGAAATATGAATTTTCTTTGGGGTTTTCCATATGCCATAGTATAAGTTGCATCAATTTTTCCTTTTGTTTTTATTTATTTAAACTTACTCGTTTTACTTTACACAGAAACCAATTGAAGAATTTCTGATCTACTTTTTCTTTGTTTATTTCGACATCCCTCTCGGAAATAGTTGAAAGGTCCCATCATTTCCAATTAAAGAAATTGTTTTCCCAACGACTTTAATTGCATAATCTATCCTATGTTCAAAGATTCCTCTTTTCTTATATTCATGATGCACATTAGTTTGTGGTATATTCTAATTTCCTTAACTTTTCTAACAGCTTTATTATCCTTTTTTCATAATTCTCCAACTTATATTGCATATCTTTCCTAGAACTAGAACCTATCCATGTAAAAATCTGTCATTAAACTTTGCTGATATTAGTCTTGTCGTATATTATCCATTATCTGTCGAGACTTTTAAGACCTTTTTTTGTTCTGACACAACTCTTTTAACTACCTAAACCCATGTCATGATCTCCCAGAGGCTCTCCACCAGAAGCTTCAAAGCCTCCAAGTTATTGTTCTCGACGGCCATGAAATCGCCGTTCAACAACCCTACCGCACGCCGCGCTCAGCCTCTCTCGAACCAATTCCTCAAAACGTCAGACCGACCCTTTCACGGCCGCAAGATGAAGAGGATTGCTACCTTACTGGTGAAAACAGCAACACGTATCCGCCACAACACTCAACAGCTTCTTCACAGTTTGTGAGTACCCTTTAACTGCTATTTAGCAAGTTCAGGGTCTCGATCAAGAACTGTGTTTGAGCATTGCTGCTATCTGTTGATGAGTCTCGCCACGATAAGATTAATCCATCAAGAATTAGCGGATCGTCTCGGAGCAAGACCAACATGAAAGCTTTATCTCCTTTAACTCTCTTATTTGTAAAGTCCCCTATCCATTTTCGAACTCGAGGCATACCTGAGCTTCATTACAAGACTTGATTACCGAGTTGCTGTTTGTTGGTCCGTAATTCTTGGAGCTGCATGAGTTAAGTGATTTTCTTTTAACTTCTGCACTAGAATGTGAAATAATTCGCATTGTACATTCAGAATGGAGGCAGACTTGTTATCTGAGGAAGTCAACCAAGACTTTGAATCAAAACTTATCTCCAGAATCTATGCACAGTCATTGCTTAAATGATTCATGAGAAACATGATATCACTGGTATGATGGAACGAGCCTGTCATTTTTCTTCAGAAGTCTGCTTGTCCCGCTCTGTCTAGGACTCGACTTCACATGTCCATTTTGGCTGTTGTTGCCGTGTATCATCCTATTTCAGCCAGCAAATCGCACAGATGACTAGAGCGATTTGGAAGACCATTGGCCTGGAAAAGTTGCATTGCCGTTTGAGTCACTGTATGATCAAACCAGATCCACAAGATACGTCAGAGAATATTACCGAGCGAATCCTAAACCTATCACCCGAAACTCTATGCTTGCTTATGGGAACCCAATGTTGGTTCCTAGGCGATGTTCAGGACTAGATCTCCGATGCTGGGGGTCGGGTCTATCAAGGACGAGCCCACGTTGCCGACAGCAACGCCCGGAATTATTGAGGCCAGGCCCAAAGCCCTGGTACCTATCTTCACTCCCAGCGAGATCAGCCATTTATGTCACCATCTCCATCTTGACTCCCAGCAAGATCTCATCAATCCATAACTTCGAAAACGAATCCTCAGGTCCATCTTCGATTTCCATCCGCCATGCTCAGAAAATCCATTCCTCTCCCTCCCTTCGCGTCATTCCACCACTGCCTCCCGGGACCCTCGCCACCATACTCTCTCTTGCTCTTCCCTTCCGTCCGCACGTACGAGGTAAAGCTGGCCCAAGACCCGCCGCCTGGCCCGGAAATCACGCCCGAGAGGACCCTGCCGGAGTTCCCGCTGCTGTGGCCGCCCCCCAAGCTACCGGCCGGGCAATGCACCCCACATGGAGGTACTGCGCGGCTGTCATATGTGGCCACAGCCACCCCCCTGTCTTCGCCAACCGAGAACCGGCCAGTGCAAAAACATGTCGCACGCCCAAAGAAACCACAACACAGGGGTATTCAATGCAAAGGCTAGCGGAGGAAATTTACCGGAACACATTTGACAAACCACGAACAATAAAAACGGACGGAGGACTAAGAATAAACGCGTTCACTTCGGTCAGACATTTCGGTGAACATGCGGAGGGCGTCAGCTAAGACGAAGCTTCAAACTTATCCGACACACGTAATTTAGAACATAAAAATCTGGAACAGCAGGAAAAATCTGAAAAATAAAAAAGAAATTCACTTTGGACAAATGCATGCGCCCCCATCTAAAGGAAATTTTGTACTGCTTTTTGGATTGCATTCGTTTTGCCTAAAGACTGAATTCATTCTGCAGTAAAACCAAATTAATTTACGAAATTCATGAGATGCATTTGTTTCCTTTTAGATTTTCCTAATTAAACGATTGCACTCTTTGCTCAGTCCTCTCCTCTCGCTGATGTAGCTCCTGGAGAAGCTATGAGGGCAACTGACCCTCGCCTAAGATCTGAACGGAGGCCGAAAAAAAAAAAAAACGTACAGTTTAGGAACCCAAAAAAATTGAGGGGCATGATTAAACATTTTTTAATAATTTTGTAATAATAATATAAGGATTCAATGCCTTCACCCCAAAAGGATTATAATATTTTTATAAAAAAAAATCCAGTTGGCCTTTATGGTCTCCCAAGGATTTTTTTTAAAAAAAATTTCCAAAACTTGTTGAAAAGTCTTGGACACCTTCACCGGGCGTAGACAATTAAATTTGATTTTAAAAGGAGCCGGCCAACTTTGTTTCTTTCCTGAAACCACACTAGAAAAATCTCTTTTATTCTTTTGTGAAAGTTTCCGACTTGAATGTCGCTGGGTGCCCCTCAGTAATCTACCCCCAGGGAAAAAAAAGGATAAGTCTGTGTGACTTTATGTATTCTAGTTAACAATAATAAGACAATATAATAAATGTCTAATTTCTTATTTTTCCTTTCATCTATCACCTTGATGTCCTCTATGAATATATGTCAAACGCTAGAATCAATGGTTGTTGCTTAGTGAGGTTATGTATCTATAGAGATGTCTATAGAACGCCACATATAAATTTAAGAAAGTGGGACCTCAGATTCATTTTCAAGAAATGCAACACCGGACTATGGGGTTGTACATATCTTATCAAGCCAAAATGGAATCAAATTGAAAATTATTTGAGTTGAAGCATATTTTCCTTTTACGCTCTTCTAAGGAGTAAAAAAAAAAAAATTATTGAAATGTCCGAGACACTCCATTTAAAGTCATCATCAACATTAGTTAAATAGACCAGAAAACAACATTCACGGGTTGCTACTTGCTAATACAGAGCATTAGCTGGAAAACTTTGATTTTAAAGTGAGCCGAAGCTGTTCATGGGACGATAACTTCAGCTCAGTTTTAGTTTAAGCCACATCACATCCACATTCTTCTTTGAGGGAGGGGAGAGAGAAAGAAACTAAGGGTGCGTTTATTTAGCATAATACTTCATAATAAAGGAAAATAGTTTCCAAGAAATCACTTTTCAGCAAAGTGGTAGTGACGGGGCCACCCCTTACTAAAGATGTGAATGAGGAGCACAACCCTCATTACCAGAGCGAGGAGAGCCAGTGATCCTTGCCGCTTGACTGCATTCTTCTTCACCTCCAATATTTCTTTGGGAAAAAAGCCAGAAAAAACCAAAAATTTGCCCAGTATGACAAATTTATCCTAAAATTTTTTGTAACACAAAAAATCCTAAACTTTGTCAACTTCAACACCATTTACCAAACTCTATGGCCGAATGGCATTTTCGTCTTTTATTTCTAATTCTTTTTCTTTTTCTTTCCCTTTTCTTTTCTCTTATTTTTCTTCTTCTCTCTTCTCTCCACTGGCTATGGTGGAGGGAGGCTAGACTCAAGCCAAGGCCACCATCATTGGCGTTGGGCAAAGTTTGCCCTCGCCTAGGCAGGCAAGGACAACCCTTCCTAGATTCGGCAAGGGCAACTCTCACCCAATGCAGGTGAGGGCAGCCCTCGCCCAGGTCAGATCTAGTGGGGAATGCCCTCGCCTGATGTTGAAGAAGGCAACTCTCAGCCAACGCCAACGAGAGCGGCCCTTGCCTGAGTTAGGCCATGGTGGATGGAAGAGAGAAAAAGAAAAAAAGAAAAAAAAATAAAAGAATAAGAAAATGCTCTTAATTTGGGGTAAATATGTCGCATGGATACAAGTTTTGAATTTTTTATGTCACAAAAAAATTTGGGGTAAATGTGTCATAGTTGGCAAAATTTAAGATTTTTTGTGTCATAAAAAAGTTTTGGATAAATTTGTCACACCGAGTAAACTTTGACTTTTTTTTTGTGACTTTTTCCCTTTTTTTTTCCTAAGATTTTTGTCTTTTTGAACTTTGAAAACAGCTTTTATATTATAATTATCCATTAAGTGCAACGTCAGCATGTAATGGCTATATAAAAATCTCTGTTTACAGTTTGATGAATGGACCAATTGAAACAAAAAAAATATAACCCAGTTGCATAATTAAAAGTTCAAAGATCTGATTAAATATTTTGCATTAGTTTAAGAACATGGTGCCGTCATCCCAAAGGGAAAAAAAGATTCTGATTGGCCTTTATGATCTCCCAAAGCGTCTTTAAAAATTTGCCAACTTGTTAAAAAGTTTCGGTCACCTTCGCCGGCATCTACTTGCTATAGTAGTGTGTTAGGTGGGAAATGGAAAATTAAATTGGACTTTGAGCGAGCCTGCAAGCATTTCAGGTATTAGCAATTTCTTGCCCTAGTTCATATCCTAAACCTTAGCTTATTTCTTAGCTAGGCCACGTCACATCAAAAACGTATATAACATCTATTTATAAAGACATAATATATATATATATATATATATATATATATATATATATATATATATATATATATATATATATATATATATAAACACAGTTCTTTCATGCTTAAGATTTCAAATTAAGGTATTAGCAAATAAGAATGATACGAGAGTAAACTTATATTTCATATCTGAGAAATCATTATGTGGCAGTATTTAATCTACTAGGAAATAACGATATATTTTGGACCATAAAAAACTAAATATCAAACAATTATAAATTGTTATGGGATTCATTATTTCAAGAATTTGTAACTTGTAACAAGCTGTTATTCTCACAGTAGTGCAAAAGCTATTATGCTAGCAAAACTCTTATACTTAAAAGAAACTATTTTAAAGCCTAAACAGACAAGTAATTATTTAAAGTGTAATAATTTTATTTATTTTTGAATAAGAACGGAATGGTCCACCGAATGTAGGATTGCCGAAATGCCCAAACTATAAGAACTTCTCCATATCATAATTCGTAGGACAACAAATATGGGCATTAAACATTATTTTAGATGGATTTCCATATCATAATTCGTAGGACAACAAATATGGGCATTAAACATTATTTTAGATGGATTTAGAGAGAGAGAGAGAGAGAGAGAGAGAGAGAGAGAGCTTTTTCAAATAAGCACATTAAAGTTTCTCTTGACATGTGTTTTTTCTGGAGTATCAACTTCACAATGACGTGAAGAGAAAATGAAAACTGTGCTTAAAGTTTCTCTTGACATGTGTTTTTTCTGGAGTATCAACTTCACAATGACGTGAAGAGAAAATGAAAACTGTGGCTTTCCATAGTTTGCAGATACAACGTGTATCCGGTGAGTGAAGTCCTAATGGTTGTTTTTAATTTTAATTAACTGGGGATTACAGATGAAATGTTGCACGCTGTGAAGTGCAAAACAAATGGGTATAAGAGTGAAAATCAGGTTGAAGAGTTGCAACTATTCAAAAAAGGGTGAAGGGCTATGGGTTACAACCTTTTGGTCTGAAGGGAATTTGTGGAGGAAAAAACGTTCAAAAACAAAACAGAGGAACTTCATATTTTACATAGTGTTTAGATTACCGATTGATGAATATTCTTTTTTCTATAATTAGATATATATATATATATATATGTATATATATGTATATGTATATGTATGTAAGCATGCATGCATGCAAATTTTTTTTTCTATTTTCTCTCCATTTTTATTCTACAATTCACAGCGTAGCATAAAAAAGTCTTGTTTTAACATTTTGCAATAATTTATGGACCCAGTGCCTTGAATCCTATGGAGGAAAAGAAAAAGGAACGGAAACTTAGAGTGCGTATAATAACCATTTTATTCCTGAAAACAGTTTTTGCTCAAAATTGGTTTTCTCTGATTTTATTTCCTGAACAAGTTTCTGAACATTTGAAAGTATTTGATAAATGTATAAAATTTCTATTCCTAAAATTTCTTTTGGTACAACCTTCAAATTTTGTTATGACTTAGAAGTTTATTTAATTATTAAATAATTTCAGTACATTTTTCTCTTCTTCTTTTTTTTTTTCATTTTCCTTCTCTTCTTCTTCCTCCTCTAGTCGGCAGTTGGCCACAACGATGCAAAAGATAAAATAATAAATAAATAAATAAATAAATAAAATATATATATATATATATATATATATATATATATATATATATATATATATCCCAAGGAATCTTTCAAAATTTCCTAACTTGTTAAAATGTCTTGGTCACCTTCATCGATGTCTACTTGTAGAGGGGCTTGGTAGGAAATAACAAGTAAAAAATTGATTTTAAAGTGAGCCGGCCAAGGATTTATGGTATGGACACTCGCTCACTTTGTTTATAAATACCTCAGCTCAGTTTTTAGATAAAGCCACACACGCCAACCTTTTTCTTTAGAGAGAGAGAGAGAGAGAGAGAGAGAGATCTTCCTAGCGATGGCAAACTCAGGGGTCATAATGACTACTGATAATGCTGCACAAGCATTAGGGGGTGAGTACCAAGTATTCCTTAGTTTTAGAGGACTTGATACTCGTCATGGATTCACAGACTCCCTCTACAATGACTTGGTAGATGCTGGAGTCCACGTATTCAGGGACGAAGATGAACTCCACATTGATGAAGTTATTGATGAGAACCTTCTATGTGCTATCAATAGCTCCAAAATTTACATACCCATCTTCTCTAAGACTTATGCTTCTAGTAAATGGTGCTTTCATGAGCTTGCCCACATAGTAGACAACGTTTCAAAGTCAGATGTTGAAAAAAGTATCCTTCCCATTTTTTTTAGTGTGGAACCTAAGGATGTTAAACTCAAAACTCCACTATACAACGATGCTTTCTTGGAACACGAGAAGAGGTTTCCTGAGGAAGTCGAGGCGTGGAAAAAGGCTCTTGTGCAGATAGACAAAATCAAGGGATGGAATGTCAAGAAGGATCAAAGGTAAATTTGTAAGATCTCTACTATTTCTTTTTTTCTGTTATAGGGGATACAACTCTGCTTGTCAAATGATTCATTTTATTCCTTGTTTCAACAGAACTATTGAAAACTACCCGCAATTGCTGCTCTCACTCTCATTCACATTTGTATCCTCACTTATCTAAATTTGTGGTTTGCATCTATAGAGAAATTTCAACCCAAAACATACAATTTGCATCCTCAAGAAACACCAGTTACACCAATAAAATTAAGATTCAGTGAAGAAAAATCACGTCTAAATATTTGATTGAGAACATCCTGAGAACATGTAAAGACTGACTGGGCCATCATCTTGGGGACGCTTAACTCTGCAAAAATCGTGGATAGGTTCAAATCGAGGCCAGACAACCTCGATTTGGACCGTGTCGAAATGACTGTTGCCGAACTATGAGCATGGAGGCCTCCTAGTGCTGTGGAAATATATATAGACTCTCGGCGTAGGGGATGCCAAAACTTAGTGCTGTACGGACGGTTGAGGACAGGCGGCGTCCACATGTCGATGGTGGCAAGTCAAGCAGAAAGGTGAGGGTAATTTTGATAAGAAAATGGAAATTAAATTAATAAGTTCAGGTAACAAATGCAATTTGAAAAAAAAATGAGGTGAAAATTGGGGATTCAATTTGTAAATTATAAATTGTGGAGATGCAAGTGGATAAGCATGGAAAATAGGAGAAGTGTTAAAAAGTCATAAACTTTTTTATATTTGTGGCAATTTAGTCATAAACCTTTTATTAGTGTCATTTTAGTCCTAAACATTTTTACTTGATGCCGATCAGTCATTTTCAAATTAATTTTGGCTTGATTTTGCTAATTGGGTGCCGGCTGGCTAACGTGGCCCTATCGATACCGACGTGAACAACTTTTAATAATATTTTAATATTTTTGAATTTTGAATTTTTATTTTCTTTTTATTTTTTTTCTCCTCCCCCTTCCTCTAGCCGGTCGCTAGACCTCGACGACCAGCCACTAGCGAGCCTTGCTAGCCACCTCCCCAATGGCCACGGGGTGGCCTTGAGCTAGGCTAGTGAGGGTCGAGCCTCACCGGCCATGGGCGAGCAGCGAGGTGAGCCTTGCCACCTAGCGCCAGCCCAACTCAAGGTCACCCTCACGCCCACTAGTAGGGTGGCCAGCAAGGCTCGCTAGTGGCCGGTCGTCAACCGACAACCGGCTAGAGGAAGCAGGAGGAGAAGGAAAAAAAGAAAAAAGAAAAAAATTAAAATATTATTAAAAGTTGTTCACGTCAGCGCCGATCAAGCCACATTAGCCGGCCGATGCCTAGTCAGCAAAATTTAGCCAAAATTGACCGCAAAGGACTGATTGGCATAAAGTAAAAATGTTTAGAACTAAATTGCCACTAAAAAAATGTTTAGGACTAAATTGACACAAATACAAAATGTTTAGGACTTTTTTTAGCACTTCTCCCCATGGAAAATGGTATTTGCAAATTGTCCATATTATTTTCCTTTTCTCCTTTCTTCAGCGTTATCTTACGCAAACTAGAAAGTCTTGATATGGTAATTACCCGTATTATCTAATCCAATGCAATAAAGGTGAAAGTGAATTCTGGGAGATATGGCTCGAACATGAGGTAGTTTCGTGGCCCCGCAAGGCATTTGTATATTGTTTTAAGGGTAATCGTTTGGCATTTATATTAACAACTTTATATTTTATCATCATTCGTCAATAACGACACATAATTTGGCTGTCAATTGATAAATTTGGATAAACATATGGTGAATTAACCTCTATTATGCATTACATAGCATGTGGGCGCCCATTAGCTTCTCCAATGCAAATGAGCTATTTTTGCACGATTTGCTGGATTTGGCAATCTCTTATGCTTCCGGGTTATGTAGCACAATGTGCCCAACATGCCGCTCCACAATTTTTTTTTTTTTTTTTGTGCGCTTGATCCACGTACATATCTCCATTCCTCATCCACCAAGCTAATGCCATGGGAATCGAATCTCTCGATTTTCAATTTTGAACACATCGAAATGTGAGACAGCTCTTTCAATGCCATTATACTTGACATACTCAGATCCTTAGAAGAAATTTTGTATAAATCTCCTATTATGAGCGTTCAATTTTTCTTCTAGGTTTACCTATAAATGTCAAAATTTTATGTATGCTCAATATAGTAGCAATTTTGTACTTTGGCCATCAAATAAGCCAATACTATAGTTTTCAAAAATTTCTTTAATCATATATGGAAAAACATATCGAGCAAATTCTACTAAATTAGCCTAAATTGATTATTCAGTGTATTTAAACGTTTGTGATGCATGGGTATGAAATTAATCTAGTCAACTAATGAAAGCACTTATGTACATGGCAGCCAAGCGAAGATTGTCAGATTTGTTGTTGAAAAAGTATTGGAGATGCTGGAGATAAAACACAAATCAGTGACTGAACTTTTAGTTGGAGTTGATGATCGGGTAAAAGAATTGACAAATTTATTATGTGTCAACCATGATGATGTGCGGCTTGTTGGAATTTATAGAATGGGTGGCATTGGTAAAACAACTCTTGCCAAACTCGTCTTCAATCAACTATCTTCCCACTTTGGAGAGTGTTGTAGCTTCCTTGAGAATGTTTGAGAAAACTCGTTGACTAAAAAAGACATTGTCCATTTGCAGAAGAAATTATTATCTGACATTGTTGGTTGTGGATTTGTGGAAAAATTTAAGGAAAAGGGATCAGGAGCATAGGAAGAACACTCCCAACTAAGAAGGCCTGTCTAGTTCTAGATGATGTTGATAATAAAGAGCACATTAAGAAACTAATAGGAAATTTTTCATTACATTCAGGATCTAGGATAATCATTACAACAAGAAACACAACTATTCTACAAGTTGAGGGGTTCAAAGGTGAAATTTGAGAGTATGAGATGTGAAAGATGGATTATGGTCATGCATTTC
Source organism: Eucalyptus pumila (assembly GCA_016097595.1). NCBI lineage: Eukaryota > Viridiplantae > Streptophyta > Magnoliopsida > Myrtales > Myrtaceae > Eucalyptus > Eucalyptus pumila. The sequence goes on from CM027853.1 coordinate 45,857,074, forward strand.
AGCTTTTTTGTCAGCATGCCTTTGGTGCAGACTTTGCTTGGGATGATTTTCATAGGCTTTCAAGTGATATTGTCTCACATATGGGAGGGCTTCCTTTGGCCATTGAAGCGGTAGGTTCACTACTTAAAGGGAAAGACAAAACATTTTGGAAAGAGACATCAGTCAGGTTAAGGGAAGTACCAGAGAAAGAGATTCTAGAGAAGTTGAGGATTAGTTATGACAACCTAGACGAATATCAGCAACAAATTTTTCTTGATATAGCATGCTTCTTTTCCCATGAGAAGAAGACTGATGCAATTTACATGTGGGCCAATTGTCAGTTATATCCCCAAAGAGGAATTGATGTCCTTACTAGTCAGTGCTTGATAAAGATAGGGCACAACGATATGATCCGGATGCACGATCAACTAATAGACATGGGAAGGCAAATTGTGCGTGAAGACAGTTCAAGTGACCTTGGAAGGCAAAGTAGGTTGTGGATTGCAAAAGAGGCCCTCGAAATCATAAAGACTGAAGAGGTAAGTAAGAAATGTCCCATTGCTAGTAGAATTTCTTTTTTGTTAAGGATTTTATCATTTTTTCTTTACTACCTATTCAAGTTGTAAACATAATGGCTAGAAGTAGACAAACTTCTTCACATCATTGCAAAATTGATCTTGCAGAGGAAGGACAAGGTTCTAGCGCTTGATATAAATGGATTGGATTACCCCATAGTGATCGCAAATGATGAGTTTGAAAGGTTATGTAACCTAAGATCCCTCAAGTTAGGCATTGGAACTTTTGCCGGGGACTTTGTAAAATGTCGTTCGAAGTTGAGATGGATTTCTTGGCATTCTCCTCATCCGAATTTTAAGGCATACAATTTTTATTTGGATCATCTTGTCGTTTTTAAACTTGACTTGAATGGCTTCAAGAATGATTCAAAAGCATGGGACTTGATCAAGGTATATCACATGTTTTTAATTCTAGTCTAATATTCTCAGTTTATACTATGCAATGGTTCTTACACTTGACATGTCATCCATTTTATTAGGGGGCTCGGAATTTGAAAGTTCTATCTCTAACTAGGTGTTATGCCATAACAACAATCCCAGACTTCTCTAAATGCTTGGGTTTAGAGAGGTTGACTCTTGCACACTGCTACAACCTAAAGAGAATTAAAAGTTTCATTGGAGATCTATAGTCGCTAATTGAGTTAGAGGTTGAATGGTGCACGGGTCTTGTAGATTTGCCTAAAGAAGTGGGGGCACTAGTGAAGCTTAAGTGCTTATCAATGTGTAGATGTTTGAGGTTGAGGGAACTTCCAGATTCAGTTGGTAATTTAACCTTATTGACAGAGTTAAACTTATCAGGTAAGGGCATTGCCAAACTTCCAAACTCTATTGGAAAGTTAAAATCCAAATACATGTTATCTGAAACTTGAGATTTTTTCTTTTGACAAACACGAGGATAAGGAAACTTCCCAACACTATCGGAAAATTAAAATCATTGTGTGCCTTGCATTTCCCAAGAGGACCATCTTTTCATTAGAAGCATCATGTTTGGCAATTACCTAGTGGCATCAGCATGTTGGTAGATCTTATAGATTTGAATCTTAGTGGGCATTACAAACTGGAAGGTGAAATTCCTATTGAAATTGGGGAATTGTCACGTTTAAGATCCCTAGATTTAAGTTGTTCTCGTATCTCCGAAATTCCGGAGACAATCAACAAGCTTCATCACCTCCACACACTAAATTTAATTGGTTGTCATGGTATTCAAATGTTGCTGGAGCTTCCCACAAGTTTGGTTTGTCTAAATCTTCTATCTGCATCATTGCTCTCAGTTCCTAATATGTCAAATCTTACTAACTTGATTATATTGATTCTAAGTGATTGCTCTAAAATAACAGGCAAATCCAAAATAATCACGGGATGCAACTTAAGTTGGATTAGGAGGTTATCCAGATTGAAATGTTTAGACTTGAATTTGCTAAACGTCCCTGCACCTCCAGAGTTGACTTCTCTTCCTCAGTTGGAAAGGCTTTGTTTGTCTCGTCTAAATTTGCAAACCCTTCCACTCGATGGACTTCCACAACTAGGGCACTTACATGTTCACAGATGTAAACTGCTTCGGAGATTATCCATTCCTTTGGAATTGAGGAAGCTAGAGTCTATGCACTTGTTAGATTGTCTAGACCTAGTTGAGATAAAATATTTGGGTCTTTTGGAATCATTGGAATCCATCGTGGTTTCTGGTTGCAAATCTCTGTTAAGAATAAGTGGGTTATCATACTTGACGAAACTAGAGCATTTGAAAATCACACAGTGCATGTCATTGATAAAATTGATTGATGCATCTTGCACAAACATAGCCAATGATTGCATTGTCAAAATAGAGGAGTGTGGAGATTCAGTGCCGAGCATCCCACATGAAATGTCTATGAAGTGTTACAGAGTAGAATTTCTTCTGGATACATCAGACATTGAATCCAAGTCAGATAAGGTATGATGTCTTCTTCGTCGATATACAATAGCCATGCGTGTATGCACATGTTTAAAATTTGATTTGTTCTAATTTTATTTTGATGCAATTTGGTAAAATTACACAACCCTATCAGAAACTTACATAGATGAAAATGTATTTGTTAATCAAATAAAGAAAATTTATCAAAAGTGATCTTTCGATAATTTCAAATACTTTAGTGTTCCTTCATTATGTCTCTTTTTTAATTTGAAATTTTATCTTGTATAAATTAAATAAATACGCAAATAAAAGTATTGTGAATTGCCATTTTTTTTCTTGTTATATAATCGAGTGTTGGATATAAGGTGATGTGATATTTGCTTATTTTGAAGTCATGATGTCCTTGGAACTATGGAACTGCTGTGCCATAACATTCACCTTCGCCGTACCCAACAAAAAATTTAAGTTCTTACTTTTTAAAACATTAAGTTATGTTGCATCCATTAGTTTTTCAGTCTGCATAGCCATTAAGTATTTCCCATAACGGACTGATTCATTTTTCTTAACCGAATTTTCTTAGCTAATTCTATTAACCAGGCATCATATCAACTCATGTTAGAGGAAGCTTTGCTTTCTTTTTTGGCCAAATGTCCTCCTTTCTTTAGCCACCCAATAAAGTTGCCATTTTCTTTTTGCATGCGATTTCTTAAGTGTCTGATATTTTCAGTTCCTAATTGAGGTTCCCATCTTCTGTTGTACTGTCGGTACTTTGGTTGCATAGTCTTTTCTATTTTAGTCACTTTACTTCTACTCGCCTTTTTTATGTTGGACAGATTTGGTTCTTTAATAAAGCCACTAAACTAATTTTATATTCTAACCATAAGAAAAACTCATCTAATCATTCTTTAGGTATTACTTCATAAAAATAGGTTTAGATGAGATATAAGAGAATAGATAACAATTTGTAGGTTTAAAAAAAAAACATCATATGATGTCCTTTTCTACAAAACTCTTGTTTGCAATATGCATAATTAATGCACAAATTTAACATTTTATTCATATATAATAGTTATCATGGAATATTTTATTCGATTATTGCTTTCATGAGCTTTGGGAAAAGTAATGTCGAATAATTTGATCATAGTTGTACAAAAGCAAACACAATAACCTCACTAGATTCAGCAACGTGTCTCCAAATGGAAAAATGAATGACGAAAAAGGGGCAGCTATCGTGCATATGTTTGAAGTTGTGATGATTTATCTCTTCTGAATTTGTGTTGGCCTCTAAAGTAAAAGTAAATAGAACCTTTTTTTTTTTTGGTCAGTCAAAGTAAATAGAACGTTTGTTTTGCCTCTTTCTTGCAAGTTAAGCACAAACTGTGTCACATATTTGCTGTTTCACTGATGCAAGTGGGCTTGACTAGTTTTCCATTTTTGGCTACCTATGGGCTTAGACTAGTTGACCATGCATTTTTAGTAGTAAAATAGACTGTGACCACGGGGAATTCACGTCTTTGCTAGTACTGGACCATTTCAAAGTGAATTACAGCATATATTACTTGAACAAATAGTCATAAATTATGTGATAATGTAACTCTTACACGAGTGAACATATTATTTCACTAAAAAGCGCTACTTATGATTGAAAGAGACACTAAATAATTCTTAAGCATTCTACTTTAGATTAAGAAAGAATACAACATCATATAGACTTTCATAAACTGATTTAAAAGTATGTTTCCCATAGTTATGGATTTTTCACTTGAAAAGTGGATAATAAAACCTTTTTTGAGTTCCATATTGCAAAACAATTGCACTTACGTTAGTATTGTAATTGAAATACATAAAAACCATTGAAAGATAGTAGTACATGAACTACAATAAGGTTAATAGATTATGTAATTAAACTGAAAATAAGATAAAAAAAAATTAACGTTGGCTAAAAAAATAACATAAAAAGTAATAAGAGAAACGAAACTACATATGGAATTAGAATAGCAAGACTCTTACCTTCTTTTATTTTTTATGTTTTTAGTTTTTCTTTACTTGGTATGGAATGTAATAATTAGTGCGAGTAACTATTATTTTATATAAATTAAATTAGTAAATTAATCTAATAATTAAACCATAAAGGTTGCAGTAGAACAAAGCAAGTTGAGCTATGAGCACATTTATTCCTAACTAATGAATGATGTTTGTGCGGTATTGAATTTTGGGAAAATATGCAAAAAGGCTTGATATACATTCAAAACATATGTTGTTTGACTCTTGCGTTGAATCTGTTACATAACAGATGGAACATCCCTTCACAATCAAATTCCGTTATGGATCAAAGTCAAGTGATGGATCAGATGGGTCGGGGTGGTCGATGACCGAAAGGAAAATTTTCACCCCTGATTCAGTGACATATGAGGGATTAATTGCTTGCATGAAAGATTTCGGCTGTCGTGTGAAGAGAATGTGGTACGAGACTCGTTGGGAACGCCATGAGGACGTTTTTTGTGAAGAGAGCAACAAGGGCATAGAGATCAAGAGTGATGAGCAAGTGAAGGAGATGGCGCAACTAGCATCTAAAAGAGGCTTCATTATATTGGACGTCCTGGGGGCATTTAACAGGACGGAAGCATACGACGACGATACGATAAGTACGTTAAGAGAGGTATGGACAATGAAGACTGATGTGTACTACAATGAAGATGGGGCTGAGTGGGACGTTTCAGGTCCGAATGAAGACTTAGACTCTGCAACTAAGGGTGAAAGCCAAACGGATGGCACCTCCTATATTGATGATTTCCAGTGCGAGATGGGCAATGCAGAATATTTCGAGGCCACGGGAAATATGATGGTTTTATGTGATGGGCTTAAGGTCCGTCCGCCCATGTTGGGCTTGAAAGCCCGGCCCATAAGATTAGGGCTCATGGATGAAGGGGCACGATTCCTGTTTGGAGGGAACGTATATAAGGGAGGAAAGAGAGGGAGAAGGCACCCTTTGGCATAACGTACGTACGTTTCCTCTCCCTCTCTCCCTCCAAAAAGAAAACGAGCGCTCAAGGCGACGCCGTCTTCCCTTCAAGGCCAATTGACGTCATCGGATCGAACAGGATCGGTTTCTCTTCCTCGATCTTCAGCATTGGTGTTTAATCTGTGGCTAACAAGGTACGCTCAATTCCGTGGTGTGCTTTACGATCGGTGATACATGTATTTCCCGGGCTTATCTTCCACATTTGTTTTAGGGGTTCGATTTAGTGTTGAATCCGGTTTTTGGGAATCCGACAATCTCAACATTGGTATCAGAGCCCTAGTTCATGTTTTCCCGACCCCTTTCATGTTTTTTTATTGATTTTTCGCGAAAATATTCGGCCGACACGGATCGGGGCGAGAAATCCCGACACCCGAGCACTATTCGTCCTTTTTTCTGAGTTTCCGTAAGTCGAAATCAATTTCTGAAGGCATTGGGTGAAAGAGCTCATCGAGACGAGTCCTTCGACATGTCGAACGCCGCCGAGAGACGCCGCACGCGCCCACACGCGCGGCCAGAAGCCGTTGCGCATGGGCGCCACGCGCCTGAAGCACTGGCTCAGCCAGTGCGTGCGACACACCCGCCGGTCGGCGAACCGGCATGTGTGCGCCCACGACCGGTGAACCGGCGCGTGCTGACGTCACCGTGACGTCACGGTAACCGCCAGGGTGACGTCATCGCCGACGACCGTTGGCCGGTCGGTCACCGGCCGGCGACCCGACCCGACCCGCGCGGAAGCCTGGCGTGTGCCGCTCACGCGCCGACTGATGTCTGCGTGACATCAGCCCGCGCACGCGACACATGCCAGTCGGTCAGTCGGTCCTACCCGGCTCGATTGGCCCGACCAGTCCTTCCGGTCCGACCGGTCCAACGACCTGCCGCCCGTTGACCCGTTAACCGACGACCGACGACCCGAAAACAAAAAAAAAAGGAAAAAGAATCTATTTATTTTTCAATTATATCTGTGTCGGTTATAAGTAATCCATTTTTTATTCTGCATTTGTTGCATGAATCATGGAAAATTATGTATTTTCCCTTATGTAAATTATGGATTATAAGTGATCCATTTTTAGTTCTGCATTTGTTGCAGGAATTATGATGCGTTATGCACGGATACCTACAATCCTGAGAACGGACGAGGGAAATGCAAGACTTAAAAAGCTTATGACAGAGTTAGCTAATTATCGGTGGCATGACGGTGATTTAGTATCACATGTGGTCAGGGTCAATCAGATGATACGGGAAATCATCTGGAATGGTTATCTTATGCCGGATTTTGAGAATGTGCCGGCTTTGATGAACACTCTTCTAGCTTAATGGCAAGCAGTATTAGATCGGCTATGGGAGGTCAACGTGGTCCCGGGTTATAGGAGACTAGTGGTAGCTTTTGTTAGAGAGTACTATAGGATTGAGTTAACCAAAACTTCAACCCTTAGATTGAGCGCCACATGGCGCAGAGTGAATGCGCCTTGGAGGCGACATGAAAGCTCTCCAAAAGTTTTTCCATGGTTGGCAAATGTGCCTTCAAAATTCTTGGATATTTTGACTAATAGATTAGAAGGAACATTCCCTATTTATTTCTTAGATTAGTTTGATATTTTTTTGAGTGTGAATATCTCTTTCTATGTTGATATTTTCTTTTTATATATTGTTTAGTGTAATGGATAGTTGTATTATGTGAAAGCATTGTTATTCTATTGGATGTAAGATATTATTTGCTTTCTGTTATTGTTGACTGCTGTGGGTAGTTCATGGAAGTTTTTGTAACTTCATAGAATTTATTTTGCATAAGACAATTATATTAATAATAGTTTTAAGTTAGGATTTTTGGAGGATGATTGGAAACGTAGTGACCTTTTGATTCTGAAACCTTACTTGAAATTATTCATTAATATGATGGGTCTGTGCAAAGTAGACGCATAAATATTAGGCATTAATTATTCTTGCATATGTGTCTGATGTGTTCAGATCGATGGTTTCAGCAACTAAGAACGTAATTGCTAATGTGAACGGCAACAATTGTGAAATATTAAATATGAAGATTCAATATGTGCTGGAAAAGCAAGAAGCATTAGAAGCATTAGAAGCTCTTAACCATATTATGAAAGATCTTGAGGATGTCGTGCGCTAGCTTGAGCTAGTAGATGACCGTTTAACGGCATTTGAGTCGAAAACAGACATTTGCAATGCTGGTTCTAGCTCAGAAAGGGCTTTGAGCTCTAAGCGCAAACGTATTGATTCGTTCAATATGTGGGAATGCAAATGATCAAGTCCTTATTGCAAAAAATCAAGAGTTAACCAACACAAGAGAGGAAAACGTCGTCAAGTAAAGAAAATGTCAAGAGTGAGGTGTTACAATTGTGACAAGAAAGGTCACAATGCTCGCAACTGTTGTGAGCCGAAAAAGGTAAACACATCTTGTACATTTGAGAACTTTGCTTATGTGTCAAGTTCTGTATGATTGGCTGAATCCAATCCTTTGTGGACTGTAGATTCAGGAACGACAGACCATGTAGCGAAGGATAGAGAATCCTTCATGGAATTCGACGAGTACCAACTGGAACTAAGTGGATCTGTGTAGGAAATAACTCCAGAGATAAAATTAAAGGAATTGGCACCTGCCAATTGAACATGCGTGGTGGACGCACCCTGTTCCTACATGATATTCTATATGCTCCGGAGATTCTTTGAAATTTAAGTGTCTGTTTTGATGTTGGTTAAGCTTAGTTTTAGTGTGAACTTCCGTAATAGTGGTGTAGATTTGTATTTGGATACAAACTACTATGGTTGCGGTCACTTTCTGGATGTTTTTATTGTACTAGATGTTGACTATGGTGATGTCAATATTTGTTATTATCTTGTTTCACGTCTTCTACTTCATATGATAATGATGTGATAATGTGGCATGCTAGACTTTGTCATATTGGCCAACAACATATGAAAAGACTAGCCAAAGAGGGCTGTTGGGCAACATTGAAAAAAGTCGATTTGCCTATATGTAAGCATTGCCTAGAAGGGAAAACGACAAGGAAACCATTTGGAAAAGGTAAAAGAGCTAAATTTCCTCTGCATTTAATCCATTCTGATGTTTGTGGTCCAATGAATGTGAGAGGAAGGCACAGGGCTGTTTATTTCATCACTTTTATAAATGATTATACTCGATTCGAATATGTCTATTTGATTTCTCATAAATCTGAAGCATTAAGTTGTTTCAAGAGTGTTGACACCTAGATTTTGACGGTCCGTTTAGTCATTTATCGCATTAAAAAGTTAGGGTTTAATTTTATCTATATATATTGATCGCATAGCATATAGATTTATGTGCATTTTATTTTAATTTGCATTTTATCTATTGGATCGTTGCGGATAGAGATCTCGAAAGACTTTAGAGTTGGATAATGGAGTTTTATCTTGAGCGAATTATCTGGAAAATCTTCACAAAAAATTTCAGATTATCTTCAATCGCTGAGTCAGTATAAAATCTTCAATGATCGAGTGAGTCAGCTTGGAAGATTTTAACAGATGATTTTAGATTTTGGAACCTCTTTTTGGTTGAGCACATCTCATTTTTTCGAAGGGTAATCCTCAGCGATTGGGTTGTTATGCAAATCTTCGTAGGTAGAACAGATTGGTTTTCACTCTATAAATAGGGGGGCCTTCTCTTCGTTGGGGGAGCTTCTTTCGAGACAAAAAAAAAAATTCAGAAGAGTAGGTCAAGAGAAGTTTTGCTTCTGCAGTGAAAAACTGCAGAAAAAAGAGAAAGTGACGTGAGAGAGACAGGTGAGAGGGAAAAGATAAAAGTAAAAAGGCAGAGGTGAGGGGACGTTTACTGTTCATCGTCTCCCTCACACTCGCCGGCTCCGCTTTGCCCTCCATCTGCCGGACCCTATTCCATACACTGACCCCCAGTGAGTTGTGTGAAAAATTCCATGCCTACGAGAAAAAGGGTGATCTCGCAAAGGGTACGTCAACCAAGATGATGAGAGGCAGTTTCTTCTGCTACCCGAAACACTACATGTATATCCATTGTTCAGCCTTTTGAGCCCACACACATGAAGAGCTTTTTAAATTATCCCTGTCAAGAATCGTCTCATATCGGGACAAGATTTGAAATGAATGATAGGAATTTTCTTACTCGTACTTGCATCAATCTTCGAGTATTGCTTTTACAGTGTGACTTGTACGACAATTTAAAGTGCCTTAGGACGACGAAGAGCGGTTCTTTCTCTATCCTATACACTTTATCCATTGCATAGCCCCATTGAGCCTATGAATTTATTTCACATTAAACCCAGTTGGTGATCATCCCCCACACTGGGGCAAGGAAAGAAAAATCAAACCACTCAAGTAGCATGATTTACAATGCTAATAAAAATGGAGACTTTGTCAAAAAAAAAAAAAGAGTGCAAAGAAATGGGGCATGAAAAAGCAGTGTGCCTGGTAAAAGCAAGGCCAATGCCCAAAAGAAAAAAATCAAGCACTTGATGAATGAGTCGTATCCCCAACAAGGTGGTACCAAAAAAGAACTCAAATGCTGAGTTTTTACAATCAATGGGGCACTTCATGAAGACAATCCCCGATGGTGAAAAAGAAAATTGATGGCAATGCTAAGATGATCACCAACTTTGACGCCATAAACACTTTTTGAGCCAAATGATTATTTCATTACTCAACCCATGAACCCAACCTACGTTGCGTCCCTTACAAAGTCTCTTCAGATTATGGCACTTGAATTAACGTAAAAGTTCATACGTTTGGAAGCATCGCTTGAAGAAGTGCGAGTAAGATAATTTCTGCTTCATTTCTCATGTTTCTTGGTTTGTAAACCCCAAGATGATTATGAAATATCATTCATTTTTTAATAGCCTCGACTCAAAGAGTCTCCTTTGCTAAGCCGTTGACCAAACTAGCGTTGCAGTCCTTCTTAAAGACCTCTCAGATTGGTGAGATTGTACCACTTGCGAAATTGCTCAGACCCTTGTCTGGCATGACGATGGTGAGATATAGTGATTGATAAAATCCTGTATCAAAGGTCAGGATGAAATTGCCATGAGGATGAGAGAAAAAGTCCTTTCAGACCAAAGGATCCCTCATTTGACACATTCATGACACTCATGTGTTCAGAATGGAAATTAGGTGATGCAAGATTAATGGAAATTATCATGAACCTCCATTAAATTGATGCATGTTTGTGATCACAAATGCATATTGCTTCTCTTATGACCATGTTTTGCAGAAGACATTTCCCCAGGAACAGAGATGTTACCAGGTAAGTATATCTCTAATACTTGTCGTTGTACAGGTATTTTCCCTTTTGAGTACACTGACACTCGATGGAGTTGTCCCTAAAGATTTTTCCCTAGATTGCAACGCTAGGCGACCGAAGAATGGTTCGGGTCCTAGCCAAGCAAAACCCCGTTTAGGCGACCGTAGAATGATACGGGTCCTAGACAAAACCTATTTCCCTATTCAGGTGACCGTAGAATGGTACGGGTCCTGGAAGGTAAATCCCCATTTAGGCGACCGTAGAATGGTACGGGTCCTAGACAAAACCTATTTCCCTATTCAGGCGACCGTAGAATGGTACGGGTCCTAGACAAAACCTATTTCCCTATTCAGGCGACCGTAGAATGGTACGGGTCCTGGAAGGTAAATCCCCGTTTAGGTGACCGTAGAATGGTACGGGTCCTAGACACAATCAAACACTGTCATACTGGGCGACCGTAGAATGGTACGAGTCATGGGAAAATAGTCTCTTTACAAAGTCATGTTACTATTCTGGGCAACCGTAGAATGGTACGGGTCCTAGACATGTAACACTAATTACCTTGGATCACTCTACCCTCCTTGAAGGTAAGATATTCCAGGTAAGTTTTTTTACTATTTTCCAAAAATTAGACATCTCAGTCTGGATCTGGATGTCTCAATTTATTACCTATTACACTTTTCAAGGAACCTGAGTGAGAGTTAGGTACTTGTAGAGTAAATAGGGATTTATCATATACCTCAAGATGCTCTACCGCACTAATTGGTAAGTAATTGTAGGTACGTTCTTTCCTTTCATATCATGCATTTGCATTAGCATTTACATGCATCATATCAGTTGCATTAAAAAAATGGGATTCATTTCCCGACAAAAAAATCATTTAGTGCATGTGCATAGTCAAAATATAGGTCTCAATTTATCTTTGAAGGCAACCTCTTCGAGCTCATCTTAAAAGAGGGGCAGCTGTTGACACCTAGATTTTGACGGTCTGTTTAGTCATTTATCGCATTAAAAAATTAGGGTTTAATTTTATCAATATATATATATATATATTGATCGCATAGCATATAGATTTGTGTGCATTTTATTTTAATTTGCATTTTATCTATTGGATCGTTGCGGATAGAGATCTCGAAAGACTTTAGAGTTGGATAATGGAGTTTTATCTTGAGCGAATTATCTGGAAAATCTTCACAAAAAATTTCAGATTATCTTCAATCGCTGAGTCAGTATATAAAATCTTCAATGATCGAGTGAGTCAGCTTGGAAGATTTTAACAGATGATTTTAGATTTTGGAACCTCTTTTTGGTTGAGCACATCTCGTTTTTTTCGAAGGGTAATCCTCAGCGATTGGGTTGTTATGCAAATCTTCGTAGGTAGAACAGATTGGTTTTCACTCTATAAATAGGGGGCCTTCTCTTCGTCGGGGAGCTTCTTTCGAGACAAAAAAAAAAAATTCAGAAGAGTAGGTCAAGAGAAGTTTTGCTTCTGCAGTGAAAAACTGCAGAAAAAAAAGAGAAAGTGACGTGAGAGAGACAGGTGAGAGGAAAAGATAAAAGTAAAAAGGCAGAGGTGAGGGGACGTTTACTGTTCATCGTCTCCCTCACACTCGCCGGCTCCGCTTTGCCCTCCATCTGCCGGACCTGATTCCGCCTTCCGTTTGCTGCCGACGACCTCGCGTCTGCCTCCCGCCGAGCACCTGTCCGCACCTATTCCCCCCCGCCTCCGATCAAGTGACCTGGATCGAGCCAGGAGGACCCGCGACGCTGATCCGCCCAACGCTGCCCTAGAGCACGCGGAAGCACAGACGACTAGATCGAATCGAATGCTTCGCCGCTCCACCCGACGACTCGCGAAGTTCCGACGCACATCCGCGCCTCCCTGCAGCCGTACCACCGCCCTCACTGACGTCGCCACGCCGACCTCCCTCACTGAGCCCCTGCTGCATCCCTGCCTGCGCCTCCACCTCGGCGTCCCTGTAGCCGAAGTCCACCGCGCCTGCCGCTTGTCGCAACACCAGCAGCCGCCACGCCTGATGCCGTTGCCCTGAGCTCCGTAGTGCCTCGTCTGCAACCCGCCGGTTCGCGATCCAGTCGGTCATCGCCACAACCTGCCCCTTTCGTGTCGACCCGCGATCCACCCGTTGCTCGCGACCTCGCCATCCGAGTCCCTACTCGCCCGACGATCTGTCGTCACAACGACTCTGCCTCGACATCCGCCCCTGCTCCGCGCACCAGCACCCGCGAGCATCGCTGTGCAGCAGCCTGCGACCCGCAACGCCCGCGAGCCCTTCTCGTTGCTCGACCCGACGCCCGTGCCTGCACCTCCCGGGCCACCTTGCCGTCACTGACCTGCAGTACCCGACGCCGGCCACCGTCCGTTCGGCGCCCATCAACGCTGCAACAAGCCCCTCTTTCTTTAGGTGGTTTAGCTTTTTATTTTATTTATTTTGTTCTATTTTATCTCATTTTTACTTTATCTATTTAAGTTGTAATATTTGATGTTAATATTTGTGAATTTAGTGTGCATTATCCGCAGGGATTTTGTCTGGAATTATTATAATTATTAATTTGATCCAAGAGACATTGGATCATTTTTTAAATTATTTTAATTGTTGGGCTTTCATAGTGAGATTTTAATTGTTAAATCACAATAATTATTTAATTTGGTCCGTAAGACTTCGGATCAGATTTGTAATTATTTTGATCTCTCTGCTGTGATAACTAGGATTAGAATAATCGTTAATTTGACCTGTGAGACAACAGGTTATTTTTTCGATTATTTTAATCCTTTCTTGCTTGATTTTGTTGATAGTTTAGATTTAATAATTACTTATCTCTTAAAAAAAACTAAAAAATCATAAGATAAAAAAAAATCAAAATTCTGCATGAGTATATAGGTTTAGTAAATCAAGCATGTAGGTTTAACAAATTAGGATTTTCTTAGGATTGCATTTTTAAGATTGCATTTTTAGGAATAAGTTAGGGTTGAACCTAAATATTTTTTAGGGTTTTAGATAATGTTCGCATATTCTAATTATCTCATTTTCCCAAAAAAAATAGCTTTCTAAGATAGGATAGGGTTTAAGTCAAACTAATCCCTAGAATAAATCAGAAAATTATCATTTTTAGATAGATTAATTAAGGTTTTCATGAATTCTGAATTTCAATAAAAAAAAATGCAAAAATACTAGGTGCATGTTAATTAGTTTGCATAATAGGATTATTTAATCATAGCTTGTTAATTAGTGAAATTAGGTCATGAGGTGCATAATAATTAGTTTGCATAATAGGCCCATTTAATTAAAATTTGCATATTAATAAGATTAAGTCATTTAGTTTTAAAATGCATTTTCATAAAAGAATTCTAATTTTTAAGAAAACCCAAAAAAAATGATTGCTTGCCTTGTGTGATGCAATTTATTTGAATGTTTTAATAATGGATGAGCACCCGTGTGGTCACCATGTTTGGCATGATAGTAATTTAGGTTAAAATAAATCAGCTGCTTGCAAAAAACATTTTGAAAAATTAAAAAGAAATGGTACCGAAAGGGCATTAGAGAAATCTAGTGTAACCAAGTCCCCGTACTCTTAGTCTCTGGTTCGTAGGAGTAAAATAAATTTCCCTTTATTTTACTTAGGTGTCTAATCGACCTACCATAAATCGATTAGTGGCGACTCCTAGATATTAATCATTTGCATGTTAAATATTTAAACCTAAAGTCGCGATTTGGTATGGGTTTGGGGAAGCCCGAGCTAAGTATAAAAACTTAGCAATCCATTAACCTAGTTTTAGGTGGTGAACCCGCGAAAATTAGGTCGCGACAAAGAGGTTTATGAATATGGTAGAAAATCAATTAGACAAGAAAATAAAAGCATTGAGATCCGATCGAGGTCGAAAATATTTATCTGATGAGTTCAAAAAGTTATGTGATGAAAAAAAAAGGGAATAGAAAGACAGTTGTCTATTCCATATACTCTTCAACAAAATGGTGTTGCAGAAAGAAGAAACAAAACCCTACTGGAAATGGTTAGGTCCATGATGATGCATGCTAACTTGCATATCACTTTTTTGGAGTGATGCGTTGTTAACTATTGCCTATATACTTAACCGGGTGCCTTCCAAATCAGTAACTTCCACTCCATATGAGTTATGGATAGGTAGAAAACCGGACTTAAGTTTTCTTAAGCCATGGGGTTGTGCTGCCTATACTCATGAGTCATCTCACAAGTTTGGGAAATAGGGTCCCAAAGGAAATATGAGTATTTTAATGAGATACTCCAAACACTCAAAATTGGTATGTGTTTATAGGTGAGCAGAAAAGTAGGAGTATAACTGAATTTGAATCACGGGATATCACATTCTTAGAGGATGAATTTCCTAAGAAGGGCAAAATAGGTGAGGATTACTCCCTATTTGAAACATTGGATCAAAATAATGATATTAGTAGAATTCGTCCAAGTGGGAGTAATATGAGAAATGATGAATTGAATTCAACTCATTCTCAATTACAACCACATGATGAGACAACATCATCATTGTCTAATCCAAGTGGGAGTATAATGGGAAATGATGTGCTAAGTGTACAATCTCCCATACGGCGAACAAGTCGCCAAAGTATTCCCCGTCGACGTTTTGACTTTGAAGGGGAAACTTTTATGGTTGCTCCACAAGATGAGGATGAGCCAAGAAATATTAATAAGGCTCTGAATTGCCTTAGTAAGAAAAAATTGATTTATGTAATGAAAGAGGAAATTAAGTCAATGAAATCAAACCAAGTCTGGGAACTTATTGATTTTCCAAAAGGACACAGAGCTATTGGAAACAAGCGGGTTCTCAAAATAAAGCGAAAGGCTGATGGCTCGATAGAAAGGCATAAGGCTTGCCTTGTGGCGAAGGGGTATAATCAACAGGCAGGAATTGATTATGAAGATACATTTTCTCCTGTAGTGAGATTTACCTCGATTCGCATAATTTTTGCAATAGTGGTTAGTATGAATCTTGAGTTATATCAAATGGATGTAAAGACTGCTTTCCTCAATGGAGAATAAGAGGAAGGAACATATATGGAACAACATGCTGGTTTCATAGTGAAAGGCTAAGAAGAAAAGGTATGTCGACTTTTAAGATCGATATACGGCCTTAAGCAGTCATCGAAACAATGGTATATACGTTTTCATAATGCCATAGTGGCATATGATTTTACAATGATAGATGAGGATCATTGTATATATATTAAAAGATCCAAAAATCAATTTGTGATCATATGTTGATGATATACTAATTGCCGGAAGCAATATGGAGCTTATTAATACTGTCAAGAGTTGGTTGTCTTCCAACTTTGAGATGAAGGATATGGGTGAGGTTGCATACATTCTTGAAATTAAGATTTCAAGATTGAAAACCCATAGACACTCATATTGCAAAATGTGAAGGATTGAGCCATAGACTGTATCCAAGGACTCCACAAGAGAAGGAACAAATGAAACATGTTCCTTATGCTAGTGCTGTTGGAAACTTTATGTACGCTATGATGTGTACAAGATCTAGCATATGTTTTGCAGTTGGAATGATGAGTAGATACCAATCCAATTCAGGTCAAGCACATTGGAAGGCCGTTAAGATAATACTGAGTTATCTAAAGGGAACTGCTGATTATATGCTGAGTTATTAAGGAAAGGATCTGCAACTCAAAAGTTATTCTAATACTGATTGGGGAGGAGATTTAGATGAAAGAAAATATACCTCTGGGTTTGTTTTCTTATCGAATAATGGCACCATATGTTGGAGCAGTAAGAAACAAACGTGTATAGCCTTATCCACGATAGAAGTTGAGTTCGTGGTATTATCAGCAGCAGTATAAGAAGGTGTTTGGCTTAAGAGATTTTTTGGATCATTTAGGTGTCATTGAGGAAGCTGCAAGTCCATTATTGGTTAACTGTGATAGCCAAGCAGCGAAAGCGTACACCAAAGATCCAAAATATCATGGCAAGACCGAACACATAGATACCAAGTATAATTTTGTAAAGGATATGGTTGCACGGAAAGACGTGAACTTAGAGTACATACTACGCATAGAATGGTAGCAGATCCTATGACAAAGCCAATACCTAGAGATATGTTTTGTGGCCATATGAAATCTCTAGGATTGCGTAGAGACTGATGTATTGAATATTGTATTTTCCCTAAGTGTTCACATATGATGAATTTGTGTTTTCATCATTAACGCCTATAAATCTTTGTTTGATCTTTATGCATCTTAATGCTCAGTGCATTACTTTAAGTTGAGAAAGTATGTCGGACAGATATAAGATTAGCCCACTCACACGTGTAATCGCCTCTATTTACTGTGTGATAAATAGAGATGAGACTGTTTTTAAGCTTATTATCTAGGTGATAATCGAGAGCTCAAACTTAAAATACATATGTCGCCTTAACTAAGTGTTAAGATGAGGACATAATACTTACTATGTCCGAAAGTAAAATACCCCACATATTTTACTTTATCTGTCTAAGATGCCAGATGTGAGTTCTGATGAATTTTGTGAATGAGTAGATACGTGAACTCAAGTTAGACATTGGGTATGTCTGAACTATCATCTGTACGGTATTGAAGGTGTAGACATACGCTCCATGAGAAAGGAGTTAATACCGTAATACTTATTTCATACTACGTATGCATGAGACGACCAATAAGAGTGACAAAAGTTTGATCTCAACTTTTATGTCGTGTGAGACTCTTGAGGAAAAGAGTTCCTCAATTTTTAGTCCCCTTATGGTTCTTACTTATTCTCAATATTTCTATTTAGTGTTTGCTATCTTAGGATGTTGCCAATGGTCATGAGTTTGATTCGATCTAATGGGACATTTCTAGAAAAGCAAGCTGAACTGAAATTGAGAGTTTGAAGGAAAGAGGAAGATCGAATTTGGAGAATCACATCATAGTTTTGTATTCACCGGTTAATCAATTATGACTGTCTTTGTGATAATCATAATTGTGAATATAATATATATATATATATATATATATATATATATCATTGTTTGAAAGAGATCAAGAGAGATATAAATGTGATCGATCGATCTAGAGTACTACATACTAAATCTACTCAGGATGTGATGCCCATTATGAGCTGCTATATATTCCTAACAGATGTATAGCAACGAGCTCTCAAAGTATGCTGGTCGCACGGATTATTCACCGGTATGAATGTTGAAGAGAGGTCAAGAGAATCATGTTTGGCCCACCATGTGCGAGTGGGAGATGATGGTTTTATGTGATGGGCTTAAGGCCCGTCTGTCCATGTTGGGCTTGAAAGCCCGGCCCACAAGATTAGGGCCCATGGATGAAGGGGCACGATTCCTATTTGAAGGGAACATATATAAGGGAGGAAAGAGAGGGAGAAGGCACCCTTTGGCATAACGTACGTACGTTTCCTCTCCCTCTCTCCCTCCAAAAAGAAAACGAGCACTCAAGGCGACGCCGTCTTCCCTTCAAGGCCAATTGATGTCATCGGATCGAACAGGATCGGTTTCTCTTCCTCGATCTTCAGCATTGGTGTTTAATATGTGGCTAACAAGGTACGCTCGATTCCGTGGTGTGCTTTACGATCGGTGATACATGTATTTCCCGGGCTTATCTTCCGCATTCGTTTTAGGGGTTCGATTTAGTGTTGAATCCGGTTTTTGGGAATCCGACAATCCCAACAGAGGCAAATGACGGACGAAAAGGTTGGGCACCATGGTACTGTCGATGAAGGGAAAACAGCGAGTATGGAAAATAGGAAGGAGGAGCGGGATGAGACTGTGGAACCTGCAGTCCAAAATGTTGTCCAGTCGATTTACCAACAGTGTGAAGGAGTTGAACATCATGAGATGCCCTGCAAAGCCACAACTGAAGTTGAGGATCGGATAGAAATTGCTTCTGTAAGTACTGAAGATTTTTGCATTATCTTAATTGTGCGGTGGTTAAAAACTTATGTGGAATTTCGACGTGGTCCAGGTGAAGACGGATAGAACAGTGGAGACTGACAGAGTACCTGTAAAAAGGAGAGAGGTAAGTGGGACTAGATGTGCTTCAAACCCAGGAAGGGATCCTACCATAAGAGCTAGAGCAAGGGGTACAGCTTCAAGTTCAAGAAACAGCAAAGCTACGGGGTCGGGTAGGGATGCAGCTTCCAATTTAGGA
The DNA here is from genome assembly GCA_016097595.1 of Eucalyptus pumila. NCBI lineage: Eukaryota > Viridiplantae > Streptophyta > Magnoliopsida > Myrtales > Myrtaceae > Eucalyptus > Eucalyptus pumila. Next base: position 45,875,993 of record CM027853.1, read on the forward strand.
AAGAGTAAGGCATTGGATTCAGGAAGGGGCAGAGCTTCGAGTTCACGAAGCATCGCAGTTTTGAGTACGGGAAGGGGAAGGGGCAGAGGTTCAGCTTCAGGAGAGGGTGCAACTTCAAGTTCAGGAAGGGGGCGAGGTTTGAGTCCAAGAAAGAACACAACTAAAACGGGCTCGAGTTTAAGGTTAGGGACAGACAAAGGTTCAACTTCAGCCACGGCTGAGCCTAAGACATGAAGGTCGTGGTAAGAACAACAAGGTAATTTAACATATTTAGTAGATATGCAAATTATTCGGCGTCCGACTAAACTTTATTCTCTGTCTCATTTCTGTTACAGTAGTTTCCGGTTCTTCTCTTCTGGCCTATTCATAAGGTTTATTTCCATTCTGTTAGGTTGTTTACCTAATGACTGCAAGAATAATTACTATAATTACCTTGTTTTATTACCGCATTCATTGCTTCTAAACTAGCAGGTTTACTTCATTCTTCTTTATTGCCACTCACCTTTTATGATGACACTTTAGTGCTCCCTCCTAAAATTATCCAACCACAGAAAAATAAATTTTCTTTCGGGTTTTCCATAAGCCATGGTATAAGTCGCATTAATTCTTCCTTTTTTTTATTTATTTAAACTTACTTGTTGTACTTTACACAGAAACCAATTGAAGAATTTCTGATCTACTTTTTCTTTGTTTATTTCGACATCCCTCTCGGAAATAGTTGGAATGTCCCATCATTTCCAATTAAAGAAATTGTTTTTCCAACGCTTTTAATTGCACAATCTATCCTATATTCAAATATTCCTCTTTTCTTATATTCATGATGCACATTAGTTTGTGGTATATTCTAATTTCCTTAACTTTTCTAACAGCTTTTATTATCCTTTTTCATAATTCTCAAACTTATATTGCATATCTTTCCTAGAACTAGAACCTATCCATGTAAAAATCTGTCATTAAACTTTAATATTAGTCTTGTCGTATATTATCCATTATCTGTCGAGACTTTTATGACCTTTTTTTTTGTCCTGACGCAACTCTTTAACTACCTAAACCCATGTCGGGTGCGTTTGGTTGGACTTTTGGGGAAAGTCTTTGGAAAAATGCAAAGGACTTTGAGGTTAAGGAGTTTTCTAAAATGCAAATTGTGTTTGGTGAATTGTAATCTAAAAGTCCCTTGTAAAGTACCTTTAAGCAAAATGGTGTTTTGAAAAATTTACATTTCCAAAGGACTTTTATAAAAAAAAAATTAAAAAGAAAAAATAAATGGTTGGCCGGCAAAGGGTAGGGACTGTCGGCGATCGAAATTGTCGCCGGCGGCCGAGGTCTCAAGTTGCAAGACCTCACGCGGCCGCCGGAGACCACAAGTCCTCCTTCATCTTCCGCTCCATCCACCGCCGTCAAGTCTCACCCCTGCCCCCGCCTCACCGACACCGCCCTCACCGTCGTCGTTGTCGCTTGCGGGAACGCCTTCCTCTCCCTCGGCCTCTCCGAACTCAGACGACCCAGATTTGGTTTGCCGGAGGTCGGGCGACCCAGATCTGGGTCGCGGCCACTCAGACGACCCAGATCTGGGTCTCGGTGACTCAGGCGACCCAGAGTCGGAGGTCGCACAACCTCACCGCGACCGAGATCTAGGTCGCCCGAGTCGCCGCAACCCAGATCTGGGTCACGCGACCTCTGGCGACCCAGATTTGTGTCGTCGGAGGTTACGCGAAGGTCGCGGCGACGCGACTCCCGGGGGTCACCGAGGTCATGCCACTGGCTAGCGACTGTTGCCATGACCACACCGGCCTCACGCTGACCTCCGTCGAGCCCGTCGTCGAGTGCGTCGTCAGCCCCTTGCAATCTTGCTCGCCAATCTCAACGAAGAAGAAGGTGAACAATTACGAGGGCAAAACCGGAAAAACGAAATGTTAATAAGGATATTTATGGAAGAAAATTTATCACTTATTGGCCTCTCAGCATTCCGAGAAGGCTGAATGCCCAATAGCCTCCTACCTGCCTTGAGCTTTCAGCCTTCCAAAGGCCTGCTTTGCCTCAATCATCTTTGCAAAATAATTTCCCAAACACCAAATTTTAGCCCAAAGGGCTTTGAGTGCCCAAAGTGACTTGGCAAAGCCACTCCCAAACGCACCCGTCATGATCTCCCAAAGGCTCTCCACCAGAAGCTTCAAAGCCTCCAAGTTGTTGTTCTCCACGGCCATGAAATCGCCGTTCAACACCCCTACCGCACGCCGCGCTCAGCCTCAAAACGTCAAACCAACCCTTTCACGGCCGCAAGATGAAGAGGATTGCTACCTTGCTGGCGAAAACTGCAACACGTATCCGCCACAACACTCCAACAGCTTCTTCGCAGTTTGTGAGTACCCTTTAACTGCTATTTAGCAAGTGCGGAATTTCGATCAAGAACCGTGCCTGAGCATTGCTGCTATCTGTTGAGGAGTCTCACCATGACAAGATTAAGACCCCCGCGTGAATCGGTCAAGAATCAACAGATCATCGCGTAACAAGGCTAGCAAGAAAGCTTCATCTCCTTTAATTTCCTATCTATAAAGTCTCCTCTGCATTTTCAAACTCGAGACCGACCTGAGCTTCATTACAATACTAAAATCATTGATTACCGAGTTGCCGTTTGTTGGTCCATCATTTTTGGAGCTGCATGAGTTAACTGATTTTTTATAAATTCTGTACTAGAATGTGAAATAATTCGCATTATACATTCAGAATGGAGGCAGAATTTGCTATCTGACGTAGTCAACCAAGACTTTGAATCAAAACTTATCTCCAGAATCTATGCACAGTCATTGCTTAAATGATTCATGAGAAACATATCACTGGTATGATTAAACAAGCCTGTCATTTTTCTTCAGAAGTCTGCTCGTCCCGCCCCGTCTAGGACTCGACTTCACAAGTCCATTCTGGCTGTTGTTGCAATGAATCTTCCCACTTCAGCCAGCAAATCACACAGATGACGAGCGATTTGGAAGACCATTGACGTGGAAAAGTTGCATTGCTGTTTGAGTCACTGTATGATCAAACCAGATGCGCAAGACATGTGAGGGAATATTACCAAGCGAGTCCTCCACCTATCACCGGAAACTCTATGCTTGCAAATGGGAACCCAATGTCGGTTCCTAGGCAACGTTCAGGACTAGATCTCTAACGCCCGGGGTTGGTATTAGAGGATCAAGACCTCCATCCTACTCTGCTACATCAAGAGTCAGCCACAGGGGATCCTCAACTCTGGTAGATGTAGATCACCAGAAGACTATCGTGAAGTAAATGAGCTGAAGACATGGATAACCAGTCTTATCAACGGTGGAGATTATACAATGCTGAAGACGTGGATTGCTAAGTCTCAGGATTTGTCAAGACTGCTATTCTGTTATAAATAGCTGTAAAAGTTTGTTAGTTTGAGTTGGTTAGTTCGTTTAGTCTGTTATTAGTTTTCCAGCTTCTCTCTGTATATAAAAGATAGAATTGAGCTCAGGAAAAGTATGGAGAATTGAGGAAAGGGAAGAACAGGGGATTCAATATTGATCTGTTGTATTTGATTTCTCTTTGTTCAAAGAACTCGGATACAATGAAATAAGAATCGAACACTTCTTGTTCAGATCCTTCTGTAACTCTACCGAGTTTATCCTCTATCATCATCATCATTCCTCATCTTCATCTTCTGCATTCTTGGATTCTCAAGTTCTCATGGTATCAGAGCAGAGTTCCTCGTGCATCTGAATGAAGAGATCCGTCCAGTGATAAGTTCTTGCATCAAGACAGAAGAGATGAACGAACAATGAAGCTCTCTGGATCAAGGTAATCACATAAGAGCTCATAGCATTACTATTGTCATCTTCTTCAAGCTAAAGGATCGTAATAATGGCAATTAGAACTCCAAAGTACCCTTTTCCGATACATGTGAATATCTCGAACTTTGTCACAATCAAACTTGCTGAAGACAACTTCCTATTGTGGCAAGCTCAAATCCAAAGGTTTTTGAAAAGTCAAGATCTTTTTGGTTTTGTTAATGGAGATATTCCTTCACCTCCTCGAATGCTGCAAAGAGAGGATGAAGGTTGCGAAACTGATCTTATCAATCCAGATTACACTAATTGGACTAGAACAGATCAGTTGATTTCATCATGGATCTCTCGGAGTCACATCGAAAACATTCTGAGCTTGATAATCGGATTAGAAACATCATCTGAAGTATGGCAAACCCTTCTGAAAAGGTTTACACAGAAGTCAATTGCTAGAGAGTTCGAACTAAGGGGAAAACTGCAATCATGCCAAAAGCATGAACAAACCCTTGCTGTCTATCTCAGGGAATATAAATCCATATGTGATCAGTTGAATGCAATAGGCAAACCAGTGGATGATATAACCAAAATGTTTGGTGTATTGGAAGGTTTAGGTCCTGAGTATGAAAACTTTCGAACTACCATATATTGTTTAAAGCCTCAGCCTGAGTATGATGAGGTTATTGCCCAATTAGAAAGGTTTGAATCGAGGCTCAAGACCTTCTCCAGGAATCAATTCAACCCGAATTTGGCCTATTTTGGACAAAGACAGTCACAGATATAGTCTAAAGATATCACAAATGAAGATTACATCTCTCAAGCTTCTGGATTTATATCTCAAAGAGGAGGTTACAGAGGTGGTCAAAGCTATGGTCGTGGCAGAGCTGGAAACAATAGAGGTCGTGGTTTTGAAAGATATCATAATTACAGAACAGATATCTTAAATCCAGGACAAGGAAATCAACACCCCAGACAGAGAAATGTTATCTCTACAACAAATCAAGGATTTAGACCCTACACCACTTACTCACAAAGGTACCAAAATATCAAAACTTATCCATCTGAAAACTTGAATAAGAACTTACAGGATGAGAAAGAAACAAGTAGCATTCGACTCGAATGTCAAATATGTAAAAGATTTGGACATGATGCTCTTCGCTGCTGGTATCGGTTTGACAATTCCTATCAAGCAGAAGATATTCCAGCAGCATTAACGGCAATGCATATTGAAGACTCAACAGGAAGTGAGTGGTATCCTCACTTTGGAGCTACAGCTCACATCAGTGCCAATCCTGGTATGCTCCATACCCTTTCTAAATATCGAGGACATGATACTGTTATGATAGGCAATGGATCATGTTTACCTGTAACTCACATTGGCAACACTTGGCTGAAAACAAAGAGTAGTACATTACCACTTAATGATGTCCTAATTGTCCCAGAGATAAAGAAGAATCTTCTTTCAGTATCTAAGCTCACAGATGACTATCCTTGTTCTTTTATCTTTGATAAAACTGGTGTTTATGTAAAGGACAACAATACCAAAATAATGGCGAAGCTCGGAAGGAAAACTAGAGGGCTTTATCAAGCTAATCCACAGACTACAGAAGCCTTCTTTACTCAGCGGCAAAAGACAATCGATGAAGACACATGGCACCAGCGATTGGCTCACACAAATGCACAAGTAGTTAAACATTTGCAGAAACAGAAGCTTATACAATTTGATTCACCATCTAAGAATGTATGCAGCAACTATCAAATAGCTAAAAGTACAGCTCTATCGTTTCCTTTATCGGATTCTACATCAAGCTTTCCATTAGAAAGAATTCATTGTGACATTTGGGGACCCTCACCAGTCTGTTCTTTCCAAAAGTTTAGATACTATGTGATTTTTGTTGATAGTTTTTCTCGATACTGCTGGTTATATCCTATGAAGTTGAAGTCTGAGTTCTATGACATATTTGTTCAATTCCAAAAGTTAGTGGAACGACAGTATAATCATCAGATTAAAATCTTTCAGAGTGATGGAGGAGGAGAGTTTGTAAGCAACAGATTCCAAACTTGTTTGAGACACCATGGAATAAGACAGCTTATATCATGTCCTCACACACCAGAACATAATGGGGTCTCAGAAAGGAAGCATCGACACATCGTTGAACTGGGATTAGCTATGCTATATCACTCAAAAGTTCCACTAAAATTTTGGGTGGATGCATTTGTGACAGCTAATTACATCATAAACATTCTTCCCACACCAAAGCTGAAGATGGACACACCCTATAATAAACTTCATAATAGACAGCCAAGGTATGATCATTTAAGGGTGTTTGGCTGTGCATGCTATCCTTGTCTGAGACCATATGCAAGCCACAAATTTGATCCTTGATCTCTCCCTTGTATCTTCTTGGGTTATAGTAATCAGCATAAAGGATATTGATATCTGGTACCAACTAATAATCGTGTGTACATCAATAGACATGTTGTCTTTGATGAACATTCTTATCCTTTTATAAAGAAGTTGGTCCATGAGTATGAACAATATACAAATCTATACAAACAATGGATTGAAGGAATACATTCCCTCGAACCCTCAAGAACCGAGTTAACAGACAATGGTCCTTTTCATCAGTCAGTCAAAAACCAGATCCATCCTGATCTAGATGATTGCTATATCACCTATGTCATAGACAACAATCTCAGACCATTTCCTCGAGAACTATGCAGAATGAGAGAACAATAGATGAACAACATGTCATGGCTTCAATAGATACTATGCCTACAGATCTATCTACCTCTCAGGGACAACATACTACCAGCTCTTCATCTTCACACAATGATCTACCAGCTGAAAGTAGTTCTGGTGAAGGGCACTACAATTCCAATTCCACTCTGCCTTCTTCTCAAGGTACTCTTAATAATCATCATATGTAGACTCGACTAAAGTCTGGGATTAGAAAACCAAATCCAAAGTATGCTTGTTTAGCTGAGTATCAAGTTCCTATGGAACCACGGTCTATCAAATCAGCCTTAGCTAATGAAGCCTGGTACAGGGCTATGAAAGAAGAAATGGATGCTCTTGATGAAAACCAAACCTGGACATTGATTCCTAGAACTGACCAGATGAATGTGATAGGCTGTAAGTGGGTATATAAGACCAAACTTACACCAGATGGGGGTCTTGACAGACTCAAAGCTCGTCTAGTCGCCAAAGGCTTTCACCAAGAAGCAGGACTTGACTTCACTGAGACCTTCAGTCCAGTTGTGAAACACACAACAATTCGAATAGTGCTATCTCTAGCTATGATAAAGCAATGGCAAATACATCAGCTTGATGTTAAGAATGCTTTTCTTCATGGAGATTTGAACGAGACTGTATACATGGAACAGCCACCTGGCTTTATACATCCTCAAAAGCCAAGTTATGTCTGTCTGCTTCAAAAGTCCCTATATGGTCTTCGACAAGCACCAAGAGCTTGGTTCGATAAATTCAGCAAGTTTTTACTTGAAAGTGGCTTCTTCTGCAGCACAGCAGATCCATCCTTGTTTGTTCTTCATACAGACTCACATACAGTCTTATTGCTACTATATGTTGATGATATCATCTTGACTGGCAGTTCACCACATCTCTTAACTACCCTTATTCAGAAACTTAGTCTTCACTTTCATATGAAGGACCTTAGATATCTTCACTACTTTTTGGGCATTGAAGCCAAACAAACTTCACAGAATCTCTTTTTGTGCCAAACAAAATATGTCACTGACTTGCTGAAACGAGCTCATATGGCCGATTGTAAACCAATCTCAACACCCTTGCCACTTCGATCAATTTCCATGGCTAATATTGCAAATCAACTCACAGACCCTGTGGAGTACAGAAGCTTGGTCGGTGCTCTTCAATACTTAACCATTACTCGACCAGACCTGGCGTTTGCTACTAACCTTCTCTGTCAAAAGATGCAACAGCCTACCGTAGGAGACTTTCATCAGTTAAAAAGAGTACTTCGATATGTCAAAGGTACCATACATCTTGGGATCTATCTTCATTCTCAAAGTTCACTAAACCTCTATGGTTTCTCAGATGTTGATTGGGCTGGTTGTCCAACTACACGACGTTCCACAACGGGGTTTTGCACATTTCTTGGATCTAATCTACTTTCTTGGTCTGCCAAGAAACAACCTACTGTTTCCAGATCCTCAACAGAAGCAGAATATCGTGCACTTGCTTCGACAACTGCTGAACTCACCTGGATAACTTTTATGTTACGAGATATTGGCATTTCTCTTCAATCACCTACATCCATATACTGTGACAACAGATCGGCAATTTCTCTTACAGCCAATCCAATATTACATGCTCGAACCAAGCACATTGAAGTTGATTTTCACTTCGTCCGTGAGAAAGTGTCTTCTGGATCTATTCGTGTTCAGTATATCTCTACTCATCTTCAATTAGCTGATATCTTTACTAAGTCACTCTCACGCTTATCTCATCTTACTCTCCGAACCAAATTGGGAATGGGGTCGTTCACCCTTCCCAATTTGAGGGGGGATATTAGAGGATCAAGACCTCCATCCTACTCTGCTACATCAAGAGTCAGCCACAGGGGATCCTCAACTCTGGTAGATGTAGATCACCAGAAGACTATCGTGAAGTAAATGAGCTGAAGACATGGATAACCAGTCTTATCAACGGTGGAGATTATACAATGCTGAAGATGTGGATTGCTAAGTCTTAGGATTTGTCAAGACTGCTATTCTGTTATAAATAGCTGTAAAAGTTTGTTAGTTTGAGTTGGTTAGTTCGTTTAGTCTCGTTATTAGTTTTCCAGCTTCTCTCGTATATAAAAGATAGAATTGAGCTCAGGAAAAGTATGGAGAATTGAGGAAAGGGAAGAACAGGGGATTCAATATTGATCTGTTGTATTTGATTTCTCTTTGTTCAAAGAACTCGGATACAATGAAATAAGAATCGAACACTTCTTGTTCAGATCCTTCTGTAACTCTACCGAGTTTATCCTCTATCATCATCATCATTCCTCATCTTCATCTTCTGCATTCTTGGATTCTCAACTTCTCAGTTGGGTCTATTGAGGCTGAGCACAAGTTGCCGACACCGATGCCAGAAATTATTGAAGCTAGGCTCGAAGCCCTGGTACCCATGCCCAATGCCCTAGCACCCGAAATAGGGTCCTTAAAAGCTCGAGCTCTAGTCCCCAGCATATAGGTTCAAGTCCACAAGGACCATGTGTGGATCTCGGCACTCCGTTTGGGTTCTTAGTAAATGAAATGTCCATCCTTATAAAAATAATTTTAAAAAAAAAAAATTTGGGGACCGGAGGCCGCCTCATATCGAGCGCTTGGTGTAAACCCCTATGGAGCATTGGTGCGGGGACCCACCTCCCACAGTACTCCACGACTTACGTAAACCTCCAAGAAGCATTGGTGCAGGGATCCACCTCCCACGATACTCCGCTTAAGTCGCGCTTTAATGCGCACGCGATAACTCGAACCTCCCCCATTCTGCAATTAGAGGGGAAAAGGCCCAAACCAACGCTTCCACGGCAGGGTGAGTAGCAAATTTTTATTTCTTTATTTTTCTTTTTCCTTCTTCATTGGCTAGTGACTGACCACAACGATGCCCAATGACCGACCACAAACGAGGGATGAGCTCACTAATCTAGCAAAACTCAAGGTCACTAATCTAATGAGGCTGAACCGACCAAAAATAAAATAAAATCTAATGAGGCCGAGACCTCACTGACCTTTGGCAATCTTATTCTCATCTGTGATCGGTCACCAGATGTTGCCATGACCTAGCAAAAAAAGAAAAAAAAAGAAAAAGAAAAAGAAAATCGCCCTATACACGAAAACGAAACCGGTCGCGCGATACTTCCTCCCGGAACACCACGTGTCCGAACCTCGCATCCCCCCGTCTCAAATTCCCCGCGTGCGAGCCCACGCATGAGGCGCACGCGTCGTCCCGCGACCGCCTCCTTGCAGCACGACCTGTCGAAATCTCCCCATGCAAGCAGAGGGAGTCAAATTTCCCTTCCCCAAGAATCGCCCGACGATCGGCCATTTCCGTCACCATCTCCGTCTCCACTCCCAGAAAGATCACATCAATCCGCAACTTCGAAAGAGAATCGTCAGCTCTATGCCTTCCATTTCCATCCGCCATGCTCAGACAATCCATTCCCCTCCCTCCCTTCGCGTGGTTCCACCACCGCCTCCCGGGACCCTCGCCCCCGCGATCCCGCCTGCGCTTCCCTTCCGTCCGCACCTACGAGGTAAAGCTGGCCCAAGACCCGCCGCCTGGCCCGGAAATCGCGCCCGGGAGGAACCCACCGGAGTTCCCGCCGCCGCCGCCGTCCCCTAGCTACCGGCCGGGCGACGCGCCCGAAGTTTTAACCAGAGTAGTTCGGGTACGATACAAGCCACGTCGAGGTACTGAGCGGCTGTCATATGTGGCCACACCACAACCACCACAAACCCTTGTCTTCGCCAACCAAAGAACCGGCCACAGCGGAAACATGTCGCACGCCTAAAGAAACCACGACACAAGGTTATTCAAAGCAAAGGCTAGCGGTGGAAATTTACCGGAACACATTTGACAAACCACGAACGCTAAAAACGGACGGAGGACTAAGAATGAACGCGTTCATTTCGGTCAGACATTTCGTCGAACACGCGGAGGGCGTCAGCTAAGAGGAAGCTTCAAACTTATCCGAGACACGTAATTTTGGAATATAAAAATCTGGAGGAGAAGGAAAATCTGAAAAATCAAAAACAAATTCACTTTGGACAAATGCATTCGCCTCCATCAAAATTGAGGGACATGATTGACCATTTTTTAAATAATTCTTTTTATAATAATTTAAGTACTCAATGCCTTCATCCCAAAAGGAAAAAAAAACTTCCAGTTGGCCTTTATGGTCTCCCAAGGATTTTTCTTTTTAAATTTCCAAAACTTGTTGAAAAGTCTTGGACACCTTCCCCGGGCGTAAGGGGGGAAATAGACAATTAAATTTGATTTTAAAAGCAGCCGGCCAACTTTGTCTCTTTCCTGAAATCACACTAGAAAAATCTCTCTCATTAAAAATCTCTCTTATTCTTTTGTGAAAGATTCCGACTTGAATGTCACTGGGTGCACCCTCATCAACATAATTTTTCAATCTGCCCCAAGGAACAAAGGTTAAGTTTGTGTGACTTTATGTAGTCTAGTTAACTATGATAATACGATATAATAAATGTCTAACTTCTTATTTTTCCTTTCGTCTATCACTTTGATGTCCTCTACGAATATTTCTCAAACACTAAAATTAATGGTTGTTGTTTAGTGAGGTTATTTATCTATAGAGATGTCTATAAAAGGCCACATATAAATGTAAGAAAGTGGGATCTTGGGTTCATTTCCAAGAAATGCAATCCTAGACTATGGAGTAGTACATATCTTATCAAGCCAAAATGGAAACAAATTGAAAATTAATTGAATTGCAGCACATTTGCCTTTACGCTCTTCTAAGGAGTCAAAAAAATTAGAACTGTTGAAAAGTCTGAGGCACTTCATTTAAAGTCATCATCAACATTAGTTAAATAGACCTGGAAATAACCTTCACAGGTTGCTACTTGCCAATACAGAGCATTAGCCGGAAAACTTTGATTTTAAAGTGAGCCGAACGTGATCCTGGGACGATAACTTCAGCCCAATTCCTAGTTTAAGCCACGTCACATCTACATTCTTCTTTGAGAGAGGGGAGAGAGAAAGAGACTAAGGGTGCGTTTATTTAGCAGAATACTTCATAATAAAGGAAAATAGTTTCCAAAAAATCATCTTTCAGCAGAATACTTCATAATAAAGGGAAATAGTTTCCAAAAAATCATCTTTCAGCAAAGTGGTAGTGACGAGGGCCACCCCTTACTAAAGATGTGAATGAGGAGCATAGCCCTCATTGCTAGATCGATGAGAGCTAGTGACCCTTGCCGCTTGACTACACTATCCTTCCTCTTCACCTCCTCATTTTTCTTTGGGAAAAATGCCAGAAAAAACCAAAAATTTGCTCAGTGTGATAAATTTACCCCAAAATTTTTTGCAATACAAAAAATTCTAAACTTTGTCAACTTTGACACCATTTACTCCAAACTCTATGGCCGAAGAGCATTTTCGTCTTTTTATTCTTTTTCTTTGCCTTTTTTTTCTCTTTTTTTCTTCTTCTCTCCTCCCTCTGCCATGGCCGGCAGAGGGAGGCCAGACTCAGGCAAGGGCCGCCATCGCCTGTGTCAAGCGAGGGTCGCCCTCGCCTTAGCAGGCAAGGACAACCCTCCCTAGATCCAGCAAGGGCAACTCTCGCCTGACGCACGTGAGGGCGGCCTTCGCCCATGTCAAATCTAGTGAGGAATGCCCTCACCCAATGCCAACAAAAGAGACTCTCGCCCAATGCCAATGAGGGCAACCCTCGCCTGAGTTTGGCCGTGGCAGAGGGAAGAGAGAAAAAAAGAAGAAAAAATTAAAATGTAAAAGACAAAAATGCTCTTAATTTTTGGTAAATATGTCACATGAATATAAGTTTTGAGTTTTTTATATCACGAAAAAACTTGAGGTAAATGTGTCATAATTGACAAAATTTAGGATTTTTTGTGTCACAAAAAAGGTTTTGCATAAATTTGTCACATTGAGTAAATTTTGGGGTTTTTTGTGACTTTTTCCCTTTCTTTTCTTAAGATTTTTGTCTTTTTGAACTTTGAAAACAGCTTTTATATTATAATTAGCCATTTAGTGCAACGTCAGCATGTAATGGCTATATAAACATCTCTGTTTACAGTTTGATGAATGGACCAATTCAAACAAAAAAATAAATAAATAACCCAGTTGCATAATTAAAAGTTCAAAGATCTGATTAAATATTTTGCATTAGTTTAAGAACATGGTGCCGTCATCCCAAAGGGAAAAAAAAAGATTCTGATTGGCCTTTATGATCTCCCAAAGGGTCTTTAAAAATTTGCCGACTTGTTAAAAAGTTTCGGTCACCTTCGCCGGCATCTACTTGCTATAGTAGTGTGTTAGTGCGAAACGGAAAATCAAATTGGACTTTGAGCGAGCCGGCAAGCTTTTTAGGTATTAGCACTTTCTTGCCTAGTTCATATCCTAAACCTTAGCTTATTTCTTAGCTAGGCCACGTCACATCAAAAACGTACATAACATCTATTTATAAGGACATAAAACATATATATAAACACAGTTCTTTCATGCTTTTACATGTGGTTAATGGATATATTTTCCCACAACAAAGACACGTGATATCAAGCCTTTGCTTAAGATTTCAAATTAGGGTATTAGCAAATGAGAACAATACGTAAACTTATATTTTATATCCGAGAAATGATTATATGACAATTTTTAATCTACTTTGATAATAACGATATATTTTGGACCATAAAAAATTAAATATCAAATAATTATAAATTGTTATGGGGTCTATTTTTTCAAGAATTGTAACCCATAACAAGCTGATATTCTCACAGTAGTGCAAAAGCTATTATACTAGCTAAACTCTTAAACTTAAAAGAAACTATTTTAAAGCCTAAACAAATAAGTAATTATTTAAAGTGTAATAAATTTATTTTTTTGAATAAGAACGGAATGGTCCACCAAATGCAGGATTGCCGAAATGCCCAAACTATAAGAACTTCTCCATATCATATAATTCGTAGGACAACAAAAATGGGCATTAAACATTATTTTAGATGGATTTAGAGAGAGAGAGAGAGAGAGAGAGAGAGAGCTTTTTCAAATAAGCACATTAAAGTTTCTCTTGACATGTGTTTTTTCTGGAGTATCAACTTCACAATGACGTGAAGAGAAAATGAAAACCGGTGCTTTCCATAGTTTGCAGATACAACGTGTATCCGGTGTGTGAAGTCCTAATGGTTGTTTTTAATTTTAATTAATGGGGATTACAGATGAAATGTTGCGCGCTGTGAGGTGCAAAACAAATGGGAATAAGAGTGAAAATCAGGTTGAAGAGTTGCAACTATTCATAAAAGGGTGAAGGGGGAATTTGTGGAGGAAAAACGTTCAAAAACAAAACAGAGGAACTTCATATTTTACATAGTGTTTAGATTACCGATTGATGAATACTATTATTTCTATAATTAGATATATATATATATATATATATATGTATGTATGTATGTATGTATGTGTGTATGTATGTATGTAAGCATGCATGCATGCATGTGGAAAAATTTCTCTATTTTCTCTCCATTTAGTTTTTTATTCTACAATTCACAGCATAGCATAAAAAAGTCTTGTTTTAACATTTCGCAATAATTTATGGACCCAGTGCCTTTCCTCCTAAGGAGGAAAAGAAAAAGGAACAGAAACTTAAGGTGCGTATGGTAACTATTTTATTCCCGAAAATAGTTTCGGCTCAAAATTGATTTTCTTTGATTCTATTTCCTGAACAAGTTTCCGAGCATCCGAAGGTATTTGATAACTGTAAAAAATTTCTATTCCTAGAATAAAATTGCTTTTGGTACAACCTTCAAATTTTTTATGACTTAAAAGTTTATTTAATTTTTAAATAATTTTAGTATATTTTTTTTCTTTTTTTCATTTTCCTTCTCTTCTTCTTTCTCTAGCCGGCAGCCGGCCACAACAATACCAAAGATTAAAAAATAAAAAATAAAAAAATTGAAGAACTTCCGGAGGAATCTTTAAAAATTTCCTATCTTGTTAAAATGTCTTGGTCACCTTCATCGATGTCTACTTGCAGAGGAGCTAGGTAGGAAATAACAAATAAAAAGTTGATTTTAAAGTGAGCTGGCCAAGGATTTATGGTATGGACACTCACTCACTTTGTTTATAAATACCTCAGGTCAGTTTTTAGCTAAAGCCACACACGCCAACCTTTTCTTTAGAGAGAGAGATCTTCTTAGCGATGGCAAACTCAGGGATCACAAATACTACTAATAATGCTGCACGAGCATTAGGGGGTGAGTACCAGGTATTCCTTAATTTCAGAGGAACTGATACTCGTCATGGATTCACAGACTTCCTCTACAATAACTTGGTAGATGCTGGAGTCCGCGTATTCAGGGACGAAGATGAACTCCACATTGGTGAAGTCATTGGTGAGAACCTTCTACGTGCTATCAATAGCTCCAAAATCTACATACCCATCTTCTCTAAGACTTATGCTTCTAGTAAATGGTGCCTCCGTGAGCTTGCTCACATAGTAGACAACGTGTCCAAGTTAGATGTTGAAAAAAGTATCCTTCCCATATTTTTTAATGTGGAACCTGAGGATGTTAAACTTAAGACCCCACTATACAACGATGCTTTCTTGGAACATGAGAAGAGGTTTACCGAGGAAGTCGAGGCGTGGAAAAAGGCTCTTGCGCAGGTAGACGAAATCAAGGGATGGAATGTCAAAAAGGATCAAAGGTAAATTTGTAAGATCTCTACCTTTTTTTTTTCTTTTCTCTGTTATAGGGGATACAACTCTGCCCTGTCAAATGATTCATTTTATTCCTTGTTTTAACAGAACTATTGAAAACTACCTGCAATTGTTGCTCTCACTCTCATTCACATTTGTATCCTCACTTATCTAAATTTGTAGTTTGCATCTATAGAGAAATTTCAACCCAAAACATACAATTTGCATCCTTAAGGTGGTCGATGAGGCTCACCAGTGGCCGGTCACCAATCGGCAACCAACTGGAGGAAGGAGGAGGAGAAGGAAAAAGAAAAGAAAAGAAAATTCAAAAATATTAAAAAATTTATTAAAAGTTATCCACGTCAGCACCGATCATGCCACGTTAGGTGGCCGACGCCTAGTCAGCAAAATTTCAGCGAAAATGTACAATTCCAAAGGACTGAATTGGCATAAAATAAAAATGTTTAGAACTAAATTGTCACAAAGAAAAAATATTTATGACTAAATTGGCGCAAATGCAAAATGTTTAGGACTTTTTTTAACACTTCACCCTGTGGAAAATGGTTTTTGCAAATTGTCCTTGTTATTTTCCTTTTCTCCTTTCTTCAGCGTTATCTTAGGCAAACTAGAAAGTCTTGATATGGTAATCACCCGTATTATCTAATCCAATGGGATAAAGGTGAAAATGAATTCTGGGAGATATGGCTCGAACATGAGGTAGTTTCGTGGCGCCGCAAGGCATTTGTTTCTTGTTTTAAGGGTAATCATTTGGCATTTATATTAACAACTTTATATTTTATCATCATTCGTCAATAACGATACATAATTCGGCTGTCAATTGATAAATTTGGATAAACATATGGTGAATAAACCCTATTATGCATTACATAGCATGTGGGCGCCCATTAGCTTCTCCAATGCAAATGAGCTGTTTTTGCACGATTTGCTGGATTTGGCAATCTCTTATGCTTTTGGGTTATGTAGTCAATGTGCCCAACATGCCGCTCCAGATTATTTTTTTGTTGTGCACTTGATCCACGTACAAATCTCCATTCCTCATTCACCAAGCTAATCCCATGGGAATCGAATCTCTCGATTTTCAATTTTAAACACATCGAAATGTGAGACAGCTCTTTAAATGCCGTTACACTTTACATACTCAGATCCTTAGAAGAAATTTTGTATAAATCTCCTATTATGAGCGCTCAATTTTTCTTCTAGGTTTAGCTATAAATGTCGA
This sequence comes from Eucalyptus pumila, assembly GCA_016097595.1. NCBI lineage: Eukaryota > Viridiplantae > Streptophyta > Magnoliopsida > Myrtales > Myrtaceae > Eucalyptus > Eucalyptus pumila. Next base: position 45,892,465 of record CM027853.1, read on the forward strand.
AATTTTATGTATGCTTGATATAGTAGCCATTTTGTACTTTGGCCATCAAATAAGCCAATACTATAGTCTTCAAAAATTTCTTTAATCATATATGAAAAAACATATGGAGTGAATTCTACTAAATTAGCCTATATTGATTATTCAGTGTATTTAAACATTTGTGATGCATGGATATGAATTTAATCTAGTCAACTAATAAAAGCACTTATGTACATCACAGCCAAGCGAAGATTGTCAGATCGGTTGTTGAAAAAGTATTGGAGATGCTGGAGATAAAACACAAATCAGTGACTGAACTTTTAGTTGGAGTTGATGATCGGGTAAAAGAATTGACAAATTTATTATATGTCAACCACGATGATGTGCGGCTTGTTGGAATTTATGGAATGGGTGGCATTGGTAAAACAACTCTTGCCAAACTCGTCTTCAATCAACTATCTTGCCACTTTGGAAAGTGTTGTAGCTTCCTTGAGAATGTTCGAGAAAACTCGTTGACTAAAAAAGGCATTGTCCATTTGCAGAAGAAATTATTATCTGACATTGTTGGTTGTGGATTTGTGGAAAAATTTAAGGATATTGAAAAAGGGATGAGGAGTATAGGAAGAACACTCCCAACTAAGAAGGTCTTTCTGGTTCTGGATGATGTTGATAATAAAGAGCACATTAAGAACCTTATAGGAAATTTTTCATTACATTCAGGATCCAGGATAATCATTACAACAAGAAATACAACTATTCTGCAAGTTGAGGGGTTCAAAGGTGAAATTTTGGAGTATGAGATGCGAAAGATGGATTATGGTCATGCATTTCAACTTTTTTGTTGGCATGCCTTTGGTGCAGACTTTGCTTGGGATGATTTTCATAGGCTTTCAAGTGATATTGTCTCACATATGGGAGGGCTTCCTTTGGCCATTGAAGTGGTAGGTTCACTACTTAAAGGGAAAGACAAAGCATTTTGGAAAGAGACATCAGTCAGGTTAAGGGAAGTACCAGAGAAAGAGATTCTAAAGAAGTTGAGGATTAGCTATGACAACCTAGACGAATATCAGCAACAAATTTTTCTTGATATAGCATGCTTCTTTTCCCATGAGAAGAAGACCGATGCAATTTACATGTGGGCCGATTGTCAGTTATATCCCCAAAGAGGAATTGATGTCCTTACTAGTCAGTGCTTGATAAAGATAGGGCACAACGATATGATCCGGATGCATGATCAACTAATAGACATGGGAAGGAAAATTGTGCGTGAAGAAAGTTCAAGTGACCTTGGAAGGCAAAGTAGGTTGTGGATTGCAAAAGAGGCCCTCGAAATCATAAAGACTGAAGAGGTAACTAAGAAATGTCCCATTGCTAGTAGAATATCTTTTTTGTTAAGGATTTTGTCTGCTTTTTTTTTTTTTACTACCTATTCAAGTTGTAAACGTAATGGTTAGAAGTAGACAAACTTCTTCACATCATTGCAAAATTGATCTTGCAGAGGAAGGACAAGGTTCTAGCGCTTGATATAAATGGATTGGATTACCCCGTAGTGATCGCAAATGATGAGTTTGAAAGGTTACGTAACCTAAGATCCCTCAAGTTAGGCACCGGAACTTTTGCTGGGGACTTTGTAAATTGTCGTTCGAAGTTGAGATGGATTTCTTGGCATTCTCCTCATCCGAATTTTAAGGCAGAAAATTTGTATTTGGATCATCTTGTCGTTTTTAAACTTGACTTGAATGGCTTCAAAGATGACTCGAAAGCATGGGACTTGATCAAGGTACATCACATGTTTTAATTCTAGTCTAATATTCTCAATTTATACTATGCAATGGTTCTTACACTTGACATGTCTTCCATTTTATTAGGGGGCTCGGAATTTGAAAGTTCTATCTCTAACTAGGTGTTATGCCATAACGACAATCCCAAACTTCTCTAAATGCTTGGGTTTAGAGAGGTTGACTGTTGCACACTGCTACAACCTAAAGAGAATTAAAAGTTTCATTGGAGATCTACAGTCGCTAATTGAGTTAGAGGTTGAATGGTGCACGGGTCTTGTAGATTTGCCTAAAGAAGTGGGGGCACTAGTGAAGCTTAAGCGCTTCTCATTGTGTGAATGTTTGAGGTTGAGGGAACTTCCAGACTCAGTTGGTAATTTAACCTCATTGACAGAGTTAGACTTAACAGGTAAGGGCATTGCCAAACTTCCAAACTCTATTGGAAAGTTAAAATCCAAATACATGTTATCTGAAACTTGAGATTTTTTCATTTGACAGACACAGGGATAAGGAAACTTCCCAACACTATCGGAAAATTAAAATCATTGTGTGTCTTGCATTTCCCAAGAGAACCAACTTTTCATCGGAAGCATCATGTTTGGCAATTACCTAGTGGCATCGGCATGTTGGTAGATCTTATAGATTTGAATCTAAGTGGGCATTACAAACTGGAAGGTGAAATTCCTATTGAAATTGGGGAATTGTCACGTTTAAGATCCCTAGATTTAAGTTGTTCTCATATCTCCAGAATTCCAGAGACAATCAACAAGCTTCATCACCTTGACACACTAAATTTAGTTGGTTGCCATGGTATTCAAATGTTGCCGAAGCTTCCCACAAGTTTGGCCTGTCTAAATCTTGTATCTGGATCGTTGCTCTCAGTTCCTAATTTGTCAAATCTTACTAACTTGATTATATTGCAACTAAGTGATTGCTCTAATATAACGGGCGAATCAAAAATAATCACAGGATGCAACTTAAGGTGGATTGGGAGGTTATCTAGATTGAAATTTTTAGACTTGAATCTACTAAATGTCCCTGCACCTCCAGAGTTGACTTCTCTTGCTCATCTGGAAAGCCTTTGTTTGTCTCATCTAAATTTGCAAACCCTTCCACTCGATGGACTTCCACAACTAGGGGAGTTACATGTTCAAGGTTGTAAACTGCTTCAGAGATTATCTATTCCTCTGGAATTAAGGAAGCTAGAGTCTATGCATGTGTTAGATTGTCCAGACCTAGTTGAGATAAAATATTTGGGTCTTTTGGAATCATTGAAATCCATCATGGTTTCTGGTTGCAAATCTCTGAGAAGAATAAGTGGGTTATCATACTTGACAAAGCTAGAGCATTTGGAAATTACACAGTGCATGTCATTGATAAAATTGATTGATGCATCTTGCACAAACACAGCCGATGATTGCATTGTGAAAATAGAGGAGTGTGGAGATTCAGTGCCAAGCATCCCATATGAAATGTCTATGAAGTGCTACAGAGAAGAATTTCTCCTGGATACATCAGACATTGAATCCAAGTCAGATAAGGTATGATGTCTTCTTCATTGATATACGGTAGTCGTGCGTGTATGCACATGTTTAAAAATTGATTTGTTCTAATTTTATTTTGATGCAATTCGGTAAAACTACACAACCCTATCAGAAACTTACATAGATGAAAATGTATTTGTCAATCAAATAAAGAAAAATTATTAAAGATGATCTTTCAATAATTTTAAATAATTTAGTATTCCTTCATTATGTCTCTTTTTAATTTGAAATTTTATCTTGTATAAATTAAATAAATACGCAAATAAAAGTATTGTGAATTGCCATTTTTTTTTCTTGTATATAATCGAGTGTCGGATATATAGGGTGATGTGATATTTGCTTATTTTGAAGTCATGATGTCCTTGGAACTTTGGAACTGCTGTGCCATACCATTCACCTTCGCCGTACCCAAAAAAAATTTAAGTTCTTATTTTTTAAAACATTAAGTTATGTTTCATCCTTAGTTTTTAAGTCTGCATAGCCATTAAGTATTCCCCATAACGGACTGATTCATTTTTCTTAAGCGAATTTTCTTAGCTAATTCTATTAACCGGGCATCAAATCCACGCATGTTAGAGGAAGCTTTGCTTCCTTTTTGGGCCAAATGTCCTGCTTTCTTTCGCCACCCAATAAAGTTGCCATTTTCTTTTTGCATGCGATTTCTTAGGTGTCTGATATTTTCGGTTCCTATTTTGAGGTTCCCATCTTCTGTTTTACTGTAGGCACTTTGGTTGCGTATTCTTTTCTATTTTAGTCACTTTATTTCTACTCGCCTTTTTGATGTTGGACAGATTTGGTTCTTTAATAATGCCACTAAACTAATTTTATATTCTAACCAAAAGAAAAACTCATCTAATCATTCTTTAGGTATCACTTCATAAAAATAGGTTTCATAGATGAGATATAAGATAATAGATTACAAATCGTCGATCTAAAAAGAAACATCATATGATGTCATTTTCTACAAAACTCTTGTTTGCAATATGCATAATTAATGCACAAATTTAACATTTTATTCATAATATAATAGTTATCATGGAATATTTTATTCGATTCTTGCTTTCATGAGCTTTGGGAAAAGTAATGTCGAATAATTTGATTATAGTTGTACAAAAGCAAACACAAAACCTCATTAGATTCAGCAACGTGTCTCCAAATGGAAAAATGAATGATGAACAAGGGGCAGCTAATTCGTGCATATGTTTGAAGTTGTGATGATTCATCTCTTCTGAATTTGTGTTGGGCTCTAACGTAAAAGTAAATAGAACGTTTGTTTTGCCTCTTTCTTGCAAGTTAAGCACTAACTGTGTCACATATTTGCTGTTTAACGGATGCAAGTGGGCTTGACTAGTTTTCCATTTTTGGCTACCTATGGGGCTTAGACTAGTTGACTATGCCTTTTTAGTAGTAAAATAGACTGTGACCACGGGGAATTCACGTCTTTGCATAGTACTGGACCATTTCAAAGTGAATTACAGCATATATTACTTGAACAAATAGTCATATATTATGTGACAATGTAACTCTTACACGAGTGAACATATTATTTCACTAAAAAACGCTACTTATGATTGAAAGAGACACTAAATAATTCTTAAGCATTTTACTTTAGATTAAGAAAGAATACAACATCATATAGACTTTCATAAACTGATTTAAAACTATGTCTCCCATGGTTATGGATTTTTCACTTGAAAAGTGGATAATAAAACCTCTTTTGAGTTCCATATTGCAAAACAATTGCACTTACGTTAGTATTGTAATTGAAATACATAAAAACCATTGAAAGATAGTAGTACATGAACTACATAAGGTTAATAGATTAATGTAATTAAAGTGAAAATAAGATAAAAAAAATAACATAAAAAGTAAAAAGAGAAAGGAAACTACATATGGAATTAGAATAGCAAGACTCTTACCTTCTTTTATTTTTTATGTTTTTAGTTTTTCTTTACTTGGTATGGAATGTAATAATTAGTGCGAGTAACTATTATTTTAAATAAATCAAATTAATAAACCAATCTAATAATTAAACCATAAAGGTTGCAGTGGAACAAAGCAAGTTGAGCTATGAGCACTTTTATTCCTAACTAATGAATGATGTTTGTGCGGTATTGAATTTCGGTAAAATATGCAAAAAGGCTTGATATACATCCAATACATATGTTGTTTGACTCTTGCGTTGAATCTGTTACATAACAGATGGAACATCCCTTCACAATCAAATTCCGTTATGGATCAAAGTCAAGTGATGGATCGGCTGGGTGTGGGTGGGGGGAGACGGAAATGAAAAATTTCACCCCTGATTCAGTGACATATGAGGGATTAATTGCTTGCATGAAAGATTTCGGCTGTCGTGTGAAGAGAATGTGGTACGAGACTCTTTGGGAAGGCCATGAGGACATTTTTTGTGAAGAGAGCAACAAGGGCATAGAGATCAAGAGTGATGAGCAAGTGAAGGAGATGGCGCAACTAGCATCTAAAAGAGGCTTCATTATATTGGACGTCCTGGGGGCAGTTAACAGGACGGAAGCATACGACGACGATACGATAAGTACGTTAAGAGAGGCATGGACAATGGAGACTGATGTGTATTCCAATGAAGATGGAGCTGAGTGGGACGTTTCAGGTCCTGAGGAAGACTTAGACTCTGCAAGTGAGGGTGAAAGCCAAACGGATAGCACCTTCTCTATTGATGATTTCGAGTCCGAGCCGGGCAATGCAGAATATTTCGAGGCCACGGGAAATAGGAGGCAAATGAGGGACGGAAAGGTTGGGCACCACGGTACTGTCGATGAAGGGAAAACGATGAGTAAAGAAAATAGGAAGGAGAAGCGGGATGAGACTGTGGAACCTGCTATCCAAAATGTTGTCCAGCCGATTTACCAACAGTGTGAAGGAGTTGAACATCATGAGAGGCCCTGCAAAGCCACAACTGAAGTTGAGGATCAGATAGAAATTGCTTCTGTAAGTATTGAAGATTTTTGCATTGTCTTAATTGTGCGGTGGTTAAAAACTTATGTGGAATTTCGACGTGGTCCAGGTGAAGACGGATAGAAGAGTGGAGACTGACAGAGTACCTGCAAAAAAGAGAAAGGTAAGTGGGACAAGATGTGCCTCAAACCCAGGAAGGGATCCTGCCATAAGAGCTAGAGCAAGGGGTACAGCTTCAAGTTCAAGAAACAGCAAAGCTACGGGATCGGGTAGGAATGCAGCTTCTAAGGTTGGGCACCACGGTACTGTCGATGAAGGGAAAACGACGAGTAAAGAAAATAGGAAGGAGAAGCGGGATGAGACTGTGGAACCTGCTATCCAAAATGTTGTCCAGCCGATTTACCAACAGTGTGAAGGAGTTGAACATCATGAGATGCCCTGCAAAGCCACAACTGAAGTTGAGGATCAGATAGAAATTGCTTCTGTAAGTACTGAAGATTTTTGCATTATCTTAATTGTAAGGTGGTTAAAAACTTATGTAGAATTTCGACGTGGTCCAGGTGAAGACGGATAGAACAGCGGAGACTGACCGAGTACCTGCAAAAAGGAGAAAGACGGAGTGGGACTAGATGTGCTTTAAACCCAAGAAGGGATCCTGCCACAAGAGGTAGAGCAAGGGGTACAGCTTCGAGTTCAAGAAACAGCAAAGCTACGAAGGCGGGTAGGGATGCAGCGTCCAATTCGGGAAAATAATATTTGTGTCAATTCAGTCTATCGGATTAACTTTGACTAGTCAACGCTAGCTATCCAACTGGTGCTGACATGGACAATTTTTAATAATTTTTTAATTTTTCATTACCTTTTCCTTTTCTTTTTTCTTTCCTTCCTTCCCGGTTGCTGGCGAGGCTCATGGGCCGAGGCTCATGGGCCACTGGGCAAGGCCAGCCTCACCGCCCTGGGCGAAGGCTGTGAGTTTGCCAATTGCCTATTAAAGAAAGATGAGGCCAATATGAGTTAGCCAGTGTTGGGGACAATCCTGGAAGTTGCAATTCTGCTGCGGGACGATGTTGGAGTTCGCAAATCACCCCCTAGTCATGACATTCTTGAATTTCACTTCTTGATCACCCCAATCAAATTCAAATTCATTATTAATCTCAATGCACAGATTGTTGAGGTAATTTTTCACTTATAAAAATATTATAGAGGATTACACTTCATAAGGAAACATTACAAAAATGGAAATAACAAAAGAAAACCGGCCGGTTCTTGAGGACCGATCTGATCTCGAACCTCCTCAAGATCGACGCCATGACGTACTTCATCTGGACGAAGGCCATCTCCTTCCTGAGGCACACCCTCGGACCGGCCTGAAACACCGGGTATTTGTATGGAGTCACCGCTCTCAACTCCCCCTCGGCGCCACCTTCCATCCCCGGTGCCACCAGCCACCGGTCCGATTTGAACTCGAGCCTGGCCTTCCCCCACAGCTCCTCCATCCTCCCCATCCCGTAGGGGAAAGTACGTCACTCTATCGCCCTTCCTCACTGGTCCCGTCCGGCAACACGTCGTCCACCGCAGCGTGTTTGGAGTCCCACGCGACCGGCAGGTACAGCCGCATTGATTCACAAAGGCATACCTTCAGCAACTTCATCTCCTTCAAGGCTTCGAAGTCCAAGCACTTGTTGTAGCTCCAGTCATGAATCGAGTTAACTTCGTTCACGATCTCTTCCCTCGGCATTCGAGTTCTGAGCAAGCAGCCAGAAGAGCCACGTCATCGCCGCCGATGTGGTGTCCCTTCCGGCCATCACGAAGCTTATCACCATGTCCCGCACCATCTCTTCACTTTGCCCGGCCGCAAGGAACCGCGACAAGAGGTCGCCGTCGTATTTTATCTGCCGATCGTCATTCTCTTGGAGCAGATTCTTCTTCCTGTTCCGGATTATATCAAGTATATCATCATGCACGAGCTTGACAGCTTCGGCAAGCTTCTTTTAGGACCCGATGTTCAACGCTCTCTAATGTAGCAAAACTCGAGGTCACCAATCTAATGAGTCCAAGGCCTCACCGACATATACGTTCAAGTCCACAAAGGCCATGTGTGGGATATCGACACTCCGTTTGGGTTCTTAGTAAATGAAATGTCCATTCTTATAAAAATAATTTAAAAAAAAAAACAAATTTTTATTTTTATTTCTTTTATTTTTTTATTTTTTCTTTTTCTTTTTCCTTCTTCATCGGCCAATGGCCGACCATAGTAATGCGCAATAATTAATTACAGCCGAGGAATGAGCTCACTAATCTAGCAAAACTCAAGGTCATCGATCTAATGAGGCCATGATCTCACTGACCTCTAGCTACCTTATCTTCACTTATGATCGGTTGCCAGCCGTCGCCATGACTTAGCTGAGGAAAAAGAAAATTTCCCTATCCATATATATATTAGACGAAATCTCCCGCGTTCGAATCAAACGCTCGATTTCTTTAGTAAACCCTAAAACCGTAACCTAATCATCGTTTAGATAAGGTCCACGAAAACGAAACCGGTCGCGCGATACTTCCTCCCACAACACCACGTGTCCCAACCTCGCATCCCCCCGTCTGAAATCCCCCCGTTCGAGCCCACGCATGAGGCGCACGTGTCGTCCCTCGACCGCCTCCTTGCAGCACGACCTGTCGAAATCTCCCCATGCAAGCCACAAGGGAGTCAAATTTCCCTCCCGCAAGAATCGCCCGACGATTGGCCATTTCCGTCACCATCTCCATCTTCACTCCCAGCAAGATCTCATCAATCCACAACTTCGAAAAACAATCCGTCAGCTCTGTCTTCAATTTCATCCGCCATGATTAGAAGATCCATTCCCCTCCCTCCCTTCGCGTCGTTCCACCGCCGCCTCCCGGGGCCCTCGCCGCCGCGCTCCCGCCTGCGCTTCCCTTCCGTCCGCACGCACGAGGTAAAGCTGGCCCGAGACCAAGACCCGCCCACCGGCCCGGAAATCTCGCCCGGGAAGGCCCCGCCGGAGTTCCCGCCCCCGCCGCCGCCCCCGAGCTACCGCCCCTGCGACGCGCCCCCGGAGATACCGGAGGCCCCGCCGCCGGCCTTCTAACCGGTCCCCCTGGAGGTCCCCAGCGATCCTCCCCCCGGGAGCCCTGGGCCGAACCCGGGGCCCGAGATCCCGCGCCCGCCGCTGCCGTCCCCTCCGACGCCCGACATTCCCATCCCCAAGCCGGAGGTGCCGCCGCCGCAGCGGCCGGACATCGTGCCCCCCTGGCCACCGACGATCGACCCGCCCCCGACGGGTCCGCCGGACATCGTGCCGCCCCCTTCGCTGCCGCCGGAGATCACGCCGCCGGGTGGTCCGCTCGGGGGGTTCGTGTTTTGAGTAGTGAGGTGGGAGTGGGATCGCGAGCTGTACACAATGTTCCGTATTTTACGGGAATAATTCCCTCTAAGAATTACTGCTGTTCGTATTTCATTCTGTATTTCCATTTTGTTAATTCCTGTATTTCGCTTGAAGAAATAGATCGGACACCCGCATGCGATCTTGAATGGATTATATTTTATAAATTAAAAGATGGGGTCGCAAAGCTGGAGTAGCTCAGTTGGTTAGAGCGTGTGGCTGTTAACCACAAGGTCGAAGGTTCAAGCCCTTCTTCTAGCGAATTTTGCTTTTTTTTCTTTCTTCCCTCGAGTCCTCAAGCAATTCTTGCAGTGTAAAGTATCGTTTAGTACGGTGATAATAATAATAATAACAAATAATTTTTTACAGATATTTTAACGTCTCTCTTATAAGTTTTTGTTATAAAAAGAAAGGGAAAAGTAAGCTTTACCAGTAGATAGATGACATTTTGAATGACAATAAATAATGATATTTTAAGATATTCATGCCTATCACGTGGTTATTGTGTGGTTATTGTATTAATTAAGAGAAATGTATGACCTTCTTCCTTTTTTCATGTTTCAATATGTATTTGTCCGTAGGAAAACTCAATTGTAGAATATGTGAACATATGCCAATGTTTTTGAAATGCTTTTCATTATGACGTGATATTAGTTTTCAATATACTCGAGGCTATTCTTCTAATTATTCATTATCATTGGTACAGGCCTTTTTAATATATAACTTATAGGCACTAAGGCATAATATGCTTCAATCCAAAATGTGACAGACTAGAGGTCCATCTTTTTTAGGGTATATTTATTTGAGTGATAGAATATTTCGTGAATGAGTTTTTTGGATTTTCTAGTTTGCTGAAAATGAAAATAATTTACAATCAAATAAAACGTGTATGTTTAAAGTAAGAAAACATGAATTCCTTAATTTAAAAAAGGAATAAATATTTTCCTTGAAAGATGATTTTAATGCAAAGTACTTTTTTAATTATTAAGTTTTCTCTTTTATCTCACAAAGAGGGATGATTTAAAAGAAATATTATTCTAAGAAAAATAATAATTACCTGGAGGTGCTGGACAAACTCATCATTCAATGTATTTTTTTAATGCAGTTCCAAAGTACGAAACCCCTGAGCTCACGTGAGCGAGATCCACGCACGGGAATCCCGCCACGTCATCCGGCGCCGTCCACACGCTTCCCGCGCGACCGGATACCATCTTCGCCGTCGATCTCCCACCACGTCACGCGGCCCCCGCTCCCCCTTCCTCGACACGTGTCGCCAACCCAAGTCCTCTCCTTTTTCCCGTCATCCTCTCTCTATCTCTCTGTCTCTGTCTCTCTCTCTCTTTCAGAGTCTTGAAGGAAGACGGGATTCGGATTCGCGGAAATCTAGGGCGCCTGACTCCAAGAATCCAAGCCGCAGCAGTGCAGTGGAGTGAAGTAGACAGCAGGCACACCTTCCAGTTCCATCGCACGAGAATCCCTCCACCACCACTCATCCAAAAAAGGCAAAAAGCGCACTGCGTTCACACTGCAACTCTGCAACGCACTTTTCCCCCCTCGAGTTCCTTAACTCCTGCGCACGCCAATGTCGCTCCATCTCCCTACAACCGCTCCTCCCGCGCTCCTCCACCGCCATTTCCGCCTCTGAGCCTTTCCCTCCTTCTCCCTCGCCCCGGAGCTCTCTGCCCCCTCCAGCAACATGGCTTCCCAGCTCGGCTCCTGCTCCCCCGCCGCCGCCGCCGCCGCCGCCGCCGCCTGCTGCCGTCGCCAGTACCGCGCGCCCCGGAGCAGGCCCCCCCGTCCGCAGCTCGCGTGGACGCGGTGGGGCGCGCCGAGCCGAGCCGGGTGGAGGGTTCGGGCCTCGTCGGATGGAGGAGGGGGATCGTACCTGGACATGTGGCAGATGGCGGTGGAGCGCGAGCGGAAGTCCATCGAGTTCCAGCAGATGGCGGAGGGGCGCGGCGGAGATGGTGCAGAAGGCGGTGGTGGGGTGGAGGATTTGGAAAGAAGAGCGAGGAGTTCAGGAGGATTTTGGAGGTGCCGAAGGAGGAGAGGGACAGGGTCCAGAGGATGCAGGTCATTGATCGGGCGGCCGCGGCCATCGCGGCGGCGCGCTCGATCGTTCAGGAGAATGCGAGGTCGGAGAGCGGGAGCGGAAGCGAAACCGGAAGCGGCAAGGGTGGTGGTGGGGATTTGGAGGATGAGCAAAGAGGTAATTCTTGATTGATTTGCGTGCGACGAATTGCGTAGGATCTTAGATCATAGATTTTCATTGTAATCCTAAGATTATGTGAACGAGTATTTCCTGTTTATGATGTTGCTGGCCAATGAGTAGATTCGGAGACTCGCAATCAGAGGAGAGATTTTTGCGGGACTTGGGGGTAAGGATGATCTTCTGGGAATGTATGGAAAGAGCAGCATACTGTTTGCTTTGTGTTCTCTGTTATTGATTTAGTTCCCAAATTTCAGTATTGGTTCTTGCTTGTTTTAATTTGAAGTGCATGGTTTCGTTTTGCCCGCAAAGTTTGTCGATGTGATGGTGTGATACGGTAGTGACCAAGTTGGTCCGTTTCTATTAACCATTCGGTGTTGTTTTTTGTGCAGCATATGTTTCCCTGAGTTGTAATTCCAGTCATAGCTTTTCTTCTTTTATTGCAGCAGTAGTGCCGACCAATCATCAGTCAATTTATTATGTTGATTGTCTTTATTTATCATAAACGATGGTAATTGTTCATGCTTTGTTACATTTGCATCTGTGACTGAGTTTATTGCCACTGAACTTTGCCAGAAAATGAGATGACCGTAGCTGTGCCTATCTCTGAAACTTCTGGCGGTGCCACACCAGGTCCTGATTTTTGGTCCTGGACACCCCCTCCGAATAGTGAAGAGAGCTCAGATGGGATGGATCTGCCGAAGCTGCAGAAATCTTCTTTGTCCATGGGTCCGATGCCTTCAGTTGTTGAGAAAGAACAATCGGTTGATTTTCTTCCAATTCCTTTTGAGAGTAAACTGGTCTCCCCATTTCTTCCACCTCTTCAGTCACTGGTGGATGTTGAAAAGCTGGATTCTGACACAAGTCAAGAGGCGTCAACCTTAAGAGAGGATCATGAGCTTGACCACTTATTTACATCACATGCTGCTGAAGCAGCCAATGCCCTGGATGAAGTGGATGTACGAACATCAGAAGGAGTGAATTTAGATGGATCGAGGTGGTGGAAAGAGACGGGATTGGAGAGGAGGCCTGATGGCATGCTTTATAGGTGGACAATGACCAGGGGTGTTAGTGCTGATCAAGTCACTGAGTGGCAGGAGAAATTTTGGGAGGCTGCCGATGAGCTTGGTTACAAGGAACTTGGTTCTGAGAAATCTGGGCGTAATGCCCATGGAAATGTTTGGCGTGAGTATTGGAAGGAGTCTATGTGGCAGGTAGATGATAAACTGCACAGTTCATCTATTGTTCACATTTTTTCTTTTGAAGTGGTATCTCTCCTCACAATGACTTTTTGTAGGGATTAGTACTCTGATGAAGGTCTGTCTATATGAGAAGAAACAAATAAACAGATTTTAGGATTTTTCAAGGAATTCTGTGGTTCTTAATTTTGACATTCTCTTCTTATGTCTTTGAGAAGACTACTGATCAAAAAGGTTTAGCAGTTGTTGTTTCCAACTCTATAAACATTAATGTTTTTATCCGCACCTGAACCAAGATATTCGTCTTTGCACTTCAGTTCACTATGTCAACAGAACAGAGGATTTTCATAAGATGTACCAGTATACATAGACGTCCTCTTCTGCTCCTAAGGAGCAGCTTTAGTATTTATTTATAGAATCACATTTATTTGCTAAAAGCTTGTGTGGTCCATCCTTGTGTTGAGGGAAATGTCTGAAGGAAAAGCTTCCGATTCTGTTGACAGGATTCAGGAATTCTACATCTCGAGAAAATTGCTGACAAGTGGGGCAAAAACGGAAAAGACGAAGAGTGGCGAGAGAAATGGAATGAACATTATGATGCCTCAGGCAAGGCGGAGAAATGGGCAGACAAGTGGTGCAGTATTGACCCAACAACAGAACTTGAGGCTGGACATGCTCACGTTTGGCATGAAAGGTCAGAAAGCAGAGACTGTGAAGGTCCTATATACTATGTGATTTATTTTGATATAAACCATACTTGCCTTTTAACCGTCACCTTTCATGTGATGACCAGTTGAATTCCTCTTCGGTCCTGCTTGATAAGAGATTTTGCTGATGCTTTAGTTGGACTTACTGGACACTCTCTCCTTTCTTATTTTTCCGAGTGATTATAACCTCCTAAATTTGTTGTGATTCTTCTGAATCACTGGATTTTCTGTGCATGCGTGCCTGGGGTTGTGTGCATGTAGAGAAGATGAGGAGGGGGTTCAGTGCCAAACTATTCTCTCATCTTTAGGATCACTGAGCTTATGAAGCATACATAATTCAGTTGGCAAAGATACTCTAGTTTGACGTGATTGTACGAGTCGTGGAGTAATCAGTAAACTGGAGACAACAATGAAAATTCCTGCTCTAACTCGACGAAACAGGGTTTACCATTGTACACTTGTAGCGTGGACATTGTTTGTTTACCAAGAACAGAATAGTGTTTTTACCATGTCCTGGTGTCTTATGAAATTTGGAGCTGCATGTTTGAATCACACTATAGAAACCGCAAGTGTCTTCACTTCCAAGCAATTTCGTGATATGTCTATTCTGTTTTCTTCTGTCGGGGCCTTATTAGGTGGGGAGAGAAGTATGATGGACATGGCGGCAGCATCAAATACACTGACAAATGGGCAGAGAGGTGTGAAGGCGAGGGGTGGTCAAAGTGGGGCGACAAATGGGACGAGAATTTTGATCCTAATGGCCATGGCGTGAAGCAAGGGGAGACATGGTGGGAAGGCAAGCATGGAGAGAGATGGAACCGCACCTGGGGTGAACACCATAACGGCTCCGGGTGGATCCACAAGTACGGCAAGAGCAGCTGCGGAGAGCACTGGGACACGCATGTTCAGGAAGAAACGTGGTACGAGAGATTCCCACACTTTGGTTTTTATCACTGTTATGATCATTCGGTCCAGCTCAGGGAAGTCCGCAAGCCGTCTGAAATGTCGTGATCAATTATAAATCCTCCCTAGGCACCTGGAGAGGCTTTTCTACTTGCAGATGAGAACGCATCGGCGCACGCCCATGCACACGGCCCCACTTACAAACAGCAAAATCTGTGTTTTTTGTCAACTCAAAATCCTGTTTTTGAGCATTGCTCTATCGATATATATACAATAACTTTGTATCTGCTATACTGCTACAGATCTGGATGGTATTCATATTCTTTGATTTGATGCACGAATCATTCTCCTCCTCTTCTTCTATCTTAAGCAACACAGTTACCCCTAGTGCTCTTCTCTCCGCTGCAATTGAAAGTGCAACTGGGTCATTTCAGCCATTTGAAGAAAACGGATGGCTGGTAAACTGGAAAACTGTGTCTTTTCACTCTTTTAAGAACAACAAAAAGAGGGATCTCAATTGTTTTTCAGATAAACACCGGGCTTACAAGATATTGCCATTAACCTCGTGACTAATCAAGTGAGACACGAATTAGAATTTGTCCGAATAATTCACATGTTTCAGTATCATCTAAACCATCAATTATGTGGATTTTATCGTGATTAATAGTCCAAATGACTTCAATTCACATTATTTATGAAATTGTACAATATTTTTTGAAGAGTTTGCGAAGTTGATGAGCACCATTGGATGAGTTTCTAATTCTTTTATCCAAATCAAACGTACAATTTGCCAAAAAAAAAAAAAAATTCATCATTACCTTCTATAAATAGCATATGCCCTTTTGGCTCCCCTTAATAGGTGTGCCTATTGATAGGAGTATGACTTTCTTCTTTTCATTCATCTTGTCTATCTTTGTACTCTACTAATGTAAATTTATGGAGATTTTTCTCACCTTTCTTCTGTTCTTCTATAACATCGTTAGTGAATGCAATTCTGTCACTATGTCAATTGAAATATTTAAAAAGTTTTTGACCAAATAATAAGCAGGATGTATGTATGAACCTGTGTCGCTCGGCAGAGTAAAGTAAAAAGCTAGAGTGAATTCAAGGAATCTAAGAGTGCACAATACCGATAAAGCCGAAAGTGTCGTGTTGTCGCGAAGAAGACAGAATGTGCTGGTAAGAGCGACTGACGATACCCAACCATTTGGGTGACTGGAGAGTTAGAAATTGGTCCAGTCCTATTGCAAAAGACTATAGAAACACTAGTCCCAAGGATGACCCAGAACCAGCAAAAGATCAAGCTTAAGGTAGCCATACTCAAAACTCGTCGACATTAAAACTCCCAGACATAATGAAAAGACAAATAGATCAGGATCGAAACTGCACCTAAACAGATGCCCGCAGAATTTTTCTTAACACTAGCTCTGATTAATAATATGAAGATGTCATCGAGAGTAAAATTTTATGAACATAGCATGCATTGCGTGAAGCATGATCCTCAACCAAATAAGGAGATCAAAATTGAAGCTAGGAAGCTTCTGCAGTTGTGGATGGATGTGTGGGTCATTATAAGACTTCAATCCTGTGCTTAGGCTACCCGACATTTTCTCCAGTTTGGTATCGCAACCAGGAGTCCTGGATATTTGGCATTGTTGTGATTCACTGTTGCATTGGTCCCCTGAAGCTTTAGTCTCTGATATAGGATGTGCGATCATTACAGGGCAGTCAAAGGACGAGAAAGAATCGCAGATACGTGGAGAATGGACTGGGATGAATTGCTCTGAGGTAACTTTCTGCTTGTATCATCTACTATAGCCTGTGAAAGCTCCGTTTCCACACGTTTGTCTTCTATCATTTGCTTTTCAGTCGGTTCATTCTCGTCAGGATTGGTATCTCCATCTTCTGGTTCTATCGAAACTGGCATGGAATTAGTCTTCTCCTTCTATGTATTCACCGAAGTCCTCAAATGCCTCAGCAGATATCTCATCCCAGAAACAATTTTCCATAACATCAGTCGCCTTGCCTTTACATTCCTTGTCATCTGGGCAATCAAAGGCGCTTCAACTGTGCTTCCTACATCGTTGGTTATGGTTTCATGTCCAACAACCATTTCAGAGACATCCTTTGCCTCGGTCATTTCAGGTTGAATCTCGCACGGTTCATCTGAATGCTGACCGGGCCATCATCACACTTGTTATTTTCATTTACAAGTCTACTGCTTGTGAACTCAATTTCTTCCATGACAAGACCGCTTTGGTAAAGATTCCGATTCTCTAGTTCAAGACAATTGTATGAGTCTCAGAGTAATCAGTAAACCAGAGTCAACGACCAAAATTGTTGCTCTAACTTGATGGAAACAGGGTTTTTGTTTTTGTTTTTTTTCTTTTCTTGAAACAGGGTTTTTGTTATTGGACACTTGTAGGTGTGGACATGTTTTTTTGCCAAAAAAGGATTTTTGTTTTTTTATCATGTTCTGCTGTCTCTTGGAATTTAGAGCTACATGTTTGAATCACACTGGAGAAACTGCGAGTGGCTTGACTTCCAAGCAATTTCGGGATCCATTTATTCTATTTTCTTCTGTCAGGGCCCTAGCAGGTGGGGAGAGAAGTACTATGTGTTAAGAAAACCCAGTAAAATATTTTGAAACCGACAAAACTATCAATGATTTATATCGATCTTGACAAATGCAAGAATTTTTGCATTTCAGGTAATATTCACATTAAACGGACATTTGGAATGATTAGTGAAAAGATTCTAAATGACTAGAAAAATCTCTAGGGAGTTCATATAAACTTGGAAATATCAAGGTTTTAAATCTATAGAATCTACACATCATCGTTGTTAAAAGTTTCTCGAGAAGAATAGTCTAATATAATCGGGAAGCTAGTCAAAACCAATGTTTGGATATCAACAGAAGCCTACATAAGCTGGATATGGATATTACCAGCAACGTACTATGAAAGTTGAACATGAGCAAAAGCCTGGTGAAAGTCTGATATCATTATGGGAGAGCTAGATAACTAGTGACTGAGAACATTAGTGGAACACTTATACTACCGGCAACCTTACAATCTTCTCACGATCTTCAAGATTATTATTTCAAGATATTTTATATCATCTTTTAAAAGTTTGTGATATTGTATCAATCTCTAACTTAGAATATTTTGATTTTCTATCAACTTTAAAGATTATCTTTGCGAAATATTCTATCCGGATGTCTTGATTGACCGAGAATACTTTCATCCTTTTTATAATATTAAATTTCAACAAAAAAATTACATACTTTTTCTTAAATTATATCTCGAGTTTGAGTCCATATATGATATCCGATCCGTACAAAACATTTACGTGCCAAAACGAGAAAGAACGTCCGGGGAGCATTTGATGAGAAATGGCGCGTGATAGGAACCGAGGATCCAACCTAGATATGAGCTTCACATTGGAAATGAAGGCCACAATCTAGGTGTTGACTTTTATGCACACGCCCCTCACTTGTCAGCATGAAATCATTCTGAAGAGTTGATCGTCCGAATTCTTCAACCTCATTAAATGCGTGCACATTGCCATGTGCATGCATGCCCATAGAAATTGGTGAGCACTTGCTGCTTCAGAAGCCTATCTTGTAGGCGCCGAATCCTCTCTCTTCTTGGTCATCTTTTGGGGACTTCTTCTGTCTTTCTGTGGATAAACGAGGAAAGAGGGAAGGCAGAAGCTATTCTCCTCCTCGGGCCAGTGCATGATGGTAACAAACCATCATTAATTGCATGGAGACGCATGCTTTGAAGATCCGTGTTGACATTTGTGGAGTACAATTTTGTTTTGTTTCCTTCCCTTCCACCGATAAAAGGAGAGAGAGCTTCTGAGGACGAAGCAGATCGGGAATCAGTTCCGATTGAAATCGGTCCAGTCCGGTTTTTAAGGCAGCCGAACAGTTCAAAAGGACCAAAACCCTAATTTGTTCTCAGCAATTCAAAATTAATTTGTTCTTAGTGTTTTTTTTCAACGAGCTCCTCCCAACTGTTTCTTTCTTTACCCCTCACACCCGCAGACTTCACAGTTCACGGCGTTTTCCTTCGTCGCGCCATCGCCAGATCCAGCTCCCCATTGTGCTGCTTCCTCATCTGTGTTCATCCACTCCCTCATCGCGCCATCGCCAGCTCCTCGTCGCGCCATCGCCAGCTCCCCGTCACTCTATTTCATCCATTGCCGGCTTCCTCATCTGTAAGCTCACAAATTTCTTCGATTTTTCTAAAATTTTCTTTCAGATTGAAGCTGGGTTCTTCTCATTTTCTAAAATTCGGGGCATGGGTTTGAGGGCGGTGGATGTAGAAATGTGGAATGTGGTTGTGGTGGTATTGGTTTCATGGGTTTTCTGTACTTCTGTGACAGCCTCCGTGTCTTATGATGCTAAGGCCATTAAAATTAATGGGCAGAGAAGGATCCTCATTTCTGGGTTTATTCACTGCCCCAGAAGCACTCCTGAGGTAGCTCCTTTCTTTCTTTCTTTCTTTTTCTCCTTTTATTCCTTATTTTTAGGTTGAATGTGTCTCCATTTTCGGCTGAATGATCTTTCCGCCCCCCAACTTTTCGCTATCATGCTGGAAATGGGCCTCTCTATATTGCGCTTTTTTATCACTACAGCATCTTTTTTCTTATCTTAGCAAAAAGCTGCTTTATTTTTGAAAAAAAAAAAAAAGCTCTTTTTTTGCTTGTTAGCTTAAGAATTTGTTTCTAGCAAATTTATGGCCTTCAACTTTGCTTGGTTGCAGATGTGGCCAAATCTCATTCGGAAGGCAAAAGAAGGAGGTTTGGATGTCATTCAGACTTATGTTTTCTGGAATGGCCACCGGCCTTCACCTGGCAAAGTAACAGAACTAGACCATCATTTTTCTTTTCATTATTTAGGCTACTTATAAAAGTAAAAAAAAGGTTTAATTCTGATTAAATTTGCTTTATTTTGCTTCAGTACAACTTTGAGGGAAACTATGATCTCGTGAAATTTGTCAAGCTCGTGCAACAAGCAGGCCTCTACGTCCATCTCAGAGTCGGGCCTTATGTCTGCACTGAGTGGAATTTCAGGTAATGTAGATGATTTATCCTAGTCCTAGAAATAGAAGAAAGTTTCTATTTTCATGTGAGGTTTTTGTCAAGTCTTTTCTAAACTTGTCTTTGCTTCTAGTGGGTTCCCTGTTTGGCTGAAATACGTCCCTGGTATTTCAGAACAGATAATGGACCATTCAAGGTTAGAAATTTTTTATTATCTTCATATTTCTGTTAGAAATTGCATATAAACAAAACTTGGAGATCCCGATTTGTCCATAACAAGTAAATTCATACAAATCCGGGATCGAATAGCGGAAACATAAATATCAACTTACCTCCAGCCATTGATGAAATCTAGAAGTGGGAAACCTCTGTATCTTTGATGGATCCACACAGCACAGCACAGCACGAGGGATTTGCAATGTAGAAAACACACGTCCTGTTCTACTAGTCAATCCCCTTCACAAAAACTTGATGGTGTGTTTTTCTGTATCGTTAGGGTTTGAGCTAGACGACCTGACGTTTTTATTCCGTTGGTTACGTTACTGGTATCTCCCATCAAGACCATTATGGCAATGTAATAACGGACAATATCACTTAATACACGTGGGTAATAAAATTGGGCAATAATGGGAATTTATATAGGGAATTCATTGGGTAGTTATTAGGAATAAATATTGGAATCATATTTAGAATAATAAAAATATATTACACATTTTAACTTCTCCCACTTGATCCCAATATTCCTTCAAATGAATTATTAACCCAAACCCACAAAACTTCATACTGAAATAAAACACATGAATCACGGCGATGAGTCCTCTTAGAGCGAGTATTATCTCCCGTGTATCACAATGTATTTCATCAGTCAATATGTGATCAAATAACTTAATGAATAAACCTTATGTTTACTCCAGGTCAAACGTAATTATTTTTCTCATAATAACTGAATGTATACAACTGTATTGAGAAAAACATTATAAATTAATAAAAGTCTCATAAATTCTTCCATATAAAGAAAAATTTACATGATTGGACCAATGCCCATTCTAGAAACATGATCCTTATAACTCATTGGCGGCATGCCTTTAGTTAAAGAATCAGCTATCATCAATCCAGTGCTTATGTGTTCTACGACCACTTTCTTCTCTTTAACACGTTCTCTGATGGCTAAATACTTGATGTTGATGTGCTTGCTTCGACTACCACTTTTGTGGTTTTTAGCCATAAAAACTGCAGCTAAATTGTCGCAAAATATTCTTAATGGCCTAGCAATGGAATCCATAATTCTAAGCCCCGATATGAAACCTTTCAACCATACACCATGTGAGGTGGCCTCAAAACAGGAAACGAACTCTGCCTCCATAGTGGAAGTGGCAACCAAGGTTTGTTTTGCACTCCTCCAAGATACAGCTCCGCCTGCGAACAAAAAAATATATCCCGATGTTGATTTACGGGAATCAATGCAGCCAACAAAGTCTGAGTCCGAGTAAGCAACTACCTCCAAGTTGTCCGTCCGTTTGTACATAAGCATGTGTCCCTTTGTTCCTTGAAGATACCTCATCACCTTCTTTGCAGCTCTCCAGTGGTCCATACCTGGATTACTTTGGTATCTTCCCAACATTCCCACAGCAAAGGCTATGTCAGGTCGAGTGCAAACCTGAGCATACATCAAGCTTCCAACAGCAGAAGCATATGGGATGTTCTTCATTTGTTCCCTTTCAAAATCATTCTTCGGGCATTGGTTTAAATTAAACCTATCACCCTTCACTATGGGTGCTGTACTTGGTGAACAATCTTTCATCCGAAACCTCTCTAAGACCTTATTGATATAGGTTTCTTGAGATAGTCCTAACATACCTCGAGGTCTATCTCTATGGATCTTAATGCCAATGACATAAGATGCTTCACCCATATCTTTCATATCAAAACTCTTAGAGAGAAATTGTTTCACTTCATATAACAACCCCTTGTCATTGGTTACAAGTAAAATATCATCTACATATAGCACAAGGAAACAAATTTTGCTCCCACTCGACCTTCGGGTATATACATTGATCCATGATATTCTCTTTAAAACCGAATGAAGAGATGATCTCATGGAATCTTAAGTACCATTGGCGGGATGCTTGTTTCAAGCCATATAGAGACCTTTTAAGCTTGCATACCAAATGCTCACCAGCATTAGAGAAGAATCCTTCGGTTGTTTCATGTAAACCACTTCTTCTAATTTTCCATTGAGGAATGCCGTTTTCACATCCATTTGATGTAACTCCATATCAAAATGAGCAACCAATGCCAAAATAGTACGAAGAGAATCTTTCTTGGATACAGAGAAAACGTCTCCGTGTAATCGATTCCCTCCCTTTGAGTAAATCCCTTGGCAACGAGTCTAGCTTTATATCTCTCTATATTGCACGATGAATCCTTCTTAGTTTTAAAGACCCATTTACAACCAATGGCCTTTACACCATCAGGCAACTCAACTAAATCCCAGACTTCGTTTGATGCCATAGAATTCAACTCTTCCTTCATGGCATTGTACCATAAATTAGATTTATCACAACTCATGGCTTGTGAAAACGACTCAGGATCACTTTCAGCTCCAACATTATAGTCAGATTCTTGTAGATACACAATGTAGTCATTAGGAATCGCTGATTTCTTCATTCTAGTAGACCTTCTTAATGTCGCATCAACATTTTCCTGAGGATTATGCTGTTCTACGGAAGTTCAACGGTATCACGGTAATTGCTGAACAGTTTGGTCTCTTTGGATCAATATCAACTGGTTGTGGATCTTCAATGATTGGTTGCTCGGCGACCGGTTGAAGCGAAGGGGCGCTGTAAGCAACAACCAATCTAGTATCTGAGGTGGAAGGTTGAGTATCCGAATGACCTTCTTCGGGGACAAAGTCCTTGAATTGATAGCTCCCACTAATCAGATCATTTTCAAGAAATTTAGCATTTCTTGATTCCACAAACCTAGCGGTGTGAGATGGACAATAAAATCTGTATCCTTTGGACTTTTCGGCATATCCAACGAAATACCCACTTATAGTCCTTGGATCTAACTTCTTTTCCTGTGAATTGTAGACTCTTACCTCAGATGGGCATCCCCAAACACGTACATGTCGCAAACTCGGTTTCCAACCTTTGAATAATTCAAAAGGCGTCCTTGGAACAGCCTTGGTTGGAACTCGGTTTAATATGTACATAGCTGTTTTAAGAGCCTCATTCCACAAAAACTTAGGAAGTTTGGAGTTGCTAAGCATACTCCGCACCATGTCCAATAATGTTCGGTTTCTTCTTTCAGCGACACCATTTTGGTCCGGTGAACCAGGCATAGTGTATTGGGCAATAATCCCATGCTCTTCAAGAAACTTCGCAAATGGACCAGGTGCTTGTCCATCTTCAGTGTATCTACCATAGTATTCTCCACCTCTATCCGATCTCACGATCTTAATTTTCTTGTCGCATTGTTTCTCTACTTCGGTTTTAAATACCTTGAAGGCATCCAAGTGCTTCGTGCTTATTACGAAGCAAGTAGAGATACATGAATCGTGAATAATCGTCTATGAAAGAAATGAAGTATCTCTAACCATTTGAGTCCATATCTAGACTACAAATATCTGTATGTATGATTTCTAATATTTCTGTACTCCTCTTAGCACCTTTCTTTGACTTGTTGGTCTGTTTTCCCTTTATACAGTCCACACAAGTGTCATAATCAGTAAAATCTAGAGTATTAAGTACTCCATCATTTACTAGTCTCTTAATTCTATCCATGGAGATATGTCCCAACCTCCGGTGCCACAACATAGAGGAATTCTCATTCACAACACATCGTTTTATCCCAGCATTATCATGAACGTGCATCGCATTATTAACGGTATTGTCTTGTAAATTAATTCGAAAGAGACCGTCGGACAAAATACCACTCCCAACAATTTCAGATTTATACGATAAATTTAATGTTAAATCTGAAAATTCAAAGGAGTATCCCAAAGGTACAAGTCTTGAAACTGAAATTAAATTCCTAGAAAAACTAGGAATATAAAAGGTCTTTTCCAAAATTAAAACAAAACCACTACTGAGAACTAATCTGCATGTCCCAATAGCTTCCACACGCGAGCGCATCTTGTTTCCTGAATAGATGCCTTGTTCACTTCCCACGGATTCCGCTGGTTCGAAAACCCCGCAAGGAATTGAAATGTGGATTGTAGAACCAGAATCAATCCACCAAGTGTTGTGACTCACATCAACCATATTAGTTTCATAACATACACATGTGAGTTGGTTACCTTTCTTTTGGAGCCACGCCTTAAATTTGGCGCAATCCTTCTTCATGTGCCCCTTCTTTTACAGAAGAAGCACTTGATTCCTTCTTAATGCCAGCTTGGGGAGGTAGAGCCATCTTACCCTTCCCCTTTTGCTTGCCTTGCCCTTTATACTTATCCCGTGTTGCCATATGAGCACTTTCTCCTTTCTCCATAAGTAGCCTCTCTTCCTCTTGAACACACATGGTCATGAGTTCATTAATTGACCATTTAGTGTTATGTGTGTTGTAAGAGATCTTGAAGGGAGCATACTCATGTGGGAGAGTATTTAGGATATAGTATACAAGAAAGGATTCTGATATCCCAACCTCATGATTCTTCAGCTGAGTTGCAATGTCCCTCATCTTCATGATGTGCTCACGCACACCTCTTACACTGATAAGCTTCAATGATGAGAACTTCATAATTAGGGTCATGGCATGCGCCTTCTCTGAAGACTCAAATTGTGCATCAATGGCCTTCAGCAATTCCTTGGCATTGTTATGCTGAATGACCGAACCACGAATGCTAGCAGAGAGTTTTGTCTTTATGTACATCACACTGAGACGGTTGGACCGCTCCCATTGAGCATAATGAGTATGCTCAGCATGAGTACTACTCTTAGTAGGTTCAGGTGGTTCGTCTGACCTAAGAGCATAATCAAGATCCATGCACCCCAATTGGAGAAGAACTAATTCTCTCCATTCTTTGAAGTTATTTCCCGTAAGCTCAGGAACAATTATACCAGAATTAATCGTAGGTGGTAAAACTGCATTATAATCAAAGGAAACTTATGTATCAATATATTTGAGGCAAATAAACTTAAATCATATTTTACCAATGTAAAACATGTTTTAAAATATGAATCATATAACATCAAAAACTACCCGTGGGTTAAGTTTCTAATTTAAATTGATTCATACTTACTTCATGATGTAACTATCAAATTATATTCCCTTCCTTAATCCCTGTGGGTAAATTAAGAAAGATAAAATAATATTTCATCCTAATTAATCACATTAATATATTGAAAATTCCTGTGGGATAAAATTCATAATATTAATGTGAATAATTACAATTATTGTCTTTAACTATATGTGATCCAAAGGCTCTTAATGTATATAATTTAATATAATCAAAGATGCTGTGGCTAATCCTTAATTAATTAAATATATACGGATCACTAGACATTTAATTTTATTCATAGAATTGCACCTTAGGGTAGAACAGTAAAATCACGTGCAAAATGAGTAAAACTTGAATTTTGCATGCAAGGCCAGAATTGGAATTTTACTTTTAAGGGGTAAAACATGAATTTCACGCCCAAAAGGGCAAAATTGTAAGTTTACACACCCCAGTGGGGCAGAATCGGAATTTTGTGCGGGCAAGGGCAGAATCGCAATTTCCTAAAGGCGGAGGGGCAAAATTGAGAATTTTGCAGGCAAGGGCAGAATCGCAATTTTCCTAAAGGCGGAGGGGCAAAATTGAGAAACCATCGGCACGCGTGCAAAGCACGCGCGCTTTTCCCATTCGGGCGCGTGCGCCGCACGCGCCCGCTGCAGCCCTTCGGGCGCGTGCGCCGCACGCGCCCGCTGCAGTCCCTCGGGCGCGTGCGCCCGAGGTCTTCTTTCGGGCTCTCTTCCGCCGCTTCCTCCGCCGCGACCGCCTCTGTTCTGCCGTCTGGGTCTCCTCCCACAGCCCATGTCCGACCAAATTGGTTGATGGGTTTCGAAGAGAACGCCGGGACAAACGAATAGATTCAAGATTTGGCAAAAACGACCATGTATGGACCAGAATTAAGCCAAAAAACAATCTGCCCTATAAAACCCTAACCACCAAATTTTCACCGCTCGATTAACCTTCAACGATCAGCAATATGTCGAAAAATTTAGGGGTTTCTCTTCCTAATGGCGGTGTGATCATTCAGATCCATTATCACATGGTGGGTGGCCCGAATTTGGTCGGAATTCTCAATTCCGATCCAAGCCATATACAAATCCGAAATTTATCCACATATAATTCAATAAAATAAATTCCAAAAGGTTTCACCAAGGCAGAGATTGAATGAGGCTCTGATACCAACTGTTAGAAATTGCATATAAACAAAACTTGGAGATCCCGATTTGTCCATAACAGGTAAATTCATACAAATCCGGGATCGAATAGCGGAAACATAAATATCAACTTACCTCCAGCCATTGATGAAATCTAGAAGTGGGAAACCTCTGTATCTTTGATGGATCCACACAGCACAGCACAGCATGAGGGATTTGCAATGTAGAAAACACACGTCCTGTTCTACTAGTCAATCCCCTTCACAAAAACTTGATGGTGTGTTTTTTTGTATCGTTAGGGTTTGAGCTAGACGACCTGACGTTTTTATTCCGTTGGTTACGTTACCGGTATCTCCCATCAAGACCATTATGGCAATGTAATAACGGACAATATCACTTAATACACGTGGGTAATAAAATTGGGCAATAATGGGAATTTATATAGGGAATTCATTGGGTAGTTATTAGGAATAAATATTGGAATCATATTTAGAATAATAAAAATATATTACACATTTTAACAATTTCTTCCTCTTAAAAACGAATTTGTTATATTTACTGAATTTTTTCTTGCCATCTTGAAGTATTACACATGCAAAAGTTCACAACAAAGATTGTCAACATGATGAAAGCAGAACGGCTGTTTGAGTCGCAGGGCGGACCGATAATCTTGTCCCAAGTTCATGCTTCACTGTTCCCATGACATTTCTTGTTAATCATTGGATGAAAAAATTTACTTATGTTAAGTGACAATCAATGTTAGCGGGACCCATGACATTGCTTCCTACTGGAAATTGACTGTCGCTTCCTTTGGCCTTGTGCTCTCAAAAGTCTGTAGATTTTTGCACTACTCTGTTGAATTAACATTACTTTCCTCTGCATAAAATGTTGTCCTTACTTGGAATAAACCTCTTGAATAGACCATTGCACAGGTCCACCCTGAATAATAACATACAATTTTTATGATAGAAAAGAATGAAATTACCTTTGGCAATTAACCTATCAATCCATCTATATACTTTTGTACTAGAACTTGCCCATAAAAGAAGGAGGGTGGGTCGGGTATCAAACCTTCTTTTGATAATCTTTCAACCAATGCTGATCGAGATTTTAAACGCTTTATCTTACATATGAGTGCTATACATAAATTTTCATGCAAAATAGGTTCTAATATAACAGGGTCGGGTATAAGGTCCAGTTATGGACCCTACCCACCCTGAACCCGATCACTCCTAGAAGCAGCAACGAGAGGAAAGAGCTCGAGAGAGTGAGAGGCGTGAGCTCATAGAGGTTTATGCGGAGTCGAGTCCATCGAGTTGAGTTGTTAAAGACCATGGGTATCGTGTATAAAGTAGGGCGGGAAAACACTCGAGAGCATGAGTGATTGTAATCTTGTAATTCTCTGATTTATAGTGGATTATTTTGCTGGCTTTCCTTGTGGATGTAGGTTTCGATATTCGGACTGAACCACGTAAATTTCCAGTGTCCTTTTATTGTTCCTCGTTTTATTTCTGTCGATTTCTATAACTCTCGATATAATTGCAAAATTCCGATATGCTTCCGTTGCGTCACCAATTAACAACACTTTTTATTGTCCTTTGTGAGCCTCATATTATAATCTTTTTAGAAGTGTTGGTAGTGTAATGGTTCGCACTCAGATGTGAGATAGTGAGATCTATTTGCTTGTACATAAGCAACACTAGTTTTGAGAAGATGTGCTTAAATACAAGAGCACTTACTATTGTAACTTCTCAACAATTAACTAGTGGAATCCAACTAATAGATTATCAATTTGGGACAGTGGATATAAACTTATATCAAGCCGAACCACTATAAGCTCTGAGTGCATTATTTTCTATCTCTCTGCTCATATTCATTTATCACTTGATAGAAGCACATTGCACAGCTTGACATAATCAAAACAATATTTGTATCAATATTTTGTTTTCCTTGATCATGCTTATATTTAACTTGGCACCTTCAATTCTGCGATATTGTCAAGTTTATTGAAAATGCCTATTCACTCCTTTTTAGGTGTTACTATTAGCCGACATCACGATGGACACCGTGGCCACATCAAATACACTGACCAATGGGCAGAGAGGCAACGAGTGGTCGAAACAAATGGGATGAGAATTTCGATCCTAATGAGCACGGTTAAAGCCAGGGGAGACATGTTAGGAAGGCAAGCATGGAGAGATGGAACCGCACCTGGGGCGAACAGCAGCGGGGAGCATTAGGATACGCATGTTCTGGAAGAAACGTGGTCTGAGAGATTCCCACACTTCGGGTTTTTTTCACTGTTATGATAACTCGGTCCAGGTCGGGGAAGTCCGCAAGCCACATGAGATGTCCTAATCAATTATAAATCCTCCCTAAGTGCCTTCTCGATAGACTCTTAGGGTCTGCATGGTAACCTTCCCCAGCCCAAAAATTTCTATTCTTCTCTTCCCCAGAACAAAAAAAGAATAGAAACCTGTTTGATAACGGCAAGTTAGTTTTTTGTTCCCGGGAACAAAAAGTTAGCCCGGGAATGGTTTTGGAATAGAAATGAGAAGTAAAAAAAGTTGCTTCTTGTTCCCGGGGAACAAGTTTAAGAAATAAGTGAATTTTATTTTTTTTTATTCTTCTCTTGCTAACCGCCATTGACCGCCGT
The DNA here is from genome assembly GCA_016097595.1 of Eucalyptus pumila. Lineage (NCBI taxonomy): Eukaryota > Viridiplantae > Streptophyta > Magnoliopsida > Myrtales > Myrtaceae > Eucalyptus > Eucalyptus pumila. The sequence goes on from CM027853.1 coordinate 45,921,190, forward strand.
TGACCACCAACCGCCGTCCGTCCGCCGCCGCCGGCGATCGCCGTCGGCAGTTGGCGCGCCGCCCCCGGTCGCCGGAGGCCGACGACGTCGCCGCGCGGTCACCGCCGGTCACGCTGGACGCCGCCGGACGCTGCCGGCCGCGGGTCGCCGGAGGCCGACCGACTGCCGCGCCCCGGACGCCGCCCGGTCGCGACCGACGTCGCCGCCTGTCACCGCGGGACGCCGCGTCGCCGACCGACTCGCCGCCCTGTCACCGCCGGACGACGCGGACGCCGCCGGCCAACCGTTGCCGGGCCACCGCGGTCGCCGGAGGCGGACCGACCCGCTGCCGGCGCCCGCTTGATCGACCGCGACGGCGGCGGCGTCCGGCGGTGGCCACGGTATACCGGAAAAAATAAAACACAAATAAATATAAAAAATAAACTGTTTTTTACCAAACGCATTTCTATTCTTTTTTTATTTCTAGAGTAAAAATTTTGTGTAGTTATCAAACGGGTTTTTTTACATAGAAATTGTTCCCCATAATAGAAATAGAAAAGAACTATTTCTGAAAAAAAATTGTTCCCCAGCCAAGAAATGTTCTCATGCGGACCCTTAGGCGGCAGCTGAGAACTCTCATGCACATGGCCAACTTCCAGACAGCAAAATATGTGTATTTGCCAATTCAAGATCCTGTGTTTGAGCATCACTGTATTAATATATTCAATAATTTTGTAGCAGCAATAGTGCTACAGATCCAGATCGTATTCCTAGACATTGATTTGATGCACAAATCATTCATTATACCTAGTAAACTGGGCTTTGTTTAGATTGACCTTAACAATTGTATATCTCGAAACCTCGGAGGTCAATGATGTCTTTTGGAAAATATTGTAGATCTTTTTTTGCGAAGCCTGTTTTTGTAGGCATGATGAAGAACCGTATGCTCTAGCTGCTCTTAGCTTTCCCTTCACATTCTATAAAGTATAACAATGGATACTTACCTATGTCAGCTTAAGCATCCTTCATCAGGGAGTGAAAAGAGAACAGGGAAGTGGAGGATGTTTCGGTTGCTAAGCCTGTGATCGAAAAATGACGCAAATGATTCATAAACTTTTAAGTAGTGTGCAATTTGGTCCATGAACTTTTAATTTATTTAATGTGATACCTGAACTTTGGTTCAATGTTCAATGTGATTCTTTAACTTATAATTTGTTGAATGTAATTATTAAATTTTTAACACTTATTCAATTTAGTCCCTAAATTATACGAAGATATTCAATATTATCTCCGATATATGGAAGGACCGCATTAAACATTTTTATATAATTCATAAAGTATATTGCATATGTACTAAAAATTCAAAGATCATATTGAATAAATTAAAATTTCATTATATTGAACAAATTAAATGTTTATGGACAACATTACACGTTGGATCAAAATGTTCATGAATTATTTATGTTCTTATCATGTCCATGATCACAGAAAAAAGAGCCCTCACGTGACGGCAAAGGACTAGTCAAATTTCTTCCGCGGCAAAACAAATTAGGTCACTTAAATAAATATACTTACGTTTGAATAAAGAAAAAACATAGAACCTTCCTTGGTCTCGAAAAAGGGAGAAAACAGGGAGACAATCAGAGACTCACACGTGAAGAGGGGGAAAGGCCAAGTCAACTTCGCTCTTTTGGAGCGTTCACACGTGTTGATGCCAGCCCACATCCATCAGGTTTTTTGACCACGAACGCACGCGCACGTGAAAGACCTCGTCCTCGTCCTCGTCCTGTAGTTGGTCGGTCCGATTCCAAACATTGATAAATTCCACGCGCTATTCTCAAATCATGTATAATCTTTTTTTTTTTTTTTTTTTTTTTCTGTTTTAGCAAAATCACGATCTCCAAGTTTGAACCTTGATCTCGTCCTTAAATTTCATTACTTATCGAATTAATCTTGAACCATCTGCTCAGACAAAAAAAGCTATCTTGCTCATTTTTCATGACCAAAAAAACTTATATCGTAAGATAGATTCATGATTCGCACGATATTATAATTGACTTTGTGATGAATTAAGTAAGACACAAAAGTCACAATTCATCCGAATAATTCACGTATGGAACTATTTACACTTAGCTTCGATGAATGTCATGATCCTCTCCTAATGCGTGTCGATTCATTAAAGCCAAATCTCGCGGGATTTAGAGTGGAGAGCATTCTTTTTGTTGTATTCACCTCCGATTGGAGCATGAGCCAAATCTTGGCTTACACTAGAAACCTTAGAGCTGTGCTCCTTGAACTAGATCGAAGTCAAGATCACTAAGTTCATGGAAATTCACTCCACACGAAACCTTATTCAGGCTAGTCTTGCACCGCATTTTGGAAAACGGAGGGCACCACTTTCAATTAATCCCAATCGCAAGTCTGATGAGCCACAAACCCGCTTAGAACCTGCCTAGGTCTGATGGAGCCCGAGCTAATCCCATCTTGCTGGCATGGTCGTCAAATATGTTTTCGGGACGAGCGCGTCTAGGCAATTTTTTTAAACCCGATATCAAGGCTCCACCTGAGCTAACTCATGGATCATCTCTCCATCCAATGTAGTCGTGTAGGAGGTAACTACATATATTTGGCCATCAAAGGGTACGCAATTGTGTTGAAAAGGGCTTACATTAATTAATTGATTTTCTGTTTTAAATAATCGGGTTAATGGATATTCCAATATTTGTTAAACCCTAGAGTGATCTTATTGAATTGAGTATTGACACCTATTGATAATGGGCCTAGTTGAGTAGCAAAGTATAGGCAAATGTGTTTAACTGAAACTCATAATGGGAAGGGCCAGTTGACACGCTATCAATTAGAGTTTGCTAGATCCCCTCTCTAACCTATAAAATGGTAGGTTATACCTATCAGTTGCTTTAATCCCATTGAAAGCTGCTATACTAACGTAGGTCATAAAAAGGAAGATCTGACATTCTGATAGATCACTGACTATCAGATGACTCAAACAGGTACGCTTTTAGTTGCGCTGTGTTTATTGATCTTGGTGTTTTACAATCCTATATGAATCTGTTTTTTCTTGATTGATTAGTTGTTTATGTGAATAAATTTTCTACAAATCGCCCCAAGAATTTAGGGCTACAGCAATGAAACTTTTTGGTGATGAAAATAATACCGCCACCATAGATACCCCTACAACGACAAAAAACAAACTTAGGCGCCATCTTTCGGCCAATGACGGCGAGACGGCATTTCGTCGCCATTGAGGGACCAACCACGGCTAAAAATTTCATTGCCATAGTCATTGTAGACTAGAACAGACTTCAGGCGCTGTAGCATTAAGAACCAATGGAATTATATATCCGTCATCGTTGCATTGATAAACATCGACGAAATCTTATTTTATATATATGAGACTAGGAACTTACCAGACGCGATGGACCTAATATTTCGTCGCTATCGCTCCTATAAAGCGCGACGAAAGTAGATTTCTTGTCGGACTGTGGTCACGACATGATGCGACGAAAGCAAATTTGGCTGCTGTTCTTTTTTATTATTTTGAGCAATAGCGACGAATTTTTATTTTCCGCGTTGCCTTTTTTCAAAGCAAACGCGACGGAATGAATTTTTTTAGCCACCTTCGATCAGGGAAAAAAACGAGCCTATGGTGACGAAACTTAATATTCTAGTCGCCACGAATCAGCGAGCTTTTCGCGACGAAATCTTTGATGATGAAAATGTATCTCCACCGCCATAAAATAATTTTTTTTTTTTAATGCATCTTTGAGGGTCGGATCTGAAAAGTATTTGCCAGATCTATAGCAAAGACGGATGGATTACCTGTTCATTAGAAGAGGCAATTAGGGATAGCGCATGGTCCAGGTTAGGCTAGACCGGCATCTAACTCAGGACTAATCCACATAGTGTTAGTTCCCAATTTTTGGGATTGATGGCCAACTCTTTTGAGCTTGGGACCAAAGATCGGACCAACTCTATTGGTCAAGTTTGAATCCAGGGTCAACTTGGAACTAACTAATTATTTTTTATTTTATTTTTTGTATTTCTTAAAAGGACAAATATACTATTTCAAATTACGTATCCATTAACAATGTGTCTTTGAGTAACCAAACTATAAACATCAATACATATCAACTATAAATATAATATAAGGTAATAACAAAGATTTACACTTACTAAAAGCAACAAACCATATAAACAAACACACAAGGCGGGGGAATAGAGGCGAGCACTAGGCAAGTGTCAAGATGAGAGAGGCGAGCTACAAGGCGAGCAGTGAGCAAGGCGAGCAAGTGAGTGAGGCCAAGGCGTGCAAGCGAGGCCAAGTTGAGAGAAGAGAGTTTCTTATTTTTCTTTTTTCTTGTTTTGGTCGAATGAGGGCTAAGTTTCTTTCTACTTTCTAATTTACACAACAAACTAATTGCGAAGAAAGCAGAGGAGGAGACAATAGAATTTAGAGTAGACAAAAGCATATAATATATAATATAAATTATATACCGGACCAACCCTAAACTCTCAGGACTAAGGACGAACCGCACAGTGCAAGGTCTAGGGATTTCAAGACCAAGGACAAACCCAATCTCCCTAGGAGTCGGACTAGATTGGCTGTGTTGGGCCACCTTGGATCGATGCTCAACCCTAAGGGCAATTGCCCCACTTGCTTTGGTTGATATACATCGACATTGTTTTTTTCATTATTATTATTAAAAGAAAATTTTATTTATTACTCAAAAAAAAAATACATGAGATATACATACACTTTGTTAGAAAGCTAATCAAAGTAAAGCAAAGCACAAAATACCATAATCAAAGCCAAATTCAAAGGACAAGGAGGATTCACATATCACCAGTAAGGTCAAACACATACTCTTTCCACAAAAATAGATTTTTCCAGCAAAATAATCGATGGTCGATCATTGGCTCTCATATCTTCATTGGTGATGAGTATATACTAGAAATTCATTCACCCGTAACTACGGCATTACTAATTTACAGTGCATGCCTAGGTTCAATTTCCTCTATACTATTGTCATATAGAGACAACCAAAACAAGTTGAATATACACATTCTAACATTTGGAAGAGCAAGTTTTCATTATTCAGTGAAATGTTAGAATTCCTGCGATTACCATTGAAGCTAGAGACCAAGTATCTCTACACAAACAAAGCATAGAGGTATCAATCTACGAAAGTATATTTATTAAACTCTTATATCTAGATCAAGAGAGGATAGCTCCCAAATCTATAATTAAATTGAGAAAGTTCAAATTCTCATATTTAAAACTAGATTGGGAGAAGAGAACTCTCATATTTAGACCAGGAGAGAAAAAAGAAAAGAACAAAAAAAAAAAAAAACACAAACAAAATCAATAAAGAAGGAGGGGAGGGGAGGCAAGCTCAACCTTCCCCATAACTGAAGGTTGAAGAAGACAATGAGAAAGAAGAAAGATGGAGAGAAAAAAACTTTTCGGCTCCCTTATTCAGCATTGTTCACAAGTTGGCTCCATCAAATGTTGAAAAATGGACATTTAAAGAATCAATTGTACACATAGACACATGCAATCAAGTTTAACATTATGAATGGTAACTTACCTATCTAATAACTAAGCATTAAACTAAAGAATTTATGCTTAAAACCAATATCCTTGGCACAACTCGACTTGTGCAATAAGTTTGCGCTACCGCACAAAATTTTTGGATCCGCGCCTAGCCTACAGAATACTACCTAAACCATTAATTATTCATCGTAAGTTCAATGTTATTGATAGTCGGGATGACTTTGATTTACATGATTCATAAAACCATACAATATTTTTCCACTTCGGCTACACAACTTAAGCAAATTGTACCACTTTTTTAAGGGAAAAAAAGAAAGGGCCTCAAGCGCCATTATTTTCTCAAATAAGGGATCAAAGTGAATCTTTTTTTTAAATAAGAGCCTGAAGTGGTTTTGGTTGTTTCAATTAAGGACTTAAAGTGGTCATAATTGTTTCAAATTAGAGCCTTATCTTACCTATTACCGGCCAGCTAAATTTTCCAATCAGTCAAGGGTGTCTTCATCTAAATCTTTTTTTTTCTCTTTTCTTCTTTTTCTTTTCCAGCATTGGCCGACATTTGTTGGCAAAGGCTGGCGAGGGCTCAATGACCCTCGCTAGCTGCTGGTAAGGGTTGGTGAGGGCCTACAAGCACTTGTCGACAGTGGGTGAGGGCCTGCAAACCCTCACCAGTCGCAAGCAAGGCCACCCTTGCCTGGGACCTTGCCTAAGGCCAGTGAGGGCTCACTGACCATTGCTGACAGTAGGCAAGGGCCAGCGAGCTCTTGTTGGTCGCAGGTGAAGGCTTGTAGGCCAATCCTCCACACATTTGGCAAGGACTTGCAGGCCTTCACCAACCTATACTAACAGCCAGAGAGGTCGGTGAGCCCTCTCCGATCACTGGCAAGGCCACCCTTGCCAGTTAGCGAGGGCCGACCTCGTTGCGAAGCTACCCCTCGCTTGTGGCCAGCGAGGGCAATTCTCACCAAACCCTCTACAAGCATTGCCCATGGTTAGCTGGCCACCAACGAAGAAGGAAGAAGAAGCAGAAATAAGGAAAGACAAAGAGAAAATGTCATAATGTCATTTTATTTTAAACAAACATAATCACTTCATCTTATTTGAAATAAGATTTATTTTAGTCCATTATTTGAGAAAGTGATGACATTTCAAACTCTTATTTAAAATAAGATCAATTTTGGGCTATTTTTTAAGAAAATAAGGACAATTGGAGCCTCTTTTTTGAAAATTTCCCTTTTTCTTATATATTTAGTCATGATCTGGACATGATTTGACAGGAGATTAATCAACGTTCAGACCCATGCCTTCTCTAGAAGCGTTCCCCGTTCAAGAATCCCAAATAAAATGGATATAATCAAAAGGATTCGAATAAACAATTAAATGATTGATTAATCACTCAACGCTCTCCCAACCTACTTATACCAAATACTACTCTCGATTCATTTGACTCAATTTGAGATCCTATACCATCCGTTTTCACACTATCTTTGCCTCACATAAGCAATGAAGAGCAACAAATCGAGTCAATCTCGCCCCCTTCAATTGAATTCGTCATTTTGGCAAAAATTAAAAAGAAGGGTAAGGGGGTCGTGCCACTTTCTCTTTGGTTTGATGCGACTTTTGGTTTTTTATTTTTATTTTTCTTTAACGTCTAAAATTTGAAATTAGACTAAAGTTGAACACGTCCAAATGTTTCGGAAATACAGGGCTAATTAATACCACTGGAATTCTTAAATCCATATATCCTATCACACATTTACTTCGAAACTCATTTTCGTGTTGTAAACTATCACAGACACTCGTGGCAAATCTATCATTTGTCGGTTAATGCCTAGTTTCCCATTTATAATTTCTGACATGAAAATTCACATGGCTAAGGAGACTCATTTGATGTGAATCCAACATGAAGTTTCAGCATAAATGGCTCTATAAGCAACATTTTAGTTCGGCGGTCAAATTTGAAGAAGATAAAGTTCCTATATTTTTTTTTTTTATGCACGATTTCTTTGAGTATTTTTTTTTTTTTTAAATTTCAAGGAGAAATTGAAAACCTAAACTTTCCTTTTGGCTTGCCTTGAAGGCCAAACCCCATGCCTTCTAGATTAGCAATAACTAAATATTCAAATTTGGAAAAAGGCTGTCTTTGACAAAACCACGCGTGCGGTACGCAGCCTTAAAAGTACGCAAGTAGACCAATACAACATGAAAAAAACTAAAAAATCAACTATCCGTCCGTACAATAATATGGTCAGACGCGTTGTTATTCAGCTACTGTATTAAGATACGGAAAATCCTGCAAATGCAAGCAATCTAAGTTGTTGTGTGTTTACTCTGGATTTCTGGTGACTTATCGTAAAGGCACTATCGAAAAAATTTAAAGAAATTTTATGTTTGCGTGATCTCACTTATGAGTCATCATGACAACCCTTCCTGAGGAAGATGAGCTTATCACAACAGCCTTTTTGCCATCCCAACATGAAGAGTGCCCTCTCCCAAGATGGCTGATTGGAAGCGTACCATGCTTCAAGCTTCTTAATCCTGCGTGTTCTTCTAGATACTGGGGGTGAGTATTACTTTTCAGACACTTGATACAACATGCCTATATGTTATTGACCTTTATAATGCACAGTAAGGGTGCAAAAACTCCAAAAATCTCCAAAAAGAATGACAAATTGCTTCAACAAAAACTCAAAATGGTTAACGCAGTGATCACGTGCAGAAATATCGAATCAATCACGTTGTGATTCATTTGCAGGTGTGTAGGGAAGAGACTGATGAACTCAGAAAAGATCGAAAGATTTGGGGTTGAGTTTGGCCTTTGAGAGAGGGAGTGAGGAGTGTGTGCCGTTTTCTCTATTCAAATAACCTTACCCAAACCAACCAAACCGAATAGTGTTTTCGGTTTAGTCCTAAACAGTTCAGAAATCCGACCCAACCCAACCAGACTCGAACCAAATTGAACTGAACCGTTAACACTCCTAATAGGGACAACAGAAGAGTCTTATGTGGCTATGTAGTAGGCTATCGATGTCACTACAAACAAATTAAAGACCAACATTGAGAAAGGATATCAATAGCTAATAACAATAATAGAAAGACACAAGATTCAATGTCTGCACTTGGTGTACACTCACCCAGTGCACCATCCCTTCGGGATTGCTTAAGAGATATTTGTGTAATAACTAAATATTTTGACGCATTTCAATATATCTTGATGAAGAGTATATGATCATCTAAGATAATAAGGTAAACATAATATCAATTGCAATCAATCAAGAATGTGCATGATTAAAGAAGATACATATATGATCCCAAGGGATATAGAGAATTTACGGTAAATATCATAATGTCGCTAACAACACAATTCATAATCATGTCTTGAATATATGCTGGAGTCCAGGATCAAACGTCGGTCCAAATATTTCTTTGAATTCCCCATTTCTCCATTCTATCCGCAATCCATTAGAAAAGTTACAGTGTTCAATAGAAGGGGTTTGAAACATTTGAAACGAGCACAATGGAATTTATTAAGATCGTCGATGTTGATTTTTCTAATTTCCATCACATTCAAAGACTTTCGAAGACCACATTTTTTATGATCGCTTTTTCGGGAGACAAAGTCCTCGTAAAAGGAGCTGTCATCATGCCATCATGGTCTCAGAGAGACGGTGGCCTTTTTTATGGCAAGGTCCTTGCCTCAATACCCAAAATGAAATCTTGTCAAGTTTGACATCCGACTCATCAACAAATGCAGCATGCATTCCCCAGTACTCTTCTGTTTTCATTGACTTTCCGCATATATAAACCAACACAACGTGGGCTTGGGGGTATACAATTCATTTTCCTCTTCTCTTCTCTCTCTCTCTCTCTCTCTCCGTGAAGATTGATAAGTGTTCTGTTCAGATCAGCAACGTGAGTATGGGTGGTGAACTGACAAAAGAACAGATTCTTGAGTTCAAAGAAGCTTTCTGTCTATCTGAAAAGGATGGTGATGGTGAGTTTTACTGTAGTGTGCACATTTGCCATATCTTGTATCAATTGAAACTTCAAACACTTCAAGGACCTTATTTGCCAGCAACTTCTTTTATTCATCAGCAGTTTGTGGATGTAAATTTGCAGTTCGCATGACGTTGGAAGAATTTGCAGCGATTATCCAATCGCTAGACCATAGCCCCTCCAAGAAAGAACTGCAGGACATGATTGACAAGGCCGCCACTGCTGATGGCAACGGGGCGATCGAGTTTGCAAAGTTCTTGGGGTTGATGGCCTATAACATCAAGGTGAAAAAACACAAGAAAATGCGAAGAGCTAGCCCTCTTCTTGATACATACGATTGAACATGCAGTCATACGATCTTGAACTAATGTTCTGTGAGTCTGAAATGTTCTCATTGATTGTGGATGTGTATTAGGAGGCCGCTGATGAGGAGGAGGAGCTCAAGGAGGCTTTCAAGGTCTTTGACAAGGATCAGGATGGCTACATATCTCCTAGTGAGGTAAGTTCATTTTTATCTCCTGCATATACAATGTCTTGATTTCTCGCTGTATGTCGTCCAAATGCTTTTCTTTAATTCAAGCGAGGACATGGATAACCTTGCATGCACACTCAACATGCACTCGATCAACTCTCAAATTCTCCCGTGAGATTCACCCAATTCGATTCAAATGTGTTGTTTTTCATACTTTGTCATCACTCATCACCATTCGAAAGAACATCACCAATTCAAGAAAGTTCTTCAGTTGTGCATGACAATGGCCCTTCTTAACTCAGAGAAAATAGAAGGCAGTTTTGGTTGATAATTTTGTTTCTCTTTGTCAGTTGAGGCATGTGATGATCAACTTAGGGGAGAAGCTGACAGAGGAAGAAGTGCAGCAGATGATAAGTGAGGCAGACTTGGATGGTGATGGTCAAGTTGGTTTTGAAGAATTTGTGAAGTTGATGAGCACCATTGGATGAGTTCTTGAAGTGAATTCCTTTATCCAAAATTGCAATTTGCAACAAAAAAAAAAAATATAAAAAATCGTCATTACCTTGTAAAAATTGCATTTGCCCTTTTGCCTCCCTTCAATTTGTTTACCTATCATAGGAGTTTAACATTCTTCTTCTTATTCATCTGTTGATTTTTGTACATTTTTCCTTTTCCAATGAAAATTTATGGACATCTTTTTCTTTCCTTTCTTTTGTTCTTTTATAACGATTGTAAGTGAATGTAATTATATCCCTGTCAATTTAAATTATGAGGAGTTTTTTGCCAAACAAATAAAAGGAAATGTAGGTGTGAACTTGTGGCAATTGACAAAATGAACAGCTAAAGTGAATTAAAGAAATCTAGAAGTGGACGATACAGATAAAGCCAAAGTGTCGTGTCATCGCCCAGAAGGATGGGAAAGCTAGAAATTGGTCCATGGTCAATCTGTCAAAGTCCTATTGCAAAACGTTTCAAGGACACGGCACTAGAATGACCCAAAACCAGCAAAAAGCTTAAGCTTAAGATGGGTTCTATGAGGATTAATCAATACACGCCAAATTAAAACTCTCAAACATATCTTGAAATTGACATGAACAAATCGGGATCAAAACTGTGTCTAGACAGATGCCGCAAAAATTTTCCTAACACTAGCTTTGATCAATAATATGGAAATGTTGTCACGAGCAAATTTGCTCAACATGACAGTCTATGGCCTATAATGTCATGCGTTAGGTGACTGATGTTCCAAGCACGGAAAGTCTTAGAATATTACGTGACAGACTCAAGATAAAAACCAAAGGAAAAAAATTATCTGCACGCAGTCATAAAATTCTTTAACAGGTAGACAAAGTCAAAAATCATACCAAAACATGTACGATAGTCTATATGGAGTTCGTTTAATGAGACCAACTATAGATTCGCAGGGTCTTGAATCTTCATTAGCTTGAGTATTCATTAACTAGGTAATACAAAGCTCATTGGTTCGTTATTTGAAGAAGTCTGTCAAAATGGCACAAGAAAACATCATGTACAGACGCATGTAAAGCTGCAGAAGGTCCCCTCTTTGAATTGATAAAATAGAATTAACATTAAGACTCATTCAGTTTCACATAAGATGGAGAAACTTCTTCAACATTTGGTCAAAATCTTGGACTCTGACCAAAATAATGTTTTGGGCGAGAGATTTGTAATTGAAACAAGAAACTTTCCCCAGAAGTTTTGTCTCGGAAACCTCACACAGGAAACAGTCATCTTCGCTTTTTGCAAGGAAACGTTTTTTTACGGTCCGTTTCACACTAATGATTTTGTGATCTCTTGTCTCTTTCTCGCCCTCATGCCTCGACATGAGAGTAGGAAATAGGAATCGGGAAGTTCTGGTTGGGTTCACATTAGAAAGTCACTTTCTCTTCTATATTGATGATGTTGAGAAGGTCAAGCATCAAAATTTTGGTTAAAGATGGTTTAGCATCCATGTGGCATGCTGAATTTTTGACCTTCTCTCGATAAAATGAATGAGCTTTTCACCAACGCACCTATGACCCATTTTTTCTGAGCTAATCACTCATGGGTTAACTAAGAAGCTGTTAAGGAATATAATCGCGATAAAATTCTTAAAAACTACCCGGTAGGTTAGATTGTACCAAAATTGCATCTGGTCAATTTTAACCACGAAATTGAATTCAATTTCGTGAATCGAACGTTCGAGTGTGTCACGATTTATTTTTAGGATCCCATCTCATCTTTTGAAGAAATTCCATTGAGCTGGGAATTTTGCGGAAAAATCAATTTGGCAAAATTAAAATGGAAGAAATTCGGAGGGGCACCTTTAGTGGAAATTTTGACCACCTATTTGAGTTGATTTGTGGAGAATAAAAGGGAAATTCGTATGGCAGCTTCAAGGGGGTAAAGTGACCACCAAAATAACTTGATTTGGTGAAGAATGGAGAAGAAATTGATGCAACATCAAAATGATATCGTTTTTGTATTTTCTAAACACGTCAGCGTACAAAACGACACTGTTTTGCACTTATTTCGCTGAAAAATCGCTAGGTCAGCATTTTGGTCGGATTTTTGTCGGAGTGACATTTAAGTGATCCATTTTGCTCATATTTTGACACTTAAGTGTCATTTCCTAACTTTTGGCACTTAAGTGTCTCTCTGTGCCAAGTTTTGGCACTCTAGGTGTCTAGCATTTGCCAAATCACTCAATTTTCAAGAACTAGGATTTGATTATATAAGCAACAAAATCTACGGGAATTTTGATTGATTAACCTCAAGGGCTACCCTGGACCCAAAAAAACAGACTAGACCCAAAAAAAAAACCTCCTTCTCAACAACTTTCCAACAACTAGATTGGACATTGATCCTTTTCAAGATTGTCCAATGGAAAGATGGGATTCTAAGGAGTATAAAAGAAGACCAAAATGCCAAAGATAAAGACAGATAAAGAGTTTTTTTTTTTTTTTTTTTTGGTAAGGGTAAGAGATATATTAGCTATTGCAAAACGCAAGACAACTGTACAACGAGGGGGGCCTCGGCACCAGCTTGCACTCAGAGAGCAAGTCACAATGAGTGGAGGGGTGCCAGGGGGGAGAGAAAAAAGCTGCGAAAAAGATACAGAGCAAGGGGAACACAAGCAGCGGAGAGGACACAGACAACTGCGGCCTGCACAATGAGAGAACTACAAAAAGCAGGACATCACAAAGGACCTAGGAGCCTCAGCTAAGCAGGAAAGAGGAAGCCAAGGCACCCCTTTAGACAGATCAAGAGTTCATAATTCCAAATTTCAAAAAAAAAAAATGCATATTTTATTGTCTTTTGTGAACCTTATATTATAATCTTGTAAGAAGTGTTGGTAGTGTAATAGCTTGTATTTAAGTGTGCGATAGTGAGATCTATCTGCTTAGATGCAAGCAACACTAGCTTCAAGAGAAAGTGCTTAAATATAAACAGCACTTATTAGTGTAAATTCTCAATGATTGACTAGTAAAAATCCAACTAATAAGTCATCAATCTAAGAAAGTGGGCTTATACCAAGCTGAACCAATTTAAGCTATGAATGCATTGTTCTCTATTTCTATATTTATATTCCCTTATTACTTGATAAAAGCACATTGTACTGCTTGATATAATCAAAGCAATGCTTATATCAATACTTTGTTTTTCTTGGATCACGCTTAGATTTAACTTGGCATCTTCAATTCTACGATATTTTGTCAAGTTTATTGAAAACACCTATTCACCCATTTTAGGTTAGCCAGCATCACGATGGACATGGTGACAACATCAAATACATTAACCAATGGGCAGAGAGGCGACAGATGGTCGAAACAAATGGGATGAGAATTTCGATCTTAATGGGCACGGTGTAAAGCTTAGGGGAGACATGTTGTGAAGGCAAGCATGGAGAGAGATGGAACCGCACATGGGGCGAACAGCATAGCGGCTCTGGGTGGATCCACAGGTACGGCAAGAGCAGCGGCGGGGAGAACTGAGATGCGCATGTTCACGAAGAAACGTGGTACGAGAGTTCCCGTACTTGGTTTTTATCACTGTTTTGATAACTTGACCCAAACTCAGGGAAGTCCGCAAGCCATCTGAGATGTCTAGTCAAATTATAAATCTTCTTTAAGTGCCTTCTGGATAGGCTTTTTGGAGGCAGCTTAGAACGCTCATGCACACGGCCAATTTCCAAATAGCAAAATCTGTGTATTTGTCCACTCAAGTTCCTGTGTTTGAGCATCACGACATTAAGATGTTCAATAACTCTGTATCCGCTATATTGCTACAGATCTAGATCCTGTGATTTGATGCACGAATCATTCTCCTTTTCTTCTTACACGTGCAACACATTTACTCCATATTACTCTCCTCTCTGCAGAAACTGAAAGCTCTGAATCCACATGTTTGTCTTCTATCATTTCGTTTTCAGTCGGTTCTTTCTCGTCATGATTGGTATCTCCAGCTTCTGGTTCTATTGAATTTGGAATGGACCTTTCTTCTCCTTCTATGTATTCACCAAAGTCCCCAAATGCCTCAACAGATATCTCATCCTGAAAACCATTTTCCGAAACATCGGTCACTTTGACTTTACATTCCTTGTTAGCTGGGCAACCCAAAGGCGTCTCAACTATACATCGTCCGTTGTGGTTTCAAGTCAAACAACCATTTCAGCGAGACATTCTTTGCCTCATCATTACGATTTGAATGTCGCATGGTTCATCTGAAGGCCAACCAGGCAATTGTCACACTTATTATATTCATTCACGAGTCTATTGCTTGTGAACTCAATTTATTCCATGATAAGACCACTTTGGTAAAGGTTTCGATTCTCTAGTTCAACACGATTGTATGAATCTCGAGTAATCAGTAAACTAGAGCCTATAACCAAAATTCTTGCTCTAACTTGATGAAATAGGATTTATGATTGGACACTTGTAGGTGTGGAGATTGTTTCTTTACCATGAATGGATTTTTTTTATCATGTCCTACAATCTCTTGAATTCAAAGCTACACGTTTGAATCATGTTAGATATTTCAATAATATTTTGAAATATTTACAATAATAGCTTCGATAAAAGTTATGACCGTATTGAAGATGCCCGCTATGTCAAAAGCGAGAGAAACCCCATCGATCATCATTATTTTTAACGGTCACATAATGGTTTCTTAACGGTCATATAACGGCTTTTCAATCGTTTTGTAACATTTAATTTATTTCTCAAACAAATCATTCATTATATTATAACGGCTCTTTTAACAGCTCTATTTTTTCTAAAATTAAAAATAAAATCTCATAAGACAATCTTGAAAAATATACACCGAATGAAACAAAGAATATTCTTTCTTTAAAAAAAAAAAATCTTTCCTTTCATTTTTCTTACTGGGTTATATACAATGTTGTTTATGTTCCTTTTAATATTCAGTGCTGAATATAGAAGAAGGTCCGTTGTATCTTGGGAGGATAGCTGTCAGAAGCCTATCGCACCAAGTTTCACACTCCGAGGGGCGGAATTATCCTTAAGGACAATGCTTATGCCTGCACGTCTCAGACAAATTTATTTATTCTTGTTAGCTTTTTCCAACAATCTTAAGAATAACTCCCATGGAGCCTCAAGTTGATTCTGCTGCTGATGCTTCAATCTCCGTAAGTCTAGTTGCACTACCACCACTACCACATATGTCCTATGCCAAACCATTCCCTGACATATCGAAGATCGAAGTTTTAATGGCAAAAATTTCAGAAGGTGGCAAGAAAGGGTTTTCTCTATCCTAGATGTGCACGCGTGGCTTTCGCACTTACGGAGGCCAAACCAACTGATAACAAGCTTCGAGATCAATGGATACACGCTAATAAGGTATGCAGGCACACAATTATTAGTACTCTTTCTAATGAATTGTTTGATGTTTACTGTCCGTACAAGGAAGCGAAACAAATATGGGACTCCATGACTGCCAAGTACACTGCTAAAGATGTGCGCAGACAAAAATTTGTAATTGGAAATTATTATCGATGGGAAATGTCCAATGATAAGGAGATCAAGACACAAATCAATGAATATCACAAGCTAGTGGAGGATTTGAAGGCGGAAAACATCAGTTTATAGGAAGAATTTATTGCGGGCCTGCTGATTGAAAAGTTGCCCGAGTCTTGAAATAACTACAAGCAACAACTCAAGCATAAGGACAAAAATTGTCACTGACCGATTTGATCGTGCATATTATCATTGAGGATACAACTCGTAAGGAAATCAGAGCTTCAAAGCTAAGGTAATTGCTACCATGGAAAATTTGGTGCAAGACAAATCTCAACATCGCCAAAATAGGTATAATAACAAAAAAAAACCTGATTACAAACCCAAAATTGCTCACCCCACCTTAAAAAAGAAAGGCTCTTGCTTTGTTTATGGAAAACCAGGTCATCATGCAGCGTAATGCAAAAAGAGAATAATGGGAAATAACAATCCTGCTAAACCGAAAGTCCATTTGGTTAAAGCATATGACTCTAATGATATAATTGTTGCAGTTATTTCCCAGGCCAACATTGTGGCCAATGTGAAAAAACGGGTGGTAGACTCAGGTGCTACCAGGAATATTTGTGCAAACAAAAATGTCTTTTCCTCCCACACGCCAGTAGGGGAAGGAGAAGAAATTTTTTATCTTGGTGATTCAAGAATAGCTCAAGTTCTTGGGAAATGAAAAGTTCTTCTCAAGCTCACATCTAACAAGACTTTGGCCCTGAATGATGTATTACATGTCCCTAACATAAGGGCAAACCTGGTCTCAATAGCTCTTCTAGGAAAGGTTGGGGTGAAGGTGTCATTCGAATCTAATAAAATTATAATGAAAAAAAATAACGTCTTTGTGGGAAAGGGTTACTGTAATCAAGGACTTTTTGTTCTTAACGTATCCAATGTTATCAATGAAAATGCTACTACTTTCGCTTACTTGGTTGAATCTGTTGATTTATGGCATGGTAGATTAGGTCTTTTTTTTTCTTTTTCTTTTTGGTAAAGTTAAGAAATGTAGATTAGGTCATGTTAGTATTTCTTATATTAAGAAAATGCAAAAATAAGGTTTAATTTCTGCAATTAAAACATGTATAATATGTGCCGAAACAAAATTAACAAAAAAGCCTTGTATTTATGTAAATAGAGAATCTGATTTGTTGAGTTTAATTCATACTAATCTAGGAGATTTAAAACAAACTATGACTAGAGGAGGTAAACAATATTACGTGACCTTCATTGATGATTATTCTAGATTTACTAAAGTTTATTTGCTTAGGCATAAAGATGAAGCTTTCGATATGTTCCTTTTGTATAAAGCTGAGGTAGAAAACCAATTGAATAAAAGGATAAAAAGAATTAGATCGAATAGAAGTGGAGAATATGTATTGCTTAACGAAATTTGTGAAAATAAAGGAATAATTCATGAAACTACACCTCCCTATTCACTCGAGTCTAATGGCATAGCTGAAAGGAAAAATAGGACTTTGAAAAAGATGATGAATTATATGCTTGTTAGTTCTAATGCTCCAAATAATTTATGAGGTGAAGCTATTTTATTTGCATGTCACATCCAAAATAAAATACCTCATAAGAAAACAGGTAAAACACCCTATGAATTATGGAAATGTTATTGTCATAATTTAAAATATTTGAAAGTGTGGGGGTGTCTTGTTAAGATTATGCTTCCTAATTCTAAGAAAAGGAAAATAGGCTCTAAATCATCTGATTGCATGTTTATTGGTTATGCTGAATATAGTACTACATATAGATTTCTTGTATTAAAAAGTAACATGCTTGATAATAATACTATAGTTGAGACAAAAAATGCAGAATTTTTTGAGCATATTTTTCCATTAAGTGTTGATATTATTTCTCCCACACCTCTTCATAAAAACGTTTTCAAAAATTCAAATGATGAATTGAGAAGGAGCAAAAGAATAAGGAAAGAAACTTCTTTTGGGAATGATTTTTATACTTATCTTATTGATAATGATCCTTTGACTTATTCTAAAGCAATATCTTCCATAGAAAACAATTTTTGGAAAGAAGCTATAAAAATCGAGATTAATTCTATCTTACAAAATCAAACTTGGAAATTAGTTGGTTTACCACCCAGTGCAAAACCGATTGATTGTAAATTGATTTTTAAAAATAAATATAAAGCAAGATTAGTTGCAAAAGGTTTTAATCAAAAACAAAATGTTGATTATTTTGACACTTTTGCTCTAATTACAAAAATTTCATCAATTCATGTTTTAATTGCTTAGGCTTCTATTTACAAATTCATTGTTTCACCAAATGAATGTTAAAACAGCTTTTTTAAATGGTGATTTGAAAGATGAAATTTACATAGTGCAACCTGAGGACTGTATTTTTCTTGGCCAAGAAAACAAAGTCTGTAAACTTGTTAAATTCTTATACGGCTTAAAACAATCGCCAAAGCAATAGTATGAGAAATTTGATGATGTTCTAGTTAATAATTGATTTTTCTCTATTGGAGTAGATAAATGTGTATACTAAAAAACTATTGATGGTGAATTTATAATTATTAGCTTATATGTTGATGAAATGCTTATTTATGGTACGTGTATTGATGTTATGAATGAAACAAAATGTTGTTTGACTTCTAAATTTGATATAAAGGAGATAGGGGAAGCTAATATTATTTTGAGTGTTAGAATCATAAAGAGTGATAATGGCATAATGCTTACTCAGTCGCATTATGTGGAGAGGTTACTTAAAAATATGATCACTTTGATGTCAAACCTGTGAATACTCCTTATGATTCTACTATCCAATTAGTGAAAAATAAATAAGATGATGTGGCTCAGTCTAAATATGCTCAAATTATTGGGAGTTTGATGCATTTGATAAATTATACTCGACCTGATATAACTTATAATGTATGTAAACTGAGCAGATATACACAAAATCTCAATAATGATCATTAGACTGCTTTGAGCATATTAATGAAATATTTGAGAGGAACCATGAATTATAGTATTTTATATAGTGGATTTCCTGTTGTATTAATGAAATCTGTCACTCCCCAAACCTCGGCCACGTGAACATCCCATCATGGTCGTGCAAATGCGACATTCCCAAGTAGTGTCGCCGACCCCAAAACTTAATTAAATTATTATGCGCATGCGGAACGTACTAAGAAACCCCTAACAAAAACTTACGGATAGGACAGCAGGAAAATCAATTAAAATCAACAACCATACTTCCAAATATCATTATCATCATCAATCCAGGGCTTACATACATCAACAGGATCCAGCGACTATATGCACCAAAAATGGGTCAGAGCTTATGTGCATCAAAAATGGGTCAGCCTACGCAACATGGATGGCCCACCAAAAAGAGGGATAGTCCTATAACTACTAATCAACCCTGTTCGACGATCCCACATCTTCCACATCCGATCGTCACCCCGGGTCCGGAGACAAAGGGTTGTCCACCCTACCATCAGGAAGGTCAGCTACACCCTCACCCAGAATAGCATTCATCACGGCAAGTGGAATATCAAAACTATCAAGTGGACCAATCCTAAAGCCATTGGCCCCAAAACGGAACCAAGCCATAAACCTATGGGGTACCCTAACATCCTCAGTCTCCTGGATCCATACGGTAGCCCTGATCAGCTCGTAAACCCAATGGCTCCCAGGATCAGGGAAGTTGTGCACCTACTCAATGATCTGCACTAGGAGGCCATTCTTCTCCGGGGGTCCAGCCATCTACGGTCCTGTAATACTTTCCCCAAACCGGGATGAGACATTGTCTCAGCAAGTTTACCCCTCCTAAACCCCTATTAGAAAGAAAATACGCCCCAGAGTGGTCTAGCCACATGATACAGAAGACTTACCTCGCCTTCTTGCCTTCCTGCAGATTAGTACAATTCATAACACTCAATCATAGGTAATAATAGGGGCTTAAATCATTGGAACACAATCAATTTCATTTAATTCGCAATCTTAGCAAGCATTCCAATCATCAATCACTACCACACAAGGGCATAGCCTACTCGCAGTTCGGCTATCTACTGACATATAGCCAGGCATTGCCTCCCCACCTTGGAGCGCGGTTTCGTCAGTACGTCGACGGCGTTCCCGAAGGAGCATGGGCCCAGAATCAACTGCGACCCGCATCCAGTGCGTGGGCATCCCACATAGGGGCGAGTCCGGCTCAACAGCCCAAGACGATTCTTCTTAATTATTACACAGCCAAATCATATTCGGCCTAGGACACTTTATATTTCAATTAGTGCTTCCACTTAAAATAGTGATCCCAGCCATTTTTCTTCATATTAATAATATTCCGGAAATTACTCACGTGTGTGAGGGCACGCTAATTTCGAATCAAAAAGCCAATATCTCACTTTTTCAAACCTCACTATTTAATATAATCATTAAAATCAAATTTTTGCATCAAAACCCGACACTTGGGTTTTTATGAATAAAATCCCTATTTATCACAATCAACACTCAATTTGCCACAATCAATCATCAATTTCAAATTCTAATTATACAGCGACGATCGGCACGAAATTCTGAGTAATCGGGGTCAAAAATAATTTTTCGAGTTTTTTTTATATATAAATAATATTTTAATGATTTTCGGAATATGAAATATTATTAAATATTACAGCAATTTCGAAACATTTATTTAAATCATAAATAAATCCCTTTAAGTCACATCAAGGCTTATTTTAAAATAAACCTACTTAACCCTTAAACTAAACATACTTTACTTTAATTAAACAACTTAATCTAATCCACATCTAAATAAACTAATCTAACAACCTAATCTCAATCAACTTAAGCTAAACACACTTAAGGCATCATTAACTCGCTAATCACGGTTTAGTGAGGTAAACTCACCGGAATCACTTTCCGACGAGTCTCCGGCGAAGAGCACGACGACGGCGACGACAAACCTACACGGATCAACACCAAATGAGCACTAATAGGGGACCAAAATGAGCTCGGAAAGGGCTGGATCTTGCTAGTTTTCTTTCTAGCAACTAACCAAGCTCGGAGGGTGGCGGAACGGCGACGGAACAACGGCTGAACGGGCGAAGGAAGACCGGCGGAGGGATTAGGTCTCGGGACGGCAACTCACGGCGACGGACGGTGACGACGGGGGCTTCGGCGACGACGAACGGCGGCTGGCTTGGAGAGACGACGGTGCGGGAGGCTCGGTGGACGGAGGCGAGTCGCTCGGCGCAGAACGGGACGGTGATGCTACGAGCTCCGGCGAATGGCGAGCGGCGGACACGCGAGCAAGACGGTGGCCAGCCGAGCGAGGATTCGAGCGACAAGGAGGGGCGGACGAAGGCGGTTCCACTGGTTTTGCTTCAGCTTTTTCCCCCCTCTCTCTCTCTCTCTCTCTCTCTCTCTTCCAAGTTCAAAATGAAGAAGATGATGTTGATGGGTGCAAGGGCAAATCTTGGCCCTCCACTTGTCAAGCTCTCCTCACTTGGCTCCAACCACCATGACCTCATCCTATGACATCATCTTCCACTATCTCCTCTCCCACAACATCCTTCAATAGGTGCAATATCATTTCCGCCGGGTCCAAATCTTTGTACATCGATTTCTTCAATTTTTTTCTTTCAATTCTCTTCTAATTGAATCCAATTAAAATCCACAAAAATTATCTCATGCTCCTAATAAGATATGTGACATGACCGAGCTTCCAACTTCTAAATTCAATCTCAATTTTTACGATTGAATTCAATATGGTACGATTTCAGCGCGCCTAATCCACTCGAGTAGCTTTTGGGAAATTTTCTTGCATCCGACCTGAGGGTGATCAGTCCCCAAGTTCGACACGGTAAAATTCCTTAATTACTTCACTCAATAGACTAGTTCCCTCGTGAGTGACCAACTCTGAGAGGCGAACTACATGCACCGATGAATTGCCCGACTCAATTGACTGAAAATAAAATTGAGAAAATCGGGATGTCACAACTCTTCCCCTCTTATTAAAATTTCGTCCTCGAAATTTAAATCATTACATATCTGAAGCAAAGAGGTAAGGGTACAATTCTCTCATCGAATCTTCGGTTTCCCAAGTTGCTCCTTCAGTGCCATGGTATTGCCAGACCACTTTGACCATTGGGATGGTCAAAATTGGTGCGCAGAACTTGTTCTTTGCGATCCACTTGTGCCAACCGGGCTTTCAACGACGACACTTTGTCGCCCCCACGTCTAATTCCTCGAAATTTAGAACGTGAGTCAATGTATCGGTTCATACTTCCTCAACATCGACACGTGAAAGACGTCGTGCACCTATGACAACTTCGGCGGTAGTGCAAGACGATACGCCAAAGTCCCTATCCTTTCCAAAATCTCAAAGGGACCTACGTACCTCGGACTCAGTTTCCCCTTTTTACCAAAGCGAGAAGTACCTCTCATCGGTGACACCTTCAGAAAGACGTGCTCACCAACTTGGAACTCCAATGGCCTTCGACGCTTATCGGCATAACTCTTCGACGGCTCGAAAGCGGTTTTCATTCTGTTCGATTGCTTTTCAATCGCATTTACGATTTGGACCCGGTAATCTTTCAATGATTTTCTCGACCATCTCTAGGCGGTTTTCGCGATAATCTTTATTGCACAAGGTGATGGAACCGATCATCGCAATCGAGGTAATGCATTAATTTTAAAATGCCATTCTACTCATTGAGACGTGCATTCTCCGAGGTAATGCATCAAATTACGAGCCCACGTGTCTCTGCCACACTTAATCACCGAGCCACATGCATTTCATACTTCGTCACCGAGAACCATGTGCATTCTCCGAGGTGATATATCTAATCATCAAGCCCCATGCATCCCAACACCAAATAATCAATTTAGGAACATATCCTAAATATCCACAATTAAATCAATTCAGCACAATTCAAAGCTTCCAAATAAATAAACGGACTGCGCCATGACACCGGTACGAGATTTCGGTCAGCCGGCCATCTCAATCTTAATTTCCGAAAAATAAATAAATGATTAATAAATATTAAAAATTCAATTTAGCACAAAAATAAAGCCCAATTAAATAAACATACTTGTATAATTGCATCAGTAATTTTTTTAAAATCACGGGTAATCTGATTGAATTTCCGGAAAATAAATAATTAATTAATTAATTTCAAGAATTAATAATTAATTATAATAAATCCAATTTAGCTCAAATTAGTCTTCGATTAAATAAAGCGAACTTCACCACAGTCATCAACATAAAATTGGTTCCGGACCATCTAAGTTGAATTTTCGGAAAATAAATAATTATTTAATTTAATTCCGAAAATTAATATTTAAATACTAAAAATTCCACTTATGACCAAAAGCCTAATTGAGCCCATTAGGGTCGGAAAAATCCCGCACTTCCAATAATTAGTAGAACGTCTTGTTTTGCGCAATCAATTTATCTAAATCGCATCTCGGACTTAGTTTCCCTTTTACCAAAGCGTAAATTCCTCATCGGTGATACCTCACCAACTTGAAACTCCAATGGCCTTCGGCGCTTATCGGCATAATCGAGCATCACTGTTTCGATAACCGCAATTGCCATACAATGCTTCAACAAGGAGCCAATGCTTCAAAAGGAGCCATTTGAATACGATAACCGTTGTTGTAGGCAAACTCGATCGATGAAGCTGTTCTTCCCAACTTCCTTTGAAGTCCAAGACACAAGCTCTCAGCATGTCCTCAAGAGTTTGAATTGTCCTCTCAGACTGGCCATCAGTCTGCGGGTGATAGGCCGTACTGTACTGCAGCTTCGTTCCTAAAGCGGATTGCAAGCTCTTCCAAAAAGCGGCGGTGAACCTCGGGTCTCTGTCTGAAGTAATTGTAACCGGCACTCCATGCATACGAACTATCTAACGTACATACAAATCTGCGAGTCTATCCAAACTCAAGTCCCTTCGAACTGCAATGAAGTGAGCCGATTTTGTCAGTCTGTCAACCACTACCCAAATCGAATCGTTCCCTCTCTGGCTCCTCGATAGTCCCGTCACAAAGTCCATCGTGATATGCTCCCATTTCCACTCTGGGATCTCAAGGGGTTGCAGAAATCCTCCCGATTTGCAATGCTGAGCTTTCACCTGCTGATACGTCAAACACTTGGCAACATGCTTGGCAATATCCGCCTTCATGCCACACCATCAGTAGTGTTGACGCAGATTCTGATACATCTTGGTACTACTAGGATGGATGCTGTAACTGCTACGATGTGCTTCTGATAAAATCTCCTCCCTAAGCTCCACATCATCAGGTATAACCAACCGTCCTTGGAACCTCAACGTTCCATCTTCAGAAATCTGGAAGTCGGCTTTCCTCTTCTCTCGAATCCTCTTGTACGATTTTCGAATATCCGGATATGTCACTAAAGCGTCCCGATTCGATCTGAACTTCGGCTCAGTTCGAGGGTGGCCATAAGGTTCGAAAAGTGGCCTACTTCAAACTTGAAACCCGAATCTCGTGCTCCCTCAAGTAGACTCCATTCCTTGAGTATCATATGAGCAACCGAAGACTTCCTACTCATTGCATCGGTGACCTTTTTGCCTTTCCGGGTGATACAAAATCTCACAAATCATAGTCCTTTAAGAGTTCCATCCATCGACGCTATCTCATATTCAACTCCTTCGAGAGAATAAGTACTTAAGACTCGGTGGTCAATGAAGATCTGGAATCTTTCTCCGCACAAATAATGCCTCCAAATCTTCAAGGCAAAGATGATCGCTGCAAGCTCCAAGTCATGCGTCGGGTAATTCAACTCGTGAGGTCTCAACTGACGGGACGCATATACAACAATCCTACCATGCTGCATCAACACGCAACCCAGTCCCTTAAATGACGCATCACTGAAGATCTCAAACCCTCCTGGACCGAATGGAATAGTAAGCACAGGTGCGGTAGTTAGCTTATGCTTAAGCTCTTGGAAACTACTCGCACTTATCCGTCCCATACAAATTTTCTTCCTTCTTCGAAGTCTCGTCATCGGCGATGCTAACCTTGAAAACCCTTCTACAAACCGTCCGTAATACCCCGGTAAACCCTAAAACTTCTAATTTCTCACCGTGTCGTCGGTCTCGGCCAATTGATCACTACTTCAATCTTCGCGGGGTCCACCGAGATTCCTTCTCCGAGATGACATGACCTAGGAAAGCCACACGAGTCTAGCCAAAACTCACACTTACTAAACTTGGCGTACAACTCGTGATCTCTCAAAGTCCGAAGCACTATTCTTAAGTGCCTTTCATGATCCTCAGAGCTCCTTGAATACACCAGGATGTCATCGATGAACACAATTACAAACGATCTAAGTACTCTTTGAACACCCGATTCATTAGATCCATGAAAGCAGTCAGGGCGTTCGTTAACCCAAATGGCATCACAGTAAACTCGTAATGGCCGTATCGAGTGCGAAATGCCAACTTCGAGATATCTTCCTTCTTGATTCTTAGCTGATGATACCCCGTCCTCAAGTCGATCTTAGAAAATATCGACGCTCCTTGAAGCTGATCAAACAAATCATCAATCATCGGTAATGGATACTTGTTCTTAATCGTCACCATATTGAGTTGACGATAGTCGATGAACAAACGCAAGGAACCATCCTTTTTCTTTACGAACAGAACTGGCGCTCCCCAAGGTGATGCACTAGGACGAATAAATCCTTTATCCAACAACTCTTGCATTTGTACCTTCAGTTCCTTAAGTTCTGATAGGGCCATCCGATAAGGAGCTTTTGAGATCAGCTTTGATCCGAGGGTTAATTCAATCACAAACTCTCTCTCTCTCTCTCGCGACAAACCCAGTAGCTCTTTCGAGAACACGCCTGGGAATTCTTGTACCATTGCGATGTCTTCCATCTTAAACTCCTCCACTGTCGTATCTATGACAGTTGCTAGGTAACCTTGGCAACCATTACCTAGCAAGCAAGTTGCTTCGAGCGATGAAATTAAGGAAACCGAGGGTCCTCTTCGACTCCCAATAAATTCAAAGCTCTCACTCCCTAACGGGTTAAACTGAATCGCCTTGCGATAACAGTCCATTTTAGCTCGTTGCTTGGTGAGCCAGTCCATACTAATTATCACATCAAAATCGAACATGGCTTTTACTATTAAGTCTATCCTCCCCTCTCGCTCACCAATCACTAACTTGCAACCAAGACAACCCACTATAGCTAACACCTTATCCTTCAATGGCGTAGAGATGCTAAACACAGACTCCAACAACTCATGAATTAATTCTACCATCTTAACATATCTTTCAGCTATAAATGAATGAGAAGCTCCAGGATCAAATAAAGCATAAGCAGGTTGGTCGTTCAGCGAGACCGTACCTGTGATCACATTAGGCGCATCCTCCGTCTGTCCTCTGGTGATCGCATAAGTCCTTCCTTGAGCTGGAAGTCGGTTCAGTCCACCCTGCGGCATGATCTGAGGCACGACCCCTCTGTTCTGACCCAACGGCGGCGGCGGCGGCGGCGGCAGCTGACGTTGCCCTATCTGATTCCTGGGGCAATTCCTCGATATATAACCCTGCTGGCCACACTAATAACAAGCACATATCCTAGAGGGATACAGGCCTGTACCATGTCGCCTTCCACATGAATGACACACTCCTTGATGGTTCGGTGATGGTTTCCCTATCCCACCCTTCTTGTTGAGTGGAACAGGGTATCTTCCTCCAGACATCGACCTCTTCCCAAACCGATTACCTTCTCTTCTCGAATTAAACCGCGACCCAGAAGCGGCAGCTCTCGCATTCTGGTCTTTCTCAATCAGCTGGGCCCGCTTATAAAGGTCTTTGTACTCCTTCAAGTCTAATGGTACCACAAAGCTCCTCACCTCTGGCCGAAGCCCATCTCTAAACCTTCGAGCTCGGTCTGCCGGTTTCTAAACCAACTCAGGGGCATACTGTGATAGCTCAGCAAACTTCGCTTCATACTGATCAACTGTCATCGTACCTTGACGAAGGCGCTGGAACTCCGTCATCTTCAACTCTCTAGCACAATTAGAAAAGTACTTCTCATTGAAGACCTCAAGAAACGCATTCCACTCTGGGGCTACGCCCTCAGGGAACACTATCATTTTATTAGTCTCCACCATGTGGCTACGGTCCCCCTCAACTGATAGGCTGCCAGCACGACCTTCTCTGCTTCAGTGCACATCAGTAGCTCAAAGGCATTCTCTAGTTCCTGAACCCATAGCGCTGCAGCCTCGGGATCTCCCGCTCCCGTGAACGTTGGCGGATTCAACCTCAGAAAATGTTATACCAGCTTATGCCTAAGCCTCCCAGCGGCTACATCCTCAGGTGGAATTTCCTCAAGTTCCTCCTCCGGCTCAGCAATCGGTGCGGAGGTAGTAGCAGCAGCAGCATCAGCGGCGGCAGTAGCATTGGCGACATTAGCAGCATTGGTGGCGGCGGCGATAGCGGCGGCCTGTTGGTCTAGTCTGTCACCCATCATCTCAAGCATCTGCATGATTCCAACAAACCGCGGATCCTCAGGGGCTACGGCATCCTCTGGGGTTAATGCTGCACCACTTGCACTGGCCTCAGCCTACGCTCTCCCCAGGGCACCTCGGGCACCAACTCTCATCGACGGCCCACCCCGAAACACGGCGCCTACTGCTCTCTTCCTAGCAGCTCTTGGCACTCGGTCACTCATGCTACAGGCTCAATATAGATGCTTATTGCAAATTCCAATATAACATTAGAATCTAAGTGACCTCAACACAAGTTAACAAACAACTAACAATCACTTGCATCAGTATCATAAAAGCCTTTCCTACCAACTATCCCATGACTCCCACGCACCTTATCACTCCACACATGAACCATGCTCTGATACCACTTAAACGGGGATGTCACGCCCCGAACCTCGGCCACGTGAACATCCCGTCATGGTCGTGCAAATGCGACATTCCCAGGTAGTGTCGCCGACCCCAAAACTTAATTAAATTATTATGCGCATGCGGAACGTACTAAGAAATCCCTAACAAAAACTTACGAGATAGGACATCAGGAAAATCAATTAAAATCAACAACCATACTTCCAAATATCATTATCATCATCAATCCAGGGCTTACATACATAAACAGGATCCAGCGACTATATGCACCAAAAATGGGTCAGAGTTTATATGCATCAAAAATGGGTCAGCCTACGCAACATGGATCGGCCCACCAAAAAGCGGGATAGTCCTATAACTACTAATCAACCCCATTCGACGATCCCACATCTTCCACATCCGACTGCCCCGGGTCCGGAGACGAAGGGTTGTCCACCCTACCATCAGAAAGGTCAGCTACACCCTCACCCAGAATAGCATTCATCACGGCAAGTGGAATATCAAAACTATCAAGTGGACCAATCCTAAAGCCATTGGCCCCAAAACGGAACCAAGCCCTAAACCTATGGGGTACCCTAACATCCTCGTCGGACGGATCCATACGGTAGCCCCGATCAGCTCGTAAACCCAATGGCTCCTAGGATCGGGAAGTTGTGCACCGCTCGATGATCTCCGCACCGGGAGGCCATTCTTCTCCGGGGGTCCAGCCATCTACGGTCCTGTAAAATTTTCCCCAAACCGGGATGAGACATTGTCTTAGCAAGTTCACCCCTCCTAAACCCCTATTAGAAAGAAAATACGCCCCGGAGTGGTCTAGCCACATAATACAGAAGACTTACCTCGCCTCTTGCCTTCCTCAGATTAGTACAATTCATAACACTCAATCATAGGTAATAATAGGGGCTTAAATCATTGGAACATAATCAATTTCATTTAATTCGCAATCCCAGCAAGCATTCCAATCATCAATCACTGCCACACAAGGGCATAGCCTACTCGCAGTTCAGCTATCTACTGACATATAGCCAGGCATCGCCTCCCCACCTTGGAGCGGCTTCGTAGTACGTCGACGGCGTTCCCGAAGGAGCATGGGCCCCGAGAATCAATCTGCGACCCGCATCCGGTGCGTGGGCATCCCACATAGGGTCGAGTCCGCTCAACAGCCCATGACGATTCTTCTTAATTATTACACAGCCAAATCATATTACTTCGGCCTCAGCGGGACACTTTATATTTCAATCAGTCTTCCACTTAAAATAGTGATCCAGCCATTTTTCTTCATATTAATAATATTCCAAAATTACTCACGTGTGTGGGGACACGCTAATTTCGAATCAAAAAGCCAATATCTCACTTTTTCAAACCTCACTATTTAATATAATCATTAAAATCAAATTTTTGCATCAAAACCCGACACTTGGGTTTTTATGAATAAAATCCCTATTTATCACAATCAACACTCAATTTGCCACAATCAATCATCAATTTAAAATTCTAATTATACAGCGACGATCGGCACGAAATTCTGAGTAATCAGGGTCAAAAATAATTTTTCGAGTTTTTTTTTATATATAAATAATATTTTAATGATTTTCGGAATATGAAATATTATTAAATAATCCAGCAATTTCGAAAACATTTATTTAAATCATAAATAAATCCCTTTAAGTCACATCAAGGCTTATTTTAAAATAAACCTACTTAACCCTTAAACTAAACATACTTTACTTTAATTAAACAACTTAATCTAATCCACATCTAAATAAACTAATCTAACAACCTAATCTCAATCAACTTAAGCTAAACACACTTAAGGCATCATTAACTCGCTAATCACGGTTTAGTGAGGTAAACTCACCGGAATCACTTTCCGATGAGTCTCCGGCGAAGAGCACGACGACGCCGACGACAAACCTACACGGATCAACACCAAATGAGCACTAATAGGGGACCAAAATGAGTTCGGAAAGGGCTGGATCTTGCTGGTTTTCTTTCCAGCAACTAACCGAGCTCGGAGGGTGGCGGAACGGCGACAGAACGGCGGCTGAACGAGCGAAGGAAGACCGGCGAAGGCAACTAAGTCTCGGGACGGCAACTCACGGCGACGGACGGCGACGACGGGGGCTTCGGCGACGATGAACGGCGGCTGGCTTGGAGAGACGACGGCGCGGGAGGCTCGGTGGACGGAGGTGAGTAGCTCGGCACGGAATGGGACGGCGACGCTACGAGCTCCGGCGAACGCTGCGAGCGGCGGACACGCGAGCAAGACGGTGGCCAGCCGAGCGAGGATTCGAGCGACAAGGAGGGGCGGACGAAGGCGGTTCCGCTGGTTTTGCTTCAGCTTTCCTCTCTCTCTCTCTCTCTCTCTCTTCCAAGTTCAAAATGAAGAAGATGATGTTGATGGGTGCAAGGGCAAATCTTGGCCCTCCACTTGTCAAGCTCTCCTCACTTGGCTCCAACCACCATGACCTCATCCTATGACATCATCTTCCACTATCTCCTCTCCCACAACATCCTTCAATAGGTGCAATATCATTTCCGCCGGGGTCCAAATCTTTGTACATCTAATTTCTTCAATTTTTTTTTTCTTTCAATTCTCTTCTAATTGAATCCAATTAAAATCCACAAAAATTATCTCATGCTCCTAATAAGATATGTGACATGACCGAGCTTCCAACTTCTAAATTCAATCTCAATTTTTACGTTGAATTCAATCTGGTGCGATTTCAGACGCCTAATCCACTGAGTAGCTTTTGGGGAAATTTTCTTGCATCCGACCTGAGGGTGATCAGTCCCCAAGTTCGACACGGTAAAATTCCTTAATTACTTCACTCAATAGACTAGTTCCCTCGTGAGTGGCCAACTCTGAGAGGCGAACTACATGCACCGATGAATTGCCCGACTCAATTGACTGAAAATAAAATTGAGAAAATTGGGATGTCACAAAATCCACCATGGAGTTAGAGTTTGTGGCTCTAGAATTGGCCGGCAATGAGGCTGAGTGGTTAAGGAACCTCTTAGTGGATATTCTTTTAGGAATTAAACAGGCACCTTCTGTGTCTATGCATTGTGATTACCAAACGGCAATAGCCATTGCAAAGAATAGAACTTTCAATGGTAAAAATAGACACATCCGGTTGAGACATGATGTAGTAAAACAGCTGCTAAAAGATGGAATTATATCCATCAATTTTGTAAAGTTGGAAGTGAATTTGGACAATCCTTTGACTAAACCTGTGGGAAGAAAATTAATTTACGACACATCGAAGGGAATAACAATAGTGATGGTAACCCAACTTATGTGATTGGCGATCTCATGAATTAGGTTCATATGGGTAATAATAAGTCACTTATTGTTCTAGTGATGCACTATTAAAAATTATTGTCTATCCTAAGATGAGAATAGTGCAAAACTACAAGGAAAAAGAGGTTGAGCTAAGCTCTTAATGAAATTCCATAGTCATTATTGATAGTGTATCAAGCTGTAGAATACACTTGATGGAATCACCTATATAAGTGTGGAGTGAGGCCGCTCTTATGAGAATTTTTGGCGAAAATCTCTAAAACACTTATAAATAAACCAAGCAGCGCATGGCCTATTAGCGCAAAACCACATTGAACAACAAAGTTTGTGAGAGTGCAATATGATCGATGAAAATTATAATTCACAAAAGAAATTTTTTGATTCATAAAAGTTTCAAACTTCACCAATAATTTCATGAATTATATTTCATTTTTTCTAGAGCTGGTTCATAGCCTAACAAGCATCAGTTCCGATGCATTACACTCCAATAACCTAGCATCATTATTAATTTTTTTTCAAAAATATTTTGAAATATATATAATAATAGCTTCGATAAAAGTTATGACCACATTGAAAACCATCATTATTTTTAATAGTCACATAACGGTTTCCTAACAATCATATAATGGCTTTTCAATCATTTTATAATGTTTAATCTATTTCTCAAATAAATCATTCATTATTTTACAATGGTTCTTTTAACAACTCTATTTTGTCTAAATATAAAAGTAAAATCTCATAAGACAATCTCAAAAAATATACACCGAATGAAACAGAGAATATTCTTTTTTTTAAAAAAAAATTATTTCCTTTCCTTTCCCTTGTTGGGTTATACACAACATTATTTATGTTCCTTCTAATATTCAATGCAGAATATAGAAGAAGGTCTATTGCATCTTGGGAGGATAACTGTTGGAAGCCTATCGCACCGAGTTTTGCACTTTGAGGGGGAATTATCCTTAAGGACAGTGCTTACAATTGCACGCCTCAAATAAATTTATTTATTCCCGTTAGCTTTTTCAACAAATCACACAAGAGAAACCGCGAGTGGCTTGACTTCCAAGCAATTTTGCAATTCATTTATTCTATCTTCTTTTATCGGGGCCTTAGCAGGTGGAGAGAGATGTGCGATGTGTTGAGAAAAATTAGTAATGTATTTTGAAACTGACAAAATTACCCATGGTTTATATCGATTTTAATGAATGCAAGAGTTATTTGTGTTTTAGATAGTATCCACGTTAAAAGGACATTTGAAATGATTAGTGAAAAGATTTGGAAATGATCACTAAATGACTAGAAAAACCTATGGGGAGCTTATATAGACTTGAAAATATCAAGGTTTTGAGTCTACAAGATTTACTTCACTATAGTTATTATAATGTCTTGAGAAGAACATTTGAATAAAACCAAGAAGCTAGCAACAACCAAAATTAGATATTATCGGAAACCTGCATAAGCTAGATATCAACAGTGTACTATGAAAGTCAAATATAAGGAAAAGTCTGATGTAAGTCTAATATCACCAGGTAATGGGAGAGCTGGATATAACTAGTGACTAAGAACATAAACGGAACACTTTGCTACCTATGACAACGATCTTGTCACAATCATCAAGATTATTATTTCAATATACTTTATCTCATCCCTTGATAGCTTGTGATTTTGTATGGATTCTTAACTCAGAATCTTTTGATTTTCTATCAACCTTAAAGATTATCTTCGCAAAATATCAATTACTTGAAATATCTTGATTGATTGACAATCATCCCAAAATGCAAAGTACTTTCCATAGCCAAGATTTAATTGTATGGGCGATCACATCTATCGAGATTCTAATTTAATTGACCTCAATGGCTACCCAAATCTTCTCAGTAATTGCCTAACGATTAGATTGGAGATTGATACTCTTGAATATTGTCCAATAGGAAGTTTCACTGCTGAAACGTATAAAGAATACCAAGGTGCCGAAGAGAGAGACAAATCAAGAGTTCATAGTTCCAAATTTCGAGAAAAACTTTGCGTACTTTATATTGTCTTTCGTGAGCCTCATATTATAATCTTTTGAGAAGTGTAAGTAGTGTAATAGCTTGTACTTAGTTGTGAGATAGTGAGATCTCACTTGAAGATTTTCTATGAGACCAAAGTCGATAGGAGATACCAACCCTTGCTACATTTGACTCCACAAAACAAAATATAAGTAACGCCTTAGTGGAATCCAACTAAGAGGTTGTCAATCTAGGAGAGTGGACATAGGTTTATACCAAGCCAAACCAATATAAGCTCTAAGTGCATTCTTCTCTATCTCCTTGGCCATATTCACTTATTACTTGATAGAAGCACCTTGCACTGCTTCATATAATCAAAACCATGTTTATATGAACACTTTGTTTTTCTTGGTCAAGCTTATATTTAAATTGGCACCTTCAATTCCACAATAGTTTGTTGAGTTTATCGAAAACACCTATTCATCATGTATCTATGTGTTACTTTTAGCCGAAATGATGAACACGATGCCAACATCAAATACACCGACAAACGGGCAGAGGGGTGTGATGGCGACTAGGGGTGAGTATGGTCAGGGTTGGGCCGGTCCACCCCCTAATCCTAGGACCAACCCGCACAGTGTTGGTCCTCAAATTTTGGGATCGAAAACTGTGACAGCCTGAATTTTCAAAATTTGTTTTCGATGAAATAAATCGATGGTTAAGGAATCTCTAAGCTGATCACTTATGAGATAATTGGACTATCTGGGGAAATAGTTAAGGAATCTAAATGCAATAGACTTGAAAATTCGACTAGGAATCGACTACTCGACCGTGTTGATCTACAAAGGTTATTACGACACCGTCAAAAATCGATCATAGACAGGAGATAGATCGATTAGATTAAGATATGTGATTAGTGCGTGGGTGATTCCACCTAATTGCAAAATTATCGTCGAACGACACTAGACCGATTTTTCTGTCATTTCTGTATCCGGTGTCCGTAATTGAAACCTTGATATTTTTACGACAACCGAGAGTCGCCAATGTGTCGGAGATGTATATTGTGACTTGAGATAAATTGATTACGGGTCAATTGCACCAAGAATTCCTAAAAATTACCCGGTAGACTAGGTTACGCTAAAAGCGTGCCGGATTGAAAATAACTGCGAATTTAAACCCAATTTCAAAAATTAAAAGTTCTATGGTGTCACAAGTTATTTTAGGAACGTCAACTCATTCTCCAAAGAATTTTCGAAGATTCCGAGATTTTTACGGAAAAATTGATTCAGACGTTGCGGAAATCAACAAAAAATCAAATGGGCCGCATAGAAGTGAAATTTGGACTTCCAAGCTGAGCTACTTGGTGATGAGAAATTCTGGAAATGTGTGGGATTTTTCTTCATTGAAATTGGACCTTAATTTGGGAAATTGAGTAAAGAAATTGATCCTAAAATTGGGAAATTCGGTTTTGGGCAAGGGGCTGGAATTCTTGGCTTTAATTTGGATTATTTATAGAATTCTAAGCTAGAAAGAAATAGGGGACCAAGCCTTAAATTTAATGGATAGCTTGCTAACTTGTTTCCCTTTTTCTTCCCAATTTCAAGAGCACCTCCCCGTTCCTATCCTCTTCGTGCTTCTGCTTTGCCGAGCCAGCTGTTCTGCCTTTCTTCTTTTCCATTTTGCTTCTTCGAGGACCCATCTGCTTCGTCCACCATCTTTTGTCTCTTCTTCATCTCACCGAAGCCTCCCTACATCCACTTCCTCTCACTCATTGAACCCTCTTCTCTCACGCCAACTGCACCGAAGATCAGCATTCCCTACTCGTGTCTTCTGTTCTGTCGAAGCTAGCCAGCAAGGGTCGATCGACCCCAATTTCCCCACGCGTCTGTGAACTTCATTTCCACCGAAAACCGAATCAGCTTCATTTCTTCAATCTACTTCATTCCGCTCGGCCCACAGTCCACCAACAAAGACTCAAGTTGGTCTCCTTCCACCGAACCACCTACTACCATCCCCACTTCTTCGTGTTCCCCTTGTCGCGCGTCCCTTCATCCACCGAGACTGCAGCCACTTCATAGTCAACAAACCAGCATTGAAGACCATCGAAGCTTACCGCCCTCAACTCCACACGGCCAGCTCGCCTTCAGCTCCTTGGACGCCAACGACGCTTGCTCATCCATGCGTCTTCAGCTTCAATCGAACGGTCCCAATTCCACTGGTTATCCTTAACCAAGAAGCCCAGCCCACAGAGTCTCCATCCTCTTGCTGCTAGCATGCCTCCACCAGTGAAGTCCAGCAATTCTTCAGCCCAGTCCGCAAGTGTCTTCAGCAGCCCATTTGAATTCTACAGCCCATTGGATTTCGGTCCAGTCCCGTGAAGCCCAACAAGATTAGAAGCCCGCAATTTTGAGGCCCAAGCCCGCGAAGTCAGCCCGCTTCAGGCCCAATCCAATTCAAAAGCAAATCTCATATTGGACTGAGATTTGTTGGGCCCATTTAAGCCTAGCCCGAGAGTTCGCTAACACCGCGAAAATTAAGATTTCGGCCGCCGTCGCGTCGTCGTCGCGGTGAACCGATTTTCACAATTAACCGGTGAGTTTATATTCTAAACTCTTCTTAGTAAACTAATGACGTTTAAGGGTGTTTAGATTTATTTAATTAGGAATTAGGTGGTTAGTTAGATTAAATTAGAAATTTAATTATTTAATTGAGCATGTTAGGTAGTTAGCATGGTTTAGATAAGGCCTAGATAAATTGCACTATTTGTTTAGAAAGGTTCGAGAATTTTCCGAGTCCGTATTGGTATTTAAGTTAATAATTTTGGCCTAGGTTAGTATTTTTAGAAATTAAATTGATTTATTTAATTAATTTTTGAAATTTCTTTTTTATTTTTTATTTTTTCTGGAAATTAGGTAGAAATAGCTGGTGACCAGAATTTCGTGTTGATTGCAATGGTGTGGTTAATTTTTGCAATTGAGTGTTAAATTGTGAAAATTGAATGCTGATTGGAAATTTGGTCAATTATTCTAAAATTTGTGAATTTCGATATTTATCTAGAAAATCCCGAGTGTCGGGTTTTAAACACCAAAAATGGTTTTATATACTATATGAATCAATGGGATTTTGAAAAGAATGTTATGAATATTTCGGTTCCAATCTGACCGTATACCCACACACGACTATTTTTACTGAGTGTTTTTAATACGAAAAAAATAGGACAGGATCACTATTTTAATTGAGGCATTTGAGTGCAATACACGGTGTCCTGGGCCGAGATTGAATGGTCGTGTGCTGATTAAGAGAACCCGTCCCCGAATTGTATCGGATGGACGTTACCCTATATGGGATACCCACTTAATGGGATTTGGGTCGCAGTAAATTTTGGACCTATACTTCTTCAGGAAAGTCGTCTGAGAGACGTAACCGTGCTCAATGGGGTGAGACGATACCTGGCTACACCAGTAAATCGCCCAACTTTGAGTAGGTTGTGCCATAGAGTGGGAGTAATTGCCAATTAGAACGCTTGTTTAGTGGAATTGATGTGTCGGATTATGGGATAAAATTGTGTGACGTGGTATGAGATGTGTTATAACGATTTGGCTCTATAATCAGGACCCTCGTACAGATTTGAGAATTGAGTATGACATTCCAGTTGTTAAAGCTTAATTATTACTCATATGTGTATGGATGTCTGTGATATGAACTGTATTGACCTGCAAGATGGAACTGAGGTGAGGTAAGTCCTCTATGCTCAATGCATGATTGTGTGGTTAGGACGCCTCTAGGCGTATTACCCTCATAATCGGGGTTTAGAGCATAGACTCGCTGAGATTATATCTCACCCCATTGTGGGACAATATTTTCAGGGTCGTCGAGTGGAGGATCGGGAACCGAGAGGAGGTGATGTGAAGTGTAGGTCAGCTAGGACTGTCTCTTTTTGGAAAGTTAGTTTTTGTGGCATTTTAGTCATAGACCTTGTACTTGACATTATGTGAATATAAAAACATGTTTGTTTTGTGAATTTGTATCCTACTTTTCTATCCCGAAATGATTACTATCAGAGGTTTTCTTTTCGCTTCCGGATGTGCAATAAAATGGAAAGGGTCGATGACTCGTCCTAGAAAGTCGCAAATTATTATCAACCAAACAGGGATGGGCACGCGCTCGGGGTTCGGGGCGTAACAAAAATCGACTCTATTAAGCTTGAGACCGAGAACTGGACCGACCCAATGGGTTCAGTCCGGTTCCAAGGTCAACCCGAGACCAATTGATAATTTTTTATTTCATTTTTTGTACTCTTTAAAAAAAAAACGAGTTGAGGATCGGATTGACCCAATAGGCTCGATCCGGTTTCAAGATCAACCTAAGACTAATCAATAATTTTTTATTTTATTTTATTTACTCCTTGAAAGGACAACTGATGATCGTACCGACCCAATAGGTTCGATGATGAGCAAGGTCAACTAAGAAAGGCAAGTGATGAGGGTCAAGTGGGGTGAGCGTCAAACGGAATGAACATCAAATGTCGAGCGGGGAGCAACAAGCCAAGCGAGCATCGAGCGGCGAGCGGCACGAGTGACCCAAAGCGAGCGAGGCGAGAGTCAAGTGGCAAGCAAAGAAGTTATTTTTTTCAATTTTAGCAAATTGAAGACTAAAATGACAAATAAGATAGAAGAAAATGAATACTAGATGAGGATGCCATAAGGTGCTTTTTTGACGCCATAATGACTCCTCATAAAAACATTTTCCTCTTTCGTAAATTATGACTATTGATGCTGTAAAAGACATTAAAAACCTAAGTTACTAAAGAACAATGTAAAATTACATGAACTCCTCACTAAAAAGCTGTTTAATGTTGTTAATGCCGTTTATTTTAAGGTTTTCCTATATAAAAAAAATTAAAAATAATATATATAGAGTCAATGACCGACCCGGAACTCTCAGGACCGAGGACCGATCCACACAATGCTAGTCCAGGAATTCTAAGACCAAGGTTTGACCCAGTCTCTCTAAGAATCGGACCAGGACCGGCAGGGTTGGGACGGTCCAGGGTCAGTACCGATGCTCACCCCTAATGGCAACGGGTGGTCAAAGTGGGGCAACAAATGGGACGAGAATTTCGATCCTAATGGACATGGCATGAAGGTGGGAAGCAAGCATGGAGGGAGATGGAACCACACCTGGGGTGAGCAGCATAACGGTTCAGGGTGGATCCACAAGTACCACAAGAGGAGCAGCGGGGAGCACTAGGATACCTTGTTCGCTAAGAAATGTAGTACAAGAAATCCCGCACTTCGATTTTTTATCACTGTTTTGATAACTCGGTCCAGCCCAGGGAAGTCTACAAGCCATCTGAGTTGTCCTAATCAATTATAAATCTCCCTTAGTGCTTTGATAGACTTTTTGGCCGCAGTTGAGAGTGCTCACGCACACCGGTGCACACAGCCTACTTCCAAACATCGAAATGTTTGCTTTTTGTCAACTCAAGATCCTGCGTTTGAGCATCACTGTATTAATATATTCAATAACTTTGTATCTGTTATATTGCTACGGATCCGAATCGTGTTCATATTCATTTGTCCTCTCTGCTGAAATTGAAAGTGTAACCGAATCACTTCAGCTACTGGAAAGGTGAAAAGTGTTTAGATCTTTGAAAATGTTAAAAATGTATAGGTAGTGAACTAGGTTTTGTTTTGGATTGGCTGTAACAATTCCATACCTCATAAACTCGAAGTTCAAGGATATCTTATGGATATAATGTAGATCTTTCCCTTTGAAGCCTGATTTAGTAGGCATGATGGTGAACCATTTGCTCAAGCTGCTCTTAGCCTTCCCATTCACACTCTATGACGAAGGATACTTACTTACATATGCCAAATTAAGTATCATTCATCAATAGATCTGTCAAAATGGATTATAAATTCAGTTTTTTAACTCATACTCGATGACTTGAGTTGTTATATGAGTTAGTTATATGTAGTAAATTGACCATAAATGAGTTACACTCAGCTCCATGGCTCATAAATGATCTTCATATGGATGTTAAATTTGTTAACAATTTATTTACAAACCCAGACCATCTCTATGACTCTTTTCACCATCTTTCAATCATGTGCTCACTTTATGCTTTCACCTTAGTTTTGGTATGAATTTTCCAAGATTTGATTAAAATTAGAAGTGTTACATGGATCGGGTCAAATATGATTTGGGTATAAATAATTAGAATTGCATTGTGTTGTATGAAAATGGATCAATTTGGGTCAAGTTAGTTTCGACTTGACCCAAATCCGAGGAAACTCAACCCTTCCGTTCCACAGTTCTATTCATCAAGGAGTGAGAAGAGAAGAGGGAAGTGGAGGATGCTGGCTGCCAAAGCCCATGATCGTAGAAGAAAGAGCCCTCGCGTGGCGGCAAACAACCTGTCGAATTTCTTCCGTAACGAAACAAATTAGGTCACTTACATAAACAAGTAAATAACATATAATTTTCCTTGGCCCCGAAGAAGGGTGTAAACAGGAAGAAAATCAGAGACTCGAATGGGAAAAGGGGGAAAAGCCAAGTCAACTTCTTCCTTCGGGAGTGTCCACACGTGTTGATGACAGACGCAATCCATCAGGTTTTTGACCACGACCGCACGCGCAAGTGAAGACCTCGTCGTCGTCCTCCTCGTCCAGTAGTTGGTCGCGCGTACGGTCCGATTCCTAACATCCATGTATTCCTCACGCTACTCTCCAATCATGTATGTTCTTTTCCTTTTTTTTTTCTCAATTTCTTTCTGTTTTTAGCAAAATCATGATCACCAATTTTGAACTTTGATGTCGTCCTTAAATTTCATTACTTATTGAATTCGTCTCGAACCATTTACTCGAATAAGAAGAGTGGTATTGCTTCTTTTCCGTGATAAGAAACCCTATGTTGTAAGATAAATCCATAGCTCGCGAGATATTGTTATTAATTTAACGATGAATCAAGTAAGAAACGAGTCACAATCCATCCGAATACTCCAATTATGGAACTATTTACACTTGGGGCATTGATGAATGCCGTGATCCTCTCCCAGTGCATGTTAATTCATTAAACCATTAAGCCAAACCCCATAGGATTTAGAACGGATAGCGTTCTTTTGGTTTTATTCACCTCTGAATGGAGCATGAGCCGAATCTTGGCTTGACTAGAAACCCTAAGGCTATGCTCATCGAACTACATCAAAGTCATGATCATCAAGTTCATGAAAGTTCACTCCATATGAGACCTTATTCAGGCAAGTCTTGAACTTTATTTTGGAAAACAGAGACCACTACGTTCAAATAAACCCAGTCGCAAGTCTCATAGGCCACAAACATGTCTAGAACTCACCCAAGTCCAATGGAGCTGAGCTAGTCCCATCTAATCGGCATGTTCATTAAATATGTTTTCTCGACGGGCAGGTCTAGGCAATACTTTAGACCCGATGTGAGGGCCCGCTCGAGCTCACCCTTGATCATCTCTGCATCCAATGTAGTCGGATAGGAGGTACTCCATGCCTTTGGCCATCGAAGGGTACTCAATCACCACAAGAAATTAGGGCTACAGCGATGAAATCATTTAGTGACGAAAATAATACCGTCGCCATAGATACCCTACAGCAACGAAAAACAAACTCAGCCGCCATTGCTCAGGCGAGACGCGCGTTTCAGGGCCATTGACGAACCAGCCACGGCTAAAAATTTCTCTGTCATTCTCAAGGTAGGCTAGAACAGACATCGGGCACTGTAGCATTAAGAAACAATGGAACTCTATTTCCGTCATCGTTGCATTGACAAACACATCGACGAAATTTTATTTATAAAGACAGTAGGAACTTATCGGATGCGATGGACCTAATATTTCGTCGTTATCGCTCCTATAAAGCGCGACGAAAGTAGACTTTTGTCGGGACTTTGGTCACGACATAGTGCGACGAAAGTAAATTTCGTTGCTGTTCTTTTGATTATTCTAAGCAATAGCGACGAATTTTTTAACATTCCGCGTCGCCTTTGGTCAAAGCAAACGCGACGAAATGAATTCTTTTAGCCGCCTTCGATCAGAAAAAAAGCGAGCCTAAGGTGACGAAACTTATTATTTTAGTCGCCACGAATCGGCGAGCTTTTCCCGACGAAATCTTTGATGATGGAAATTATCTCCGCCGCCATAAAATAAGATTATTTTTGTATGATGGATCTTAGACAGGTCGGATCTGAAAAGTATTTGCCTGAGCTATGGCAAAGACCGATGGATTGCCTTTTCATTGGTAGGGGCAATTAGGGATAGTATGGTCCAGATTGGGCCAAACCAGTACCTAACTCAAGAACCAATTTGCATAATATTGGTTCCTAATTTTTAGGATTTATGGTCAACTCTGTTAAACTTGGGACCGAGGACTGATCTGACATATAGGTAAGGTTCAAATCCAAGGTCAACTTGGGACTAATTGATTGTTTTTTATTTATTTTAGTTTTGTATTTTTTAAAAGGACAAATATGCTATTTCAAATTATATATCCAT
Source organism: Eucalyptus pumila (assembly GCA_016097595.1). Taxonomy (NCBI): domain Eukaryota; kingdom Viridiplantae; phylum Streptophyta; class Magnoliopsida; order Myrtales; family Myrtaceae; genus Eucalyptus; species Eucalyptus pumila. The sequence continues at coordinate 45,962,895 of CM027853.1, forward strand.
CAACAATACAACATCGAGCAACCAAATTGTGAACACCAATATATATCAAACATACATATAAGATAAGCTAATAATAGAAATTTACACTTACTAAAAGCAACAAACCCTGAAAACGGATACGCAAGGCGAGGGAACAAAGGGGAGCAACTAGGCAAGTGACAAGATGAGTGGGGCAAGCAAAAGAGAGGTGAGCCGCAGGGTGAGTGGTGAGCAAGGCAAACAAGTGAGTGAGGCCAAGGCGTGCAAGCGAGGCCGAGTTGAGTGAAGAGAGTTTCTTTCTTTCTTTCTTTCTTTCTTTTTTTTTGGTCGAATTAAGGCTGAGTTCCTTTCTACTTTCTAATTTACACAGTAAACTAAATTGCGAAGAAAACAAAGGAGGAGATGTTAGAATTTAGAGTAGACAAAAAAATATATTAGATATATAATATATTTATATATATTATATATATTTATATACATATATATGTATATATATTATGCACCAAATCAACCCAAAACTCTTAAAATCAATGATCAACCGCATAATGCAAGGTCCAAAGGATCCCAAGACCAAGGACTGACTCAATCCCCATGGGAGTCGAAACAGAATCGGCCAGGTTGGGTCGATCTAGAGTTGACCCTAAACCGATACTCATCTTTAAGGGCAATTGCCCCACTTGCTTTAGTTGAAATACATCAATATTGTTTTTTCTTTAATTAAAAGAAAACTTTATTCATTACTCAAAAAGATACATGAGATATACATACACTTTGTTAGAAAGCTAATCAAAGTAAAGCAAAGCACAATATACCGTAAATCAAAGCCAAATTCAGAAGACAATGAGGATTCGCATATCACCAATAAGGTTAAGCACATACTCTTTCAACAAAAATGGATATGTCCAGTAGAATAATCAATGGTTAATCACTAGATTCCACATCTTTATTAGTGATGGGTACATGTTAGAAATTCCTTCCCTAGTAACTACGACATTGCTAGTTGACAATGCCTGCCTAGGTTTAGTTCCCTCTATACTATTATCATATCAAGATAACCAAAACAAGTTGAATATACACATTCTAACATTTGGAAGAGCAAATTTTTGTTATTCAATGAAATGTTATAGTTCTTGCGATTACCATTGAAGTTAGAGACCAAGTATCTATACACGAATAGAGCACAGAGTAATCAAATCTACGAAAGTATATTTATTAAACTCTTATATCTAGATCGAGAAAGGATAGCTCCCAAATCTAGAATTAGATCAAGAAAGTTCAAATTCTCAAATTTGAAACTAGATTGGGAGGAGAGCTCCCATATCTAGATAAGGAGAGAAAGAAGAAAAGAAAAGAACCAAAAAATAAATAATAAATAAACACACAAAAAAAAAATCAATAAAGAGGGAGGGGAGGGTGAAACGATCTCAACCTTCCCTATAACTGAAGGTTGAAGAAGAGAATGAGAAAGAAGAGAGAGGGAGAGAAAAAGACTTTTTGTCTCCCTTATTCAGCATTGTTCACAAGTTCAAATATGACTTCCCTTTTGGCTCCATCAAATGTTAATAGACATTTAAAGAATCAATTGTACGACATAGACACATGCAATCAAGTTTAAATTATGAATAGTAACTTACCTATCTAATAAGCATTAAACTAAAGAATTTATGCTTAAAATCAATATCCTTGGCACATCTCGACTTGTGCAATAAGTTTGTGCTACCGTACAAAATTTTTGGATCCGGCCTCGTCTATAGATTACATTTTCGAATATTACCTAAGCCATTAATTATTCATCGTAAGTTCAATGTCATTGATAGTTGGGATGACTTCGATTCACATGACTTATAAAACCATACAATACTTTTCCGCTTCAGCTACCCAACTTAAGCAAATTGTACCGTTTTTCTTATATATTTAGTGGTGATCTGGACACCATTTGACAGGAGATTGGTCAACGTTCAGGGACCCATGACTTCTCTAGAAGCGTTCCCCGTTCAAGAATCCCAAATAAAATGGATATAATCAAAAGCATTCGACTAAACAATTGAATGATTGATTAATCACTCAACGCCCTCCCAACCTACTCATACCAAATACTACTCTCGATTCATTTGACTCAACTTGAGATCCTGTACCATCCGTTTTCACACTATTTTTGCCTCATATAAGCAATGTAGAGCAACAAATCGAGTCAATTCTGCACCCATTCAACTGAAATCTTCATTTTGGCAAAAATTAAAAAGAGGGATAAGAGGGTCGTGCCACTTTCTCTTATATATTAGATGATTTGATGCGATTTTTGGTTTTTTTTTTCTTTAACGTCTGAAATTTGAAATTAGACTAATTTTGAACACGTCCAAATGTTTCAGAAATACGAGTAAAACCACCAGAATTTTAAATCCATATATCCTGTAACACGTTTACTTCGAAATTAATTTTTGCATCGTAAAATATCACAAACACTCGTGACAAATCTATCATTTGTTGGCTTATGCCTAGTTCCCCTTTAAAATTGCTGACGTGAGTATTCACATGGCAAGCAAACTCGTTTGATGTGACTCCAACATAAAAGTTCAACATTAATGGCTCTATAAGCAACATTTTAGTTTGGGAGTCAAATTTAAAGAAAATAAAGTTCCTATAATTTTTTTGCATGATTTCTTCGAAGTCGTTTTTTCTAATAAATTTCAAGGAGAAATTGAGAACCTAAACTTGCCTTTTGGCTTGCCTTGAAGGCCAGACACCATGCCTTCTAGATTAGCAATAACTAAATATTCAAAGTTGGAAAAAAAGCTCTCTTTGACAAAACCACGCGTGGATGGGCAATCTTAAAGATGCGCAAGTAGCCCAAGACACCAAGAGAAAACCAAAACATCAACATCCGTCCGAACAATATTTGTGGTCAGACGCGTTGGTATGCAGCAACTGTATTAAGATACGGAAAACCCTTCGAGTGCAAGCAATCTGAGTTGGATGTTTCTCTGGATTTCTCGTGACTTATCGCAAAGATGTTACCGAAAAAACTTTTAAAAAAAAATCACGTTCGCGTGATCTAACTTGTGAGTCATCATAACAACCCTTCTTGAGGAAGACAAGCTCGTCACAACAGCCTCATTGCCATCCCAACATGAAGAGTGCCCTCTCCCAGAACGGCTGATCGGAAGCATATAATGCTTCAAGCTTCTTAACCTCTCGGACTACCGTAGGAGCTTTCGGGCCCTCGGCCACTAGGCTACCACACTCAAATTAGTAGGTGGTATGTGACCCCGTTCACAAGAACTTAACCTTGTGCGTTTTTTTAAATCGTAATATAACCGTCGAGATGATATCAGGACTTAAAAGATCAAATGAAAGGATTCCCAAAAAAATGACAAATTATTTAAAAGAGAAATTCAAATGGTTGATGTAGTGATCACGTACAGAAATTTCGAATCAATCATGTCGTGATTTAATTGCGGTGTGTAAGGTAAAAACTGAGAACCTCATAAAAAATCAAGAGATTTGGGGCTGAAGTTTGCCCTTTGAGATAAGAGGAATTGGGGAGTGTGTGCTGTGTTCTTTACTCCAATAATCTGACCCAAACTGAACCAAATCAAACCAAACCGAATAATGTTTTCGATTCAGGTCTTATACAGTTTGGGTCATGACTTGGGTTACCATAAACATTTTCTCTTCATGTTCGATTCGGGTCGGGCATTAGTGGAACCTAACTCGACCCAAACGATTAATACCCTTTACAGGGACAACAGATGAGGTTGACATGGCTGTGCAGTAGGCTATTAATGTCACCCCAAACAAGTTGCAGAACAACGTCCAGAGAGGGATATTAATAGTTAATTAAAAAAAAAATAAGATGTAATGTATGCACTCGGGTTTATACTCACCCAGCGCAATCAGAAACCCCTCGAGATTGCTTAAGAGAGATTTGTGTACTAACTACATATTTTGATGTGTTTCGAGCTTCGACATATCTCAATGAAGAGTGCATGATTAGCTAAGATAGATCAATATAATATCAATTGTAATCAATCAAAGATATACATGATAAAGATATGTATAATCCCAAAAGATATAGAGAATTTAAGGTAAATATCATAATACTGCTACACTGCAATTCATAATTATGTCTTTGTTGGATTATAATGTCTTAGTTGCTGTTTTCTGTTTTGTTTTTTTTTTTTTTTTTTTTTACTCTATTTTCTGCTGCTTTCTGTTATGTTTTCTGCTCTGTTTTACTCTGTTTTTTTATTAAAAAACAGCCAAGTTCATTTAGTTATGCATTTAGTGTTTTTGTTATTTTCTAGGAAGTTAATAGCACGTTTGTGTGCAGTTATGTGTTGCACGTACGTGAGCAGTTTTTATTTTGTGTTTAGTGGCTGTACTTGACAATTTCTTCAGAAAACTGACGTACGTAAGTTTGTGCTCTGTTTTCTCTTTACTTCTCTTCCTCATTCAAAAACTATAGCTTCTGATTTTCTGTTTCTAGTTTACTGTTTTGATCAGTAACAACAGTGGTATCAGAGCGTGTATGATCTTGAGGAACTGTGAAGTGAAGCAAGTATCAAAGTGTAAAGAAGTTAAAGGGTGATGGAGACAGGGTCAAGTGGTTTCTCTGCGATGGCTTCTCCAGTATTTACTGGAGAAAATTATCAAGCATGGGCTGTTAAGATGACAGCATTTTTGGAGGGTCATGATCTGTGGGAAGCGGTGGAGGATGATTATGAGGTTGCTCCACTTCCAGACAATCCGACCTTAAATCAGATAAAGTACCATAAAGAGATAATCACAAGGAAGGCCAAGGCAAAGGCATGCCTGTACGCTACTGTTTCACCCACTATCTTCACAAGGATCATGAGATGTGATTCTGCAAAGGCAATATGGGATTTCTTGAAGGATGAATACGAGGGAGATGAGAAGATAAGAGGCATGAAGGTGCTGAATCTCTTGAGGGAGTTTGAGAGACAGCAGATGAAAAATTCAGAGTCAGTGAAGGAGTACTCTGATAGGTTGGTTGGGATAGCTGAAAAAATCAGAGTTTTAGGGACTGACTTGAAGGATGAAAGGCTTGTTCAGAAGATCCTGGTGTCTCTTCCAGAGAAGTTCGAAGCCACCATAGCGTCTCTGGAAAATACAAGAGACTTACCTGATATAAAGCTTGCAGAATTGTTAAATGCTCTGCAGGCACAGGAGCACAGAAAACTGATGAGAAGAGAAGAGTTTATAGAGGGTGCGCTGCAAGCTAGCTGCAAGCTAGAGTGAAGTCAAATGATGGAGGCAAAGGGAAGAAATGGATTTAGTCTAGAGAAAATGCCGGTGACTCCAAGTTTGTAGCAAAAGAAGGAAATTCTGGTGGGTCTAGCAAATGGAAGATGAACAAAAAGCCTTGTCAATATTTGTGGTGGAACTAATCATCAGTTTTTTAGATGTTGGAGAAAGTCTGATGCTAGATGCAGAAGATGTCACAAGTTGGGTCACATGGAAGCCATCTGCAAAGAAAAAAAATTACCAACAATCAGGAAAAGCACAGGTAGCATTGAATGAAACTGAGGAAGAGCACTTGTTTGTAGCTTCTTTTTCTGAATCTTCTGTTGGGAATGATGCATGGCTAGTGGATAGTGGCTGTACCAATCATATGACTGGCAATTCGAAGCTATTTAAGAGTATAGACAGGTCAATCAGGTCCAAAGTCAGAATTGGCAACGGACAATATATCGAAGTGCAAGGGAAGGGTACAGTGGCTATTGAAGGAAATCATGAGGTGAAGCTGATCAGTGATGTTCTCTTTGTGCCAAATATTCACCATAATCTGTTAAGTGTTGGTCAATTAGTTGAAAATGGTTATAAAGTGAAGTTCGGAGGGAAGGAATGTCTTATTAATAATGCAGATAGCAAAGAAGTGCTAAGAATTCCAATGGAGGACAAGAGTTTCATGTTCAAGCCACAAGAGATGCAACAAATGGCTTTAAAGTGCAAAGAAGAAAATGCAGAGATATGGCGTAAAAGACTTGGGCATGTTCACAGGAAGAGCATGTCGTTTATGCAGAAAAATAGCTTGGCAGATCACTTGCCAAGTTTGGAGAAGGAATTTCCACAGTGCAGAACTTGTCTTCTTGGCAAGCAAGCCAGATTTCCTTTCAAAGGAGGAGGTTGGAGAGCATGTGAGAAGCTGCAATTAGTCCACACAGATCTATGTGGACCTATGTCTGAGTCTTCTCTCAATGGTAGCGGTATTTCATTACCTTCACTGATGATATGACTAGAATGAGTTGGATTTATTTTCTGCGAGCCAAGTTTGAAGTTGCTGATGTGTTTGTGAAGTTTAAAGCCTTAGTTGAGAATCAGAGTGGGAAGAAAATTAAAATGCTCAAGTCGATAATGGTTACGAGTATCGCTCATAAGTTTAAGTTGAATTGTGAGCAAGCATGAATTGTGCAGCAGTTCTGCTCCCTATTCACCTCAACGAGAATGGAGTCGTGAGAGGAAAAACATAAGTATTATGGAGATGGCCGGATGTATGATGCAAGAGAAGATGTTGCCTAAGAAGTTCGGGTGAAGCAGCTAATCTTTGCGGTGTTCTGTTGAACAGATTGCCCACAAAGGCCTTAGAGAGGTCAACACCTTTTGAAGTCTGGTATGGTGTTAAATCTTATGTGAAAAATTTGAAGGTTTTTTGGTGTTCGTGTTACACTCATGTTCCTGAGGTCAAGAGGGACAAGCTGAATAAGAAAGCATAGCGTGGAATCTTCATCGGGTACAGTCTCCAATCAAAGGCTTATAGAATTTTTCACCCTATGACAGAGAAGGTGACTGTAAGCAGAGATGTTGTTTTTTTAGAGGAAGATGAGTGGAATTGGATGGAAGGAAAAAGTGCAGAACAACAGCATTTCGAAAAACAACCTACAACAGATGTAGAGGTTGATGAAGTTATAGATGGATTTGAAAACAGTATGGATGATTTACCAGTGAGAGGCACAAGATCACTTGCTGAAATCTATGAAAGAAGCAATGTGGCAATGCTCAAACCATCTAACTTTGTGGAAGCTAAGGAGGATCAGAGGTGGATTGCAATAATGCAGGAGGAGATTGCAATGATCCAGAAAAACTACACATGGGAGCTTGTTGACAAACCATCTGATAAAAATGTGATTAGGGTTCAGTGGGTGTTTAGAACAAAACTTAATTCTGATGGTTCTGTCAATAAACACAAAGCTAGACTGGTGGTGAAAGGCTATGCACAAATATGGGGAGTGGACTATTTTGAAACATTTGCTCATGTTGCACGACTTGATACAATAAGGTTACTGTTAGCTATTGCAGCAGAGAATGGGTGGCCTATATTTCAGTTAGATGTCAAGTATGCATTTCTGAATGGAGAGCTTGAGGAGGAGATTTTTGTTGAACAACCTGAAGGCTTTAGTATTAAAGGGCAAGAAGAGAGTGTATACAGGTTGAAGAAAGCTCTATATGGATTGAAGTAGGCTCCAAGAGCTTGGTATGGGAAGATAGATCGATATTTGCAGGATTTTGGCTTTGTAAAAAGCTTAAGTGAGTTCACTATTTATGTCAAAAATGTGAATCACAGTGTTGTAATTCTGTCACTTTATGTAGATGATCTATTAGTGACGGGGAATGATATGGAATTGATAGAGAAGGTGAAGCAAGATCTATTTGCAATTTTTGAGATGTCAGACTTGAGAAAGATGTCTTATTTTTTTGGGTCTGGAAGTTAAACAGGCTTCATATGAGATCTTCATCTATCAGAAAAAATACATGAAGGAAATTCTAAAGAAGTTTCAAATGGAAGATTGTCGAAGTGTAAGCACTCCTATGGCTGCTAAAGAGAAGCTGCAGAAGAATGATGGAACAGATGCAGTAGATGCTTCTATGTATAGAAGTTTGATTGGGTGTCTCATGTATCTTACAACAACCAGACCAGATATTCTATTTGCTGTGAGTGTTTTATCTAGGTTTATGAGTAGTCCTAGTCAGTTATATTTCATTGCAACAAAAAGGGTATTAAGATATCTCAAAGGAACATTGTTCTTTGGTGTGAAGTTTAAGAAATGTCAGAAGTTTAATTTGCAAGGATTTTCTGATAGTGACTGGGCTGGTTCAGTAGATGACATGAAGAGTACGTCTGGATATTGTTTCAATTTTGGTTCTACTTGTTTCTCCTGGTGTTCTAAAAAGCAAGAGATTGTAGCTCAGTCTACTGCAGAGGCTAAGTTTATAGCAGCTACTGCAGCTGCAAATCAAGCTTTGTGGCTGAAGAAAATAATGAAGGATTTATGGTTGAATTCCAGTAATTGCATTGAAGTTAATGTGGATAATCAAGCTGCTTTAGCAATATCTCATAATCCAGTTTTCCATGGCAAAACCAAGTATTTTAAAGTCAAATTTTTCTTTCTGCGTGAGGTGCAACAAAGTAGCAAAGTTAAATTAGTCTATTGCAGATCTGAAGATCAGCTTGCAGATATGTTCATAAAACCACTTCAAGATGGAATGTTTGAAGTATTAAGAAAGAAAATTGGAGTACGCAGTAGTAACTGATCCAAGGAGGAGTTTGTTGGATTATAATGTCTCAGTTGCTGTTTTCTGTTTTGTTTTTTTACTCTGTTTTATGCTGCTTTCTGTTCTGTTTTCTGCTCTGTTTTACTCTGTTTTTTTATTAAAAAACAGTCAAGTTCATTTAGTTATGCATTTAGTGTTTTTTGTTATTTTCTAGGAAGTTAATAGCATGTTTGTGTGCAGTTATGTGTTGCACATACATGAGCAGTTTTTGTTTTGTGTTTAGTGGCTGTACTTGACAGTTTTTTCAGAAAACTGACGTACGTAAGTTTGTGCTCTGTTTTCTCTGTGCTTCTCTTCCTCATTCAAAAACTATAGCTTCTGGTTTTCTGTTTCTAGTTTACTGTTTTGATCAGTAACAACAGTCTTCAATATATGCTAGAGTCTACAATCAAACATTCATCCAAATATTTCTTTGAATTCCCCATTTCATTCTATCCGCAATCCATAGAAAAGTAAATGTTTTCAGTAGAAGGGATTTGAAAATTCAGACACGAGTACAATTGAAATTTATCGAGATCATTGACGTTGATTTTCTTATGTCCATTAACATTCAAAGGCTTTTAAATACCACATTCTTTCCAACTGCTTTTTCAGGTGAGAAAGTCCGCGTTAAAGGAGCTGTCATCATGGTCAGAGAGAGACGGTGGGTTTTTTTTATGCCTAGCCATTGCCTCGATTCCCGAAACGAAATATTGTCAAGTTTGACATCTGTTTCATCAACGAATGCAGCATGAATTCCCCAATACACTTTCGTTCTCATTGACTTTCACATATATAAACCAACCCAACGTGGGCCTGGGGGTGTACAATTTATTTTCCTCTCTCTCTCTCTCTCTCTCTCTCTCTCTCTCTGTGAAGATTGGTAAGTGTTCTGTTCAGACCAGAAACGTGAGTATGGTTGGCGAACTGACAAAAGAACAGATTCTTGAGTTCCAAGAAGCTTTCTGTCTATTTGACGAGGATGGTTATGGTGAGCGTTACTTTAGTCCTGCACATTTCCCATCTCTTGTATTGATTGAAACTTCAAGCCCTTCAATGACTTTATTTGCCAGCAACTTCTTTTATTCATGAGCAGTCCTTATGGATGTAAATTTGCAGGTTGCATGACATTCGAAGAATTTGCGACGATTATTAAATCGTTAGACCGTAGCCTCTCCAAGAAAGAACTGCAGGACATGATTGACAAGGCCACCGCTGCTGATGGCAACGGGGTGATTGAGTTTGCAAAGTTCTTGGGGTTGATGGCTCATGACATCAAGGTTAAAACACACAATGCAAAGAGCTAGCCCTCTTCTTGATACATATGATTGAACATGCAATCATATGATCTTAATCTACTGTTCTATGAGTCTAAAACGTTCTCATTGACTGTGGATGTGTATTAGGAGGCCACTGATGAGGAGGAGGAGCTCAAGGAGGCTTTCAAGGTCTTTGACAAGGATCAGGATGGTTACATATCTCCTGGTGAGGTGAGCTCAATTTTATCTCCTTCATATACAACGTCTTGATTTCTCGCTGTACGTCATCCAAATGCATTTCTTTAATCCAAGTGAGGATGTAGATAACCTTGCATGTGCACTCAACATGCACCCAACCAACTCTCAAATTCTCCCGTGGGATTCACCTGATTCGATTCAAATGTGTTGTTTGTCATACTTTGTCATCACTCATCACCATTCAAAAGAACATCACCAATTCCAGAAAGTTCTTCAGTTTGTGCATGAAAATGACCCTTCTTAACTCAGAAAAAATAGGAGGCAGTTTTGGTTAATAATTTTGTTTCTCTTTGGCAGTTGAGGCATGTGATGATCAACTTAGGGGAGAAGCTGACAGAGGAAGAAGCACAGCAGATGATAAGTGAAGCAGACTTGGATGGTGATGGTCAAGTTGATTTTGAAGAATTTGTGAAGTTGATGAGCACCGCTGGATGAGTTCTTGATTCCTTTATCCAAAATTGCAATTTGCAGGAAACAAAAAGGAAAAGAAAATTGTCACTACCCTGTAAAAATTGCATTTGCCCTTTTCTCTACCTTCAATTTGTGTACCTATCACAGGAGTTTAACTTTCTTCTTATTATTCATCTCGTTGATCTTCTGTACATTCTTCCATTTTTAATGCAAAATCATAGACATCTTCTTTCTTTTCTTTCTTCTGTTCTTTTATAACGATTGTAAAGTGAACGTAATTCTGTTCCTATGTCAATTAAATTTTGAGCGATTTTTATTGCCAAACAAATAAAAGGAAAATTTAGGTATGAACTTATGGCTTGACAAAGGAAACAGCTAAAGTGACTAAAAGAAACCTAGGAGTGGACGATACTAATAAAGCCGGGAGTGTTGTGTCGTCGCCCAGAAGATTTGGAAAGTTAGAAACTGGTCCACGGTAAATCTGTCGAAGTCCTGTTGCAAAAGGTTACAAGGACACGGCACTAGAATGGCCCAAAGCCAGCAAAAGCTTAAGCTTAAGCTTAGGATGGGCCCTATGCGGATTACTCAATACTCGCCAAATTAAAACTCTCAAAACATATCCTGAAATCGACATGAATAGATCGGGACCGAATCTGCATCTAAACAGATGCCCACAAAATCTTTCCTAACACTAGCTTTGATCAATAATATGGAGATGTTGCCAAGAGCAAATTTGTTCAACATGACAATCTATGACCTATGTGTCATGCGTTAGTTGACCGATGATCCAAGCACGGGAAGTCTTAGAATATTACGTGACAGACTCAAGATAAAAACCAAAGGGGGAAAAAATTCTCTGCATGCAGTCATAAAATTCTTTAGCAGGTATACAAAGTCAAAAATCATACTAAAAACGCGTGTAATGGTCTATTTGGAGTTCTTTCAATGAGACCAACTATAGATTCACAGGGTCTTGAATCTTGAATAGCTTGAGCCTTCATTAACTAGGTAATACAAAGCTCATTGGTTCGTTATTTAAAGAAATCTGTCAATATAGCACAAGCAAACATCATGTGCGGAAGGTCCATCTTTGAATTGATGAATAGAATTAACATCAAGACTCCTTCAGTTTCACGTAAGATGGAGAAACTTCTTCGACATCTGGTCAAAATGTTGGACTCTGACCAAACTAATGTTTTGTGCGAGAGAGATGTACTTGAAACAACAGACTTACCCACGAAGTTTTGTCTCGGAAGCCTCATACAGGAAACAGTCATCTTCGCTTTTTGCAAGAAGAAACGCTTTTACGTTCTGGTTCACAATAATGATTTTGTGATCTCGTCTCTTTCTCGCCCTCATGCCTCGACATGAGAGTAGGAATAGGAATCTGGAAGTTCTGGTTTGGTTCACATTAGAAAGTCACTTTCTCTTCTATATTGATGATGTTGAGAAGGTCGAGCATTAAAGTTTTGATTAAAGATGGTGTAGCATCCATGCCTCGAAAAGATAGCTAGTAGCTTGCGAATTTCTGGAAAACATCTTGCGTTTAAAGTTTCTTTATCTAGTTCAGTAATTTTTTGTTTACAGCTTCTTCCTATTATTAGTTCGTGAGTCAATTGTAGGACCTTTGCATGATGCAACTAAGAAAGCTAAACTTTTTTGTCAATCTTACAGGAGACTTATTACAATATCTCCAACTTTTCCAATTTCTTAAAAAGTAAAAGCAATACATTCACAGAAGACAAAGAATTATATCAACTTATACCTGATTTAGATACCACAAGAGATTTTACCCATAACAAGGAAGGAAAATGAAATTAACCCAAAAAAAAAAAAAGAGAAACTTGCAACTTTCCATTGTTGCAACACTCACTGTCCGTTGGTTTATCCCAAATACTGACCAACCAACGAACTTGAACACCCTCTCTTCACAATCCTCGTATCTCTGATTTTACTGTTTCTCCGTAAACTGAAAAAATAAAAATAAAAATCCCCCCAGAACAAAGTAAAAACAATCGAGTAATGGAAATCCCCAAAAAGCTTGCTTTTTTTTTTCTTTTTTTTTTCATAATGGTGAATGAATCATCAGTTGATGACAGTTGCACAGCACATGCAGTTGCCAAAGAGGGAGGACCTGAACTTCCTCTTCTCTTTACCTTTCGGAGAGGTTGATCCAACTTCTTCCGTAGGAACCACCCACATTGCCTTGCTTGCCTTAGTGTCAGCTTCTATGACCACTTGTTTCTGGGGAGTGGCAACAAGATAGGCTTCTTGTTTTTCATCATCTTCTTGTTCTTTCTTTGACAAGCCTAGAAATGGGGTTTTCGATCTCTCTGAATCGCTTCTGTCAATCCAAACAGTCTTCTCTTCCAAACACTCCCTTTGCTCGGCTCGATCACAACGACCTTTCATTGACATACTCCTGAATGTGCTTCTATCGGGGAAGAGCAGCGGCGTCTGATCTGACTCTTCGTTCCTCGACCCATTAAGGAGATCAAAATCAAAGCTAGGAAATTTCTGCAGCTGAGGATGGATGTTTGTGTCATTGTAAGACTTCAATTCTGTGCTTAGGCTACCGGAAATCTTCTCCAGTTTGGTATTGCCACCAGGAGTCAGAGGCATTTGGCACTGTTGTGATTTACTGTTGCATTGATCCCCTGAAGCTTTGGTCTCTGATACAGGATGCGCAATCATTACAGGGTAGTCAAAGGACGAGAGAGACTCTTGGATATGTGGAGAATGTACTGGGATGAATTGTTTCATGATATCTTTTCTGCTTGTATCATCTACAATGGCCTGTGAAAGCTCTGTTTCAACACGTTTGTCTTCTATCATTTCCTTTTCAGCCAGGTCATTCTCATCACGATTGGTATCTCCAGCTTCTGGCTCTACCGAAATTGGCATGGAACAGTCTTCTCCTTCCATGTACTCATGAAAGTCCTTGGATGCCTTGGCACATATCTCATCCTGAAAACCATTTTCTGCAACATCGGTCACCTTGACTTTACATTCCTCAGCACTTGGGCAATCCAAAGGCACCTCAACTGTGTTTCCTACATCATCAGTTATGGTTTCAAGTCCAACAACCATTTCAGAGACATCCTTTGCCTCAGCCTGTTCAGGTTGAATGTTCCACAGTTCATCAGAATGCCCACCAAAGCCATCATCACACTTAATGTTATTTTCATTCACGGGTGTACTGCTTGTGAACTCAATTTCTTCCATGACAAGACTACTTTGGTCCTTGAGCTCCGAAACTTCTGGATGAGAGTATGGGGAGTGATCTGCCACAGAATCTTCAGATTGCAATGTGGAACCACTTACCGTGGTCGCCTCATTGAGTTTTTCTTCATGGCCAAAATTCAGAAAGTTTGATTCCGTTCTGTCTTCTGATCGATTTTCATTGTTCATCATTACCACCTCAACATTGGATGCTTTATCACCTTCCACTTGTTCTTGTTCCAATTTTAAGTGTGTACATTCAAAGTCAGCATCGGAGAGGAAAGTAACATTCATGCCGCTTGGTATTTCGATCCCTTGTGTTGGATCATTGCCCTCAGCTAGGAATGTTGAAGGTGATCCTACAAAGTCCTCTCCTGATACTTCCGATCCACATGCATCTGACACCGACGTATTGCCCCCAGCTGGGAATGTTGAAGGTGATCCTAGAAATTCCTCTCTTGATACTTCCAATCCACATGCATCTGACACCAACATGCTAACATCGACCTTATCTAATCCAAGTGGATCAGTTTTAACTCCCTCAGACGTTTGAGTTTCCAAATCACCCAATACAGTAAGACTGGAATTTGTTTCTCCGTTTTCAACTGTTGAATTAGTAAGCCATAAGCTAGTGAGACTGTGAGTCTAGTCCCATACTCCTACTTATTAATGTAATACAGTAAAAGCTAGTTTCGCACATGGGAAGTGAAGAAGCTATTATGGTGCTGCTAAACTAGTAGATCACATTACTAACCTTCTATACTAGCTGCCTCAATATTTAGCTGACTGTCACTTTTGTCACGCTTGCCCACATCTGATTCCATTGAAGGTTCTGTGTCCTCCGAATTCAGCGACAAAACTTCTGGCCGGTCTTCTACATAGTGATCTCCTTCATTTACTTCATACGTGGCTTGAGAAAGAAGTTGAGGGTCTGTAACAAAGGTTCAAATTATAGGTTTTAAAACTTCACTGAGAAGAAAATAGTTGGCTTAACCAATGTAACATGGACTAAGAATGATAAAATACATCCCATTCTTGATGTTTCGAGCGAGGATTATCCTGCATAATTTGCCTGAGAGACAATGATCACAACAGAACTTTTCAACTATAAGTACCACAGAAACTAGTAATTACTTTTTTCACCTGATATCAATTATTTTGATCTTTAGCATTGGATCATTGCTCTCAGCTAGGAATTGAAGGTGATCCTAAAAAAACCTCTCTTGATACTTCCGATCCACACGCATCTGATGCCAACGTGCCAACATCGACCTTATCTAGTCCAAGTGGATCAGTTTTAACTTCCTCAGATGTTTGAGTTTCCGAATCACCCAACACAGTAAGACTGCAATTTGTTTCTCGGTTTTCAACTGTTAAATTAGTGAGCGATAAGCTAGTGAGACTGTGAGTCTAGTCCTATACTCCCTACTTTTTAATGGAATACAATTAAAGCTAGTTTCACACATGGGAAGAGAAGTAGCTATTATGGTGCTGCTAAACTAGTAGATCACATTACTAACCTTCTATATTAGCTGCCTCAATATTTAGCTGACTGTCGCTTTTGTCATGCTCGGCCACATCTGATTCCACTGAAGGGTCTGTATCCTCCAGATTCACCAATGAAAGTTCTGGCTGGTCTTCTACATGTCTATCTCCTTCATTTACTTCATGCGTAGCTCGAGAAAGAACTTGAGGGTCTGTAACAAAGGTTCAAACTGTTGGTTTGGCTTAACCAATGTAACATAGACTAAGAATGATAAAATACATCTCATTCCTGATGTTCCAAGTGAGGATTATCCCGTGTAATTTGCCTGAGAGACAATTATCGCAACAGAACTTTTCAACTGTGAGTACTACAGAAACTAGTAATTACATTTTTCACCTGATATTGATTGTTTTGACCTCTAGCATTGGATCATTGCCCTCAGCTAGGAATGCTGAAGGTGATCCTAGAAAATCCTCTCTTGATACTTCCAATCCACATGCATCTGACAACTACGTACTAACATTGACCTGATCTAATCCAAGTGGATCAGTTTTAACTCACTCAGATGCTTGAGTTTCCAAATCACCCAAGACAGTAAGACTGCTATTTGTTTCTCCGTTTTCAACTATTGAATTAGTGAGCGATAAGCTAGTGAGACTGTAAGTCTAGTCCCATACTCCTACTTTTTAATGGAATGCAATTAATTCGAAGCTAGTTTCACATGGGAAGTGACGTAGCTATTATGGTGCTGCTAAACCAGTAGATCACATTACTAACCTTCTATATCAGCTGCCTCAATATTTAGCTGACCATCACTTTTCTCACGCTCGCCCACATCTGATTCCATTGAAGGATCTGTATCCTCCAGATTCACTGGCGAAAGTTGTGGCTGGTCTTCTACATGTCTATCTCCTTCATTTACTTCATGCGTGACTTGAGAAAGAACTTGAGGGTCTGTAACAAAGGTTCAAACTGCAGGTTTTAAATCTTCACTGAGGAGAAAATAATTGGCTTAACCAATGTAATATAGACTAGGAATGATAAAATACATCCCATTCCTGATGTTTCGAGCGAGGATTATCCTGTGTAATTTGCCCGAGAGACAATTATCACAACAGAATTTTCAACTGTAAGTACTACAGAAACTAGTAATTACTTTCTTCACTTGTAATCAATTGGTCGACATGATTATCTCCTGCGATTGCACAGTGGAAAGCCAAGTCTTCAGCTTTTTCATCGGAGTCCTTGCTGTCATCTTCTGCAATCAGATGATCTCCTTTCACATCATTTTCCTTGACAGTCTCGTGTAAAGATCCATTTGGAGCATTGACCCTCACTCTCTCCTCCTCAGCTTCTGTGGAAGGTAAATGATTTAAGTGAATATAGTCAACGCATGAACACAGAAGGTACACGACATAAAGAGCTAAACATCGACATAATACCTTTGAGAGAAGATGTGTTGTTGTTGCCCATCTCATTCCCCATGTTCAATTCCCGATATCCTGCAATATAAACTAAGATGGTTTAGTGTAACAGGCAACCAGATGGGTGGAATATTTCCCATTGTAGGTTCTTGATAAAAAAAAAAAAAAAAGAACTTTTTCCAACTTCAATCAGACCATATGAACTTCCTACCATTAAGTCGATAATGATAATCGCATGTGAATAGCCGTGGAGCTTTGAGGACATCTTCATTTCTTATGAAACCGACTGAGTTTATTAAAGTGGCAGCTACACTAATGTTTGCTTAAAAGATAAGCCTCAATTTGGGTCACCCGACAGCTGAGCTGATGAAACTGCCAAAAGCATCGTATATTGCCGCCTTCCTTTTTTACTCTCTGCACCTTCTCTGATATTGACACGCCCTAGATGATGAATCATTAGATGCTAGGCATCCACCAAGGCATCGTTAACTTAATTAAAAGGTTCAGATTCATCAGGTTGGTATTGCCTTTTGCATTCTAACTTTGGCCTGGGCATATCATTGTGTCCCTGCCAACTTTTTTCAAGGGGAATATCCAGGCCACTCTCAGTCTGAGTAGCCCCCTACTTTTGGACCATAGACACCACGTCCAAAGAAAGTTTATGTGGTATTATCACTCGAATTCAGGCTCACTAAAACTTTTGTGTACAGCGAGTTCGCATTATGTAAACGGATTTAAAGAGACATGTTTTGGACATAATTTCTGGTATTCAGACAATAAAGCTGGTCCATATGAGCCCCCCCAAAAACTGGAAGAATCTTGTGGCTGCACATAATTGAAGCATTTTGTTATACAATAACACTAATATGATAATCAATTAGTCCATTATATCTTTATCTTTGAGTGGTCGGAAAACATTTCCATAGGTAAAGTAGAGAACAAGGAAGCTTTTTAATACGGAAGTGGGAGATTAATGTATAGGCTATACAGTGCTTTTTTAGCTGTCAATGGGGTATGAGAAATCATTCCCCTGATCTGGCCCTGAAATGGTGGGTCTTCTGTTCAAGATTTCTTGGTGGTAAAGCCTCAGTTCTGAATGCAGGGCCGCTAGATCCGATGCTTTAGCTCATCATAACAGTGCTTTGCTATTGGAAAAGGCTCAATTTGTTAAAGAGAAAAGTTTAACTGGACCCTCCCAATATTCTTCTTATTTATTAGTCTGGATTGAGTCCCTACAGTACTTTGCTTCGCACATTAAATTAAACACTCTAAATGATTACACCATTTCACCTCCATCAGGACCAGATTCTCCCTCAGTTCATCCGATCGATTTTGCGGCAACTTGAAAGAGCAGTCATTTTACTGTTGAAATGTGGATTCAAGGAGCTAAAGCTTTCAGTCAGGCAGGAATTCCATAGCAAACATCAAAAGGCTTTTTGGGGTGAGTTTCAAGTGTTCACTGCAAGATTCGAATCGTACACGATCACTCGGTTCACCTGAGCGCTGCAGAAGTACTCATTACAGATATAAGGAGTATGCCAAGAAGGGCATGCCCTTTTCGTGCCCAACATCAGATGCAAAGACGGCAAATCAACTCCAGTCTTCGAAATTGGACTCAATCTTCGATGGGATCTCATTGCTGGTTGTTAGTAGCTGATCTAAGTCGGATGCATTGGCAATATGCTACTGTGCATAAACCCTCTTGTGCTAAAAACGTTACGACAGCTCAGAAAGAGGGACTGGTCGTCAGGGAACAATTACTGGACCCAAGCTGCCTTTTTCGGGCCTGCTGCAATGCTTCAATATGGAAAGCCTAATTTCTCTCCTTGCTAGTTTATGAGCGTTATATAGCTCCATTAAAATGGGTCGTAAACCCATTTATTAAGTGTTAAATGGGTTAGTTATATTTGACTAAATGAGTCATAAATAAGTTTAAAAACAAATGAGTGATTTATAAGTCATAAATGACTTATAAATGGATCGAAATGGGTTAACAATTTACTTAGGCCCCATTCATTTTACGGAAAATAACTTCCGAAAAATATTTTCTGAATTTTCCAACATTCATCTCACAAAAAATAAACAAGTCAAAGAAAATGTTTTTCGCTATTGAAAAAAAAAAAACTTTATGGGAAAATATTTTCCATTTCACTTATTTCACCTTATATTCTTTCACCAAACACATTTTCCTTTTATTTTTATGTTTTCTTTTTTCCTTTTTTTTTTTTTTTTTTTTTTTGAAAATTTGAGTTTTTAATTTTTCTTCTTTTTTTTCCCTTTTCTTTTTCATCTTCCTTGGCCAGTCACTGGCCACGACGGCCGCTGACAACCTACCGTAGGCCAACTCCAACCTCGCCACGGGCCAATGAGCTCCTCGCTAGCCTATGGTGAAGTAGGCGAGGATTCGCCTTTGCCCAAGGCCAAATCTGGCAAGGGCAAGGGGGATTGGTTGATTTGCGAGCTCGTCGGCCTTGATGAAGCTCGAGCTCACAAAATCTGGTGATCGGCGTCTTGGTTGGTCACCAGGCAACTAACCATCGTCAAAATACATGGCAACGAAGGATGGAGGACGGAGGAAAAGGAAAAAACAAAAAAAAAATTAAAAAAATAAAACAAAATAATTTTTTAAAAAAAATTTTGATTTTTGTCAAAAAAAAAAATTCATTTTTTTTCCAAAAATCAAATGAAATAAGAACAGTAAAAAATATTCTCCACTTAATTCTCAAATTTCAACCAAAATACCAAAAAATATTATCATTTTCTTGGTTTTTAGAAAACATCTTTCATAAAAACATTATATTTTTCACGAAATGAACAAACTTTAAACACGATCCATTTTTATAACTCTTTTTTTTCTTTCATCTTATCATCGATTTACTCTGAACCTTCAAATGAGATTTTGTAAATCTAGTTAAATATATAAGTATTTTACTAATATAAATCGGGTCAAATATTAGTCACTGGATTTGCATTACGTAAAAATAAGTCGAAACAAGTTAAATGAATCATTATTAAGGGTGTCGTAGTCAGCCGAACGATTCACGACCAACTTTAAACCGCCCAGTAGAACTCTTTTTTATTCTCAAGGTTTTCACTTCATCGATCACTTACTCTGAACCTTCACCCCAATTTGGCTATGAAATTTTGTAAATCTACCGATAGAGAATGAGCAATGGAAGGGGCAAGTCAAAGAACCAAAAAGACAGGATTTTGCAGTGGAAAGAGAAAGCTTTTGAGCCGGAATAAAGATGGGTACTTGGGAGGGTTCTGGTACTTGGATTTGGAGGGGCGTAGGCGGTGTTTTAGGGTTTCTTCGCTACTGTTTTGCAGCTCCCTTCCGTGCCGTTTCACCGGGAAGCAATGGAGCTCTACAGCATCAATGGAGGATGGCGAGCTGGGGAATCTCAAAGTTGAGATCTTTCGAGTTTTTGGGGAAGGAAGGGAGCATCAAGAGCCGCAGGCGAAGGGAGCGTCAAGAGCCGCAGGCTCTCGAGACTTGGTAAGGTTTTTGTCGGTGGGTCGACTAACAAGCATGAAGCTGAAGCTGGAAAATGGTGGTGATGGAGAGAGAGAGAGAGCAAATTCGACAGGGTCAAGAACCACCGGTTCCGAGTAGTTCCGGGCGGATCCCGGTTCTTTTGCACACCCCTAATCATTATGGTCAGACCATTATGAACCAACCCGCCCTACCGTTTGACGGGTCTAATTATCGGGTCTAGTTAACGGGTTATGATGGATTCAAACTACATGTCGGGGCAGAAAGGACACATCTACTCTGGTCCTGGAATTCACTCATCTAAGCAAATAGAAACTATCAACGTAACAATCCGCTGTATCACTTCAATGCTTTTTTCCTAAATTAGCCTAAAAATAGGCTATGAGTGATGCTCTATCCCAAAAAACGCGATGATGCTTTGATTGATGGCGCCATGTGACATGAGAGCGAATCCAGTACTTCGATAAAGTTCCACATAAGCAGGGCCATTCGGGTATCAGTGAAAGCCTTCGACCCTCTACCTGCTCCAACCCAAAATAACAAGAAACGGAAATACACAAGACACCATCTGCGCACTTCATTAAACACCAACACCATATGTTACAAACGGGCTCGCATGCACGCAACAACGAGCACTCCCAATAACGATTCCAAGCAAGTCTTTGCATAGCTGTACCAGTGACCTGCTTGGTTTTTATTTCGAGAAGTCGACAAGTGACTCTTGGATCTGGAGCACCCAGGAGTCGAGTTTTTAGGTTTCTTCCAAACAAATCTAGTGCATAATCATACAGCAAGTCGTGTCTTAAGCTGGAACAGCTTCGGGGACTTTGCCGTTGTCTGCAGGTGCCAGGCTGTCATAGTAGTCGACCAACACTTCCCACCCACCGGGGCACATGAAGCCATCAGGAGGGTTCTCTTTGTTCTTCGCGAGTGTTCGCATCTGAGGATGGAAGCAAGCCATGTAAGTACAATTTCTAACGGACGAGAGCGAAAATAATGTAAGGACCCTCTTTTTATAGACAGTTTTGTGAACCGCTGTTAACTGTAGGATTATCGTCTGAGAGATCATCCTTACATCAAAATTTAGTTGAAAGAAAACATTTCCACAATCACTGCTGATCGAGGACAAACATATTTACAGTTGAATTGATGGGTTTATCATCCCATATATATCCATCAAGTATATAAATCTTCCTTCTTGCATCAGTTATGACATAATAACTATTTTATGAAGCAGAAATGATAAAAGTCCATCTTTATCAGTCCATGGGAACGAAAGATACCTTGGTGCCTGAAATGAAGACGAAATCTTGGGGCCTAGAAGGATCGAAAAAAGCCATTTTCCCTTGTGTTTTGTCATAAGCAGCAACCTGAAAGTCAATAAAACCGATTGTCGTCAGCAATATCAACACACAGAGTAGGAAGCAACAATGACAGCAAAAACAAGGAAACGCCATATCTCCAAAAGATCACAAATACAACTCGAGGACATCAGTATGCAAGCAGGTTTAATTACCTTAAATGGGAGAATGTTTAGCCTCTCCAGTCCAGGAGCCATGCTCAACACCTTCTTCCCATGGTCAGCATCATACAAGTCTCGTTTCTCAAGTGGATGGCCCATACCAGCCGGGTCTCGACCGACAATATAGAAGTTAGCCCCAGCATTGATCCTAGCCTTTGCGTGCCACTGCACCTCAGTTGGGCCAGCATAGTGCATGGGGGAAGGGAATATTGAGACAACAGTTGTCTCAGGATCAAGAACACCATCCTCAAGCACCTGCGCAGGCATGTTTGCCTAGTGTTAGAGCATGTTCCCAGAAATCTCAATGGAGTTGTGATGTTTTGGCCAAGGGAACCAAATCAGTAGCAAGAATGAGAGAACGTGAGAAAACTGAATCAGGCTGTCATTGCAATTATAATGTAACCATGACGACAATTCATCTTTTCCATCCACAGTGGAGAGAAAGTCAGTGAAGAAAATTACAAACGTTAAAACTCACCCGCCTCTTATAAGCATTTTGACTCATTCATGTATGCAATAACCCCAGCGTGAACAACATGTAACTCATTTAACCCTTTTTAATTTTGCTTGAACTCTTTGTTGAACGAAAATGCAGAGTATGTTATTTCTAAGTCCATTTTTCTTCTCTAAAGAACTAATAGAGATGATTATCCTCCATCAAGGAGAATTATCAGCACGATGACTTGTTTTTTCAAGGAGAAATGGTAAGTTGTTGAGATAACAAAAAAGGCAACAGTCATCTATGTATCTACACATCCACTGAAAACAACATGGATTAAATTATATCATCCATCATTTTCTAAGGATTTTAAGCTTTTAAAGAATACAGTTTTGCACTCAACTAATTCTTTATCAACTACAAAGTACCTTCTCATGTTGCTTCATTCGCCAGCTAAGGGGAACATCATCAGCCTTTGTGAAGCCTCCCAGGGGATGAAGAAGAAGGATGGGATTCTTGTAGCCCATCTCGAGAAGCCGACGGCGTGTGTCAGTCATCAATAGGGCATGCCCATTGTGGACTGGGTTCCTTAGCTGGAAAGCAAACACCGCATCTGCATTCCGCCGAGTGAATTCCTCGCGGAGAGCTGCGGGTGAGAGTCGGAATCGATCTAGACCATCATTGTACTTGATCGGTTCCAACACCTCTAAGTCGCCCCCAATCAACCAGTTCCCTGCATTGGTTATGGCTTCTTCGACATATGGCAGACCCGACGCAGTGGTTCCCCATGTCCTCGCAATCCGTTCTTCTTTAGGGTGCTTGTATATCTCAATGCTGAAATGACGCATCAGAGTGAGAAAATATATCCAATCTGGAATGAGAAAACTCAAAGACATGGCATGCTACAATGGAGATATTAAGAATCACAAAATATCGATTCTAGCAGTTGCAGCAAAGAGTCATAAGCTCATAGCAGCCCATCAATCAAAATGCAAAATGCCAATGAGAAAAATGCAGGCAAACAAGACTATTCAAATGTTCCGGTCGATGAAAGCTATCCTATGATATTGTCAAAAGTGGATTCCACCAACCATACATCATGAGTCATTTAGTCAAGATCCGTTACAAGGATGTTCGGAAGGTCCTACACACACAGTTTCTTATTTAGCTAAGCCGATGATCAGGATCACTATAACTAACAAAAATGGAGGGAGGTATGAAGAAGCCAAAGCCCTTAGTGAGCTCAAGTCAATCACCCCGAAGTTGTGCTTCGATTTCAATCGTCTGCCCAGCTGAAGCAATTTTCGACGGTTTAAGATGTTCATCTCAAAGTCAACACCAAGTACACGTGGAGGCATACTATATTTAGTGGAGAGCCAAATTTCCAAGACTTTCGGTGAAAAGCCCATGCCGGCGAGCTGAATTGGATATCTGAACTTGGTCACCTAACAAGGAGGCACTTGGACTGTTTTCTGTCCAAGTTCATGACAAACATGTTCCAACATTTTTATATAGCAATGACTCTGTTATATTTTATAAGCAGGCATAAGGGAAAAAAATATCTTACAGATGCATATTTTCTATGTTATATTTCTTTTCTTCGGTCGAACATCTATCTTATACTCATATACGTAAAAGTATATATATTAGGAACTAGACACATATATACTATATTGAGAGAGAGAGTGGGGGGGATTTGAGGGAAGTAGCCTGATTTTCCAACACTCCAATTAAAACGATTGTTTATGCAAAGCCTACAGAAGATGTTTCCGAAAATTCATTTGCCCAACGACTAATCAAATCGGACGGCTCTCAATCATGGTCCTGAAGTACCATCGACGGAGTCGACGCAAAACAAGCAATTTATTGGTCCTGATTCGACGTAACATTAAAAAATATACCATGTCGACAGAGTCGTCTCGAGCAGGGTATTATTTCGTTCAAAGGCAATTTCACATCCACAGACAGGAGGTCATTGTACATGACAGCGTCACCGAATCATCTATTCTTTCTTAATCTGCATCAGCATCATGAATATCCATTTTTTCCTAATTAGTCCTGCAATCCGATTTCTATATTCTCGCTTGTACAGATACCGCGAGTTCCTGTACATCAAGTAAACTTCCACCAATCGGACCCTTCCAAAGGCCGGCCTCATCAACTCGGCACAGCATGAGACGAGCAACAGGACAAACATATGTCCCTGCATCTATATAAACTTCCAATTTTCATGATCCAAAACCACCAATTTAGCTTTTCAACTTCTCAAAGCCCCAAAACTCTTCAACTAAAAACCACCCATCAATCACTAGCAAATTACGAAAACCCCATTATCCATTATTCACCTAAAAACTCTTAACGAAAGTGCCAAAAAATTCCAATCTCAAACAGAGCCATACCACCACAAAGTCTACATTAACAGTACTAATGTAATGATAATGCTCAGAAAAAAGAAGCGACGAGAAGCTCATGCATATGATATTCTCACTATAACAACTTCAAAATCTAGTCAAAAGAAAGACGAACCAAATTCAAAGAAAACAGCAAAGCTATGCTTATGAAACGAAAGAAGCCCACTCACTCGCTGAGGATGGCGACGGGGTTGTCGTCGGCGTCGAAGAGCGCGACCTTCCGGGACTCGCCGATGCGGTGCCGGTCGGCGTCGTCGACGGCCAGCACGATCGGCACGGACATGTTCACGACCGAACCGTCGTCGAGACGGAGGGCGTTGAAATGAAGAGTTTGGAGGAACTCGGACTCGCGCATGAACCCGCGGAGCGGGCTGGCCCACCCCTCGCTCAGCACGTGGACCCACTCGAGGTCGATCCGCGACAGCTTCACCCGCGGCAGCTCCAGGCTCTCCCGCGCCCGCGCCCGCCGCAGCGGCTCCTCCACCACCAGCTCCGCCAGCCGCCCCCCGTCCGGCTCGATCAGCGCCGACCGCACCCGGAGCCCCGGGCGGCCGCCGCCGCGGACACGCGCGGCGGCGGGCGGGGCCAAATGGGTGCTCAGGGGGAGGCGCGGCGGGCGGCGGCGGAGGCGGTGGGCGGCGGCGGCGGGGGCGGCGAAGGAGGCGGCGGCCATGGAAGCCATGATTGAAATGGGGGGCAAGGTCAAGATCAAATTTTTCGGTGGAGGCTTGGGCTTTATGCGGGGTAGTGGATCACCATCAATGATTCAGGGACCAACCCAATAAATTAAACAAAGGGGACAAAATCTCAGGCAGTAAAAATGAAAGAATTTGATATGAAAAAGACAATGAAAATTGGGGGAAAGATGGTGGAGAAGGATGGGTGGATAAAGGAAAGATTTTTTTTTTTTTTTTTTTTTTTAGGTTTGTTTAATTTGAGTTGGAGTAGTGTTGGCCCTATTGGGTGGAGGTTGAGCTGGACAAGAAATTACAGAAGAGAGAGAGAGAGAGATGGGGGATGAGAGTCTTGCCTGGGGAGTTTTATAAAGAGAGAGAAAGCAAAGATGGTGGTGGTGGTGGTGGTGGTGGCGGCGATGATGATGGTGTGGAGGTCTTTCGGGGGGGATGAACCTGGACATCCTTCGGTTCTGGTGTTTTGCTGCGGGTCTTTCGTTTCAATTTCGATTAATGCTCGAAGTCACTGCTTAATTATTACAGCCTTTTCTGAACGGTGCTGACCTCGTGCTTTCCATCTTTTTAACTATATCTAGTGCAATGAATTTTAGGATGAATTGACTTTCGCTTTAGAATCTGAATCAGTCAAATCAATTCTCTACTTGTGAAATTAGGAATTGCTTATCTAATCTGATTTCGGGATCAACCTTAAAATCAGTAATATCATTTCATTCCTTATAAATAAGAGTTTCCTAATAGTAAAAAAGTAATTTACTAGCTAAGATTTGCTTCTAAAAGAAAGATTAAAAAAATCATAGATTCAACCACTGCATGCGGTGGTCCAGGATATGACTCCCATGATTCTTTGTGAAGAGAAGAGGAGTTCGAATCTCGCTAGTCGCACAGGATCTTAAATGTGACGTCGGGGTGGCGAGTCATTCGCTATCGTCACCCCAGGTTTACCTCGCCGGCTGCCGGCTATACAGAGATTCCCGGGTCATAAAAAAAAAATCATAGATCCAATCCAATTTCTTACATGGAATTGAGAACCATCTAGAATCATTTCGGTTTTGATTCAATCCGATTCGATTTCCGAAAATCGGACCGAGACCAATGCACACGTTCAACTGAATCTGGTGTCATTGTTGCTCGACATCCTCCGTGTCGGTATGATGGTCTCTTGCCCCGGTCGCTTGGGGGTCACCTCAGTCGCTGTCTCGCGTTCCTCCCTGTCTGACAAAGTGGAATGTCGAAAATGCCCTCGTCCAAAGCGTTCCATTTCTGCCTTCTCCGGCTCGCCGTGCGACAAATTCAGAAGCACGTGCGGTTTTTGAGGTTTTCGATTTTCCTCCCCCCCCCCCCCCATTTCATCCATTTGGCGCCCCGTTTCTTAATTTCTTTTTCATTTAGGCCCCTATATTTTGCATCCGTAGCTATTACCTTTAGAGCTATATATGCCTTTTTTTATCATTTTGTTAACCTGGCAGACTGTTCTCTGGCATTTCGCCCATTTTTTATTTCTGGTGTCGTTTTGGCATTTATTAGTGGGGCAACTTTCGATATTTGAATATATTTTAATCTCTAGGATAGGGCTTTTATTCTTAAACATGAAGGATTCAGATCACCGAGTATGAAAAGAGTCACTGATAAAACATCGTGGCATCACTGAATTGAATGTCCTATGTAAAATGGATTAAATTGTCAATTTTTTTCCGAGTTGATTGTGTTGACAAAGATCCATAACTTGCTATTGTTCAATTTTGCTGCATTTTGGCTCTTTGATATTAGATTTTTCATCAAAATTAAGTTATTTTGGTTAAATTTGTTGATTAGCAATAACGAATGCATTTTCTCCGGTGTTCTTTAACAGTTTAGTTACATCACTATAAAATTACTATACTTTGGCAAATTAACAATTAGCATTTCAAATATTCAAATCTATTTAGAGCAATTTAATTTTTTTTCCAAATTTGCAGCTCACATAATTTGACATTCACAAAACACCCGAACTTTTTTTAAAATATACAAACGTTAACATGTATAGCCACATGCAATTGCTCTGAATTTTTTAAAATTAAATTATTTCAAGGAGCCATCTTCTTTTTGAAGCTAAAGAGTTAAAAAAGAAAGAAAGAAAAAACAAGTATTTTCCTTTTTCCTGGTCAAAAAAAGACTCCCATAATGTCATAATAGCAATTATCAACCCTAGAATAGTGAGACCAAACCTATAAAAGTGCATTTATGATTGAATTACTAGCTAATTAACAAACATTGGGGACAAGACGGTCACTTCATGCAAAGGTTAAGCTTTCCTCGTAGTGGCATCTAGTGCTAAAATCAGAGAGGCCACCATCTTTTTTATTGCACAAAAAAAGAGATTTTTTATATTCTTATTTGTATTCTTATTTTTCCCCAATTTATTTATTTCTCTAAATTAGGAAAAGATAGGAGTGGCGTGTCAGCCTGACCTGTTTCTATATGCTTTCCGGGAATCTTCTTGATTTTGAATTCTTAGACATCGGCCAAAAGAGACAGCGATTCCTCCTCTCTTTTTCAACCCCGTGCGTCCCTCCCTTTTTCTCCAAGTGAATCTCGCCCGCTTTTCGGTCCATGTTCAGGGTCGGCCGAGAATTCCAAGACAAAAAAAAAAAAAAAAGCACAATCTCTCTTCTCTTCGCTTGTGACATATCTAATCGCCTTCCTTTGTCTTATCTTAAATCGATGTCTTTGGTGTTCTAACGTCGCCACGGACGTCAGCGATTTAGGGCACGTTCTGTCGTGGCAACGGTCGTTGGATTACAGTTCTATTACGAATTTGATTACCCGTTTATAATATTTTCTTGCGCTAATGACTGGCGTGACTCCTATCATGACCAAAACTATAGTATCTATTGTAGTTAATTCTCTCGGACATATTTAATTTTGTAATGAATATTCGGGAAGATACCGAAGATATGGATCAACGACCATTTGCATGCCTCTATTTTAATATATCTAAGCAGAACTCCGTACTGAAAAAGACCGCATTACTTCTCCTTGCAAACCCATTTAGCTTATTGCTTAGCGATTGAGTGGTTTGATTTTTTGATTGAATTTCGGTGATTCGGGTGGCTACGAAAATTTGGAATTTGGAGACGGGTAATCTAGAAAGAGAATTTTTTTTTTTTAATAGGGACACAAGAATAATTGATGTGAAGGCGCAAAATGATTTTTAAGCTTACCAAAAAAAAAAAAAAAACTCAGGTATGTATTTAGTATTTCTTAAAATGGAGATATGTAAATGGTTATTGGTTGGTAAACGAAATATGTTTTTGATACTTTGCCTAGACTGAAAAACGAGATATGTTTTTGATACTTTGCCTAAAAAATACTTCTTCCGATATCATCACAAATTATGGTTACATTTAAATCGTATTTAATTAACAAATAATACATAAAACTTTGTGTTTTGAATTGTAAAATCTTCATAATATATGTGAGGTACTAGACTCATTACTAGTTATCGAAGTGATAATTACTGTAAATGCAATATTTATTTTCATGTAATCACATCCTACGTAATTAGCTTTAAATAATAGTCATGAGCACATTATTAAAATAAAATAAAAAATTAGTTGATGTAATAACCATATCTCATTATATACATAGAGTGATAAACTCACTAATCATGATTGACTTTGATAATGGTAAAAATTATACTCCCTATAATTCTAATTTTGGGTGTGCTTTCAAAATTCTTATGCCGTATTACACATGCCATTCACGAAACAAAAGAATATGATAATTATTACATTACTTAAATTAAAGAGCCTCGTAATTATTATAGTTTTATCATATCACCGAATGTATTCCTGATTTTGACTAATGACTCCGATTTATTTCCGGGTTTATTATTTTAGATGGGAACACATTAAGTCTATATTTTGCAACTCAAATCAAACAAGAGCCAGCACAAGGGGGGGGGTGTATTCTTGTCATAATCATTAAGAAAATAACTACAAATGGTTAGAACAAACCTCACAATCACAGTTCACTCAAATTACTCATTCTTAATAATAATAAAAAATACAGATGCAATCTCTAAAATACAAAAATAATAATAAAAGAGCACGCTAGGAGTGAGCTAATAATAAAAGTTTAGGAAATGTATTTGTTAAATCATAGCTTGATTATGCCTAAGTTGACGAAAGAGACTTATCCATATCAAATTAACTTCTTCCTTCGATTTACTGATTTCCTCGAAAGTCACCTCCTTTTCCGTGTGTTAAGGCAAGAAGATTCTGAGTCTCAATTCGTCAAAATCCTAGCACCTACTCGGGTCCCTCTCTCGAGCCAATCGCCATATGCCTCGAAGCTCTCTGACCATCGGTTCTTGCCAAGATATTTCGAGAGCATATCCCCTAGCACGCTCCCGCACGATGTTCCAACAACAATTGGGTCAACATCGTTTTTTTCTTTTTTTCTTTTTTCCAACCAAAGATTTTGTCGCACGCGGTAACCCAAACGGAAGTCCTAATCACGAGAAAAGTGGGTACTCATTTTTCTAAAGTTAGTCAACATAGGTTTCTTCGGAAGAAACGTTTAATTTAATATCCAACGTGAATTTGGTAGGGTTACTCGAATATCATGTGTTTCTCGCTCACTATTATCTAAAATTGGAGGGATTTTTTTAGGGGAAAAGTATTTAAAAAAAAAGTCATAAATTTGTTGCGAAATTAGTAATAAATATTTCAATAAGACTAAGACAAATTGAGTTTTATACATTTTTGGGTTGATACCAATTGAATTCATCTTTCCAATTTAGGCTGAAAATTACTGATGTGAATCTTTGATTATCCTACTTGGCAAGATAATTAAGACCGACGTGAACATTTTATTTAATTTTTAAATATTTTTCAAAAAAGATTATTAATTTTTCTTCTCTTTTCTTTTTTTATTTATTTATTTTCTCCTTATTTCCCTCCATTAGTCGCCACCCCCCATGATGGCTGGTGGAGGTCGCCAACTGCTAGTGAAGCGAGGCTGAGATGCCTTCGTCAGCCATAGGCAAGGGATGCGCAAGGCCACCCCTCATCAGAAGCCTTTGGGGAGGGCATCTAGGCCCTCACCCTCGTTGACCATCATGGAGGCAGGCATTTGAAATAGGGAAATAAGGAAAAAAAGAAAAAGGAAAGAACAAAGAAAATAAAAGAAAAGGTACAAAAAATTCGAATTTTTTAAAATTAAATAAAATGTTCATGTTAGCAATTTCCATTATATATTGGCTAGGTTGACTTAATTGATACTAATGTAAAAATATTTAGGGTTAAATTGGTCCAATCAAAAGTTTTAAAACCAAATTAATATAATTTCTTTTATACTTTTGTCATTTATTAAGGATGTAGACTGTCCACTGGACGCGGCTTTTTAGCTTGCCACTTTCGTGCGTGCTCTTAATTGAAGTAGACTTGCCTAATAATAGGCAGTTCCACGACCCTCCTCAACCAAAATTCTATGAACATTATTACATGCTAGCCATCCTTGCTGGCCACTACTTATAAAACTACCAACTGAGCTAGACTATGGATCCACAAATCGACAAGATACATATGCCTATTGACATCCGTATAAATGCACGAAAATTTCTTGATAATGCGTATCAGCGTCTACACCAAATTGATCGTGAAACGACATTGACTCGACTGGAGAAAGAAGTATAAGGAAGAAGAAAGATCCTGAAGAAAAGGGCTGGCATCAAAGGACCGGATCTCCAAGCATTGGACCCACGCAATCTTTCGTTTAAGTTGGATGTCGAATGAACGTAGAACAGGGGGGCCTAGGTACATCCCTGGCTATAATGGCAAAATTGAAAAGTGGGGTTCTGACAAAACTTGAGTAGGTTCGAGATGTGGATCACGATCTCCGACTCAGTCCTTAACTCATGGAACACGATGCACCTGGTAATGTCGATGGTGGCGTACCAATAATGGCGATCGTCGATGCACGAAACACTGCTATTCATGACGTACTCTGAAATTATTAAAAGCGTAGAAAAGTAAGTCTTCACATTTTGTGATCGGAGGCTCTACCGCATCTTAATTTCTTCTCTTTTTTCATGTTAGAATATCTGGAAATTACAAGGTTACTAATATCTAGTTAGGCGCATCGCCCTCAGATTTCTAGTAATGTAGCAATAGAATCGAGCGTTCGATGTCATGATCCGGCCTTAATAGTTAAGGGAGCCAAAAAGCTTTGCACATCAAACCATGACCGAATATGAAATAAAACACCTCTTGCTTTCCTGGTATACAACAATTAATCACAAGATCAAATTGGTTTACCAATAATCCGAGCAAGAGCAAGTCCCGTCCCTAAAGCAATGGAAGCGACTTCTATCTCTTACTATGATTTCTCTACCGTATATCAGCGAAATAAGCTTGGTACTCGCATGGCAGTCACTACAGACCCGGAGGTTCTTTATGACCCGGATGGGAACACGGGAATCGGATGTGATTAGAGCAAAAGCAATCGCGAGCCGCTCGCTATGATAAGACAGTGCATCTTCCTTCTCCTCCTCCTCAATGTCGAACAGCACGTCCATGGTACCTGGCTTATGACCATATGTTCGTAATGCTTTATTTATATCATCAAGCTTGGAATGGACCTCCTCTAACCGTGGGTGCGTTCGGTCACCAGTAAGGAACTCGTGCAGGGCGCCGTCGATCTCCACCAAGCTGCTTCCAGGGAATTTGTCGATAGTATGATCTTTCATGAGTCTCCTGACCTTATTCACATCTTCCCATCTGTTCATTCTGGCGTACAGATTAGATAAGAGGACATAGTTCCCGCTGGTCCCAGGTTCTAACTGCAATAACTTTTTGAGTGCAACTTCTCCCATCTCCAAATTGCCATGAACTTTAGCTGCCCCGAGTAAAGATCTCCAAACAACAGCGTTTGGCTTCATGGGCATGTCCCTAACTATTTCTTCAGCTTCCATTAGTTGTCCAGCTCGACCAAGAAGATCAACCAAGCAACTATAATGCTCAAGCTTGGGCTCGATCTTGAAAATCTCTTTCATAGAATTAAAAACTCTCCGACCCTCTTCCACCAACCCAACATGTGAGCAAGCAGAGATTGTAACTACGAAAGTCACATCATCAGGAATTAAGCCCTCAACTTTGATTTTGTTGAACAAGTCAAGCGCCTGATGCCCAAAACCGTGGAATCCAAATCCACCAATCATTGCATTGTAGCAGAATACATCCCTTTGAGGCAACAGACTGAACAATTGATATGCCAAATCCAAACATCCGCACTTGGAGTACATATCTACCAGTGCGGTCGCTACAAAGATATTCAACTGAAGATTGTACTTTCTAAGATATGCATGCACCCAGACACCTTGAGCTAGAGCACCCAAATTAGCACAAGCACTAACGACAGCCACAAGGGTAACTTCGTTAGGCCTTACTTTAGAGCCTTGCAATTCTCTAAACAAATTAAGGCATTCTAAGGACAATGTAGCATCCCATCAGTTAGGATTCCAGCACAGGCGGAGCCATTACTACGTGCATAAGCATTTAATATAGAGTTCCAGGTAGCTAAATCTGGATTACTGATCTCATTAAACAAATATCTAGAGGTACCCACCTGCCCTAGTTTGGCATAAAAAACAAGCAAGGAAGACTGTACATAGTGATCATAAGGTGGCTCAAGGAACTTCAAGACATGGGTGTGTAAGGCTCGACCATGCTCTGCCCACTCAGAAGATCCACAGGCCTTAAACAGAGATGGATAAGTGAAGCTATTTGGTACAAGTGTCTTGTCACTGAGAATACGGTTGTAAAGAGAGAAGGCTATGTAGTGTGATACTTGCGGTTGACTATTGAAGAGATGAGTGTGTTGAATAAGAAGATTGTCGGGTTAGGAATTTGATTAAATATGGAGAGTGCATAACTTAAGGATAGAGCTGACGATATGAGAAGGATACGGCTGAGAGGGTATGTGTGGACTGCCAGACCAGTTGTTATGGCTTGCGCATGAACTTGCTTAAAGGTCCTCAAGGTAATACATTTATCTAGAAGTTGAATAACTGGATGAGTGGATAAACAGGTTAGGGAGAACATGAACTCTTAATTCTCAATAATGGTCTCAACATGTCAATTTGATAGACAGCAGCTGCATTTCAATTTGCATCTTTAGGAGGAGAGAAAAGCGGAAGTGAGGCAAGTAAATGCAAACAAACAATGCCTCCTCAAATTTTGAGCACTTGCCTAATTGCTTTTATTTGCCAGACCTTCCAGAAAGTAGAGGACATAGTGGACTTTTCAGAGATCGGTGCGCAACTTCTCCAGTGTAATGCTGCGGATAGAAAACCTGGAAAACAAAGATAATTAGTTTGTCAAATTATGTCATAAAATGAGACCATGAACTGCTCAAGTGACACCCGTCATTGACCAATGATACCAGGATTATCCATCTGTGTATGACAGTCAAAAGGTGAAGAAACTCTAACAGAAGGATGCCTTACATGTAGCTTAGCATTCCATTAGCAACCCTCAAATTAGTCATCTTCAATTCAAGACAACCATCAACTTAAAGCAAATATGATACTGACACAAGAAAAACACAGCAATTAATCTTCATCCTGAAGCAATCATTCTACTTTCTGCTCACTTTTCCTGATTTTCATTGCAAAATGTGGAACAAAAAGAGATTGAATGGAAAATAAGACATTGCTAAAGTTATAGAATTAAAATTACTTCTTTACTCTGAAAAGCCCACAGAACCGTGCAGAATACAAAAGATTAACGGACAAGGGCCAGTCATTTCAAAACAGACATCCTACTAAAAATAAAAGAGCCCTGCCTTTTGGAATCCAGTCTTTAGCGGGGTACAAAGGGACTACCGGCAAAGGAGAAGTACAAGAAGAAGAGTGGCTGCAACAATGCACTACTTCACATTTATATAAGTGTCTGTCTAACAGCATCAGTTAAACTTGCTCAGCATTGCCAACCACTGTTGCTTATTTTCAGGGTAAATAATCCAAAAATTGCATACCAAAGTAAAAGCTAATTTGCATAACCGGATCCAAAGAACGGAAAGAAAGAAAGAAAAAGGTCATGCTCACATGGTTCAGGTCTAATCCTACTTCACTTCTAATTACTGTTAAATAAAACGGAAAAATTATCACTTATTGCAGCTCAACTATGACAATGGAGCTTAGCAGCAAGCGAAAGAAATTCATTTGATAAACCACTATATAATTAAAAATGAACATTTTCTGTTTGTTTCAGAGGAGATACTCTACAGTATCATATATGTCAAGCTCCATATTCACAATATTTTAGCCATTTCTCTAGGAATTTTCACCGTGCCCAAAAAAATTACAACTGTTAGGTCAAACGTGCCCCATTTGAAAGAGAAAAACATTTGCTTCTCTGAATACGCACACGGACTGATTATTCCCATCAACAACTTCATATCTCAGATACAGATCTTCAATGTGATCTCTGATCATGTGAGATTGCAAGTACATAGTGCAACAAGAAAACTCCAATAGGATGACCCCAGTATTGATAGAAAAAAGGGCATGTAATAACAGAGAATTTTATGAAGTACTCAAATTCATCATAACTCCTTTTCCAAATTGAAAACCATCATTCTAGTAACCAATCGAGATGGATGTTTTCTTTCAGATTTAGACAAGTACCTGCGCATTTGAATACAGATTTTTAGTGTCTCTTGAACATTTCATAGAGCAAATGTAGTACATTCAGTAAACAAGCGAAGATTATTATCAAGGCACGAATAACAACCACCTGCCAACCAGACCATTCATTCCCCACTCAGGCATTTTCGCAAGCAGTTTACATGCACAACAAAAAGCATTTGGAGACCGCGCGACACCACACTGCGGCCGTGCCTTTTCACAGAGACCAAGTTCAAGGGCACCAGTTAAATGGCCCATCAACCCCACCCATCAAACGAACACACCCGCAGCATACTCAAAAACTTCCCCCCCGGCCCACCAAATGCGTACGAGGAAGCAAGAAACGTGGAACGGGGCAACAAATAGTCAGCTGTCAAAACAATTTATGCAAGAGAAACGGAACCAAAGAAGGGGATGATCACGTTGATTACAGATTGACATACCCATTTGAAACAAGCAGCGTCCACATGCTGCTGGAATTCATCGCTGCGGGTGATTCATTGGAGTTGCGGTATCATCTTCACTTGCGACGCGAGAGAACATTGGAATGCAACTTTCAACTCTTACGCAATACAACTTTAATTTTTTTATTTTTTTATTTTTTTATTTGCTACAGCAGTCGACATACACATAACTTTTGAGGGATAAAGAGAAAGAAGAGGGAATTTATTTTTTGTACCCTTTGATAAATGAGAATTTGTCAAAATTTGATAAGTACGACCGCTTTAGTGAAAGCTTCAGTAACTGGACTTTGTAATTCCTCCAGAACTTTCGACTATTATGCAATACATCTTTAAAACTTCATTCGTTACCGCAGTTTTTTTTTTTGGTCTGAAATATGGAATCTTCATTTAAGTAGGAATGTTAAGTGGACCCCTAAAATGGAGTTTGGTACATAAAAAGTCCAAAAGATAAACAACCCAATTTGAAGATAAAAAGTTGCGTCCATGGGTTTTGGCGATCCAATCCGCGGTAAAATTAGCCTCTCTTTTACAGTGTTGGATGTGGAGCTTCGGGAATAAAGGAAGCAGCCTGACTCAATGACATACGCATGAGTTTTAGGGAATAAGAAGAAAGAAGAGGTAATTTGTTTTTTACATTTGGATAATGAGAATTTGTCAAAATTTGATAAATGACCACTTTAATCAAAGCTTTAGTCTTCAAAACAGGGATTATACACTTTGAAAACTTTGGGATCAATGACAGCTATTGTAAAAATCTAATCTATTAAATAAATGACTTTATGATTTGATGTCATGAAAATTTCGTAGGCTCACTATTA
Source organism: Eucalyptus pumila (assembly GCA_016097595.1). Classification (NCBI taxonomy): domain Eukaryota; kingdom Viridiplantae; phylum Streptophyta; class Magnoliopsida; order Myrtales; family Myrtaceae; genus Eucalyptus; species Eucalyptus pumila. Next base: position 45,998,999 of record CM027853.1, read on the forward strand.
ATTATTCAAAAAACTTAACTTGTTAGATGGATGAGTGATTTAATATTTTAATATTCTTACACGATTCACTACAATAGTCTAATATTGTAATGTTTATTTAGTTAGTCATTTAACAAGTGGTGTGGAGGTATTTGTTAAAAAATTTCAAATTACATAGGTGCTAATTCAGAATTAGATTTCTTAGCAATATTACTGATATTAGGATATTTACTTGATTCTACATATCTCTCAGGATTATACATATATCTTATTTAATAGTGCATATCATTGATTGATTGGATTTGGTAGTATGTTTTTCTTATGTTCTAAAATAGTTATCCAACAAAATTTATAAAGAAATTCATGTACTATTCATCAATATATATATTGAATTATACCAAAAATTCTCTATTTCTCTCTTCCGCTTTATCATTCGCAACTTGGTATCAAGGCCGCCGATCCTTAGGAAATCCTAAGTGCACCGGTTGCAAATCGCACCCACTACACCCTATAGCAAAATAAATCCATCCCACCGCTCAATAGTTTTCACTTCGTGCGCACAAGTGTAATTTGAGGAAGCACTTCATTCCACAATAGTCATGTTTTGACACCAACGGTAATGACCATGTTCCCTTGTCAAGTTTTTTTTTTTTTTTTCCCACAGATTTGACTTTTTCTTTCAATGCTGATCGCATAGGCCACATCGCTCAATACTATTTTCCTAAACTAGCCGTATAAGCCGCTTGATGTTTTGACGCTACTATAGGCTGCGTTGCTCAATTACTATTTGCACGCCAGCCACATCAGCCACTTGTTGTTTCCCCTTCGATTCTTTACTATTCGCTTCTCATTTTGAGAAACCAACACCACCACCGACTAAATCTAGATGTTTGGCCATGAGCAGTGCCGAAGGCTACCTCATCTACCACGTCTCAAATGCTGCACACTATTTGACTTGATTTCTTGAAGCCAACTTAGTTACCTTGAGTTTAAGAGGATATTAGCGATATTAGGATGTTTACTTGATTCTCCATATCTCTTTATCTCATTTGATAGTGCATATCCTTGATTGATTAAATTTGGTATTATGTTTATTTTGTTACCTTAAATAGTTATACAATAAAGGAAGTTGTTTTGCCGGAATTTCTCCCATGACGAAATATCCTCCACTGAAAGTAGTTCTTTGCCCTTTGAGCTAATTCTAGATGGAGAATATCTCATGCCAAAGGAGATTATTTTCTTCAATTCAAATGGCATCAGGCAATTCCATATCAAGTTGGAATTTAACCAGATTCAGAAATCATAAACTCAATAATGCAATAAGATATAAATAAATTATGCAGGAATTTAATCGACAACATAGCTTGAGAACATAAGAGTACAATGTTGAAATTTAATTGATGATGCGGCATCAAGATAAAGATACACGCCGAAATCCAATCGATGACGCGAATCGGAAAGCTACAACTGAGGAAATTCAAAGTATAATGCAAGAAAGAAAATTAAAAGATGAAATTTTGTTTGATTCGTGCTGGAGGCTTCTTGGTGGATGACTAATGGTATGTATAATGATTAGTGGTAATTGCTTTTCAACGGTTCCAGTAGTTATAATCTCTTGAGTAACTCCTACCAATTATCTCCATGTTTGTAGATTCCGCGTGTGCAAACTGCTTTATTAGTGTTCACTCCACAATCTTTCTTCTAGGTAGTAACTTCTCGTTTCTCAAAAGGTGTTTTTAATTTCAACCGTCCCATTGGATAATTTGATTTTCAAACCACAATTGTTCCCTTCAAAATTGTGCCTCTAGTCCCAATAGTTCTATTGGACGACTTGGTCTTTGAATAATAACTAGTCCCTCGAAAATTGTATGCCTCTAGTCTTAATGATCTCAAATTTCAAAACAGCTTGTTGACATTCCTTTAATGAATATTCCTAATATCCATACTAGCAACTATTTGTGATTCGTTGTCATACTTCGACAGCTGAATGTACAATGTTAATGGGTATTACTATCAATCGATATATACCAATCCTCACACTCATCGCTTGTATCAGTACTCCCATTATGCGCATGATCATCTATAAAAATTCTCAAGTGATGGTCATGTGCTTATGCTAGACAAGCCATATATTGAGTGTCAAAAGAGGCTTATGTACTATTTAACAATACATATCGAATTATAGAGAAAATTCTCTATTTCTCTTTTCCGCTTCATCATTCTCAACTAAACTATGTTTGATTAATGGGAAGAGGGTGAGTGGGAGTTTGGGTTTGTTCCCCTAACAATTACCAAGAGATAAGCCATTTGCAACCGTTTCAAGTTCAAGCACAAACTCAGAAAATGACACAAATAATCCATAAATTTTGATTCAATGTGCAATGTAATCCCTAAATTTTTAATTTGTTTAATGTGGTTTATGAACTTTTGGTCTAATGTACAATGTTGTTATAAAATTTTTAACTTCAGTCCAATATTCAATGTAGTTCTTGAACTTAATAGTTCAATGATCATATTGAACAATTAAAATTCTAGAGATTACATTGCACATTAGGTCAAAGTTGAAAAAACGCATTATACAAATTAAAAGTTTAGGGACGATATTACATATTGGACTAAAGTTTAAAAACTATTTATATTATTATCCTTGTCAAAAACTAAATGCTTGCTTACCTAGAAAGATAAGGATGTATTACTGATAAGTTCAAATACCCAAATATACATGATCTATTAATACTCTAATAGACATAAATCACTCACAACGGGCGAGTCAGAAGGCATATAAATCCCGCAAAGCGTTTTTATCCTATGATGGTTAATCAATTTACAGCTGAAAATTCAAGGCCACGGTCAAATGCGACAACCACCCCCAAAATAATTATCCTCTTAAAGATTATAAATTTACAGTTCTAACAGATATCTAAATTTAAAACTCTTCTATCGATATTTCTTTTAAGGACCAGAAAACCCATCTTAAATAAGTAACCTATGCCCCCTGAATTTATTGCATTAGCTGTTCGAGGGTTTAAATCATGGCCCATCACTAATTAAGGCCCAAATTAGAATTGCATAGGAAACGAACTCAGCTTAGGGAAATTTGACCAACAATAGAGCTCGATCAGAGGAGAGGAGAGAGAGTGCATTTGGTTCAGTTTTGGGCAAAGTCTTTAGATAAATGCAAAGGTCCGTAGTTTAGAGGTTTTCTAAAAAGCAAATACTATTTGATAAAATGTCATTTAAAAGTGTATTGGAGAATAATCTTAGTTTAAGTAGCGTTGGGAAAAATCACACACTATAAAGCACTTTTTTTTTTTTATAAATGAAAACCAGAGAAGAACTCAACGACCAGTGGATGACCAGCAAGCCTTCAATGAGACTCCAGCGAAGCCAAATCTGGTCGCCGGCAAGCCAAATTTGGCGTCGACAGCCTCGCATGAGGTTGCTCGAACCTAGGTTGTTGTCACCTACGTCACACGACCTCAAGTCAAGTCACTTGGGTTGCATGACACAAACGAGGTTATCGGCACCAAATATGTCTTGTGGGTAGCTAGATTTACACTCACTGGCAGCCTAAACCTTTGCTGGTGAGGTTGATTGAGGTGAAGACATTTATGAAATTATGAAAATGTAGTTAGGGCAAAGTTGGAAGAAAAGAATGTATTCACATTTTGGAATTACTCAAAGTTCAAAACATCTACCTTAAGTTAAAGGCCTTTAGAGACATTTAGAAAGGCAATTGCATCTTTCTAAAGCTCTCAAGAAATTTGCCAAGCGTTTTTTGCATTTGCCGATGGAACCCAAAGTCTCTTCCCAAAGCAGTTTCAAAACGGAGCAGAAATTCATCCGACTAATTCTCGTTTTAGAAGGTAATTACAAAGTTAGGTCGATTGTGTACAATTTCCTTCGCAATGATGTTGTTATGGGCTGATGATGGTGAAGAAAAGTCAAAAGAGAAGTTAGTAGTAATCAGCAAATGGACATGTGATAATTGAGTCGTCCACCAGCCCAGAACGCACGCACGCACTCAACTCTCCGGGAGTCCTCGCACTTAGATTCTTGTCGATTCAACATTCCATCAGGGCTCCATATGCACACTTTGAGCTCGAGTGAGGAATTGCGTAGCGATCCCGGTTGCTTCCCAATGGAATGAAGTTCGGATTGCCTCGGCGCATATTAATTTCGTCTAACACCAATCCGATAAGATGCAATCAACTTCCAAGTGAATGGACAAGAACATAAGGACAGAAAAAAGCACAAAATCCAACTTAGGATAAAGTTAAGTTGTCTACGAGAAAGAGGGAGATCACAATAGTGGCAACTTCTCCTTTCTTCATGTAAGCTAGGTCTTTTCATGAGAGTGATGAGGTACATCAAGTGAGAGTATGACTACACTAGAAAAGAGAAGGCTAAACGACAGCTACTCTCAAAACATCAAACATCATCTCCTCTCAACGTGTGCTCATTCACGGCTATGTCTCTTTCAGGGTCTCAAACCTCTGCCTAGCCTGAGCTCCAAACCCTCAGGACAAATTTGGAATGATCCCGGTTGCGTCCTTATCGATACCGGCAAAATCAGGATACACTAAAATGGCATGCTGAAGGACTTGGTCCGGAATGTGCGAACCACCCGCTTGATCGACTGCAAGGAGATGCCAAAAAGCTTCACAAGAATCCCGCACGCCAAGTTTTTGTTAGAGGAGTTGCATTAGATGCATTGTTGGTGTCAAAGAATATTGTACTATTTTACCGAATCTTCGCACATGTTATCAATCCAATTGCTTTCATGTACAATTTCCTTCGCGATGATGCTAGTACCAAACAAAAATTTCCTTGACGTTATTGACGTCCTAGAAACAGAAGGAAAGGCTCATTGGAGTATAACCCGAATGGAGCTTGATACAAAAGAAAGGAGGGGTCCAGAAAAGATCGTGAAAACTGGATGTTAGTGTAGTACCACAAATCGTGAAGGGTATAGATAAGCCAAAAGACGTTTCGTGTGGGAGAGGAGGTGATAGTACAAAGTGAAAAGGAGAGATTGTTAGTTTCTGCTCAAAAGGACTTGTAACTGGACAAGCTTAGATCGATTGGTTACCAGAAATATCTCCTATGATGTACAATTTGTATCTCAATAGGCTTAATCTTGTACCATACAATAAGATTCGATAGCCCAAAAAAGTGTATATTGCATGTTTAAGCATTTAAATTAGCACATAGAAAAAAAGAGTTCACTTTCTTCTTCGAAGAGTACTTTTGGGTTAATACACGTTTAAATATTGTCACTCCTGCGACAGTACACATTTTCATTAAGTGTGTAAAAGCTTGCACTATATTTTGATCATAGTTGGAAATTTGAAGAGTCACGGTAACCATAGACAATTTGTGTGGAGTTTGCTGTGCAAATGGAGCCCCAACAATCTGTAATTAACATCTATTTGTTAGTTTAACATGTGAAAATAGCTAATTAAGATTGCCCTAGATCACCAAAATGAACAGACCAGGCGCTGCTTAGCAGTCAAACTTCAGAAGTAAGAGAAGGCGAAACCCTTGATCAAATCACTGGTTAAAAGCATGTGATACTTCATTGCAACCAAGGCCCATGAGACATAAGTCTCACGTGTTTGAGATATTGCTTGTAGAGTAAAATATAACATATTAAGTTTTCTGGAACAAGTAACAATCATCCAAGCATTATGAATTGCATTTCGCTAGTATGATACGCATCTGCTAACACGTATCGACGGTTTTTTTATGTGCGGAATCATACCAACTTGGCAAACAAGAAACCATTAACTGTTGCAGAAGTGAAGTTTGCAGTGAAAATACGTTCATTGTCCCTTGGAAAACGGCGTCCTTTTTGGGTAGCGCTCACTATTTATTATAGTAAAGAAACCATATAATCTTGCAGTGAGATAAAGGAGTCCAAAGGGCTCTTAATCATGTCCGCGAGAATTTGATTCTACTGTCGACATAGAGAGGCGTTACAGTCGATGCAATGTCTAGAGCGTCCGACTGAAGGAGTTGAAGTTCAAGAAGTGAGAGAAGAAGCATATAGATGCTTTCATTTACACCTAAAAATAATTTGGGGGGTTTGTTGAGTGTTGGTGACACCTATAGCCGTCTAAATCTAATGAACTGCAGCATCAGAAAATGAAAAGCATGTCGTAGTCTCTTTCTCTCTCTTTCTCTCTCTCGCCCGCCTAAATTCAGCCAAAATGGTTGTGCAGTCTGTCATGAACGGAGGAGTAGCAGAACTTAAAGAGATTGCATGAAAAGGCTTACCCATCAGCCTTTTTCGCTCCCATCATCTCTCCTTAACTTTTTTTCCACAAGAGAAAGAGTGAAAGAGAACACTCGATTCTCTCAGAATTTTGGGAAGTGCAAGCACTTCTAAGGTCTTTGTTCCTGTTCACTGAGCAGATGCTTGGGATTTGCTCTATGGCAGCAAAAGAGGGAGGCTTTTTCTTCACATTGTGATCCCGAAATTTAAACTTCTGTTTTCAATTCTGAACTTCCGAGTCTCTTCAGAGGATACACTTAAACAAAAAACTCAAGAGTCAAAATCCAGACTGGGTTGTTTGTATGTTTTCGCTAAGGTTAAAAATGGAACTGAAGAGTTACAGACAAGTCTTAACAATAGCAAAACCAAGAACTATGTGAGAGAGAGAGACATGGAGAGAAATGGAGAAGAAGAGAATGTTGATACAGATGAAAATGGCGACCAAAAACATTCTTTTCAGGGGCACACAATTTCTTTCACAAATGTCATGTCCTGTCCACTACACATCAAAACTCATTTAATATGAGTACCAAAGTCCGTTCGAAGAAAAATCCTAACCAGAAACTACTGGAGTACGTCTTTGATTGTTCCACTGATCGGACATCAAGAAATTATATCTTGCCTTGTTGAAAGGGGTTTTAAATAAAAGAAGGCACTGATACAGATGTAATCTCTCTTTTTCTGAAGCACCCTCTTCATTTCAGGGTCAGGTTTACTGAAAATTTAACCCACTGTATGATAGTTTGGGAGTATGGGCAAGAGTAAGCAGAAAACTGTTGTACCTCTCAAAAGCAAAGAAACCTGATATGAGCTCGAGAAACCCTAAATCACCTGTTTCATATATCACCATCACTACAGAAACCAGTGAAAGTGAAAAGGCTTGGATCTGCAAAAAAAGAAACTCGGGACCTGAGACACAGCATAACATGAGATGAGATTCATCAAGTACAGTTGGAGAAGGAAGATGCGTATCTAAGCATGTTAACTAACTCCAAAAAGGGAGCTCACTCATCAAAGCCCTAGAAAACAGATCTCAAAATCATCATCGGACCGCCCCGAGACCTAAAAAAGACATTCTTGTGCCACAAAAAACCCGAACTCATCAACACTGCATAGAAAACTGAGAACCCATGAGTCCTTGACTGAATCTAATTACAAATATGGCCAGCAAGAAACAGAAATGACAAAAACCCTTCTTTCTAGCACTAATATCCATGGCAGACTCAAAAAGAATGCCCCTAAAATAGTTTAATGCATAATGAATAAGTTTTTTACCTTTTCTTTTTCCTATCTAGGGTTCTGAAATGACCAAAACCCTAGAAAAACTGCGACAAATTCTTCAACCGAGCCATGTGTGTGATTCTAGGGTTTCTGGAGATGCCAGCAACAGGTGAAGATGCCACATGATCTGATCCATCCTCAAGTCAAAGAGGGAGGTTGAGATCATGCTGGCAGCTTCAACCGATGCTGGTCTCTCAATATCATCAAGGTCTTCATATCTCTCTCTACACAGATCTTTTGCGATGGTGCTTTGCTTCTTCCTAATGGAGTCGCAATGAGGAGTGAAGGGATAAAGGGGGTTTATATAGAAAGGGTGCAGGAAGAAATTGGGAGAATAAATCTCCTCCAAGGGAGAAATATTATTGAAAAAGAGATTTTTATTCCATCCATGGTGGATTTAGAATGTTTTATCAAGATTCTTTCTAACTAAAATATACAGACTCGTAATATGGATATTGTGAAAGGAAAAATCATGTATAATGGAGGAAATTTGTGGAAACTACCTGTATGAGTTTTGGAGCTCCTTCGTTTCTTGCACGTAATTGGCTCATCTGCCTAGAATAAAGTCTAGACAATTAATTTTCTATTTTTCTACATGGACCTTTATATTATTCATGAAATGCTAGATAATTAAGTTTTGTGTCAATATATATTCATAAATGAGCTTGAAAAAAAATATCGAGACTAGAGGTGAGATGACCATACATATTTAAAGATAAGACAAGTTGCTTCATATATATGACAGATTTTTAGAGCATTATAAATAGTAATGAATTCTTCCCGTTAGCTCAAGTAAAATTAAATAATAAAAAATCTATATCAGGTGCTAGATGAGAATTGAAATATTGAGTTTGTGAAACATACAATTAAAGTGAAATCAAATAAGAAGAAAGCCCAGTTGAAACAAAGGAAGGAAGGGTGGTCCCCAAGTGAGATGCATATTGAATATTGTCACGCCCCAGGACAGGTTTGTGAGTGTTCCTATATTTTGTAAGAGCATTAATAACTTTTAGGTCGGACCTGAAAGGAGAGGGGACCCTTTAGCATGCATGCATATCTCTCTCTCTCTCTCTCTCTCTCTCTCTCTCTCTCTCTCTCTCTAAACGTGACTTAGGGGGAGATAGTGTAGAAGCTACAAGCATATGTTGGGGGACCATCTTTTGTCATTTTGATTTTTGTTGGTTTTTGGCATGTTTTCACAGATTTTGCATTATGCTCACAGCTTCTCACAAAAAGAAGAAAGGGCAAGAGCATCTCTGCCTTAGATAACAAGAGCCATGCAACATTCTCTCTCTCTCTCTCTCTCTCTCTCTCTCTCTCTCTCTCTCTCTTCACAGGTGCATTTAATTTCATATTCTATTTAAGCCCTCTTTTCTTGGTTCAGTGGAGATGCCTTTTCTTGGTAAGTTATATTCTATCAGGTAAATTTCTTTGGGTGCCTTTTGCTTCTTCTGCAATCTGATTGGGGGGGTGCCAGCTGCATAGTAAATGCTTACAGAGACATTTGATGAAGACAACCCTAGAAAATGACTGATTGTGTATTTCTCAAAACAGAACATTAAATTTCTTTGCACTTGCTTGATGTCGATTACACACCAAAGTCAGGCGTGCGACGATGCAGAGAGAAACCCTAAGATGCCCAGCGTGAAAAGTATATTTGTTGTCTCTGTTCTATATGGTCTCTATCTACATGCCAAGACTAACATCTTATCATTAATTTTATTAAAATTAAATTGGTGCATCATGAGAAAGTTACTGACTGTACGATGTCAATTTTGCATGGACAGCATAGTTTTAAAGTTTAAGAATGTTTCGCGTGTCATTTCCATTCCCTTTGAGATCTTGTATCATTCCTGTAGTGAACATGGAGTTGTAGGTTGAGCGCTATCTAATCTACTTAAATATATGTAAAGTGGCTCTTCAAGGCACCTCCAATATGGCACTCTCCCACTACTTTATATATCTTAAGTTCTTTTTTATTTTTCAATTTTTTTCTTACCCAAAAAAAAAAAAAGATTTCCATTTAATATTCCGTATTCAATTGGAACAGACATATATGTCTATACACCATCCTTTCTTGCCATCCTATTTGAATTCTATTGGTAAATGTTAAGTTAATTGTTTAGACAAAATGGACTGAACAAGTCAGTCTTTCATTCTAATGCTAAAGCATGTTAACCTATTCAGGTAGTTAATTAAAGTGACTAAAATAACATTTGAACCATTAATTAACTCGAAGAAGCTAACTTTTAGATTAATTACACTAAAATGAAACTTAAATTTACAATGAATTTGAATCAAAATGAAATTCTAAAATGTTGAATAATTAATAGTTGACACTAAGCGAAGTTTTGACCAAAAATAAAAACTAAGAATAATATTAATAGACTAAGGGAAGTTCAATCTTAGTTAATATTAAGTGAAGTTTGTTTCAAGAATCACTATAAGAAAGGCACCCTGAAGTGACACAATTTTTGCAACTGTGACCGTAGGTGACACATTTTTAAGTTTGCCACCTAAGCCTTAGGTCATACCTTAAGGCAGTTGTCACCATTGATTCAATCAAAGAGGGAACAATCTTGAACATAAGGTGACGAATTATGGAGACAAACATGAAATTTTGTCACCTTAGGCTAGACCTAAAGCGGCAAAATCATGATTATATCACCTTAGGTTTGACATAAAGCGATGAAGTTATGGTTTTGTTGCCTCGCCTTGGGCCTAAACCCCAAAATTCAAATTTTATCCCCATTGAGGAGGGAAATCTAACCTACAGTGTCGAAAGTAAAATGTTGTCGTCTTGGGGGTAGATCTAAAGTGACAAAATAATTTTGTTCATTGCCTTTGGGTATGATATAAGGCGATTAAGTGACGAAGATATTTATTTGTTACCTTTGGTTGACCCTAAGATGACAAACCTAAGAATTTTGCCACCTCTAGTTTATCGTAAGGCGACAGAAATCATTTTCTTAATTTACTTTTGAGTGTGCCTAAGGCAACAAAAGTAAGTTTTGTCGCCATTGACTGAAATTTAAGGCGACAAGAACAACGTTTTATCACAGTTGGTAAGGACTGCAAAAATATGTCACCTCTGTCTAAGGCTTTTTGCAGTGACTTCAAATTGTTGGATTATGTTGTGGATTATTCCTTAAATGTATGTTCTGCAAAAGAAAACACACATCACTCGTCCAATTATAAATATTAATAAAAAAAATTCTACATTGACAATGAACCTAATAATAATCCTATATAATATAGAAAAAAAAAGGTACAATGATTTGATATCAAGTGAGAGAAATTCTATCACTATGTTTAACTGAATTTCCAAATAAGTCATTTGCACAAAATTTTCTACTCATAATAATCCACAGATTAAATATACTATTTTTTGTACTTTTTTTTTTTTTTTAAATTTCATTTTACAGAAAATGCCACACTATCGATCTAGTTAGGAGGAACTTTCAATATACAATATTAATATTTTTAAAGATTATATCATGCTAATCGAAAAGTTATCACGTTAATGGCATCAGCTTTATTCTTGACATAATCTTTCATGCATGTGAACATTTTCTTCAATATATATTTACCGGGTATGGTTCCACACAATCACCATATTCACAAAAATGGGAGAAAAAATAAAGGAAACAGCGAGAATAAAGCTATCTCACTAACCATGATACAAACTTTACTAAATAATGCAATTTATATAATTCTCTTTCTCCTACTTTTTATTTTCTCAAGAGTTCATAGGCAATGATATACTGAAAAGGCCCACTAGGAGCTTTTACTGCCACATCATTTAGCAATAGACTTATAGTAAGTTTTTTTCTAGTATTTCTAGCATTACTCGATGACTAAGATTTTACGGTAAATAAGATCGCTTTAAATGTAGAGATCGACCTAATTTGGGATGAATTTCGGCATTCATATTTGATAAATTGTCAAGATTATGTTATGCTACCTGCAAAGTTATCATGGTAATGAAATAAGCTTTATCAGACTCTAGATAAATCGTTCGTGCATATGAAAATTTTCTTCAAGATTTTGTATACTTGTTACTCTCATGGTCCCTGCGTATAAATCACCATGTTAAAACTTTTGCAATAAGGCAAAGTTGTAATTGAATATACCTTTCGATTGAGTTGATATAGTGGGTCGAATCCTCTTATCAAGAAACAATTATAGTACTTAGTATAATATATCTATATATGGAAATTTAGTGACTATAGCCTTACTCTAAAAACGCATGTTCATTTGGAAATGAGTGGGGGTGGCATTGTCATAGACAAAATTCAAGTTTAAGTCCAAACTCTAAGACCATGAAACCAAATCTTACATGCAATATTATTCCTAGATATAAAACAGGATAGTGATTCAAAAAATCCTAAACGTAATATACAATGGCCAATATAGTCATAAGATTTTAATTTGTCTATTTTAGTCTTAAACCTTTTGACAATCTTTCAATATGGTTATTTCGGCCAATTTTGGTCCCATAAAAGGCTACGTCAACAACATAATTGGGATTCATTCGGACTAAATTGACCGCCGTACAATAGATTTAAGACTTTTCGAACAATTTTCGTATACAAAGCTATGTCAACAACATAATTAGCATCGGCAAACATTTTTTCCTCCTCATGTTAAGACTATCCTTCATAATCTTTTCAAGGAAAATAATTATCTTTTAAGATGACAATCTTAGAGGATGCCTTCATAAATTCAAAATTGGCAAGGCACGAGAGGCCACCTCAAAAGTAACACTATTGACCCTAGAAAAGTGTCACACACTAAAACATCCGCAAGTGGTCCAATTTCTACGCATTTAGAGGTGCTCCACAGTATAATTAGACCCACAAAAAGGTTCCAAAGGGGAACTGATTTTAACATATCCTAGGAATTGTCTTAAGATTTGGTGCGTACCATGCAAAGATATGGCCGAATACAAACGAGCAATTTCTAAGGGCGAAAGAAAAGTTGGGGTTACCGTATCGAACCGTAAAATATGGAAGATTTTTCAGAGTGAGCTGACACGTGAGTATGGTTGCAATGGAGAATTAAGGAATCTTGGGCCGAATTGGTTGCTTTAAAGCCTACATGGATAGGTATAGATGAGTAGCTATCCTTTCCTTGGAAGGAATACTTAATTGATTGAGATTGAAAGCATCTTGGTGTTCATGATTCCACCTGCAAAAGGGGCGTTCAAATTAGAGTAAAAATTCATAGTTCATGAAAACTGATTTTAGTCTCCAATTTTAAAAATATAGAGAGAGAGGCAAATAAGTTGCGGATAACAAAAAGAGAATAGCAATTTGAGTTGGATATGATGGAAATTCCAAACACAGCATAATAGCACTACTCAAATGTAATACGAATTTATCAAGAAAAATCCAACCCTACATGATAAATTTGAAATTGACATAAATTAACACGTTTCATCGACAAGAAAAATAAAAGTCCCAGACAATCCTGTTGAAACGCTTTGACAAAGGACACGAGTATAACTGATGCAATATGATGACACCCGAAATGCCAGCACCCTTTAATGATTGTTGCGGTTCCCTCTTACTGTACTGATTGGAGCTCTTAGGGTTGTAGAAACTGTTTCCTTGGTTGACTCAAATGCTTTTAAGCTGTCAAGTGTGGATATTAAATGCTTATCACACAGTACCATCTCTTTCTTGTAAGTTGAACCCTCACGCACAAAAGCATTTAACCACATGAAACCAAAGGAAAAAAAAAAAACAACCCTAGAACAAGAACAGCAATGAACAAGAGTCACGGCAGAACTCTAAGAGTGTACCACAGTAAAACTGCACTATATTCCTCAGCTTTCAGCAACCTTGATTCCCTGAGAGCAAACCCTTTTGGCGGTAGCATGATAGTGATCACATGAGGGCTTCAATAAGAGTGTCAAAAAGAAGTAAAAGAAGCCATGTTATCTCTCCGGCACTCGTTGTTCCTAGTGCGAACCCTATCTTGTAGAGATCTGCCTCAGACCTAGTAAAAGCTCTGGCCCTTTTGCAGGATGACAGGGTTTAAAGGGAAGTCGAGTGTTAGAGACCTAGAGTGGTCCATTGCGTAATCTCTATGCGCAAGTTTTTGCATATAAAAGACTTTTTGCAGTTAGAGCCGTGAACTGGACAGAAGTTCGAAACTCCCCCACCTTCTTCTTCTTCCTCCTCCTGTGAAAAAAAGCTATTCTGTGGGTTTCTCCAGAGCCCCAGTGCAGTCCATGAGATTTTGGTTAGATCGAGACAAAAAGGTTCCATGTCTTGCCAATTTGCAGAGGGAAGAAATCTTTCTTCACATCGATAAGTGATCCACTACATAACGTTATCCATTCTGAAAATATTCCTTCTATTTACTATTAGTGATAACAAACACCTAATCATATTTTTAAGAGAATTAAAAAGGGGCATATGTTCACATCCAAAAATTGCCAAAGCTCAAATTTGGGGCACATTTTAATATTTTCCATCTTGGCTCGATGTTTAAGCCGAGTTATAATTATTTCAATCATTTTAATAAAAAAATCTTATCTTCATTGCTACTCTTCTATAGCCCCTCGTGGCTCAA